>JAUMGV010000057.1:548375-1175704 GCA_032432875.1 Phytophthora meadii | reverse complement strand
CACTCTGCGTAAGATTTGGTCCCCTCTTTTTGTGTAATCTCGTGTCCTGGTCGCGCTGTATGCGCGGCCTCGTCTTCTTCTTACGTCTACCAGACAAGCTGGAGCGTCTTCTACATGTGTACCGCGTTTCTGCCATAGATTCGCTTCTCAGTATGTTCTACATTTCCGACGCGAAAAATAACAATAGGTTCAGTCGATCGAACTTAGTCGAAATAGTTAAGCAACCATGTTACGACTCGTAACTGCCGACTAAACTAGACTCTGGTTTAACTTGAAAATCTCGAGAGCCATCATGGACCGTTTCGAGGTGGGAACAGTATCACCTTGGCTATCACCTCCTCGTTTCAGGTATTTTCCCTTCTTTTCCATTCTGGATTCACTCGTGAGGACGCTTGAAGCAATCGTTCTTAACGCTTCACAGGGCATTATCTTCGTCAAATTTATTCCGAAATGCCAGCTCTTTCGTTTTGCTTCATCTTGAAAGCGTATCAGGTTGCAATCGACAAGCTCCATGGTATTTCTCGGATAACTTGCAATACTCCTCAGTCTTACAGCCTCTTCTTTGCTTACAAAGGAGAAGGTCCCACGGCATATCGATCCGAAACACAAGGAGAACATCACGCCGTTTCCCTCTGCGTCACTGCGAACAGTATTCTTCTTCTGCCCCAATTTGATTTCTTCTGCTGATCTGACCAACGCAATTTCCTCGTTGCTTGCTATCGGTCCATCCAAAGGTTCAGCACGTATGAGCCGAAAGCTGTCCTTTACTTCGTTTCCAAAATTCAAGTAGATATGAATGATGTCGTGAACAGGGATCTCGCGTAGAGAATTCTCTCGGTCAAATTTGTGTCTGGGTAGCTCCCCCACAACCATCTCCTCGCTTCGAGTCTTCACGAAAATCAACATCATCGACACCTTACTCTTCCCCGACGAATCTTTCGTGAACATGGGGATCAATAAATCAGCTCCATCGTCTCCACGTGGAAAAATACCGGCCGCCCGACGTCCCAACAAATACCATAACGTGTCTTCGTTCGGCTCCAGTGATAACTGTACGAAGTGGGAGAAACCCATGCGCCACTTCTTCCACTTCGACATCCATTCGTCGAAACTTGGTTTCTTCTCCTCGTTGAACGCACCCTTGTACGCTATTTGCATCTCTTCAATGTTGAAAACCTCCAGAAACTCCTTCACCGGAACGAATTGGACGATCCGGTAGTAATCGGGGTCCCCAAAGCGGTCGATGCATGCCACACATGAGTCCATGGCGAGCAGCATCACAATGGTAGCCACTACTTGTCCAGACCCACCCGTGTCGAGTAGTTCGTCTGCAATCAACCGTTCTAGCTGGGGGAGCATATAAGTAGCAAGACCATCACTCTGTGCGTACCATACATCCATTGCTCCAAAAGTTACTATCGGTTCTGAAGCGTAGCTGCACACGTAGCAGTCACTCTCGAAATTGATATACGCCAGCGTTGCCACGAAATGTGCAACGGTTTGTGGTGCCAACGCCGTCAACGATTTCGAGCGCGGACGCACGCCAATTCGACATAACACAGATGCAGCGCCAAACAGTGTCTCCTCCTTGAAATTATAACGTTTAGTGTTTAATCCCAACATGAGTTTAGAGGCAGCGGCAGTGATCGCATCTCTACCGGAGTAAGAACTGTGCCACAGTGGACGGCCCATACGTATCAATGAGTAATTGTGATCCATCGTGGTCACAAGACGCTTGTATACAGCAATTTGATCTTGGATGGATACTTCCACCCCCTCTCCGTTGACAATTGCTGCCGTGTCTTCTTTCTTTTCTTCGTCACTGTCGGAACTCGATCTCTGCATCACATCTGTGCAATACTGTTTCCAAAATGCATCCATACTTTGTACGAGTACGAAAGGTGGGAACGAGAAACAATCCCTCTTAAAGGGTGAGCTTGACGTGCTCGAAATCATAGGGTTGGAATCCACTAACACTCCAAAGATTCTCCCGTTCGGGTTTGCAAATCTGAGAGCCTCTTGAAAATCACTGATCTCATTGTTGCCGTCAGCTAGCAGGTTTCTCGCCGAATCGATCACCACCACGACCATTCTCCCTTCTAGAATCTTTGCCGGTTTCTCTTTCACAGTGTTCAACGCTGTAACCACTTTATCTTCCGCTTCGGTGTTGATAAACAATTCCTGCCATTCCGTTTGAACAGCGTCCCAATGCTCGATCGCGTAGGAATAAATCTTCTCCAGCTGCTCAGAAATTCGGCTCCTGCTGTGAAACAGCCATTCATATAGTTTATTTGTCGCTCTCGGGTACCCTGTCGAGGACTTCTTGCGCACGCAAATGTACAGCACTTTCATGTTCATCGCGTTGTCGTCTCTTGCCTTGAGTGCGAGTTCCCAAATCATCCGACTTTTACCGAAGCCTGAGCTTTGTGTCACAGCCACGCATGGTGCCGCGCACGTGTTACGATCGTAAGCTTCGTAGCACCGACGTAGATACTTCCCAAGCTCGACGTCAGCGTTGCCAATGTACTCGGTCTCCGTGAAGGCCTTCTTGAGCCGCTTGAACAACATCTCTCGTTCATAATGCCATTCCTGCCAATCCATGCTCAGTTAATGGGTGTCTCGCGTGTATCAAATACTGAAATGGAACTTTTGATACAGTCAAGAAGGTTATCTAACAAGGGTTTTGAGATCAAAAGTCCATTTCAGTCTTCTCACAGAAAGGAGAAAACCCTAAAAAAAAATATTGGATTAATCAATGGGTTTTCTGTGAATTGAAGTGAAATAAAATGACCAACTGGTTAGCGGAGAATAAGTGACGACAACAGTAATTAAAAAAGCACGATGCAGGCCAAGAACGTTGAGAGTCCAAAAGCTCCAGGACAGGTACAGTAGTTGGTCTTGTATCTTCTTCTTCTCTTACTAATGTGGATATTTTCATCCTCCTGTTGTGCTGGTGTAGAGTCAAGCTCCAACCCAACCGGACCTGGTGAAGTTGGTCGAAAGTGTGAACGAAAAAGTCTTTACCCTGTTAAGAACGAAGCTTGGTGGTAAGGTGGCGAAGACTTTAGCAGTCGTCGACGCAAGGGTATTGGAATTTATCACGGACTCAATAGATCTCCAATATCAATATATACGCGAGGGCATTATTAGTATGCGAGTCCGCGATGTCTACACGATTCCAGAAGTGACTGCTGACATTGCGGAGGACGTTGCAATTGACACAGCAGCCGCTCTTATCAAGGAGATAAGGATCAAAGATCGCACTCTAATCGTCCTGACGCCAGAAGAAATGAAGAAGCTTCAGAAAGCCTTCACGGAAACCAAGTACATTGGAGATGCCCACATCCAGTTTGGGCAGTATCTTCGACGTTGTTTCGAAGCATATCATCCTGGCAAGTTAAAGGCTCCATGCGTGACCGTTGTACAAAGCTCCGGCTTCGGCAAGACTCGGATGCTTCGAGAGCTTGCAATTGATGCCAAAGACCCGAACATGAAGGTTTTATACACGTGCATGCGCCAGGAAACGTCGACGGGGTATCCTGAGGCTACTCCATTGCTTTTTAAATGGCTGTTTCCATATCAATCATACAGGCTTTGGGGCAAAGTGATTCATTTCGGTTAAGGTCCATTGTCATGAGGGGCTTTGCGTGAGCAAGGTGCCGAGTGGCAACCCCCATGGGATGGTGGGTGGGTTGAAAAACTGGTGCGCGCCGTAAGCGTAGCTGTGGAGCTTGTGCTTGACGGTCGGTGCTGAGCTGTCGCAGGAGACGTCGGGCGAGAGCTGATGCGTGGCCTGCTCGCTGCGAAGCTTGAACCGAAATGAACCACGACTGCACGGAGAATTTTGCCTGTGAGGACGCGAGTCGCTCAACGGCTGGCCAAAACTCCGGCAGTTGCATCCATTTGAGTCTTGTCCAAGAAGAGCGGTTGGATCCAGAATTAGAGCCTTCCTTCATCAGGAAAAATCATTTTCCGCTTGTTCCATTCGCTTCGCTACGCTTAGCTCACTGCACGCGGAAAACATACATTCAAGAGATTTTCGAGATATACAGACATCTCGGAACGGTTGAAAACGATTTATTACTATGCGGTCGAGAACTGGGGTACTGTCCAGGAGCAATGGGTGGATCTATTTACCGATTCCAATGGTGATGCTGTTGTAGCAAAGACGTTAGCAGGAAGCAAACGTGCAGCTTCACCTGATGGGGAGCATTTGGAAAGCTTCGAAAAGGTTTCGGGTGGTAAAATAGTGGTACTCGTGATCGATGAAGCGAGGGGTGTGCTTCGAGATGAAGTCAACAATAAACTACAGCGTGCTCTCGTTTTGGCGAACAAGAACATTGGTGAAGGAGGCGGCATTATCGGAGTTCTAGTGGATACAAATGCCAAGACTTCAGAAATGTTACCACCGTGGGCGATCAACCTAATATCCAGAGAAAAGAGTGGTGATGACACCGATTTGGCGTTGTTTCCTCCTTTTGTACTTACTCATACGATGGATGCACATTGGAACAAATACTGCCGAAATATGATGAGGACGAGGCGTTCGGACGGTGAAAAAGAATCGAAAGAGGAAAATGAAGATACTGGAGATGAAGTCAGCGGGACGGAAGCGGTAGTATCCATGGAAGATCAAATCGCTGTGTACACGCGTGTCGTGACCACGATGGATCAGTCGGAGGCTATTGATGCATTGATTCGCATGGGTCGCCCGATGTGGTACAGTATTTTCAGTAGTAGCAAGAGCTCCACACGTCTGGAAGAAATAGTTGATCTGGCAGCCAGAAAACTGATGCTGGGGTGGAGTATGGAGGAAGTCGATTACAAGGAGCAGTGCATGTTCGGTGTTTCCTCTATGCTCTGCCGTCTGGGCATCCATCCATACCCCAAGACCTCACTGGCGTCTCGAGTCGTCACAGACTTCATGGCCATCCTCGCGAATGTCAATTACGAGATGGACGGGTATCTCTGCTTATACTCATCGGACCCTGTGCTCGCCTTAGGAGCAATAAAAGTGTGGCATCAGCTGGATGTTGGACTTGCAAAGTATATCCTACCCCATATCCAGAAACTGATCTTAGATGAAACCCTGGACACCGGCGGAATTGAAACAATGATGGCTCGTATGTTAATGTTACTGGCGATGGACAAGTGTGTGCTTGGGGGTAACGCACCACCTGATTACCAGTGCATCGGTCAATTTGTTTCTTTGGATACGTTCCTGGAAAAGTTTATTACTGGAGATATACCAATATATTTCAAGAAAACAATGGATGAGGCTGAAGATCTACGACCTGCTTTTGACGAGTGGCGATCGAAGTGGAAGAGCTGGTGTGTGGGATTCACTCACTTTGTGCAGTTATCTCAGGAGTTGAGCGAGGATAAACTCTGGTACTTACTGGGGCATCGAGCAGCAGGTATTTTACCACTCAACAAGAATGGATCCGGGCTAATTATCCCAATTTTCCAAAAACATTCAGAATGCAGCTCCGGTGTGGTGACAGACGAGAAGAAAGTCTCGTTTATTTTGATTCAAGTGAAGGACCGATCTTCAAAAGCCAGTGAGGTATCAACAAAGGGGCCTTTTAAAATGAACCTGGCGAACAGCGATATCATCCACTTGAACCTGGATGTTCGTGGAGATCGAGATGACAGAAATTGCAGTCGGTTCATTCACGCCTCATCATTGGATGCTGATGTACGTGAAGAGAATGATCCCACGAAGAACGGCAACGTGTTTACGTTGCGTTTTCGTTCGATCTGCTGTGAAACGTATCCTTTTCTGAGCAAGGAAGTGGCTGAAACGCTGGCACGTATTGTAGGAACTCCGAGGGATACCATTCTTGTCGTCCGGAATGACCGGAATTATCTTGCGAAAGATCGTACTTCCAAAGTGGCTCTGTATGAAGTGATGCCAAGGAATGAAGTGGAGAAAACCGCAGCTCAAGCGCTTGCGTACGCTACGGGAATTGAACGGAAATCGATTTTGAGCGCAGGAAAATCGAAGAAACGGCTTCTTGAAGGTAAACAAGACGGCCAAAGAAATCGGAGCCGGATGCTGTAGTACTCACCTAAGGCGATCTAGCGTGCTAATGCTCTCTGTGTGTTAAGAAATCGTTGTTTTGGAAGAACGCGTAGTAAACGTTTTCCAGTTTGACCCTTATTGCGACTAGTTTTTTGTTATCGTTCATGGAGATCTTCACATCGACCGTCCCGATAGCACACGATGCTTGAGTGTTCGACCCATGCGCGAAGGTCTTCGCCGACGATGAAAATCCCCCGACCAATAGTTAACTGAGCAGTATAGTGAGAGTGGAGAAATAGCACGACCTCGAAATGCCCACCCCATGTTGCTGAATCGAGAGCTTCACTAGAGCAAACTGTTGGCCATTGTGAGTGTAGCCACTGTAGCATTCGCAGATCCCCTCTCGCAGCCGCGTACTTCGTTGCCTTCTCTGTGCAACCGTCGGTTCGGTTCAAGTGTAACCACTTGAAGACATGCAAATGACCATATTGAGCTGCTTGATCCATCGCAGCAGTTGTGCAACCTGCCGTTGTGTTCAAGTGTAGCCACTTGAGGATATCCAAATGTCCATGTTGAGCCGCTTGGTCCATCGCAGCAGTCGTGCATTTGACCATCGTGTTGTAATGAAGCCACTTGACAAGCTCCACATTTCCACTTTTAGCCGCACTATCCATCACAGTAACCTCAAAACCTTCTGAAGTCCGCCACTTCCAGTCACTAGGCAAAGTAGTTTGACTCGGTGTGCTCTCCGAGCACATAAGCTTCCAGTGTAGGTACTTGACCACCTCAAAATGTCCATTTTCCGCCGCATGACCCATTGCAGATATCAACTCATCGTAGGTAGTGTCATTTTATGGGTCTTCGTAATCTGGTAGATTGGTAAATAACCACTTTACCACCTCAAGATGGCCATTTTCCTTAGTTGTCTTCACGCACGGCGAGAGGGGCAAATACTTGATTAGTTAGCGAAGCTTGGCTTCTCAACCTGACTAATCCGAATTCGAGTAGATTGTACCCCTCATGGAGAACAGTCTATAAACCCGCTGGGAAACTGAGTTTTGTGGGCAAGCCCAACCCAACTTGGGAGAAAATACTAATCCCCACTTGGAACACAACCACTTTGGAGAAAGAAAAATATTTCGCGGGAGCCCGGCTCCTTTCTCCGTGGACTATGTGTCCTTCCTTGCGCTGGAACACTTGCTGTTCAGCCAGCGAACTCGCGAATGCCGTGAGTTTCGCCTTTCCTCGGAAACATCCGGTTCGCTTCTCCGCCTAACCGGTTCACCGAACCGTGCACTTTCCTTAGTTGTCTTCACGCACGGCGAGAGGGGCAAATACTTGATTAGTTAGCGAAGCTTGGCTTCTCAACCCCCCCTGCGTCCCGGATGACAGATCCGGGCAATCCCAAGTAGACGCTCGAATCATGTGTTCTGCCACGTCTCGTAACATTCCAGGTCTGAGTCTTGTGTACACCGAAAAACACCAGCTCGACCAACGTCCCATCAATTTGATGACCAGCTCACTGCGTCCCGCAGCCAGAAGAGCGCACCCCCCACCGATCCGCAGTGAGTGCGCCGAATATTCGGTTGGGTCTGTCCCACATGCTTCCGCGGCTCCTTTGATCGTCCTTGCTACCACGGACTTGTTGATCATCCTCCTTTGCCCTATCGACGTCAAGTAGGGCCCAGTCTGTTCTCCTCGACTTTGCAGTCGTTGTCTTGCTTGAAGACAAGCTTCTGCGGCTGCAACCGGGCACAGTTCCGGTAGGCCTGATCGATAATGGCGTATTACGCTTCCTTGTCTTGTTCGGTCCCCTTTGTGGGACCTGAAATGTATATCCACAGAGACTCCTCTGGACGATCCCGGTCCGACCTGGGATCCATGGCGGTCCCGAATGATTACATCCTCTGCTTTTACACAGTGCACGGTGCCGGTTGATGAGTCACGGCTCACTGGTCCCCACAGCTCCGAGCTGCGATCCAAGAAGAAGAACCCGAGGAGGATCGACCCCCATAGGATATCGGTGACCTCTCCATTCAGGTCTGTCCGCTGCCCCATAAGCTGCCGATGCATCTCGAGCAGCATGGGTGTGGTGACTGGCTGCTTCCGTTCCACCTGGCTGTGGGTGCGCTTATAGCCTTGAGCAATGAGCTCAAATTCCGGAGTCTTGTAATTGAGTCGTGCGTTTCGAACGCTACGGTGGGCGAAGGCGACTGCCGCCATCTTGCCATCAAATGTCTGATACTTGTTTCTTCGTCCCTGGGCATTGTGTCCTTCGAGGGCATACAGTCCTGCGTAGAGACCGACGATACGGGCTTGCCGTTCTTGAGGGAGGCCGTCGATCCACACCGGAAATCCGAACTCACTGCAGAAGTTCCTCCAGTATCGGAACTTCTTGTCGTACGTGCCGAGTGTAGACTCGTTGATAGCCGCTCGTTTAAGTCGAGTTGTCTCTCTTGATATGTCTGCCAACCTGTCTGCAGGTCAGGACAGTCAGAGATGTTAGTCGGGTTGTGAACGTCACACGCCCTCGCTTCGGCCGACCGGGCCAGTATTCGGTTCACAGTGATAATGCACTTGCGAGCTGCTTGGATCAATGCCAATGAGCGCAAATGTTGCTGCGCTGTAGAGTCCCGACTGAACATTGTTCGCAGAAGTCTGAT
The DNA here is from genome assembly GCA_032432875.1 of Phytophthora meadii. Classification (NCBI taxonomy): domain Eukaryota; phylum Oomycota; class Peronosporomycetes; order Peronosporales; family Peronosporaceae; genus Phytophthora; species Phytophthora meadii. The sequence goes on along the minus strand of JAUMGV010000057.1, from coordinate 1,167,016 downwards.
CTCCCATGCATTGCGCACATACAAACGGAGTAGACTCCACGACTTCTCGGACGGTGCCGCCACCTTCCATCGTTTCATGAGATCCAGAAGTATCCGTGACAAGTCAGCTTCGGTTACTTGTGACCCGCAATGCACCCGGTGCACTCGCTTCGGGGTAAGACCGAATACGAACACAGTCGCTGTGTCATGTAGAATTACCCATCCGTCCGATTCAGGGGGCTCGGTGCCGAACATCGTCAGAGGAACCCCTGCAAACTCGTTCTGGAACACCAGATTGTTCCACCAGAGCAGATCGAGCCTCAGAGATGTCGTCATAGGAGTTCCGCTCCTACCTGCTCTCTTGGAGGCTAGCTGCGCGAATACGATTCGCTGCATGAAGGGTTTTGCAATCGGTATGAATGTCACCACATGTCGGAGGATCCCCACGAGAGATTCCAATCGTTTGTGTGATACGAACCGCTGCTTGAGCGTGTCCTGCACCGTTTGCTTTACCTTGTCAATCTTCCTATGTGGAAGAGTAGCGGTGGCTTCGGGAATATTCCAGTCGATGCCGACTGCATGGAACTGTTCCGACCACGTGGTAAACTTGCCCTCGTGCCAACCATCGTTCCCGAATACCAACTTAACCGCGTCTCGAAGACGGCGCTCCGCGCGCAGGAGTCTGTCTCCAATATCCACCTCAATAAGCACGATGTCGTCTACCCACTGGTATATCCACATGGGTTCTGGTAATCCGAGCACATACGATGTGCCTGCCCGCTGGTAGTGCCTTACTGCTTTCCCCATTATGGCAAAGAATCCGGGAGAAGCTGTCCACCCGAATACGGCTGATCCAGATACGATACCGACGTGTGATTGGGGAAGGGTGCCCCCGAATGCGGGTGCATGCCGTTCGTGCACTGGCACGTGGAGGAATGCCTCCGCAATATCTGCCCCAAGCAGATGCGACAACCTGGGTATCGACGGCGAAGTTCTGTAACTCGCAGGGTAATATGGAAGTATGCTTCCCACCGAGCGTCCGGTGTCAGCTCGGTGTCGGTTGCCTCGTTCACGGATGCCCCTACGGGGGCCGCTAGATTGTGAATTGTCCGCCCGTCTTCCGTTATGGGAATGTCTTTCTTCGGGACTAGCGCAAAGGCGCTCGCTTGAAATCCTGGATCAGCTGCCAGGATCTCTATGTTGGCAAGAAGGCAACGGCCTCGGTAGTAGTCCTTCAAGAGACGGTGATTCACAATCGCTGCTCCGCTTACAGCGCTTGGGTAATTGGCCGGTAGTGGGCGGACTCCGATCCGTTCCACGTCTGTCCGCCAATGTGGTATGACCCCTTGTTCTGCAATTGCACAGAGACGCTGTAACCCTGGATAATCTGCCAAGTGTGTTCGGTACAACTTGGGACGAAGAGCCTTATTAGGACGAGGGTCCCTTGAGGTCTGCCCTCTGAGAATACGTAAGGCTCCTGCAATACCTACATTCGGTAGGCTAACCACTGCGGTCAAGAATTCCACGTCCGTGTGAGGGATTTCCAAACGATCTGCGTTTGGTTTGATGAACAATGTGTTCTCGCAAAACGGAATGCCGTTGGTTAAAGCTAGGGCCTTGAAGGTACGGAAGATGTCCGCCGGCACACACCGCGTGATCCCGTTAATGACGCACTCTCTGCTGACGTCTGTGTCAAAAGGAGATGCCTCTGATCGAGCCGTCGTAGAGCGTGTCAAAGGTGGAGACCGCAACGTCGCCGCCATCTGTATGTCAGAATGGGACGGAGGTCCACGAAGAAATCGGTGTCGTACTATATGTACCACCCGGTTGTAGTCCGATAGAACCAGAGACCAGCGGGCTACCCATTGATCCCGATAATATTCGGTGAATCCTGGCAATTCGCCAAATTCACATCCTCGTGATGTTGGGTCCGCCGGGTCGACAGTGGTAGGCCACTGAGTCGACTCCGCTGTGAACGATGTTGTAGCGTCCAAATTCAAATCCATGACCCAATTGCACAGACCGTCTGCAGCAACATTGAATCTCCGCGGCACTGCATTCGCTACTGTCACGCCCGTGTGGAGGAATGTCTCCCGGATTGACCGAATTAGAGGGGCCAGATTTGGAGCGCTGACCCGATATGTCGATAGTGTCAGGGAAATTATCAAAGCTGAATCACCGAAGACGCGTACGAAACCGTTAGGACGGTTTGTTGCTAGCCAATGCAATCCAGCAAGTAGTCCGCGTGCTTCCATTTCGTTGTTAGTGCAGTCCCCACGGACTGAGCAGGCCAACCACCACGCCGGAATGCCGGGCGAGGTCCAAACGCAACATGCGAACGCTCCTTGTCGATGGGCTCTACGGAACCCACCGTCGAACGCAAGAATGCAAACTTCCGAAGCTGTTGCAGCGTACAAGGGCGCGGTAGTGTAGGTGCACGGCACCGGGAAGACCGACCGAGCTAGGGCTAGCGGTCGGCAACATGGTAAACGAGGTGAAGTAGAGTCGAAAGTCGATGTTGAATAAAATGTAGACGCCTTCAAACCCTGACTGTCACCTCCGAGGCGTCAGTGCTGTAGGTTCGGGTGATCGGTGGCCAATGCGCCGTATTTGGATGTGACGTACGACGTCACCTCCTCAGGGAGCTGCACCTTCTCGTGAGGGTGCTTGCAGGAACGAAAACCGCAGCCAGTCTGCGTCTGGCTTCGCAGGCAGATCGCCTTGCCGTTGTGCGTGGGGATTAAGCGCAGGATGTGCGGTGGAACCGGGGATGTAGTTGTCCGTTCCCGACGCTGTCGACGCGTATTGAGATGGGATCCAGTCGCGGCGGAAGTCCCACTGTGAACCCAAGTCCGAATCAGCGCCCGTTCAATGACGTGGCGCACCATGCGAATATAATCCGGGGAATCATGGGCCATGATGCTACGGGCATCCCTTTCCAGAAGAGAACCATGCCGACCATCATTAATGGCGTTGAACAACACCGTGAAGACGTGCGAATACAGGTTAATCACAGCATGCACCAAGCTGTCCGGGGCGTCATCATACAATCCAGCGAGAGAGTCCGTGTGGACCGCGTTGAACACCGAGGCTACGGCTCTCGGATACCATTCAACAGCTGCCCCTTGAAGACAGTACAAAGTAGCACGTAGATCTTCCATAGTACGGATGCTCTCGACCGGACTCGTATCTGCCGAAGCCCATGTCGCTGGGTCGTGCTGCACTGCTCTCCCACCACCAGTATCCGCTGCCGGCGGCAGGAAATGATCCAATTGACGCGTTCCAAAATTTACCGCGAACAACATTTTTGCTGTCACTTTCGTGACCCGATACTGGCCACGCCTCGTTTCCCTTTGCTGGATTGTAGAGACCCGGTCTTGCCAATTGAGGCGCCAAAACGATGTTAGTTCAGATTCAATGTACCTACCCGCTGGTCTCGGACCAACTTGAGCCGTCTGATGCACGTTTACTTCCGCTGCGGATGGTCGGAATGCCGATCCTCCTGTCTGGAACTCAGTCGGCGCGATGAACCGATCCTGGCTGCGGTTGTCATATCTCCACTGGCCCTGTCGAGGTGATGACGAGGGCGCCAAGTATCGAGGAGACTCCTGTCTCTGGCTACGGTCATGCTCGAGTCTGGGACTGTCCCAATAGCTATGTGCTGTGGCAACTCCTTCACGGGGGGATGCACGGCTACGGCCGTCGTCATATCCACTAGACCTGGTGTAGGAGGGGTCCTCGTTCAAATGGAGCCCGCGGGTCGGCGGCCGTTCATGCCTCGGCGGGTGGCTGTGTTCAGGACGCTGAGGGCGGCCTGATGGGGTCCTGCGGCCGCGTGATCGTGAACGTGATCGGCTACGGGATCGTCTCTCACGCGATAGACGGCTGGAGACCGGGCTACGGCTGCGGCTCCGCCGTCGGTGATGTCGGTGTGCATCGTCGGTGTGCACCTGAAGATGAGGTGGACCTTGAGGAGCGCTGTGAGGTAATGGCCGAGACGGCTCTGTCGGCGAGCGTTGACGCAGCAATTGCTCCTGCAAAAGTTGTTGATTCGCCGCTTGTGCAGCAAGCATCTGCTGAGTAGTCTTCGTTAGCTCCAAAATCGCCGTCAGCACCGCGTCCGCCGCGGGCGGTGCCGTTGGAATCGGCATCTCCAACGCCGCTGTTGTAACCGTTGTTGTCGTCGCCGGCACGGCCGGATTCTCAGACATCGCCGCCCCCGAAACGTCCGACGGTTCGGTGCGGGGTTGCGCCAGTGGAGTTGCCTGAAAGTTGCGCAGCTGAATGATCTGAAACGACAGAGGAAGAGGCCGTCCCTTCGAGAGCCCCGTGGCTAAGATCGTCGAAGGAGACTCCTCGTCGCTGTCGGCGTCCATGTCCATACGTATCGAGGGTTTGGGAGGTCCCAAGAACTGCTTAGCATACTGCAATGGCGTTATGGTAATGGCCCGGCCAAACTCCGTCACCACAGCAATCGGCTCCGAGCCGAAGTCCACTGTAGTGTCCGATCCTGCTGGTACGAACGTGTCCTTGAGTAGTTTCTGTAGCTCTGCTTCGGGAATGTCCGGCACCGCTAGTTCCTTCCATCGCGAACGAAAGCGTCGCGCACGTTGGTTGGGTCTGGAGTTAATAGGAACTCCATGACACCAGCCGACCATAAACTCGTCTCTCTCCACTCGAGCTTGCCATGCAGCATCACATGGGATCAATACGTACACCGGACTCTCTGTAGCCCGATGCCGTATCTCCACGAAGCATACGAAACGACTTGCAGGTTGGAGCACGGCCCCGGTGGCCGTACGGAATGATAGGGATCGTGTAGTGAGGTATAGAACAATCTGTCCGAGGGCGTAGGCGCCCAGCTGCACTTCCACGTAATGGCGAGGGCCACTGTCTTCCTCGGCTACAAAGCACGTGTGAAAGCGCACGAACCGGTATAGCATCAACAGGGGACGCTCGATAATCTCGTCTCGTAGGTTCTCGTCTGGGCGAGTCAGGCGCGTGTAGGGAATAAGCACGTCGGTCTCAGCCAATCTGTTGAGCCCCGCCGGGCGCGGGGGGCATGTGTCGAATTCGCTCGGGTAGAATATGAGCTCGCACATCCAGCCAGGTCCCCGAGAAGAGTCGTCCACGATGAAGTCACACGCGGTATCCGGCGTGATATGGCGTGGCTCGCGTAGACGGACGTAAATGGGCCCGTCCCATGAGCCGTCCGACAGCTCGTGGGGGCACTCCAAGCGTACGATAGCCTGGCGCAGACTGTCTGCGCGCGACACCGACGCTGGGGGGTTCATATTTTCGCGGGAGCCCGGCTCCTTTCTCCGTGGACTATGTGTCCAGGACTATGTGTCCTTCCTTGCGCTGGAACACTTGCTGTTCAGCCAGCGAACTCGCGAATGCCGTGAGTTTCGCCTTTCCTCGGAAACATCCGGTTCGCTTCTCCGCCTAACCGGTTCACCGAACCGTGCACTTCTTGCAGCACCGATCATTATCGAGCTGAAACAACCCTCGCTGCGGTTATTGTAAAGCAACTGGACAACAGTCAGGTGGCCATTTATTGCAGCACCATTCATTGCGGACGGTGTACACTCTGGGATGCTTGCAGTTTTTGCGTGGGTGTCATCTCGTTTTCGTTTCTTGGATTTCATCGCCAATTGAACGTCATGCAAGTATTGGAGCACATCCAAGTGACCACTATCGGCAGCTTCATCCATAACGCGTGTATTAACACGATCACCTCTCCATTCTCGCTCATGGGTGAACAAAGCATCGTCATCCCCGAACTCCGTGTAAAGCCACTGTACAACGTCAAGAAACCCCTTTTTCGAGGCTCCAAGCATTGGTTGGCTAGGTACCATAGTTGTTTTCCGCATGTCACGGCTACCGTTAAACTGTCGAAGTCGCTCTTGATCTTGATCTCTCTGTACAGCCCTCGACTTGGTGTCTGGTGGTATACATGCTCGTGACTGGAGATACTTCGCTAGAATTAAGTGCCCGTTACTTGCTGCAGTGTGAATAGCAAATCGAGATTCTCTGGCTAACTCTTCTTCCAGTTCATCTTCTTTCATTCCACGATCAAGTAGCCAACGGACAGTATCAATGAAGCCCTTTCCTGAAGCTTTGACCATCAATCCCTGGAAACCTTTAAGTTGTCCGTGTTTGTCCAGCCATTGCAACATCTCAATGCTTCCCGATTTTTCCGCTACAGAACGGGCAGGTCGGAGTTTTGGAAGATTATGGGTCCACTACGTCGCTCCGTGATCCATTAACCATTCTGCCATAGTGATGTTGTCGCTACAAACGGCTGCTTCTAACGCTTGACTTTGTTGCCATGGACTGGAAGGAAAATGACTGTAAATCCACTCGACAACTTCAGCGCTACGACGTTTAACACCCTTTTTCAATACCCTTTCTCCACAATTCACACAAAGACCCGGATCTCGTGCACTTTGGTCATAAAAGACTTGTAGGATCTCTAGAGACCCAGTAGAAGCAGCTTGATCAACCACTTCCGTCGTTACCTTAGCTTCAGGGAACTTGGCTACAAGCCATCGAGCCATTTCCACATCGTTATGACGCACTGCCTCCATCATTGACTTTCTGAATTGATATTGTCTGTAGTGAGGATCCGTTCGAAGGTATTTCCGTATTGTCCATGAAGTATCAGCTACTTTTACAGTGGAATTTGGGTCGTACATATCACTGTAGCTCCAGATGCGATCCAAAAGAACAACCGATCCGAATATGGACGCAACATGGAGAGGGACCTCTACCAAAGTGTCCAGGAAGAGGGAGACAGCGGAGACGACATGAGGGAGTTCTCTGGACGTGGGCTTGGACTGGAATACGAGGGTCACCACTGTCAGAGGGGCAAGTTCCATTGCAACTTTTGTGTGTCCTTGGGCTTGTTCTCTTCCTGCTACTTGTAGTTGTGCAGGTACTCGGGTGCTCTGCAAAGGAAGGGACTTGTTATGTAGAAGGTAAAGTAATATTGATTGTTATTAGGAGGAAAGCCTCGGGCACAAAACCTCCTTTAGGCTGGACCCGACGGAAGTGGTTGCTCAAGCTGCTTCTACTGGGTCTCTACGGTTGTCATAATCTTTTCGTTTTGATTCTGTATCTCTTTAAAGCATCTATCGCAATATTCGGGATGCTTCTACTTCGTTCGAAAAGCTGGTGAGAAAAATGAATTGCTTCCGTTAGCTGTCGTTTATTGACGGCGACCTGCTTTGGACGAGGAACAATCGCGTGGGGCTCGTTCATTTCGTTCTTGTGAAGTTTAAGAAGAATGGAGCCGAGCTGAGAGTTCCGGGTCTATGTGGATGGAAAGCGTACAATCTGACGTAAAGCGAAGAATTGCAAACCAAACCATTTTCTTTTATTTAAAAGTATACTCAATTCACCAAGCAACTACCTTTGACCCATGCGCCAAGGTCGTCGTCGGCGATATGATTCCACGGATTAATAGTTAATTGGGCGGCATAATGCGAGTAGAGAAATAGCACAACCTCGAAATGTCCATAATACGCCGCTAAAATGAATGCTTTACTTGAACACATCGTTGGCCACCGTGACTGACCGCAGCCGCGTATCCCGTTGCCTTCTCCGTGCAACCTTCGATTCGGTTCAAGTGTAGCCACTTGAGGACATCCAAATGTCCATGTTGAGCCGCTTGGTCCATCGCAGCAGTCGAACATCCGACCGCCGTGTTGAAGTGGAGCCACTTGACAAGCTCCACATTTCCACTTTTAGCCGGACTATGCATCACGGTAGCCTCAAAACCTTCTGCTGTCCGCCACTTCCAGTCACTAGGCAAAGTAGTTTGACTCGGTGTGCTCTCCGAGCACATAAGCTTCCAGTGTAGGTACTTGACCACCTCAAAATGTCCATTTTCCGCCGCATGACCCATTGCAGATATCAACTCATCGTAGGTAGTGTCATTGTATGGGTCTTCGTAATCTGGTAGATTGGTAAATAACCACTTTACCACCTCAAGATGGCCATTTCTTGCAGCACCGATCATTATCGAGCTGAAACAACCCTCGCTGCGGTTATTGTAAAGCAACTGGACAACAGTCAGGTGGCCATTTATTGCAGCACCATTCATTGCGGACGGTGTACACTCTGGGATGCTTGCAGTTTTTGCGTGGGTGTCATCTCGTTTTCGTTTCTTGGATTTCATCGCCAATTGAACGTCATGCAAGTATTGGAGCACATCCAAGTGGCCACTATCGGCAGCTTCATCCATAACGCGTGTATTAACACGATCACCTCTCCATTCTCGCTCATGGGTGAACAAAGCATCGTCATCCCCGAACTCCGTGTAAAGCCACTGTACAACGTCAAGAAACCCCTTTTTCGAGGCTTCGAGCATTGCCTGGTTAGGTACCACAGCTATTAACCACAACCCGTAGCTATCCTTAAACTGTCGAAGTCGCTCTTGATCTTGATCTCCCTATGATACGCTGTCTGCAGGTATACATGCTCGTGACTGGAGATACTTCGCTAGAATTAGGTGGCCATTACTTGCTGCAGTGTGAATCGCAAATCGAGTTTCCCTTGCTAACTCTTCTTCCAATTCACCGTCCTTCGTTCCACGATCAAGTAGCCAACGGACAGTATCGATAAATCCCTTCCCAGCAGCTTTGACCACCAATCCCTGAAGACCTTCAAGTTGTCCGTGTTTGTCCAACCATTGCAACATCTCAACGCTTCCCGATTTTTCCGCTACAGAACGGGCAGGTCGGAGTTTTGGAAGATTATGGGTCCACTACGTCGCTCCGTGATCCATTAACCATTCTGCCATAGTGATGTTGTCGCTACAAACGGCTGCTTCTAACGCTTGACTTTGTTGCCATGGACTGGAAGGGAAATGACTGTAAATCCACTCGACAACTTCAGCGCTACGACTTTCAACACCCACTTTTCTCCCCAATTCACACAAAGACCCGGATGTCGTGCACTTAGTAAACGTAGCAGCTTCGCATAAATGTGTCCTCGCCCGCAGCCGCTTTGTTCCTCGCTTGCACTTCAAGCATGTTTCGCGCGGTTGACGTCTCGATTCCAGAAATTGGCCCTGCATCGACTGTTGGCAAAGCGCAGGACGTTCCTCGTGCACTTGAGTACGATCTTCTTCGCGAGTTTGGGGTTCCTGAACTTTCGCATCCTCTCAACGCTCTCGAAGAGCAGTGGGATATCATCGGGATCTTTCGTCTCCTCGACGATATCCCAGTCGTCGTAGTAGTCGGACCTCTTGCGCATGGGGGGGGGGGGGGGGTGCTGGAAGAATACCACAAAAAGCTATACTACAGTGCATTGTATGGTCAACTGCAACATTCCATCTGACAAATGGCCACTTCGCGAAGACATCTCACTCAGCTTGAAATTTCATCCGAAAAAATATAATTTTATAAAAAAAAACAAGGTGGGCATAAAGGCTGCTTGCACGACTTCATCCTTTCGCAGTACTCAGTCAGCAGCAACGTAGCCAGCGACACTGAGTGCAATCGCGAGGATGGTCAATCCAACGGATGAAGTAACATAGCCGCCGCCGTTGTACGTTTCGGTTGAGACATAAGCTGTCGATGTCGGTGTCGGTGTCGGTGTCGATTCAGGCGGATAAAATGTCGGAGTCGTCGACGGCGAAGAGGGGGGAGAAGTTGTGGTACCAACAGGAGTCTGCGTCGTAGCACCGACGGGAGCCTGCGTCGTAGCTGCAACTGGAGTCTGTGTCGTAGCTACAACGGGAGTCTGTGTCGTAGCACCAACGGGAGTTTGCGTCGTAGCTGCAACGGTAGTCTGTGTCGTATCACCAGCGGGAGTCTGCGTCGTAGCTACAACGGGAGTCTGTGTCGTAGCACCAACGGGAGTCTGTGTCGTAGCACCAACGGGAGTTTGCGTCGTAGCTGCAACGGGAGTCTGTGTCGTAGCACCAACGGGAGCCTGTGTCGTAGCACCAACGGGAGTTTGCGTCGTAGCACCAACGGGAGTTTGCGTCGTAGCTGCAACGGGAGTCTGTGTCGTAGCACCAACGGGAGCCTGTGTCGTAGCACCAACAGGAGTTTGCGTCGTAGCTGCAACGGGAGTCTGTGCCGTAGCTACAACGGGAGTTTGCGTCGTAGCTGCAACGGGAGTCTGTGTCGTAGCTACAACGGGAGTTTGCGTCGTAGCTGCAACGGGAGTTTGCGTCGTAGCTGCAACGGTAGTCTGCGTCGTAGCACCAACGGGAGTTTGCGTCGTAGCTGCAACGGGAGTCTGTGTCGTAGCACCAACAGGAGTTTGCGTCGTAGCTGCAACGGGAGTCTGTGCCGTAGCTACAACGGGAGTTTGCGTCGTAGCTGCAACGGGAGTCTGTGTCGTAGCACCAACGGGAGTTTGCGTCGTAGCTGCAACGGGAGTCTGTGTCGTAGCTGCAACGGTAGTCTGTGTCGTATCACCAGCGGGAGTCTGCGTCGTAGCTACAACGGGAGTTTGCGTCGTAGCTACAACGGGAGTCTGTGTCGTAGCTACAACGGAAGTCTGTTTCGTATCACCAGCGGGAGTTTGCGTCGTAGCTGCAACGGGAGTCTGCGTCGTACCTACAACGGGAGTTTGCGTCGTAGCTGCAACGGGAGTCTGTGTCGTAGCTACAACGGGAGTCTGTGTCGTATCACCAGCGGAGTGCGTCGTAGCTACAACGGAGTTTGCGTCGTAGCTGCAACGGGAGTCTGCGTCGTAGCTACAACGGAGTTTGCGTCGTAGCTGACGGGAGTCTGTGTCGTAGCTACAACGGGAGTCTGTGTCGTATCACCAGCGGGAGTCTGCGTCGTAGCTACAACGGGAGTCTGTGTCGTATCACCAGCGGGAGTCTGCGTCGTACCTACAACGGGAGTCTGTGTCGTATCACCAGCGGGAGTCTGCGTCGTACCCACCAGCTGTGTTATCACCAGCGGAGTTCGTCAGACACAACGGGAGTCTGTGTTGTATCACCAGCGGGAGTTGTAGGGAGTCTGTGTCGTATCACCAGCGGGAGTTTGCGTCGTAGCACCAGTGGGAGTCTGTGTCGTATCACCAGCGGGAGTTTGCGTCGTAGCACCAGTGGGAGTCTGTGTCGTATCACCAGCGGGAGTTTGTATAACGGGAGTCTGTGTCGTAGCTGCAACGGGAGTCTGCGTCGTAGCACCATCGGAACTCCCCGACGTACTAGTCCCCGACGCACAACCACCGGAACTCCACGACATACTTGTCCCCGACACACTACCACCGGAGCTCCCCGACGTACTAGTCCCCGACACACTACCAACGGAACTCCCCGACGTACTAGTCCACGATACACTACCGACGGAACTCCCCGACGTACTAGTCCACGATACACTACCAGCGAAACTCGCCGACGTACTAGTCCCCGACACACTACCAACGGAACTCCCCGACGTACTAGTCCCCGACACACTACCAACGGAACTCCCCGACGTACTAGTCCACGACACACTACCAACGGAACTCCCCGACGTACTAGTCCACGACACACTACCAACGGAACTCCCCGACGTACTAGTCCACGATACACTACCACGAAACTCGCCGACGTACTAGTCCCCGCACTACCAACGGAACTCCCCGACGTACTAGTCCCCGACGCACTACCACCGGAGCTCCCCGACGTACTAGTCCCCGACACACTACCAACGGAACTCCCCGACGTACTAGTCCACGATACACTACCACCGGAGCTCCCCGACGTACTAGTCCCCGACACACTATCAACGGAACTCCCCGACGTACTAGACCACGATACACTACCACCGAAACTCCCCGACGTACTAGTCCCCGACACACTAATCCCCGACACACTACCAACGGAACTCCCCGACACACTACCAACGGAACTCCCCGACGTACTAGTCCCCGACGCACTACCACCGGAACTCCCCGACGTACTACCATCGGTAGTCTGCGTCGTAGCATCTTCGGTTCTGCGTCGTAGCATTGTCGGTAGTCTGCGTCGTGCATCATCGATAGTCTGCGTCGTAGCTCCATCGATAGTCTGCGTCGTAGCACCATCGGTAGTCTGTGTCGTAGCTCCATCGGTAGTCTGCGTCGTAGTACCATCGGGAGTTTGAGTCGTAGCGCCATCAGGCGTTTGTGTCGTAGTGCCATCGGGAGTCTGCGTTGTTGTTCCGTATGGAGGCTGTGTTGGGTAAGCTGGAGTGTCTTCGGGCTGGTCAGTGTCGCATGGTTCCTCTGTCTCGGGCTCTATCGTATCAACATGAGACTGGGTAGCGTACGATTCCGGTGCTGTGGTTGATTCTTCACCGGGATATCGGGTAGAGGGCTCCAAGGATTCCTCGCTAGGATACTTGGTCGAGAAGTCCCCATACTCTTCAGTGGGATATTCGTTGGGTGCTTCCGTCGATCCTTCTACCGGCTCGTCACAGGGCTCATCAGTTTCAGGCCCAAGTGTGCCAGGCCCTTGTTCATGATCATCATACTTCGAAGGCATTTCTGCGTCGTCTGGTGCTTCATATGTCTCATGAGCAGGGTAGTACGCAGTTGTCTCACCGCCCTTGGTCGTGTACGAGCCAGTAGTCTTGCCGCTGTAGTCCGTCGTGCTGGTTGGGTAGTCCTTGTCGCCATCAGTGTGGTAGGCTGTCGTGGTCGCACTGCCCTCCGTGACGGAGTCCGTCGTGCTCGTGGGGTACGATCCGGTAGGCTTGACACTACCACTGCTATAGTCCGTCGTGCTGGTTGAGTAGTCCTTGCCACCACCGGTGTGGTAGCCGTTGCCACCGCCGTTGCCACCGCCAGTGTGGTAGTCCGTCGTGGTCTCGGTACTATACGAATCAGCTGCCGGCGGCGCAGAGCACTCAAGTATCTCCGTTCCATTGCTATACTTCACTGAAATATAGCTTTTCCTTCAGCACGTTGACATGTTTCTTGGGGATGCAAATAGTAAGCTGGTATTGATCGAACCCTCGAGCGCTTGTGCTCGTGTTGCGGGTGTGGAGTGGTGGGTGTTTTCGACGAAGTGAAAGCGGAAATGACTACTTTGCTAAAGCTACTGGAGGTCCCGCGTATCGACTGCGGTAGCGAGGACGTCTGTCCGTTGGTGGTTGGTGGCAGAGCTCCCTTTTTCTCTGGATAGTGTACATCTGGATGAAGCCCCATTCCTCGTGCTCCGAAAACCAGCTCTTCGGCTGTAGCCGACAGATGCCCATTTCCTTCAGCACGTTGACATGTTTCTTGGGGATGCAAATAGTAAGCTGGTATTGATCGAACCCTCGAGCGCTTGTGCTCGTGTTTCCCCACGTGTAAGGTTGGTTCGACTTTGCTTGGTAGATGCATTGCCCATGAGCTTGGCGAGTTGAAGTGCCGACGCTGGAGCTTCTCGGATGTATACCTTGTAAGCGTCAGAAGACCAACGCCCGTGCATTCGTATCGTGTCCGCGTCTACTCCGGCGGTATGTAGAGCTGTCGCGCCTCCTGTTCGAAGTGAATGTGTCGAAATTCGTGCTGGATCCTCGCCGGTTTGTAATGCTGAGGCACGCAGAACCTTCGTCATTGTCTCTGACGATAACAGTTGCCGGTAACCGATGGAGCACAGAGGTGACTCAGGCGCCAAACCAAGCCGGATCGCGTTGCGTTGAAGTAGTAGAGCAGCGAAAACGGGACATATAGGAGCCAATCCGCTTTTCAATAGCACGCGGGTGCTTGTTCGTCCTGATTGGTCGGTCTTGCTTCCTCTTAGTGTGATCTGTACTGACGCTGCCTTGTTGAAGCTGAGTGTGTCCCCACCGTTAATGTCACGTACGATAACGTCACTGACTTGAAGGCAGTATGAATGTCGCTTGCCTCTTGAACAGAGGTACTCGGATCCTCTCAGACAAAAGAAGAAGCCCAGGAGCGCAGCCCCACAAATGACGCGGTGCTGGGCGATGGACATGTCGGCTGATGAGGCGATCTTCCGAAGCATGTCGATGGAGACTGCTGCCCGTTTCCGTCGAGGGGGACTGAGACGTTGCATGCCATGGATGACCAGCTCGTGTTGTGGTTGTAATGACGGTCGGAATCCGGCACGAAGCTGATGACACCATCGGACATGGCTGAGTTTAGCCCGTACGGTGTCAACTCGATTATTCGCGTTCTCGTTACGGCCTTGCCGGCACTCAACTGCAAACATAGTGAGTTGTATGGATTGCTTTTCTGGGTCGGTTGGTGATAGCCACTGCTTGAAGCCATGGCGACAGCAGAACCGACACCATTGTCTCCATGTGTTGAGATACCTTTGGCGTGACGTGTCGGCGAGTGACTGCCATTGCAGGACGGCAATTTTTGCTTGTAGATCTTGCGGAATTCGGTTGGAATATCCTGTTGGCACCATAAACGCATATGATTAGTCCATTTCTGTAGAGTTGGTCCAGTCCACGCTCTTGATCCGAGGTCCGCGAGGTAGTTAGACGAGCCGTCGAGGTGCTTGGTTGTTACGTGTAGATTGAACGATAGTTCTGCGCAGGACAAGACTCTCGTAAGCTCTTGGCCGGCTAGATTTTTGGTATTGTGATTTCCTAGCCAGGCGACCGCGGAGGCATTGTCAATCCAGCATCGCACGTGCAGGGGTCTGTCTTTCGGACGACAGGTAGCTTGCCATTGAGGTCCCCACACGAGCACAGCGAGTACAGCGCTTAACGCTTCACGTACATTGATACTGAACCACGAAGTGCTACCGGAGGTTGACAACTTCATTGCTAGACGTTCTTCCTCGTCAAATTGAAGTCGGATATACTCACGAGCAGCCGGATAGAGGACAGCGAGGCCTTCGTTGCTTGCATCCATGAACAAATGCACAGCTGGTTCCAGCATTTCGGCCATGATGCTCGTTGGTACCCTGGTCGCTGCGCCATTCTGAAGAAGCGAAGCCACCCAGCGAAGATCGTGACGAGCATCCTGAGGGAGTCGAATACTCTGGAATCTTGACGAACGTCGCCACAATTGGTGGAGACGCTGGAGAAATGCGCGTGTCGACCGACAGCAGATCGCCAAGTAACGTAGGGATCCCAAGAGTTTATCAACTTGGTGGCGAGACACCGTTGGATGTGACAAAGCATCTGTGATCCGGTTGAGAGCTTTATGTACTTTGTCTGCCGGAATCGATACCGTACGGCGTTCTGTATCCCAAGCTAAGCCTAGGGCAACGAGTCTGGTAGACCATGAAGAAAATTTCTTTTCGTTGATTGATTTTGGCCCCAGCGTAGCGATCATGCTCAATCGAAGAGCAGTTTCTGCTAGAGCCAATCTGTTTCCACGATCAACTTCGAGAAGAATGTGGTCGTCTACCCACACAAACGAGAAGAACGACTCATCGTCCTGTTCGATGGGATCCAGCGACTTTGGGCTCTCTCGGGCCACCAGAAACGAAATAGCACCACCGAACGCACCATAATGAGCTGGTGAACCAGTCCAACCGAACGGGAGAGCCATATCGACTATAGCCAAGCCCCCACACGATCCGGCAAAATGGGCGGCCAGCTTAGCATCCACTGGTATAAGTCGAAATGCGCTTTTCACATCGCCTTTTAGAATCTTGACTTGTAGATGAGGGTACTGGCGGGCTAAAACTTCAATTCTCTCCGCGAGGCGTCGAACAGATTCGTATTCTATTGCGGGCAAGTCAGCAGGAATTGATTTTGCATTCGTCGATGTCTCGCAAGGGTACGATAGGTCATGGATGAGCCGTGCTTCGATGAGAGGGTCGACGTCTTTCTTAGGGACGCACCCAAACGGGCTAAAGCGAAGTTCCGACCATCGTAGAGCCGTCGGTAGTTCGAGAACAAGGTATGTCCCTGAAGATTGTCCATCAGAAAGACTGCGAATTAATGCTTGGGTATACTTCCGTGCGCTTGTATGGTTCCGGACGTGATTTCCATCCGGTGGCCGTGGGGAGTTCAGTTTGTGTGCAACACCTCTTGTTGCTACAGCCACAACCAGGTCTTGGTGACGATACCCATGCAGTAGAATGTCGAGCCATACTGGATCTAGCGCCTTGTTTGGTCGGGGATCGCCTGTTGTTTCGTTGCGCCATAGCGCGATCGTGGCGGCGAGCGACAAGGACGTTTTCTCCACTAGCGTGGAGAGGGCGCTGCATAACTCACTATCGACGGAAGAGGTGAGTTGTGTTGGGCCAGTTGCGGACAGAATGCACTTCGGCGGTCGGATACCGGCCTGAAGAAAGGTCGAAGCCAACCGATCGCAGCGGGTGAGCTCGTGCTCGTGCAATCGGCGGTGAAGGATATCCTGTAACTGGTGAACGGTCCCCGGTGTGACACGAAACGACAGGCCACTCGGTCGGGGTATACGGTCTAGCTTCTTCGGCGCCTGTAGTATGAACGGCGACCTTGAACGTCTAGAGTAGGAGTTGGGCATGGACTTGTTGAACATTGACGACACTGAACGAACAGGAAAACATGAAGACGGACACAATGCTTGGCCAGATAAACTCGGCGCTTGGGGCTTTGGTGGCCATCATTGGCGCAGTTCTTCGCGCAATCCTCCCATCTGTGCTGAGATGTACTTGCGAACTACCGGTGGTAGGTCGTCTGGAATGAAGTGGGCGTGGTTTGGAAACGCACACCGGTCGTCGCTCTTGGACGTGCAACCTCGTGACGATAGGTGTTTCATGCAGACCGAGAGTCGACCTTGTTTCGGTAACGCATCAAGGACGTCTTGAGGTGTCTTCCTGGTCGAACGGGTTGTCTCCGTCCGACGTGTTCCAATCGAAAGGGAAGATGATACCGTTCTTGCCGTCGCCTTTGTTGAGACAGCTGTCAAGGACGCTAAACGTTCTGTCTGGATAACGTATAGCACACTTTGCAAATCCGGGTCTTGCAAGGAGAGCCTCCGGCGGATTTCCGTCCGCAAAGTCGTACCATGACGGGCGTCCATCTCGGTGGCAGCTCTGTAGTCTTCAAACAAGCGGTCGAACCAGAACGTGAGAGTTGCTACGTCCTCTGAGCTCCATTGGCAGAAACTACGTAGTTCTTCGACAAACTCCCTCGAGCCGCTGATCAACCGACAAGTGTGATGGTCGAAGAACTCTTCCGCAAATACGAGCAGGACCATAAGTGCATTTGAGATATCACCAAGGGACTCGGGTTTCCGTGCCTTCGGCATGGCCACTGAGGTTGAGAAATTGCTGAGGTTTACTGATCCGTCTGCATACCATGCCCTTCGCGCAGAGAAGTCAAATCGCCAGAAGTGCATGATTGAAAGGCCTCGTGCTCCAAACTGGATGTCGTACACACGGGTAATGATGGCTGGGTGTGGCATGAACTTTGTGGACCGGGATGAAATCATAGAATCAACAATATCTGAAGGATCCTTACCTGCGTGGTCCGGTCCAGCGATGATACCATTGATCAGTTGCTGTGTCCGGGTCGGATTGAAGGCGTTTTTCGATCGTCGTTCGCTAGGTTCGGAAGCATTGAGCAGGTCAGACGGGGCTAGGACTCGTCGTCGTTGGGACTCCCGTTGCCCTGTCGACGGAGCAGGTCGTTTTCCCGGTTCTTTTTTACTAAGTCCCAGATAAAAGCGAATGAGATCGGGGTCATCCGCAATGGCAGCTAGGATTTTGGCGTGGCAGTTCTGTGGAACAAGTGTCTCTGTACTGGATTGCACTGGTGCAGCTAAATACGTCGCATTTGGATTCGGGGAGTCTTCGGGTGCCATGGCGCCACCTCCAATCGACTGTAACAGTGTCTCGAGATCGTCCCGCTCGGTTTCTTCGCCACTAGGCGGTTCCATCGTCTCGTTTGTATGGCGAGGATCAGCATCAAATGCGTCGCCAATGTTGGCACGTGCACTGGCGGGTATGCGGCGATTTCCGTCGACGAAGAACGCATAGTCAACGGCATGACGTACGCTCACTGTCGACTCGACCCCAGTTAGGGTGTTAGTCCACCGGAGTGTATCAGTGGCTTGGGGCTGTTCACGAACTGGTTGAAGTCCCGCGAGTAGGCGCGGAATTGAGCGTGATCCTCGTTGATTGGTCCCGAGAATTCTGTCCAAAATCTCAGTATACCGCTCGGTCAACTCCTCTGCAGACATATCCTCGACCCGCAGTCGGGTATTACCGATCAGAAAACACAATACCGGTGCGACCTCTTCTAGTTCCACCGTTCGAGAGCTAAATTCACCAAGTAACGTTCGGATGATGACGTCGTTCCCGTTGTATCCTACAACCTGGCCGGTCACGTAGTTTCCGTTGGAGACACCGACAACAGCTTTACGGAGCCATTCTCCTGGAGCCCCCGCGTCGTACTCATTGACGTCAACCTGGCGACGACGTGCCGTTGAGGCTGAAACTTGCACAGTTGCATGCGGAGGTGTCAACAACCGGACAGTAGCGGTACTGCCTACTATGGTGTCACATGTTCCGTACACAGGACCGGATACTACGGCTTGGTCATGGACATCTTCTGGCATGAGAAGTACGGAGAAGGGCGGCGTGACCATTGTGACCTGGTCGTAGATGGCAGAAGGGTTTGTTTTCGACGAAGTGAAAGCGGAAATGACTACTTTGCTAAAGCTACTGGAGGTCCCGCGTATCGACTGCGGTAGCGAGGACGTCTGTCCGTTGGTGGTTGGTGGCAGAGCTCCCTTTTTCTCTGGATAGTGTACATCTGGATGAAGCCCCATTCCTCGTGCTCCGAAAACCAGCTCTTCGGCTGTAGCCGACAGATGCCCAGTTTATAATAATCTTCTGTACCCCCACTGGCTCGTCTCCGTTGCACCGAAGTTTGACATCACCCGCAAAAGAATAGTAGCAGCATGAGTAAAGTTTAGTTAGGCACCCCACTCTTTGCGTCACGGTAAACTGGCAGGATTGTTGCTTGTTGGCGCAGTGGACAGGGACATTTACGGTTTTCGCTGTTGGAGACGTGTCTAAATTGTCGTAGACGAATCGAGTAATCCACTTCCTTTGGTGGCCGAAGCCGTAGGTGGTATAGTCCGTCATGTCCTTAAAGCCGTTTGGTACGTCAATTGTCAGCAGTGAAGCGTCGTCAATCCCGCAGTAATAAATATCACCCATGTAAGGAATACTATCGATGCATAGCGACGCAAGCGATGGATCTATCACTGTCGTCACGTTGCGGGTGGTGCCAGCGTTCACGCTTATGATCTTGCCACAGCTACTAGGGCAATCGCTGCAGATGTAATCAGCGATGACTACACCAAGCAGAATCATCGTGAGCGCAGCAAAAAGAAGCCAAAACTTCATGGTGTCGGGAGAGTAGAAGGAGAGCGACTGGGAGTGAAGATTCTGGCTCTGATGTTGGTGGAGGTTGTGTGTGCCGCTTGGTAAAATTGAGACTGACGAGGAAAATGTAGTTCTTCGTCAACTTTGATACGAGGCAAAGTACACTGGCATGAAATGCGTAACGCCATGTGTACTGGTTTCGAATTCTCTTTGTTTATTTTTAATCGATGGATCCAAGTTCACCAATGCCGTTCAGCGTAAAGCCACGTGTACACTTCACAATGAGTGGTTTCGAATTCCCTTTGTATATTTTTAATCGATGGATCGTTTCCAAGTTCACCCATGCCGTTCAGCGGCAAAAGTGTCACCTACTAGGCGGATAGATAGGTGTTTGGAAATTTACATGTAGCAGTTTCAGGGGAGTGGTTTACTTCTCAGAAACTCTCATGGGATAACTTTACGAATGAAGAAAAATTAGTTGATTAACTGGTTATTCCCTGGTTGCTACTACTTGGCTTGGCTTGAATTTTGATTCTGCATTTGTTTGCATGGGATATTGGAATAAATCATTTCTTATCATCTTAGTGGTACATTGACCACTGGACCACCAGGGGGCCCTTAACTGAGAATGAGAAGATCCCCTGAATAGTGGCCTATAGATGACAAAATCAGCAAGGCGAGTACCAAGCAGGAGCATTTTACCACCGACATTGCAACTTCTGTGATCGATGCCCTCTTTTTGCTGTTCTTAGTCAGTCATAACGAAGCCAACGACGCTAAACGCAATCGCGAGTGCCGTCACTGCAACGGATGAAGTAACATAGCTGTCGGTGTTGGTGTCGGTGTCAGTGTCCATGGCGGTGTTGGCGTCACATCTTGATTCGAAGTGGAAGACGGGGGAGAGGTTGCCTTCGCTGTGACAGTGCAAGGTGGTATGTCCATTCCATTTGTGAACTTCACAATGCTGTAGCCGTTTATAGTTGTTGAGCTATAGCCTGGTTTGTCTCCGTCGCACTGGAGTACGACACCAGAGCCCAGAGAATGGTACCAGCACGAGTACTTATTGGCCGTTGTGGGAGATCTGACGTAACTGTATTCCCATGATCCGCACGAAACGATGAATTCCTGGCTGTAGCTGACCTTGAGGGGTTTGCATGTAGAACTGGAGCAAGAATAGCATGTTTCTTCAAAAGCTCCGGTGTTGTTTGGCCGTACCAACGGTTAGCGTGGCATTGTCGTCACTACACGACGCCTCGTTAGCTAAGGCATGTCCACCTAAAAGCAAGAGAGAGACCAGCGCTGTCGAGAAGATGGAGATATCGCGCTGTCAAATTGTGAGGCTTGAGTGGTTGAGAGAAGAGGAGGATACTCTACACCAGAGTGCGCGATACAGAAGAAGCTTGTATCTAACATTAGTTTCACACACACAGGGGATGTTTAGAGTAACAGTAGGTATTGTAAATTTTCTACCGTTTCCGTGTTAAGATATTTCTATGCACTGTACATGCATCTCATGCCAACACACCAAGTTAACCCCCCCCCCCCCCCCTCCTCCTCCAACCAGCGGCACTCTACTGCATTTACCCGAACTCCGGTGCCCATTTCCATGCGCTCTTGTTGTCAGCAGATCCTTCCACGCGCGAAGAATTAATGCGCTGCCTTCGGCAGCTTTTTATTGCCGAACACCCTCGACTTTTTTCTGTCCGTCCTAGTTTGCTGTTTACCGATAAGGTAGTACAACTCACGTGCTAATAACTGTACATGTACAATAGTTGAGGAACTATACTTAACACGGTTCATTCTCTCTCTCTTCCCAACCACCATTGAGTCTTCTACCTTGAAACGTTCCCAGTGTCTCACTCCTCAGAAACTCCGGTGGGATGAGATGAAACTACAGGAATTCAGCGCTAGAAGGGTTACAAGAGATAATATATAGTTTACAGTTGGACATTGTCTAGGAACGGAAATTGAAGTTGATTATTCCTGGTTGCTACAATCACAATCAAGCCTTCAGAATTCAATACTCAAGCTAAGTACTTATCATTTCCTGTACAGCGTCTCAAAATGTAACCGATAGATTCCGTCTCCATGTTGCGCACTGGAATTATCACTGTGGAGACCCCTTCACTCACCTCTCACTGCTAAAACTTCTCTGTGCCCCTCAAGCCTCACTCACTACCTGAAAAACTGTTATCATCACGCGCAAGGCGACGTCGTTGTTTTCGCTCCTGTTTCTAACTTTTGGTGCCGCTTCGACAGTGGGTTCCACCACCAGCTTTTCTGGTTACGTTCACTCGCACCAGCGTTTCTCCTGACGTCTGCGTCGAAACTGCGACTACAAGTGCCCGGCAAAATACACGGCGACTGTTTCGAACTCTGTCGTTACGATGTATCCCGTCACAAACCCGAACGGATGCGAATGTTTAACGCTCACAGCGACAATCGACGGGAACGCCGCTGCTGGGACGGGGGGGGGGGTTCGTTGCAGCTGACCTCATCGGGCATCCAAGTCATCGCCTCGACATCCGGTGTGGTTTGCACTGGGTCCTACACGAAGACGACAGACGCAACCACAACTCAAACGTTGGAAGAGTTTACTAGGTCGCTAGAGTGTTTTGTCTGCTCGCGTAAGCATTTGCCACCTTTTACTACTAAGGGTTCTGAAAATGTCCACTTTATTTTTTTTTCAGAATTATGAATCGCAGGTTGCGTGTGATGAGCAACACTCTCTCAAAGGCTTCACGAAGTGCTCAGTCATTGGCCACACATATAGCCATCTTGTTCCTTTCTCGATTAACGTAGCTTATTTCGGCGGACGCGATCTGGACACGGTATTGACTAATGTCCTTCGATTCAGTCTCTGGGCTCTCCACTCGCTAGTTTGATAGGTGACCTTGAGTGAGATGCATCCACAGTGAGCACCTGACAGGAAGGCCAGTGTCCATCTTGATCGATTACTGTAGCTTCAGGGAACAATTGACTTTCTGAATTGGTATTTCCGTATTGTCCATGAAGTATCAGTGGAATTTAGGTCGTACATATTACTGTAGATCCAAAAGAACAACCGATCCGAATTTACTCGCAGCATGGAGAGGGATCTCTACCAAAGTGTCCAGAAAGAGAGAGACAGCAGAGACGACATGAGGGAGTTCTCTGAACGTGGGCTTGGACTGGAATACAAGGGTCAGTGGGGCAGATTCCATCTAATGATCGTCCTGCAAAGAAAAAAAAAGCCCTTTAGTCGAGTTTAGGGGACATAAATTTTTTTTTTAATCATGTTCCGACTGCCAGGCTCTGGTTTAATTTGAAAATCTCGAGAGCCATCTTGGCTCGTTTCGAGTTGGGAACAGTATCACCTTGGCTATCACCCCCTCGTTTCAGGTATTTTCCTTTCTTCTCCATTCTGGATTCACTCGTGAGGACTCTTGAAGCAATCGTTCTTAACGCTTCACAGGGCATTATCTTTGTCAATTTTTTTCCGAAATGCCAGCTCTTCCGATTTGCTTCATCTTGAAAGCGTATCAGGTTGCAATCGACAAGCGCCATGGTGTTTCTCGGATAACTTGCAATACTTCTCAGTCTTACAGCCACTTCTTTGCTTACAAAGGAGAAGGTCCCACGGCATATCGAACGAAGATACACTCTGGTATTTGCTCGGGCGTCGAGCCGCAGGGATTTTCCCTCGAAATCAGGATGGAGCAGACCTGATCATCCCCATTTTCAAAAAGAGGTCGCAGACTGACTCGGGTGGGGAGGAGCAGGAGCAGGTTTCTTTCATTCTCGTTCAAGTGAAAAATCGCCGCAATGACGATGAGTTTGTCCCTGCAGCGACGAAGAAGTTCACGCCAGTGTTTGTATTTGGAGACTGTATCGAGACGGCCGAGACGGCCGAGACGAAGCCAGCGACAGGAACGAAGAGGACGAAGAAGAAAAAGGTGCCTGGCGTAAATCCGTTAAGCCACAAACCTATCCAAGACTTCATTCGAATTTACATGAATGTTGGAGACGAAGACACAAGACACTTCCGCTTCATTTACGCCACAGCGTTGGGGGACAATCTAGCTTTGTCGAGTGAAACTGGTGACGGGAATTATGAAGCATCTTCATCTAACGACGCCGTAGCCGACACTAGTGATGACGATGGTGAATCGACCAGCCAGGAAAATGCACATCAGGTGGATGTAAACACTGGGGGTGATCTAGCGCAGCCACCGCCGGTTTTCACGCTGTGTTTTCGATCGGTTTGTCGTGCTGCGTATCCATTCCTGACGAAGAAAGTGGCGCTGAGACTGGCAACTATGGTGGAGGATAAGTGGGAATTCAGTGAATATGTTCATGGCGATCTGACTTACCGTTCGGAGGAAGATAGAATGACTTTGGAAAAGAGGACTGGCACTCCTCAGGTTACTCTGTCTAGCCTCTTGTCAAATGATATTCTGAAGAAGCCTATAATCAAGCTGCACACGCCTGGTGTCGACAGAAAAGTCGTCAGGAAAGCTGCCACGCGGTCCCAAGTTATATTGAAAAACCGAGGCCTCGACGGCAAACAAAACGAACCGAAAGGTGCCAAGCGCCCCCGGCAAAGCTATTCACCTTAAGTGTAAGAGCTGTTCTGGCAAGCTGATCAGCTTTCGGCAAACAAACCAATCTATTTCATATCAACGAATACCTCCGTCCGCTCGGAGCTGCTAGGCGGCACATAAAGAACAGCGAATCTGGTGCTTCGACAGTCATCAAGACTCAATGTTCTTTCTTGGAGACGCGCTAGTTATATACAAGTCCCGTATGAGGCCCAAGGTTCGACAGAGTCTGGGTAGTCTAGAATCGCTCGTAGACTTTTGCTAAACCTCAATTTACTTCCCAATGCCTCGCAACCAGCAACAACACAAATACCACCGCAACGTGGACGAAGTGTCTGCACTGTATTGGGTACAGGTAGGTAAACACACAACCAGAAAGCATACCCAGCCACGTCAATAGACCTACTACATGATGCAAGTAACAATCGCCTACTCGATATTTGATACTATAAGTCTAGCGAAGTATCTCCTGTCACGAGCACAAACAGCGAGTTGTCTTTTGTTGCGAGTAAATAGCTGGGAGTTCACATCACGTT
The DNA here is from genome assembly GCA_032432875.1 of Phytophthora meadii. Classification (NCBI taxonomy): domain Eukaryota; phylum Oomycota; class Peronosporomycetes; order Peronosporales; family Peronosporaceae; genus Phytophthora; species Phytophthora meadii. The sequence goes on along the minus strand of JAUMGV010000057.1, from coordinate 1,142,690 downwards.
CCCCTGTTGAAAACTGGCTGCCTTTTGAAGTTGATTCTGCACCGTAACACCGGAGCTGCGTACTGGAATTGGGATTATAAACGACAGTTCTGTATTTCAAAGAAAATAAGCACAAACGAATGCCATGCTACCACGGGTCTTCCTACGGGTTCTGGTGCACCATGTAAATCTCGAAAGCCATCATCCTACGCTTGGGGGCGGGATCGGTCTGTGGATCCCCTTGGTCATCACGCCCTCGTTTCAGATATTTTCCAGTCTTCTCAATTCTGGTTCCGTGCGCGAGGACACTGGGAGACGGCTTCCTTAACGTCTTGGCATAAATTCCATAAAAAATACCTATGGACACTATTTCCCGTTCTTGTATTTTCATCTTGATAGCATTTCAGGTTAAAGTCGACAAGCGCCATGAGGTTTGTAGGTAATAGCTTGCAATATTTCTAGAATCTCTCAGCCACTTCCTTGCGTAAAAAGGAAAAGTTGCCCTGAGCACACTAATCCGAAACACAAAAAAGAGAACATCACATCATTCATCTCCACATTGTTCCGAACAGTTTTGTCCTGTTGCTCTGAATCGTATCATCTTCTAAGCTTCTAAGCGAAGCCTGGTTGCTTTAGATGATTTTCGAGAGAATTAGCCAAAATTTAGCACGTATGAACCGGGAGCTCTGTCCCTTACTACATTCCAGCATAATGAGATATTAATAATATCATGAACAAGAAATATGACACAGGATTATCCTGATGAAACTATGTAGTGGCAGCTCCTCCACAACCATCTCCTCGCTTCGAGTCTTCACGAAAATCAACATCATCGACACCTTACTCTTCCCAGATGAATCTTTCGTGAACATGGGGATCAATAGATCTGCTCCATCATCTCCAACGTGGGAAAATACCGGCCGCCCGACGTCCCAACAAATACCATAACGTGTCTTCGTTTGGCTCCAGTGATAACTGCATGAAGTGGGAGAACCCCATGCGCCACTTCTTCCACTTCGACATCCATTCGTTAACCACTGGCCTCTTCTCCTCGTTGAACACACCATTGTACGATATTTGCATCTCTATAACGTTGAAAACCTCCAGAAACTTCTTCACTCGAACGAATTTGACGATCTGGTAGTAATCGGCCCTCCCAAAGCGATCAACGGATACTACATACGCGTCCATGGCGAGCAGCATCACAATGGTAGCCACTACTTGTCCAGAGTCGCCAATGTCCAGGAGTTCATCTGCCATCAACTGTTCTAGCTGGGGAAGGATATAAGTGGAAAGACCATTATTCCGCTCATGCCACACACGCATCGCTCCAGCAGTCAGTATCGGATCCGACACGTACTTGCACACGTAGCAGTCTCTATCGGAATTGATAGAGGTCAGAGTCGCCATGAAATTGGTAACAATCCGAGGGGCGAACATCGACCCAGACGTCCGGCGCGGACGCACACCAATTCGACATAACACGGATGCAACTCCATACATTGCTTCCTCTGTGAAATTGGTTCGTACGCTGTTTATGAGGTTTAACCCCATCATCAGTTCGCAGGCAGCGATAGTTATCGGATCCATAAGCGGCCAATTTGAGTAAATGCTGTGCCACATTGGGCGTCCCATGCGCATCAACGCGTCGAAAGCTTTTCTTCTCTTTCTTCTGGTCACCAGACGCTTGTACACAGCAACTTGATCTTCCATGGACACTTCTGCTTCTTCATTGACGACTGATTCACCGTCTTCTTTCTTTTCTTCCTCTCTGCTCGAACTCGATCTCCTCAAAACATCTCGACAGTATCCTTTCCAATTCGCGTCCATGGTATGTGTTAGCACAAAAGGCGGGAACGAGATTAGATGAGAATCGCAGCCAAGACCATCAGTAGAACTTGACTCTGGCAGTGACGGATTCGAAATGAGTGGATTTGTATCCACCAGCACGCCAAAAATCCCTCCCTCGTTACCAATAGTAGTGTTTGCCGAAACAAGAGCCTTGTGAAACACATTGATCCCATTGTAGCCATTCTCGATCAGGTTTCCCGCGTCGTCAACCACCACCACCACTATCTTCTCTCCTGGAATCATTGTTGATGTCATTTCTACTTTAACAGCAACCTTGGTTAACGCTTGTACCACCCGGTCAGCAGCGTTGGTGTCAGTAAACAGTTCTTGCCATTCCGACTGGACAGTATCCCAGTGTGTGATGGCATAGTAATAGATCTTCTTCAGCTGCTGGGAAATACTTGTGTGTCTGCTGCGAAACAACCAGTCATACAGTTGAATTGTAGGCTCCGGGTACCCCGTCCAGAACTCCTTCCGTACGCATAGGTACAGCACTTTCATTTTCATCTCTTTGTCGTCTTTTGCCTTGAGTGCGAGTTCCCATATCATTCGACTTTTACCAAAGCCTGAAGTTTGTGTGACTGCCACACATGGCGCAGTGCTCCTTGAAATGCTTATCGTACGGCTATAAGTTTCGTAACACCGCCGCAGATACTTCCCAAACTCAACATCGGCATTGCCAATGTACTCAGTGTTCGTGAAGGCTTTCTGGAGCTTCTTGAATCGTTCTTGTTGCTCCCACCAGGCCATGGGTTCTTCTTTTTCGTCTATGTATTTTCCTTTCTTCGAGGTCGGTAACAATCGTTTCTTTTATTGCAAGTTCAGGTCAAAAATTATGCAGAAGCGTTGGTGAGTTAGCACAAAGTACGCAAAATTTGTAGCGTAAAATACGAACATTCATGCTCTGTCACTGAAGTACTAGTAATACTGAAATAACAGAAGCAACAAATTACCTCGGAGACATTGTCGTTTGCAATATTTGGGGTTCAATCTGGCGCACCATGGCCACAGCTCACTTACTTCTTCATTAAGCCTTGGATGGTTGTGGCACTTTCTTTCCAAGAGCTGCCTTGCGTGGTGGTGAAGCTGTCGACACTTACCGTTTAACACGCTTCGAGACCTTTTGGCGACCTTGTGTACGCGTTCGTTTCAGTTTGGCAGCTTTCCTGCTGAATCCTGGCGCGTCCACAAGCTCACTTGTTGCAGGCTTCGACATAATCACTTTAGACGCACTCGTCTTCACCTTTTTCATGGCATCATTCTCCGGACGATGAGGCAGGTCGTCGTTAGCAACAGCAACGAGATCCCACGAATTCTCCACCATAGTAGCCAGTCTCAGCGCCACTTTCTTTGTCAGGAATGGATACGCAGCACGACAAACCGATCGAAAACACAGCGTGAAAACCGGCGGTGACTGCGCTAGGTCACCCCCAGTGTTTACATCCACCTGATGTGCATTTTCCTGGCTGGTCGATTCACCATCGTCATCACTAGTGTCGGCTACGGCGTCATTAGATGAAGATGCTTCATAATTTCCGTCACCAGTTTCACTCGACAAAGCTAGATTGTCCCCCAACGCTGTGGCGTAAATGAAGCGGAAGTGTCTTGTGTCTTCGTCTCCAACATTCATGTAAATTCGAATGAAGTCCTGGATAGGTTTGTGGCTTAACGGATTTACGCCAGGCACCTTTTTCTTCTTCGTCCTCTTCGTTCCTGTCGCTGGCTTCGTCTCGGCCGTCTCGGCCGTCTCGATACAGTCTCCAAATACAAACACTGGCGTGAACTTCTTCGTCGCTGCAGGGACAAACTCATCGTCATTGCGGCGATTTTTCACTTGAACGAGAATGAAAGAAACCTGCTCCTGCTCCTCCCACCCGAGTCAGTCTGCGACCTCTTTTTGAAAATGGGGATGATCAGGTCTGCTCCATCCTGATTTCGAGGGAAAATCCCTGCGGCTCGACGCCCGAGCAAATACCAGAGTGTATCTTCGTTCGGCTCCACTGATAACCGCACAAAGTGTGTAAATCCCACGAACCAGTTGCGCCACTTCGATTGCCATTCCTCAAAAGCAGGTTTTAGCTCGGTAGAGACGTCCACCATCCCCTTGGCTCGAATCGAGCTATCGGCAATACCAAACATTTTCAGAAACCGATTCACGAAGACGAATTGGCCAATGCGCTTGTAATCCGGAGAGGCACCACCATCCCCCAGAACACACTTATCCATCGCTAGTAGAAGCAAAATACGCGCCACCATCTCTCCAACTCCACCTGTATCAAGTGTTTCGCTCAAAATTAATTTCTGGAGCTGGGGTAAGATATACGTTGCAAGACCATTGTCCACGTGATACCACACTTTGATCGCCCCTAGGGTGAGTACCGGATCTGATGCATAGGTGGTGAGGTACCCATCCATTTTGTAATTGACATACACCAGGATGGCCATGAAGCTGGCAACGGCCCGAGACGCGAGTGCAGACGTTGGAATTGGACGCACACCCAGTCGGCAGAACATAGAGGCAACACCAAACAGGGTCTTCTCGTTGTAGTTGTCTTCCTTGAGACTCCATCCCAACATCAGCTGTCTGGAAGCCAGATCGACTGCCTCCTCCAGACGTTTGCTTTTTTGTAAGCTTTGGTTGCGGCTGAAATTGCTGTACCACATCGGCCGACCCATGCGAATCAACGCATTTTGAGCCTTCCGTTTACCCTTCCGGATCACTAGGAGCTTGTACACTGCAATCTGGTCTTCCATTGGTACGTCCTCTTCTCCATTGGCTTCACCTCCAGTGCTGGAATTCGAACTTCTTGTCGCCATCACTTCACCGCAATACGCATGCCAATTTGCGTCCATCGTATGAAGAAGCACGAATGGTGGGAACGAAATCAATAGATCCCGGGTAGCTTCGCTAGACGGATCGGATTCCCACGGCGGTAGCAGGTCTGAAATATTAGGGTTCGTATCCACGAATACGGCAAAAACACCACATCCTCCACCAATATCCTTATGTACGGAAGCGAGGGCTTCCTGCAGTTTGCGAAATAGACTCTGGCCTCCAGCATCACAGCTACGAAGAAGGCTCCTTGCTTCATCAATCACTAACACCACCATTTTACCTCTTGAGCGATTTCTTGCCGAAAGTGAACCTCTTCCGATCGAGCTGCTCTTAAGCGTATCTGTTACAGCTGTGTCAGCGCTTTCATCGGTAAAAAGTGCCACCCATTGCTTCTGGACAGTGCTCCAGTTCTTGATCGCGTAGTAATAGATCGTTTCCAATCGCTTCACGATATCATCCACTTTTGCATCCCCCTTGGTGTTGAACAACCATTCTTGAAGCTTGGGCGTCGCCTCAGGATACCCTGCTGACATTTTTTCTCTCATGCAGATGTACAACACCTTCATGTTCGGGTCCTTTGTGCTTTGCGCGAGTTCTCGAAGCATCCGACTCTTCCCGAAGCCGGAACTCTGCACGACCGTCACACATGGAGCCTTGAACTGGCCAGGGTTGTACGAGTCGAAACACCGCCGCACATATTGCCCAAACTGGACGTGGGCATCACCAATGTACTCCGTTTCCGTGAAGGCTTTGTGGAGCTGATCCATTTGTTCGGGCGTCAAGACAACTGGAGTGGTCTCCTCCTCCACTCCAAACGTGTTGACAATAAATTCTGCTGTCTCGGTTGCAACTTCATCCGCAAGATTCGAGCTTCTCACTTCAGGAATCCTGTAGGCATCTTCGATTCGCATCTTTATAGTGTTCTGGATCAAGGGTGACTGTGAACGAAGCTTTTTGGGGTCCGTGAAGTCTTTGAAATGTCTTGTCTTCACGATTTTGGTCGACTTGGACCTTTTCAACTGCACCTTGTCCCCAAGCCGCTCTTTCAGTAGGTTGGTGATGTATCCGTTTGTGGTCCGACACAGCTCTGCCGGGTCCAAGGGGTTCGTCCCCGGGTTCTACACCAGCATAACAAGAACATGTGTGAGTACGAGGAGAAGAGCACACCCCCCGTCACATTCACGTTAACCTCAATTGAAGAAAAGCTTTGGTTCTCAACGTCGTCTGTCTGCATTGTCCAGTATTTTTTTACTATTCATGAAGCAGTGTTCTTGAACTGTTTGTACCACATCATGATGCTACTAACATTGCGTCACATCACCGTGAAGTTCTGAGCGAAAGGATTAGCTTGTAGGCAGATGAAATAGCTACTATCTATTGACTAGTCCAGAGCACGTGCCGTGTTCTGTGTACTTGACGCTATCATTGATGAGGAGAACGTAATTTTGTCCACAATGAAACATTTTCTCCAGCATAGCAATGAGATTCTCGTCAAGAACCATTATATCTTCTGTTTCTTGAGGAACTTCAACGTCGTTCGGGCGGATGTTGCCGAAGAAAGGAGCAGCGTCCAGCCGTATCAGCCACGCCAGGCCGCCGCATTCAGCGAAGAAGAATGCTGTTCGATCGCTTAATACTTTCGAACTACTAGCATCAATTGCTTGAAAATAGACGTTTAATACTACTAGCATCAACGTTTGCTTGAAAATACTTCTCCGGTCCACCGTACTATCGCCATTTCTAAAAAGTGGGCATAGCGGAAAAAGTTTTTAGAGTTAGCAAGCATGGCGCACACCATTAGAAAGCTGAAGGCGCAAGGTATGTGCTCCCGGACTTCCTGCTGAAACGGAGCCTTCGTTTGAATGGTAGAATAACTTTTGTCTTCCGTCTGAGAGGAGCCGTAAGGTTAAATTTCGTAATTCGGTCAATTTTTAGCGATAATCAATCGCACTTTTACACGAGCGGTAGGAGCTAATTGACTCCGTCCTGGCAAACCGATATTGTCTGTAAACGCTTCAATGGGCTAAAAATTGATCGCGCGCCAGCGAGGTTTTATTGCAGCATGGCACCTAGTTACCAAGCCAGCGGAATAAAATACGCCAATCATCGCGAAGTGAAGAATAAGACGGCGGTTTATTTTTTTGAACCCTCAAATTAGACTGTAAGCTGTGATTGGCATAAGTGACGGTAGCCATTAGCAACTATGCTGTCTGCAACTGGCAACGCAATTGGTGACGTTCCGTTGCGCATGTGGAACTTCTGCACGCGTGGTAGGCTGTAGTCATTGCCCCCCTTGCACCCAATGACCAAACCTAGTACTTTTTGTAATGTCAAAAAGCACTTATCTAAAGTATGGTAGCTTACCTTAGCAAATGAGGCCTTCACGGCAGCAATTAGGCCGTCGGTATCGAACGTGGGGGTCTTGTACTGCAAGGATTGTAGTGAATGAAAAAAACCGAGGTCTAGTACGTTCATGTCGGGTGACCGGGGAGGCTGACAGACCATTTCGATATCCCAGCCCTCTGCCTGGCCTGCCTCGACGATGTCGGCGCTGTCAACTCGTACATGTGGACCAGCGTTGTCTTGCTGCACCTTAATTGTTCTTGTCTTTCTACCTGCAACATTCCAGCAACATCCCAGCAACAAGAGCAACATAGGAGTGACATTAGCTCATCCTGCAACATAGTAGCAACATAATAGCTTCAACTTCACTTACCGGGCCATTTTTCCCTAATTGCAGGGAACACTTTCTCGCGCAGCAGCTTAATGTAGACTTCTCGTGTCATAGAGATGTTTTTGGTGATTGGATCTCCTTTCTCTCGGCTCTTCGACTTTCGCTTGGCCACGGTCTCCTCTACAATAGGCCAAATGCCTATTTTACCATCGAAGTAGCGCTTTTTTCCAAAGTCGTAGCGAGGTCTGGCGACGGCAGCCAGAAACATTACCTTTCCTATGTACCTTTTGTTCGGACACGAGCGGTACGGTACATCCTCGTCCTTCGCCAGGTAATACTTTGTATTGGCCTTGTAGAGGTTGAACCACTTCTCATCAAGATGTACGGTATCGTACATGTGGTGGGCACGAAACGTCTTCTCTCCTAGCCAAATAAAATCCTTGGTCAGCATAAAATCGTTTAAATAATAAAAGCCAAATGAATGACTTACCTATGTGGCGCTCAACGTGGGCCAGAGCCCATGACAGCCGTCGTGTCTTGTGCAGAGCTGACAGCGTAGGTCTGACACGGGTAATCTTTTTGCGAATCACGCTGCGCTTCAAGTAGCGCAACAGCGTTGTTTTAGGTATACCTGTAGCTGCAGCTAGCGAGCGCAAGCTCTGTCGTTGGCATAGAGGAATTTCGCGAACCCGCTCAACTACCTCGTCATCAGTGAGGTGGCGGGGTGGTGGCGGGCGCTGCTGTCGACCATGTAGCAGCTCAGCAATGGCGTGGCTTTGCTGCCACACCTTGCGGATTGTGTGACGGTGTAGGCCAAAGCCTGCGGCAGCTGCGGCAATACTGCCACGTGGGAGGCAGCCACCAACCGATCGCTGCGCAAGATATAGCGCTACGGCCACCTTGACGTGTGGGGTAAGGTCGGTCTGGTTTCGACGGCGAGGCATGCTGGCGTTGTTTGTGAAGTCCAGGGTGAAAGGAATAGTGAATTGAGTTTAGTGTTGGCGGCAACGCCGACAGCAGTGGTTGGCGGCAGTGAAAGCGCGCGAAAAGTTATGCATGTCAAAGCTTCAGATTAGGCGCCAAACAAAAACAGCAAGACAAGTTATTTTTTACCAATCAAATACTGCTAACAATTTTGTGTGGCTCACCAAAAAACCTAATGGGCGATAGTACGGTGGACCGGAGAAGTAGACGTTTCAAGGATCGTTGTAAAAAACCTCATTGAAGCCTACGTGGATGGTAGATCCCCGGTAGGGAGAAACTTAAGCACAAGAAAGCCACCGTGCTTTCCATGTTAAGTGTCGTCACGCAGGGGATGCGGCCGGATATCTTCCAAAGATGCAGATCCTGGGAATCTTCTTTTGCGAGAGACTGGTTGAATGATGTTCGACCACACACGAGTTACCTAGGCAGGAGGCCCAGTGAAGCACAAACGCAAGTTATTCTCAAGCACCACCTTCGAGAAGCCAAAGTTTCCAATGGCAGAGGGCGGGAATAGCCCACCTACACCAGCAGACGTAAGCCTGTCGATGAAATGGGGCCGCTCTTCTCCTCGTACTCACAAATATTCTTGTTATGCTGGTGTAGAACCCGGGGACGAACCCCTTGGACCCGGCAGAGTTGTGTCGGACCACAAACGGATACATCACCAACCTACTGAAAGAGCGGCTTGGGGACAAGGTGCAGTTGAAAAGGTCCAAGTCGACCAAAATCGTGAAGACAAGACATTTCAAAGACTTCACGGACCCCAAAAAGCTTCGTTCACAGTCACCCTTGATCCAGAACACTATAAAGATGCGAATCGAAGATGCCTACAGGATTCCTGAAGTGAGAAGCTCGAATCTTGCGGATGAAGTTGCAACCGAGACAGCAGAATTTATTGTCAACACGTTTGGAGTGGAGGAGGAGACCACTCCAGTTGTCTTGACGCCCGAACAAATGGATCAGCTCCACAAAGCCTTCACGGAAACGGAGTACATTGGTGATGCCCACGTCCAGTTTGGGCAATATGTGCGGCGGTGTTTCGACTCGTACAACCCTGGCCAGTTCAAGGCTCCATGTGTGACGGTCGTGCAGAGTTCCGGCTTCGGGAAGAGTCGGATGCTTCGAGAACTCGCGCAAAGCACAAAGGACCCGAACATGAAGGTGTTGTACATCTGCATGAGAGAAAAAATGTCAGCAGGGTATCCTGAGGCGACGCCCAAGCTTCAAGAATGGTTGTTCAACACCAAGGGGGATGCAAAAGTGGATGATATCGTGAAGCGATTGGAAACGATCTATTACTACGCGATCAAGAACTGGAGCACTGTCCAGAAGCAATGGGCGACACTTTTTACCGATGAAAGCGCTGACACAGCTGTAGCAGATACGCTTAAGAGCAGCTCTATCAGAAGAGGTTCACTTTCGGCTAGAAATCGCTCAGGAGGTAAAATGGTGGTGTTAGTGATTGATGAAGCAAGGAGCCTTCTTCGTAGCTGTGATGCTGGAGGCCAGAGTCTATTTCGCAAACTGCAGGAAGCCCTCGCTTCCGTACATAAGGATATTGGTGGAGGATGTGGTGTTTTTGCCGTATTCGTGGATACGAACCCTAATATTTCAGACCTGCTACCGCCGTGGGAATCCGATCCGTCTAGCGAAGCTACCCGGGATCTATTGATTTCGTTCCCACCATTCGTGCTTCTTCATACGATGGACGCAAATTGGCATGCGTATTGCGGTGAAGTGATGGCGACAAGAAGTTCGAATTCCAGCACTGGAGGTGAAGCCAATGGAGAAGAGGACGTACCAATGGAAGACCAGATTGCAGTGTACAAGCTCCTAGTGATCCGGAAGGGTAAACGGAAGGCTCAAAATGCGTTGATTCGCATGGGTCGGCCGATGTGGTACAGCAATTTCAGCCGCAACCAAAGCTTACAAAAAAGCAAACGTCTGGAGGAGGCAGTCGATCTGGCTTCCAGACAGCTGATGTTGGGATGGAGTCTCAAGGAAGACAACTACAACGAGAAGACCCTGTTTGGTGTTGCCTCTATGTTCTGCCGACTGGGTGTGCGTCCAATTCCAACGTCTGCACTCGCGTCTCGGGCCGTTGCCAGCTGATTCAAAATGAACTCAAGGAGGGAGTTGTTTGGGGTCGGGCGCAGAATACAAAGTGCTGCCCTCCCTGCAGTTCGGAGAGGATGGATCTGCTGGGCTCCACAGCCTCTCCTACATCTGCACTGGAATTACTAATTAAAGGTACTACCTGATTCCTATTCCTATTGGCTATCTAATCTGATACACTCACCCTCCCTTTAGATGCGCGTCTCTCCAGCAGCCATTCCTGAAAAAGAAGCGCGCGGAGTCGGATCGACAGTTGCGCTGCCTTTGCCGTCGGAGATTCGTCCGACCCCCTTCCTCTTCGCTCCGGCCTGGCTGTTGGGGACTTGGATAGGTCTTCGTCGGTGATGGCGTCCCGCTCTGTCGCCACTCCTGCTGCTGCTCCGGTGGCTGATCAGCTTGCCGTGTCCGCTGTTTCTGCTGGGTCGCTGGAGGCGCGGCCTAACGACCCTTCGCTCTCTGGAACGTCCTCCGGCTCACCCGTCGCAGGCAGTTCTCTCTCGCTTTCCGCTGTGCATACTGAGGCCTCTGTGGAGCTCGATTCTGATGAGGAGGATCTGTGGGAGGCGCTCGTTCTTGCTGGTCGCCCTGCCCTGGAAGCAATGGCGTCTTCGCCTGGCTCTGTAGCCATGTCTGAATCCTCCGACTCTGCTGCTTTTCCGGCGCCTCCAACCAGCCTTCAGGAGCGCGTTTTTGAGCTCCTCGTCGAGGGCTCGGACTACGACAGCGATAAAGCTGACGCCATTGATGAAGATGAAGAAGAAGCTCCTGACGCTTGGCTTTTCGATAGCGATGATGATGAAGCAAGGCCCCGATTGTCACGCCTTCGCCGGGGTGATGAGACGGCAGCTTGGCATCCGCCGCTGCCACCAGCTCCCGCTGCACACCCATGGAACGGTCGCGAGAATTTTTACAACCCTGAGGCTGAGTGGGACTACAGCAAACCGTGCGAGGTAGTGCGGCTGTTGGATGCCCACGGAGAGGTTCCGCATCGTTGTTATCTCGTGGAGTGGAAATGTACGCCGCTCCAAATCTCGTGGGAATGGATGGAGAAGCTCGACAGGCCTTGGGTTCGCGAAATGATGCAGCAGATTGACGAACAGCAATCTTCAGGTGGTAAAACGGCTTCCTCTGCTAAGAAGAGCAAGAAGAGCCCGAAGCGCGACCTGGCTTCAGCTGCTGGTACGTGCTTCATGGATGGTCTTCGTAAGGCGCTATACTATCTGAAAGCGCCGAAGTTGGTTACGATGGAGATGTGGGACGCCTTTGAAGTTACGAGACCGAGTTCTATCCAGTATGGAGTATCTCGTGAGGATGCCGTCGAGTTCTTTAAGCTCCTTCAGCGTCAAAGTATTCCACTCAACCATGAAAAACTCCAGAAGAACGTCCTTTCGAGTTCGGCTGCCAACATTGCCACTTTTCAAAGTTTCTGTCAAGGTCTTCCTCCGGGTGTATACCTTGCGAGCGCTGGTGAAGATGATCTTGGACACTGTTTTGTCGTGCTCACGTTCGGTCCGAATACGCGCCCTCTTGTGATGGATGGGTACGACGAAGCTAAGGATCCTCCGATGGTAATTATTCCTCTTGGTCGCCAGACATGGGTTCAGTACGTCAAGTGGGTCAGCTGTGTGGAGCTCCAGCCTGGATACCAATGTCGTCACGGAAAGCGCAAGTCGAAAACGGATCGTAAGCGAGAGAAGCGCTTCAAGCAGCTATTGGAGCAAGCTAAGGGGATGTAATACGGGAATACATATAGGCATTCGAGCCCCCCTTACGACTTCTTGGTTCTCCTTCGCTTTGATCTCCTTCGACTCGATTCATACTCAGCAATCATATCAGGAATTTGTTGGAGATTCTCGACAGATTCCCAGGTGGGTTCCTCTTCTCCCACCCACTCCACAAGAAATTGAGTCCGTCGTTTCCTAGTTCGCTTTCCCAGCGACCGTTTCACAAGTTGACCAAAAGTACCGTCTGCGAGAACTACCTCATGAGGTCTCGATAATCGAGTAGGTTCTTGATACGGTTTCAGCGAGCTGGTATTAAAGACTGGATGAAGCTTGTTGCCAGATTGAATATTCAACTCGTACGCGTGGTTGTGAATTCTGCGTACCACCTCGTAGGGTCCAACCCACTTTGGTCCTAACTTGGACGAGTTTGGCAAACCAGTATGCTTCGGGTCAAGATGCTGCGTGCTGAGATAAACCAGATCACCAACTTTGAAGACTTGTTCGACTCGGTTGTAATCATACACATCACGCATTCGCTCTTGTGCTTGAGCTAGTGTTTCTCGGCAGTGCTGCAGAATTGCGGCTTGGCGTTCATGAAAGTTAACACCACGTCGGCTTACTGGAGCATTCCGTAGTTGGTCCACGGCCAGCTGCAATGGATTGAGCGGAATATAACCGAGGTCTGCCTCAAAAGGTGCCATCTTTGTGCTGGAGTTCACGGTCGAGTTTACCGCAAACTCGGCATTTGCGAGATGCACGTCCCAATCATCTTGTAGTGGTCCCACGAAGCAACGCAGATACTCCTCCAAGGTCCGGTTCATCCGTTCGGTTTGGCCATCGCCCTGTGCCCGGTGAGCTACTGTCATCTTCAGGCTCGTTCCAATCGACTTGAAGACGTATTGCCAGAAAGAAGACACAAACTTCCGATCTCGATCTGAGATAATGCTTGCAGGCATTCCGTGAAGCTTCCAGATGTTCTCAATGAACAACCGAGCAACACCTTCAGCGGTTACCGTTTTGGTTGTCGGCACGAAATGACATCTCTTTGTCAAGCGATCCACGACAACCCAAATTGAATCCACTTTCCGTGCTGTAGTCGGAAGGTCTGTTATGAAATCCATGGAGATTGATCGCCATCTCTCCTCAGGAATACTAAGCGGTTCCAGCAGTCCAGGTGGCTTGGTCAACCGAGGTTTATTTCTTCGGCACGGTTCACAGTCAGCGATATACTTCTGGATGGACTTGATCATCTTGGTCCAATACCACTGACGTGACAGCGTGAGATATGTTCGCTCAGCACCAGGGTGTCCTCCATAATTGGAGTCATGGCACTCACGAATAATCTGTTGACGAACTTTCACTGAGTTTGGTACGACCACCCGAGGTGAATCATCGCTCGTTGTCTGATACCACAGCAATCCACGATCTTCGTGATAACACCGATATTTCTTCCGGTGCTGACGGTCGACACGCTTGGTCGTACGTTCACTTCACCTTGCGATAGCAGCGAATATGGCTTGAGCTTCTCGATCTTTCGTATACGCGGTTTTAATCGACTCGATCAGCTCGCTGTCCGTTGTGATTGCACTTATCTCAAGTCGGAATGAAGTATCATCGAAGCTGGTCACATTCAAGTCGTGAAAGTACTTCGTTTCCGGTTGCAAATCCGGTCGTCGACTCAAAGCGTCTGCGATACCATTTTCCGCTCCTGGCAGGTATGAAAACCGCGGCTGGTATTCCGCGAGAATGTCATACCACCGTGCTAGTCGACGATTAGCCATCTTTTGCGTGAAGATTCCTTCCAAACTCTTGTGGTCCGTTTCGATGATTGGTGGTGTATCCAAGCAGTATATCCTGAAAGCTGCCAGCGCGTGTACAATAGCTAGAAGTTCTTGCTGCTGCGTTGGATAGTTTAACTCTGCTGGTTTTATCTTTCGACTGGTGTAGGCAATGGGTTTCCCAACACCATCGATCACTTGGAATAGCACACCACCAACCGCGAACTTACTTGCATCCGTACGCAGATGCATTGGTTTGCTGAAGTCTGGCAAGTGCAGCACTGGAGGATTACACAAGCGTCGCTTCAGCTCCTTGAAATTCTTCAACTGCTCGTCGCTGAAGTGGATCTTGGAGTTACGCTTGTTCTTCTTCTTCAGCAATGTGAACATTGTTGCTGTCAACGAAGAATATTCCGGACAGAAACGTTGTACGTAACCTGTTAGACCCAGAAAGCTGTGCAGCTCTTCTTGTGTCCGAGGAACCGGCCAATTCTTGATGGTTTGAACTTTGTCGGGATCCATTCGAACGCCATTGCGTCCGACAAAGTCACCCAGACATGGTATCTCGTCAGCACAGAAGACACACTTGGCCAGTTTCACGTACAATTTATTGTCCCTCAAGATATCCAGCGTTTTCCGTAGAGCTCGCAGGTGTTCTTGGATGTCACGAGACTTGGTGAAGATGTAAATGTCGTCGTAAAAAGATCTCGTCTGCTCCAAGCCTCGAAACAGTTTGGATGTCAAGCGGTGCATGGTCGCAGGAGCGTTGCATACACCCATCGGCAACACGAGATATTCCCAGAGTCCATTCGGAGCTTGGAAAGCTGTGTACTTGATATCATCTTCCCGCAGACGAACTTGATAATACGCGGACATCAAGTCCATTGTGGAGAAGTAGTAAGCTCCAGCCATGACATCGAGGATATCTTCTTTTCGGGTCATGGGAATACTTTGACGAATAGTGTTGGTGTTTAGGTATCGGTAATCATGAACGATACGCCATCCAACGGGTTTTCGGACACAAAATGTCGGAGCGGCATGTGGACTTATACTGGGACGAATGAGTTTCTTCGAAACCATCTCTTCGACCCATTTCACGATTTCTCGTTGCTGCTCCGGCGACTGTCACCACTGCTGACGGTACATGGCAAGATTGGGATCTTTCACGTCGATCCGATGCTCAATCTCTCTCTTTTCCGGTAAACCTTCAGGTAGCTCCGGTCGGAATACGGTGTCCTTGTATTCCTTCAGGAGATCATATGCTGGGTTGTTTCGAAAACTGTCCCAGTCCGTCTCCAAGTATCGATGTGCCTTAGCACTGCCAACGTTATCAGGTTCATCGCGACGTTGCAGAGACTTGGCGACATCCTTGATTGTCTGATTCGACAGAACCAACATGAAATCAGGGTCGTCTGGAGTTTTGGTCTTGATCCTCAGGAACTTTCTCAGCTTCTTCCGCGTGATGTACTTTGTTGTCACACCCGCAGCATCTACCACACCCATCGTAAACATCTTCTCGACGACGGTGTCTTTACCCCTTGTGCGATTGCCCTCCGTTTCCACGGACGCACGTCTTCGTGAAGTCGACCTCGTGTCGCTTCGCTCCGCCAAGCCTATACGAACTGGCTTGCGGTCGTGTTGCTCGCGAGCAATTCTTCGGGTTCCCATCTGCGCAGTTTCGCGTGCAAGTTCAACCAAGGACCTCACATCCGTTTCCAGCGCGGCGCCTCCGCGGGGATCAGGTCTTTTCGCCGACAGGCCTTTCGCCTCGACAGATCTCTGAAGCCCGGAGGCATTCACCGGTCCGCCTTCCTCGATTGGTCCGTTGATTTTGCTTGCTTGCTCCACTCGTAGAGGCTGTTTCGTTGTTCCGTCGATTCTTCGACCACTCCAGTTGACGTTCGGCTGCATGTCCTCGAAAAATGGTATCCCAAGGATACAGTCGAACTCATCAGGGATAGTATAAACTACTGCCACACACTCGTATGCTTCGTCAAGTCCCGATATATGGATTGATAGAGCTAGTAGCTCAAGCTCTGTTTCCATGATTTGATCATCTCCAAGCTTCACACGAATGTTTCTCCCGCTGAATTTGGTCGTGCTGAGCTTGTTTTCGTCAACCCATCGCTTTGAAGCGTAAATGGTTGTTGCTCCACTGTCGAGCAGGAGCTTTGAAGTTGTGATAGTCTGACCCTTTACAGCAATGCTTCCATCGACGGAAAACAGTGGTCGCGACTTATACACAAGAGGGTTTTCACACAGAATATTGAGGCTGATATTCTCCAACGTTAATACTCTGGTTTTGCTCTCGACCACGCCAGGACCCTCATTCACTGACGCGGTTTGTCGTTTCCCTGCTTGGCTTGTTCGTTCTTCCAAGAATAGCAGTTAGCCTTGATGTGGCCTGGCTTCTTGCAGAAGTGGCACGTACGGGTCTCCTTGATTTCCGACTTAGCTCTTGGTTTGAAGCTACTTATCCCACGAAACGGCTTTCCCTTGAAACGTCGTTGTTGCTTCTCATTGTCGTCGTTAACATTTTTCTTCTTGTCGGAACGAACTCGACGGTCGCGCACGTCTTCCACGAAATGGGTTACCTCATACTTGACCGCTAGGTCCATGGCGTCGCTCAGCGTCTCGGGGTTCTCAAGCTTGACGTAGCTGCGCGTCCGGGGCTTGAGGCCGTTCGCGTAGTTCAAGACTTGGTCGAGAACGCTCATACCTTCCACCCGAAAGATAAGTGCTGAGTAGTCACCGTTGTACGTCTCGATGTCCGCCGTTTGCTTGAGGCGTTGAAGTCTCTCGCGGAGCACCGACTGGTAGTTCGATGCTTCGAAATGTTGGAGCACATGCTCACGGAAAATCCCCCACGTGTGCTCCTCATTTCGAGTTGTCGATTACCAGTGAAGAAACCAGCCGGATGCCGGCTTCTCCATCGCTGATCCAGCGATGCCTGGAAGGCGAGTACTTGCGTCTTCGATTGCGATGCCGTTGATTCGACACGCGTTCTCCACTTGGAAGAGCCACTCTCTCACGTCTTCCCCTCGCTTCCCAGTGAACTTAGGCAGATGGCTGGGGACCTTCGAGCGGTCCGCCATCGCCTGGTTGAGTCGATCGATCTCCGCACGAAGTTGGGCGTTCGTCTGAGGCATAGGCTTCAAAGGGGCTGGGACCAACAAGTGCTACCAGTGATTCAAAATGAACTCAAGGAGGGAGTTGTTTGGGGTCGGGCGCAGAATACAAAGTGCTGCCCTCCCTGCAGTTCGGAGAGGATGGATCTGCTGGGCTCCACAGCCTCTCCTACATCTGCACTGGAATTACTAATTAAAGGTACTACCTGATTCCTATTCCTATTGGCTATCTAATCTGATACACCGCTTCATGGCCATCCTGGTGTATGTCAATTACAAAATGGATGGGTACCTCACCACCTATGCATCAGATCCGGTACTCACCCTAGGGGCGATCAAAGTGTGGTATCACGTGGACAATGGTCTTGCAACGTATATCTTACCCCAGCTCCAGAAATTAATTTTGAGCGAAACACTTGATACAGGTGGAGTTGGAGAGATGGTAGCGCGTATTTTGCTTCTACTAGCGATGGATAAGTGTGTTCTGGGGGATGGTGGTGCCTCTCCGGATTACAAGCGCATTGGCCAATTCGTCTTCGTGAATCGGTTTCTGAAAATGTTTGGTATTGCCGATAGCTCGATTCGAGCCAAGGGGATGGTGGACGTCTCTACCGAGCTAAAACCTGCTTTTGAGGAATGGCAATCGAAGTGGCGCAACTGGTTCGTGGGATTTACACACTTTGTGCGGTTATCAGTGGAGCCGAACGAAGATACACTCTGGTATTTGCTCGGGCGTCGAGCCGCAGGGATTTTCCCTCGAAATCAGGATGGAGCAGACCTGATCATCCCCATTTTCAAAAAGAGGTGGCAGACTGACTCGGGTGAGGAGGAGCAGGAGCAGATATCTTTCATTCTCGTTCAAGTGAAAAATCGCCGCAATGACGATGAGTTTGTCCCTGCAGCGACGAAGAAGTTCACGCCAGTGTTTGTATTTGGAGACTGTGTCGAGACGGCCGAGACGAATCTAGCGACAGGAACGAAGAGGACGAAGAAGAAAAAGGTGCCTGGCGTAAATCCGTTAAGCCACAAACCTATCCAGGACTTCATTCGAATTTACATGAATGTTGGAGACGAAGACACAAGACACTTCCGCTTCATTTACGCCACAACGTTGGGGGACAATCTAGCTTTGTCGAGTGAAACTGGTGACGGAAATTATGAAGCATCTTCATCTAATGACGCCGTAGCCGACACTAGTGATGACGATGGTGAATCGACCAGCCAGGAAAATGCACATCAGGTGGATGTAAACACTGGGGGTGACCTAGCGCAGTCACCGCCGGTTTTCACGCTGTGTTTTCGATCGGTTTGTCGTGCTGCGTATCCATTCCTGAAAAAGAAAGTGGCGCTGAGACTGGCAACTATGGTGGAGAATTCGTGGGATCTCGTTGCTGTTGCTAACGACGACCTGCCTCATCGTCCGGAGAATGATGCCATGAAAAAGGTGAAGACGAGTGCGTCTAAAGTGATTGTGTCGAAGCCTGCAACAAGTGAGCTTGTGGACGCGCCAGGATTCAGCAGGAAAGCTGCCAAACTGAAACGAACGCGTACACAAGGTCGCCAAAAGGTCTCGAAGCGTGTTAAACGGTAAGTGTCGACAGCTTCACCACCATGGCAAGGCAGCTCTTGGAAAGAAAGTGCCACAACCATCCAAGGCTTAATGAAGAAGTAAGTGAGCTGTGGCCATGGTGCGCCAGATTGAACCCCAAATATTGCAAACGACAATGTCTCCGAGGTAATTTGTTGCTTCTGTTATTTCAGTATTATTAGTACTTCAGTGACAGAGCATGAATGTTCGTATTTTACGCTACAAATTTTGCGTACTTTGTGCTAACTCACCAACGCTTCTGCATAATTTTTGACCTGAACTTGCAATAAAAGATACGATTGTTACCGACCTCGAAGAAAGGAAAATACATAGACGAAAAAGAAGAACCCATGGCCTGGTGGGAGCAACAAGAACGATTCAAGAAGCTCCAGAAAGCCTTCACGGACACTGAGTACATTGGCAATGCCGATGTTGAGTTTGGGAAGTATCTGCGGCGGTGCTACGAAACTTATAGCCGTACGATAAGCATTTCAAGGAGCACTGCGCCATGTGTGGCAGTCACACAAAGTTCAGGCTTTGGTAAAAGTCGAATGATATGGGAACTCGCACTCAAGGCAAAAGACGACAAAGAGATGAAAATGAAAGTGCTGTACCTATGCGTACGGAAGGAGTTCTGGACGGGGTACCCGGAGCCTACAATTCAACTGTATGACTGGTTGTTTCGCAGCAGACACACAAGTATTTCCCAGCAGCTGAAGAAGATCTATTACTATGCCATCACACACTGGGATACTGTCCAGTCGGAATGGCAAGAACTGTTTACTGACACCAACGCTGCTGATAGTGTGGTACAAGCGTTAACCAAGGTTGCTGTTAAAGTAGAAATGACATCAACAATGATTCCAGGAGAGAAGATAGTGGTGGTGGTGGTTGACGACGCGGGAAACCTGATCGAGAATGGCTACAATGGGATCAATGTGTTTCACAAGGCTCTTGTTTCGGCAAACACTACTATTGGTAACGAGGGAGGGATTTTTGGCGTGCTGGTGGATACAAATCCACTCATTTCGAATCCGTCACTGCCAGAGTCAAGTTCTACTGATGATCTTGGCTGCGATTCTCATCTAATCTCGTTCCCGCCTTTTGTGCTAACACATACCATGGACGCGAATTGGAAAGAATACTGTCGAGATGTTTTGAGGAGATCGAGTTCGAGCAGAGAGGAAGAAAAGAAAGAAGACGGTGAATCAGTCGTCAATGAAGAAGAAGCAGAAGTGTCCATGGAAGATCAAGTTGCTGTGTACAAGCGTCTGGTGACCAGAAGAAAGAGAAGAAAAGCTTTCGACGCGTTGATGCGCATGGGACGCCCAATGTGGCACAGCATTTACTCAAATTGGCCGCTTATGGATCCGATAACTATCGCTGCCTGCGAACTGATGATGGGGTTAAACCTCATAAACAGCGTACGAACCAATTTCACAGAGGAAGCAATGTATGGAGTTGCATCCGTGTTATGTCGAATTGGTGTGCGTCCGCGCCGGACGTCTGGGTCGATGTTCGCCCCTCGGATTGTTACCAATTTCATGGCGACTCTGACCTCTATCAATTCCGATAGAGACTGCTACGTGTGCAAGTACGTGTCGGATCCGATACTGACTGCTGGAGCGATGCGTGTGTGGCATGAGCGGAATAATGGTCTTTCCACTTATATCCTTCCCCAGCTAGAACAGTTGATGGCAGATGAACTCCTGGACATTGGCGACTCTGGACAAGTAGTGGCTACCATTGTGATGCTGCTCGCCATGGACGCGTATGTAGTATCCGTTGATCGCTTTGGGAGGGCCGATTACTACCAGATCGTCAAATTCGTTCGAGTGAAGAAGTTTCTGGAGGTTTTCAACGTTATAGAGATGCAAATATCGTACAATGGTGTGTTCAACGAGGAGAAGAGGCCAGTGGTTAGCGAATGGATGTCGAAGTGGAAGAAGTGGCGCATGGGGTTCTCCCACTTCATGCAGTTATCACTGGAGCCAAACGAAGACACGTTATGGTATTTGTTGGGACGTCAGGCGGCCGGTATTTTCCCACGTGGAGACGATGGAGCGGATCTCGTAATTCCCATGTTTACGAAAGATTCATTCGGGGGAAAGCAGGGTGTCGATGATGTTGATTTTTGTGGAGACTCAGAGCGAGGAGATGGTTGTGGAGGAGCTACCCAGACACAAGTTTCATCAGGATAACACACTGTGCCAGATTCCTGTTCACGACATCATTAATATCTACTTGAATGTTGGAAATGCAGTAAAGGACAGCTTCCGGTTCATACGTGCTGAAATTTTGGATAATTCTCTCTCGAAATCGACTGAAAGCAACGAAGCTTCGCTTGACAAGTCAGAAGATGAAGACGATTCAGAGCAACAGGAGAAAACTGTTCGGAACAATGTGGAGATGAACGACGTGATGTTCTCTTTGTGTTTCGGATCAGTGTGTCGAGGAACCTTCTCCTTTTTACGCAAGGAAGTGGCTGAGAGATTAAGAAATATTGCAAGCTATGATCCAACAAACCTCATGGCGCTTGTCGACTTCAACCTGAAACGCTATCAAGATGAACAAGAACGGGGGAAAAGAGCGTCCAGAGCAAATTTGACGGAATTAATGCCCTGCAAGACGTTAAGGAAGCCTGTCTCCAGTGTCCTCGCGCATGGAACCAGAATTGAGAAGACTGGAAAATATCTGAAACGAGGGCGTGATGACCAAGGGGATCCACAGACCGATCCCGCCCCCAAGCGTAGGATGATGGCTTTCGAGATTTACATGGTGCACCAGAACCCGTAGGAAGACCCGTGGTAGCATGGCATTCGTTTGTGCTTATTTTCTTTGAAATACAGAACAGTCGTTTATAAGCCCAATTCCAGTACACAGCTCCAGTGTTACGTGCAGAATCAACTTCAAAAGGCAGCGAGTTTTCAACAGGGGAACGTGATGTGAACTTCCAGCTACTATGTCGTTTTACTCGCAAATCAAATTTACAAAGACAAATTTCAATGAAGTTATCTTGATCTCTTAAGCCCTTGACTCGCTGTCTGCAGGTATATATGCTCGTGACAGGAGATACTTCGCTAGACTTATAGTGAGTAGGCGATTGTTTCTAGTTGTTCTATTGACGTGCTCTGGTTGTGCGGGTGTAGGGGTGTATGTTAACCTACCTGGACCCAATACAGTGCAGATACTTCGTCCACGTTGCGGTAGTATTTGTGTTGTTGCTGATTGGTGCTGGCATTGGGAAGTAAATTGAGGTTTAGCAAAAGTCTACGAGAAATTCTAGACTACCCGGACTCTGTCAAACATTGGGCCTCATACGGGACTTGTATATAACTAGCGCGTCTCCAAGAAAGAACATTAAGTCTTGATGACTGTCGAAGCACCAGATTCGCTGTTCTTTAGGTGCCGCCTAGCAGCTCCGAGCGGACGGAGGTATTCGTTGATATGAAATAGATTGGTTTGTTTGCCAAAATCTGATCAGCTTGCCAGAACAGCTCTTACACTTAAGGTGAATAGCTTTGTCGGGGACGCTTGGCACGTTTCGGTTCGTTTTGGTTGCCTTCGAGGCCTCGTTTTTTTCATTTAACTTGGGACCGCGTGGCAGCTTTCCTGACGACTTTTTTGTCGACGAAGGACTCCGAAGCGAACATTTCATTTGGGAAATTTCACGCTGCAAGATAATTTTTTTTAAAATAATGTTTTTAGTTTTTTTTTATTCAATGAAACAAATTATTTTAAAAATGCTTTATATCGCAAAAAAATACATTTTTTATTAGCTAACACCATATTCACTTTAGCGCTTCAAAATCTGTATAAGTTTACTATTTTTTTGTTTTATTTAATTGCATATAATAAGTTATAATCGCCATCTTTTTTCTTTAAAAAAATACTTTTAAAAACAACAACACAACATTAAACCATGATGAAAATTTATATATATTCTATTTTTTCAAAACTATATGTCAAAATTAATTGGTAATTAGATGGTAATGGTACTTTTTTAAAAAGGGATAATAAAAAATATACACCAGTATATTCGAAAAATAAAAATAATATACCAAGCAGTTATGTGTATTTCTTTTAGCAAAGAAAACCCAATTAGGGAGAAAAACCTCTACATGCATCATGCAAGTACTGGTCAGTAGGGGCGTTTAGGACGACTAACTGCTGCAGCTCTTTCGCTTGTGGCCGACTTGCTGGCATATTCCGCACCACCGAATTTGCTTTCTCAGAGATTCTGTTGCCTGCTATGACGGAATGTGCTTCTTCTTTGGGCGACCACGTTGTTTTGGAATTACGGCGGGGGGGGGGGGGGCGCGAGTAAGCGCATCCTTGAGCACTAGAAGCAGGGTGGTTGTGCGCGCTCGAGCTTCTCGGAAGACTGGCGTTTTCCAGGAACTACGATAGAATCTTGTCATCTCCTTCAGTCTACCGGCGTGCTTGAGCGCAATCAGAGCGTGAACACAAGAAGCACCAGCGTCCTCGAAGTACACACGCAAGAATTTTACCACGCCGTCACATAGTTGAAGTGCAAACTTGAGAGGGATACTTCCGACTCCATGCTTGATCCACAACATAGCCTGTGGAGGAGTTTGCTTCGATGGAACCGCTGACGGTGTGTTCAAGCACCTTGTCTGCCCTGCGCGACGCGTAACGTGTCAACTCACCAGAATCGGAGAACTGTGAATACCCTTCAGTGCGCCGTTGACTGATTCCACATTGTTCGAAGTCAGAGTGTTGAACCGGGTGCACTGCCGAAAAAATCAAGATGTGAACGTCGAAATGCATGCACACAGTTCATATATGAAGCTGTAATTCCAGCCATATTCAGCTTAGCTGAATAGCAACAGGGCGCAATGCCCTACTAGCTCGCACACCATGGGGTTCAATGCGATCTGTTTCCCAGTTGCTCCACGGTTTGACGACTTGTTGGTATCAGACAGCGCACAGTAATGCCGGATGAACTTCGTGGGTGGACAGAAAGTCTGCGAAATATTATTTTTATTTTGTAACTATCTGGTATATTACTTTTATTTTTCGGATATATTGGTATATATTTTTTATTATCCCTTTTAAAATATATTTAAAATATTTAATGAAAAATTAAATTTTATCAATTAAATATAATTCAATATTTTTTTATAACTTTATTACAATTTGATCATTAACATCAAAATGAATATTAAAATAAAGGGTTATAAAAGTGTTTAAAGTTAAGTTTGAAAATATACGAATAATAAACTAAAATACATTTTTAGATGGTGGGGGATTACTTCAACTACTGTTCGATTCTAGTGGTCTGTCGTGCTCCGTCATATACTGCAGTTGTAGATTAGCAACTGTCTGTTGAAGTGCAACAGCCTCAGTCCCATACTGAGAGTGTGCAGCACATACTGCAGTTAGTATAGGATAGTATAACTGAGAGGGGGTTTGTCACCGTTCGAGGTTTTCCCACCTCAATCCCAAACCTGCAACGTGGAGAACAAGTGTCTTCGTTCTTGCTTTAGTTACGAAGGAGCTTCTTGGTGCGCTCCATCCTCCGCCGTGCACTCGGCTAACTACGCCTTCACGAAAATGCACGTCGGCAGCAGTTTAGGACGTTGGAAGGACTCGAACTAGCTGGTACTGCAACAATCACCCAGATCTACCTGCCATAAAGGGCCGTACTGGGATTGATAATGAAAGTATCGTGCATAGCAGCGAGATGACTCGCTGCGTAGCTGCTTTGGATAGCATCCTTGCGTGAACCATCACTAACGCAGTACTGCTTATTATACAGCTTGCATTTATATATGGGTTTACCTTCGGCGTCGTTCTTGTCCTCCTTACAAAATTGAAACTTGTTCAGGTATCGCGCGATTTTGATGTTGCCGGGCAACATGTCAAGTTGAAATGTGAGGGTCGGAATGCGAGGGTCGTGGTAAGTTGGACATTGAGCAAGTAAAGGTCAACGCTTCCGAATCTGTTTCAAAATTTCTTTTTCTTCTTGCCTAAAAATTATTAGAATCGGACTTTAACCTTCATTAAAAATTTCAGTTTCTAAAACCAATTGTGTTTCAGTGATAGAAATAACATTTAGTCAAAAAAAACATTCTTTTTTGGATCATACGTTTCAAATTATATTTTTCCATCCAAAAATTGTTTTGATTGGTCTTTAACCTTCATAAAATATTTTATTTTTAAAAAATAGTAAATCAGTAATAAAATAACATTATGTTAATTTGATATTTTTGTCTTCTTTAGATCGTACTTTTTGGCTTTCAAAATTTCGTTTTTTTCCTGGCGTCATATTTGTAAAAAATTGTACCAAAAAATCTGAATCTTCTATTGATTTTATTACCAAACTGTCTCACGACGTTCTAAATCTTTTAAAAATTACAAAACGTCTTGGTTCGAGTCCAATTTTTTTAATTAATAAAATTAAAAAAAAGTAGATGAAGGTAGTCGTAGGAGGATAATCTATCAAATGAATTTTTATAACAGTTAGATTTTTAGTTCCTTTATTTCTTAAAGCTACTATATTTTTACACCTTTTATTTTAGTAGTTTTTCATTATTAATTTTAGCGGTTAAGAATACTATATTTTTATTATTGATTTTAACGGTTAAAAATACTATGTTTTTAACCGTTTAAATTAATAATGAAAAATATCAGGTGTAAAAAATATAGTAGCTTTAAGGAACTAAAAATCTCTATGAATTTTTCATCTTCCGAAAAAGATAATATAATTACCGCCGGTTTTCACGCTGTTTTTTCGGTCGGTTTGTCGTGCTGCGTATCCATTCCGGAAAAAGAAAGTGGCGCTGAGGCTGGCAACTATGGCGGATGATAAGTGGGATTTCAGTGAATATGTTCATGGCGATCTGACTTACCGTTCGGAGGAAGATAGAATGACTTTGGAAAAGAGAACTGGCAGTCCTCAGGTTACGCTGTCTAGACTCTTGTCAAGTAACACTCTGCGTAAGATTTGGTCCCCTCTTTTTGTGTAATCTCGTGTCCTGGTCGCGCTGTATGCGCGGCCTCGTCTTCTTCTTACGTCTACCAGACAAGCTGGAGCGTCTTCTACATGTGTACCGCGTTTCTGCCATAGATTCGCTTCTCAGTATGTTCTACATTTCCGACGCGAAAAATAACAATAGGTTCAGTCGATCGAACTTAGTCGAAATAGTTAAGCAACCATGTTACGACTCGTAACTGCCGACTAAACTAGACTCTGGTTTAACTTGAAAATCTCGAGAGCCATCATGGACCGTTTCGAGGTGGGAACAGTATCACCTTGGCTATCACCTCCTCGTTTCAGGTATTTTCCCTTCTTTTCCATTCTGGATTCACTCGTGAGGACGCTTGAAGCAATCGTTCTTAACGCTTCACAGGGCATTATCTTCGTCAAATTTATTCCGAAATGCCAGCTCTTTCGTTTTGCTTCATCTTGAAAGCGTATCAGGTTGCAATCGACAAGCTCCATGGTATTTCTCGGATAACTTGCAATACTCCTCAGTCTTACAGCCTCTTCTTTGCTTACAAAGGAGAAGGTCCCACGGCATATCGATCCGAAACACAAGGAGAACATCACGCCGTTTCCCTCTGCGTCACTGCGAACAGTATTCTTCTTCTGCCCCAATTTGATTTCTTCTGCTGATCTGACCAACGCAATTTCCTCGTTGCTTGCTATCGGTCCATCCAAAGGTTCAGCACGTATGAGCCGAAAGCTGTCCTTTACTTCGTTTCCAAAATTCAAGTAGATATGAATGATGTCGTGAACAGGGATCTCGCGTAGAGAATTCTCTCGGTCAAATTTGTGTCTGGGTAGCTCCCCCACAACCATCTCCTCGCTTCGAGTCTTCACGAAAATCAACATCATCGACACCTTACTCTTCCCCGACGAATCTTTCGTGAACATGGGGATCAATAAATCAGCTCCATCGTCTCCACGTGGAAAAATACCGGCCGCCCGACGTCCCAACAAATACCATAACGTGTCTTCGTTCGGCTCCAGTGATAACTGTACGAAGTGGGAGAAACCCATGCGCCACTTCTTCCACTTCGACATCCATTCGTCGAAACTTGGTTTCTTCTCCTCGTTGAACGCACCCTTGTACGCTATTTGCATCTCTTCAATGTTGAAAACCTCCAGAAACTCCTTCACCGGAACGAATTGGACGATCCGGTAGTAATCGGGGTCCCCAAAGCGGTCGATGCATGCCACACATGAGTCCATGGCGAGCAGCATCACAATGGTAGCCACTACTTGTCCAGACCCACCCGTGTCGAGTAGTTCGTCTGCAATCAACCGTTCTAGCTGGGGGAGCATATAAGTAGCAAGACCATCACTCTGTGCGTACCATACATCCATTGCTCCAAAAGTTACTATCGGTTCTGAAGCGTAGCTGCACACGTAGCAGTCACTCTCGAAATTGATATACGCCAGCGTTGCCATGAAATGTGCAACGGTTTGTGGTGCCAACGCCGTCAACGATTTCGAGCGCGGACGCACGCCAATTCGACATAACACAGATGCAGCGCCAAACAGTGTCTCCTCCTTGAAATTATAACGTTTAGTGTTTAATCCCAACATGAGTTTTAAGGCAGCGGCAGCGATCGCATCTCCACCGGAGTAAGAACTGTGCCACAGTGGACGGCCCATACGTATCAATGAGTCAAAAGAGTAATTGTGATCCATCGTGGTCACAACACGCTTGTATACAGCAATTTGATCTTGGATGGATACTTCCACCCCCTCTCCGTTGACAATTGCTGCCGTGTCTTCTTTCTTTTCTTCGTCACTGTCGTAACTCGATCTCTGCATCACATCTCTGCAATACTGTTTCCAAAATGCATCCATACTTTGTACGAGTACGAAAGGTGGGAACGAGAAACGATCCCTCTTAAAGGGTGAGCTTGACGTGCTCGAAATCATAGGGTTGGAATCCACTAACACTCCAAAGATTCTCCCGTTCGGGTTTGCAAATCTGAGAGCCTCTTGAAAATCACTGATCTCATTGTTGCCGTCAGCTAGCAGGTTTCTCGCCGAATCGATCACCACCACGACCATTCTCCCTTCTAGAATCTTTGCCGGTTTCTCTTTCACAGTGTTCAACGCTGTAACCACTTTATCTTCCGCTTCTGTGTTGATAAACAATTCCTGCCATTCCGTTTGAACAGCGTCCCAATGCTCGATCGCGTAGGAATAAATCTTCTCCAGCTGCTCAGAAATTCGGCTCCTGCTGTGAAACAGCCATTCATATAGTTTATTTGTCGCTCTCGGGTACCCTGTCGAGGACTTCTTGCGCACGCAAATGTACAGCACTTTCATGTTCATCGCGTTGTCGTCTCTTGCCTTGAGTGCGAGTTCCCAAATCATCCGACTTTTACCGAAGCCTGAGCTTTGTGTCACAGCCACGCATGGTGCCGCGCACGTGTTACGATCGTAAGCTTCGTAGCACCGACGTAGATACTTCCCAAGCTCGACGTCAGCGTTGCCAATGTACTCGGTCTCCGTGAAGGCCTTCTTGAGCCGCTTGAACAACATCTCTCGTTCATAATGCCATTCCTGCCAATCCATGCTCAGTTAATGGGGGTCTCGCGTGTATCAAATACTGAAATGGAACTTTTGATACAGTCAAGAAGGTTATCTAACAAGGGTTTTGAGATCAAAAGTCCATTTCAGTCTTCTCACAGAAAGGAGAAAACCCTAAAAAAAAATATTGGATTAATCAATGGGTTTTCTGTGAATTGAAGTGAAATAAAATGACCAACTGGTTAGCGGAGAATAAGTGACGACAACAGTAATTAAAAAAGCACGATGCAGGCCAAGAACGTTGAGAGTCCAAAAGCTCCAGGACAGGTACAGTAGTTGGTATTGTTTCTTCTTCTTCTCTTACTAATGTGGATATTTTCATCCTCCTGTTGTGCTGGTGTAGAGTCAAGCTCCAACCCAACCGGACCTGGTGAAGTTGGTCGAAAGTGTGAACGAAAAAGTCTTTACCCTGTTAAGAACGAAGCTTGGTGGTAAGGTGGCGAAGCCTTTAGCAGTCGTCGACGCAAGGGTATTGGAATTTATCACGGACTCAATAGATCTCCAAAGCGAACGATTCATAAGCGAGGCCATCATTAAAAGAGGAATCAGAGAAGCCTACACATTTCCAGAAGTGACTGCTGACATTGCGGAGGACGTTGCAATTGACACAGTAGCCGCTCTTATCAGAGAGATCAGGATCAAAGAACGCACTCTAATCGTCCTTACACCAGAAGAAATGGAGAAGCTTCAGAAAGCCTTCACGGAAACCAAGTACATTGGAGATGCCCACATCCAGTTTGGGCAGTATCTTCGACGTTGTTTCGAAGCATATCATCCTGGCAAGTTCAAGGCTCCATGCGTGACCGTTGTACAAAGCTCCGGCTTCGGCAAGACTCGGATGCTTCGAGAGCTTGCAATTGATGCCAAAGACCCGAACATGAAGGTTTTGTACACGTGCATGCGCCAGGAAACGTCGACGGGGTATCCTGAGGCTACTCCATTGCTTCGTAAATGGCTGTTCAAGAGATTTTCGAGATATACAGACATCTCGGAACGGTTGAAAACGATTTATTACTATGCGGTCGAGAACTGGAGTACTGTCCAGGAGCAATGGGTGGATCTATTTACCGATCCCAATGCTGATGCTGTTGTAGCAAAGTCGTTAGCAGGAAGCAAATGTAGAGCTTCACCTGATGGGGAGCATTTGGAAAGCTTCGAAAAGGTTTCGGGTGGTAAAATAGTGGTGCTCGTGATCGATGAAGCGAGGGGTGTGCTTCGAGATGAAGTCAACAATAAACTACAGCGTGCTCTCGTTTTGGCGAACAAGAACATTGGTGAAGGAGGCGGCATTATCGGAGTTCTAGTGGATACAAATGCCAAGACTTCAGAAATGTTACCTCCGTGGGCGATCAACCTAATATCCAGAAAAAAGAGTGGTGATGACACCGATTTGGCGTTGTTTCCTCCTTTTGTACTTACTCATACGATGGATGCACATTGGAACAAATACTGCAGAGATACCATGAGGATGAGTCGTTTGGACGGCGAAGAACAAGCGGAAGAGGAAAAGGTAGACACTGGAGATGAAGTCAGCGGGACGGAGGCGGTAGTATCCATGGAAGATCAAATCGCTGTGTACAAGCGTGTCATGACCACGATGGATCACACGGAGACTATTGACGCATTGATTCGCATGGGTCGTCCGATGTGGTACAGTATTTTCAGCAGCAGCAAGAGCTCCACACGTCTGGAAGAAATAGTTAATCTGGCAGCCAGAAAACTGATGCTGGGGTGGAGTATGGAGGAAGTCGATTACAAGGAGCAGAGCATGTTCGGTGTTGCCTCTATGCTCTGCCGTCTGGGCATCCATCCATACCCCAAGACCTCACTGGCGTCTCGAGTCGTCACAGACTTCATGGCCATCCTCGCGAATGTCAATTACGAGATGGACGGGTATCTCTGCTTATACTCATCGGACCCTGTGCTCGCCTTAGGAGCAATAAAAGTGTGGCATGAGCTGGATGTTGGACTTCCAAAGTATATCCTACCCCATTTCCAGAAACTGATCTTAGATGAAACCCTGGACACCGGCGGAATTGAAACAATGATGGCTCGTATGTTGATGTTACTGGCGATGGACAAGTGTGTGCTTGGGGGTAACGCATCACCTGATTACCAGTGCATCGGTCAATTTGTTTCTTTGGATACGTTCCTGGAAAAGTTTATTACTGGAGATATACCAATATATTTCAAGAAAACAATGGATGAGGCTGAAGATCTACGACCTGCTTTTGACGAGTGGCGATCGAAGTGGAAGAATTGGTATGTGGGATTCACTCATTTTGTGCAGTTATCTCTGGAGTTGAGCGAGGATACACTTTGGTACTTACTGGGGCGTCGAGCAGCAGGTATTTTACCACTCAACCAGAACGGATCCGGGCTAATTATCCCAATTTTCCAAAAGCATTCAGAATGCAGCTCCGATGTGGTGACAGACGAGAAGAAAGTCTCGTTTATTTTGATTCAAGTTAAGGACCGATCTTCAAAAGCCAGTGAGGTATCAACAAAGGGGCCTTTTAAAATGAACCTGGCGAACAGCGATATCATCCGCTTGAACCTGGATGTTCGTGGAGATCGAGATGACAGAAATTGCAGTCGGTTCAGTCACGCCTCATCATTGGATGCTGATGTACGTGAAGAGAATGATCCCACAAAGAACGGCAAAGTGTTTACGTTGTGTTTTTGTTCGATCTGCTGTGAAACGTATCCTTTTCTGAGCAAGGAAGTGGCTGAAATGCTGGCACGTATTGTAGGAACTCCGAGGGATACCATTCTTGTCGTCCGGAATGACCGGAATTATCTTGCGAAAGATCGTACTTCCAAAGTGGCTCTGTATGAAGTGATGCCAAGGAATGAAGTGGAGAAAACCGCAGCTCAAGCGCTTGCGTACGCTACGGGAATTGAACGGAAATCGATTCTGAGCGCAGGAAAATCGAAGAAACGGCTTCTTGAAGGTAAACAAGACGGCCAAAGAAATCGGAGCCGGATGCTGTAGTACTCACCTAAGGCGATCTAGCGTGCTAATGCTCTCTGTGTGTTAAGAAATCGTTGTTTTGGAAGAACGCGTAGTAAACGTTTTCCAGTTTGACCCTTATTGCGACTAGTTTTTTGTTATCGTTCATGGAGATCTTCACATCGACCGTCCCGATAGCACACGATGCTTGAGTGTTCGACCCATGCGCGAAGGTCTTCGCCGACGATGTAAATCCCTCGACCAATAGTTAACTGAGCAGTATAGTGCGAGTGGAGAAATAGCACGACCTCAAAATGCCCACCCCATGTTGCTGAATCGAGAGCTTCACTAGAGCAAACTGTTGGCCATTGTGAGTGTAGCCACTGTAGCATTCGCAGATCCCCTCTCGCAGCCGCGTACTTCGTTGCCTTCTCTGTGCAACCTTCGGTTCGGTTTAAGTGTAGCCACTCGAGAATATGGAAATGGCCATATTGAGCTGCTTGGTCCATCGCAGCAGTTGTGCAATCTGCCGTTGTGTTGAAGTGTATCCACTTGAGGACATCCAAATGTCCATGTCGTGCCGCTTGATCCATCGCAGCAGTCGTGCATTTGACCATCGTGTTGTAGTGGAGCCACTTGACAAGCTCCAAATTTCCACTTTTAGCCGCACTATCCATCACGGTAACCTCAAAACCTTCTGCTGTCCGCCACTTCCAGTCACTAGGCAAAGTAGTTTGACTCGGTGTGCTCTCCGAGCACATAAGCTTCCAGTGTAGGTACTTGACCACCTCAAAATGTCCATTTTCCGCCGCACAACCCATTGCAGATATCAAAGTGTTGTAGGTACTGATATGATATGGATCCTCGAAATCTGGTAAATTGGTGAATAGCCATTCCACCACCTCAAGATGGCCATTCCTTGCAGCATCGACCATTGTCCCGCCGGAACAACACTCACTGCGGTTATTGTGAAGCCACTGGATTACCGCCAGGTAGCCATTCGTTGCAGCACCACTCATTGCATCACTAGTACACTGCAGTTCTTGCGTGGGTGTCATCTCGTTTTCGTTTCTTGGATTTCATCGCCAATTGAACTTCATGCAAGTATTGGAGCACATCCAAGTGGCCATGTTTGGCAGCTTCATCCATAACGCGTGTATTAACACGATCACCTCTCCATTCTCGCTCATGGGTGAACAAAGCATCGCCATCCCCGAACTCCGTGTAAAGCCACTGTACAACGTCGAGAAACCCCTTTTTCGAGGCTTCGAGCATTGCCTGGCTAGGTACCACAGCTATTAGCCACAAACCGTAGCTATCCTTAAACTGTCGAAGTCGCTCTTGATCTTGATCTCCCTGTAAAAAATTCCTTGATACGCTGTCTGCAGGTATACATGTTCGTGACTGGAGATACTTCGCTAGAGTTAGGTGGCCATTACTTGCTGCAGTGTGAATCGCAAATCGAGTTTCCCTTGCTAACTCTTCTTCCAATTCGCCGTCCTTCGTTCCACGATCAAGTAGCCAACGGACAGTATCGATAAATCCCTTCCCAGCAGCTTTAATCACCAATCGCTTGGACTGGAATACGAGAACCACCGCGGTTAGTGGGGCAGGTTCCATGGGATTTGTCCTCTGCTTTTTTAAAATTAATTGTCTGTACAAACAATTTTAATCAACCAAATAATGATTGACTTCAACGTTGAACCTGTAACATTAATTTGGCTAGGTGTTCTCTATTGACTTTTCTTGTCATGACTAACCATCTCCGAAGTTGACAGACCCTGGACGAAGGCACGAGCCAACAGGAACAATAACGGGATGAAGACGATTTGTGCATTCACGATACCAAACATCGAGATGGAGTTACCGATTTCCTTCCAGCTGCCTTCGTTCTTGACCAGAAAGAGGAAATGAAGTGCAAGTACGTCCGACAAGGCCACGACCAACAGGAAATAGCGCGTAGCAGGTAGTCGAGGCTTCTTAACATCTGAGGACGAAGCTGACGGGAGCAGGAGAACCAGGTGGAACGTACATGCCACCAACATGAACGGGATGAGGATCTTGCCAACCAGCAGAGCTCCCATAGTGAAAGGTGCAAATACTGTGACGAAACGGTAAGTGGACGAGATCTCGAAGCTGCTCATACTTGCAACATTGCCAGTACCGAAGAAGGCGATGTTCACTAACAGCAGAAAAACAAACGCACGCTGTACTTCTCGCCATATCGAGGACGAGCCCATTGCTTGAGCCTCCAATAGCAACCAGCTCACGAGAACGCCGGACAGAACAACGTAGAACAGCACTTCGTAAGCGATACTCAGGAGAATGAAGGAAGGCGCGAAGGCCAACATCACTTCGATGAGGCGTCTCACATAGCGTTCAACCTTCACTTGTAATTGGTGATCAGGTCCAACTTCTAGAGTAAGAGGTTGGTTGCTTTGACTCTGTTTCAGCCGCACCAGTAGCACCACAATAGGAACAGCAGACAGCAACCAGTTTGCAACTGTCAGTGGGAATGGTGGTTTGCTTCGTTCACCATCCAAATACTGCATTGTCAAATGCAAAGTCACCAAAGAGAGCGTCAAAGGAGACACGCTTAAAATGAACGAACGCTTTTTCCAATTGTGCTGCGTAGACGCCATTCCAAGAACTGCACCGGTGAAGAGTAACGTCAACAGACCACCGACGTTTACCAGGGCGGTGTGTTCTCCATATTCGCTTGGTAAATATGGGAACACGGAGATGAAAAGACAACTAATCGTCCAACAACGACTCGGTAATGGGAATCTTCCAGTCCATTCATCTTCTGGATTGACAGCACCAACGTACGGCCAGAACGCGAGAAGCGAGAAAAGGACGCCGAAGATCTCCCGACGTTCATATCCAAACACCACAAGTTCCAGACACAGAAAAATCAAAGCGATTTCCGCCCACCATCTCCAGCTCGACTTAGTCTTGGTTCCACTTGAGCCAGACATCCAAGCTTGTTGGATCAGGTCAGCGTGGTTCCACATGAAAACGCCAAACACAAGTGGAAAGAGCAAGTAGAGATAATACGTTGCTGGCGAACCTTCCAGACCCAGGTACACGAAAGCAGCAAATACCACAATAACCAACTTGATGTCTAACTGCTTCCCCCCAGCACCAAGCAGCCATTTCAAAGAGAAATCTCGAGGGTGAAGATAGGCCACACAGACCACAAGTATCCAGCCTAGATATCCCAACACCACAATGCCGAGGAGGAAAAACCAGTCGTATCTCTGGAAATACTCCAACGTCGCCAAGCAGATCTCAATCAGTTCCTGGCTAAGCACCTCGACGCTTTCATCAGCTCTTTGGTTTCCCTCGCTTCGAACACTGGTGTCATATGCTTCAGCGAGTTGCTTCAAGAGCTCAGGAACACGGTCTCGGAACGGACTATACGGAACAAAACGTAGTAGTGTACGAGAACGCTTTTCCTGCTCCTTCCGCAGTGCATGGAGGTATAGTTGCTGGGCATTTGAACGTACAGCATTGGCCCGGTACGCACCCTTTGCCAGGTACGAGAATGGCAGCACTCCGACTGAATTGCGAGGATAAGGCAGACCCAGTAGTGCACTGATCAGCGGCGCAACATCTGCCTGCATCACGTCCTTACGCATCAACTTGCCAAGAGCTCCCCACTCCCCCACTGCAGCTTGTTCCTGTTCTTCTTGTGCTTGTAACTGAGCTTTAACTTGAGCTCGAGACTGTGTGGGCAGGTCAATCTCGAATTTCCCTCCTATTTCCACCTCTGTTGGCCCTTGAACACCTGCTCCCCACACTACCAAAGGTGTACGTGTGTTGGCTGGATCTCCATCTCCATGAGCTCCTTTCAAACCCATGCCGTGATCCGCAGTAAACACGTACGCCGTGCGTCCATCGTAGTCATAGAAATCCTCCACCATGCGATGTGTCTTCTCCACCAGTTCGTCCACTAGTGCAATATTGTTCAAATAATCTTTCGAGTTTGGTCGATGTGCGTGTCCATTAGAGTCGATGCCTAAATAATGACAAAAGATCACCACTCCATCGTCCCGTAGCTTGTCTTTCAACTGTTCATCTTCTCTGGCATTGTTCAATAGTTTCTGCAAGTGTCGGAACACCCAAACGTCCAATTCAGAGGAATCTCCCTTAGCAAAATCTTCCTCTTCATGAGAATAATGCTCTTCAAGTGCTTGTGGCACATGACGAGCGAACATTGGGACAATATCTGGACTGCCAAATAGGAAAGCACTGCTACTCTGATTAAAGACTGAGTCAAAGTCCACGGGATTGTCTGCCCAGCCTTTGGTAACTGCACTGACATCTTCATACATCCCAGCGAAGAGAGCCACGTGTCCAGGACGACTTTCAGTAGGGACACGAGTATGGGAGACCCCCCAACTGCCTTGTGTCTTCATTATAGTACGTAGGAAAGATACTCGCAGCTCCGTAGTGTCCTCTTGGGCGTCGGAGGATGCATTTGCCTCGAAAAACTTATCTGCTCTACAACCGTCGGCTACGAACACCACCACACGTTTAGCTGGCGGAGAGTCTGTGTACACCACACTCTCGATATGTGGCACTACGGGGGACGTGAAGTAGATGTCGAAGATACTCAGCACGTACAATGCGTGGAAGAACACGCCCAGCACCAGTAGCTGCGCCAATCCGCCTGCCTTCATCACGTCGTAGTGAAAGATACAATAATTGTATGAGATAGCTGCTATTGTATTTGTAACAGCTCTTCATTTGTATTTTAGTTTTTTAAAGCGGTTTACGAGCATATTGATTTATCAGGCTTTTTTTAAACCATACTGAAACTTAGTGACTCTATTTTATTCGTTAAAAAAATGCCGCAGATGGGCGGGAGCATTCGGGAGGAAGTGGAGGTGGCGCTGCACGAGCACCGCTTCCTAGTGACGAAGCTGCTGGAGTCACTCAACACTGCGTCTCTGTAGGTGTTTTTCCTCGCGTTTGCGCGGTTTTTTTTAGGCCGGAATGTCATCGTTTGAACGCTCCAAATTTGTTTGCTCTTAAAACGTAGGCCACCATCTACCATCACGGCCACGAGACTGCGCACCGTGAACGAGACGTTCAATAAGGTTTTGGAGAAAGACCGAGATCTCCTTGCAGCTGTCAAGAAATGTGCGTTGTTGAGGGATTTAAATGACGAAAGGGGAGAGTTAAAGCTGACAGATATACCTTTTCAGTGGCGAGACATCAAGTGGCACAGAAGGAATTGCTGCGTGTTGAGGCGGAGATCGAGAACAAGAAGCAGAAAGTTGTGCAATATGCAGCACAATTACGACACTCTCAAGAGGACATTGCCAATGTACTGAGGAAACATCGTGTTGTGCTGCAAAACGCCAAACAGAAATCCAAAGGTGCTGGAGGTTTTTATTGCTCCGGTAGACTAATTTACTGAGTTTTTTCTGATTTTTGTAGTGGTGCTGGATCCTCGTGATATTGTTGCTTATGCGCACCGTATTGCTGGTACAACATCGGCTCCGAAGGAGTGGCAGCCTGGCGTACGTTGGGTCGTACTTTTAGTGTGGAAGTTTTGTTGCTAATGTGTTATATTTCTTGTAGTTCCCAATGTTTGGATTTATGCCGCCAGCCCCACAGGAGCACATGATGCGTGCTGGTGTCCTCAGTCGTGGTATCGTTGCTGAGATTGTTACACAAGGACCGGAGAAGTACACGTCGAGTGCTGCTAGAGTCAAGCAGGAAGGCGATGGTGGTGAATCTATTGAGAAACTCAATATCCCCATTGGTTTGGGTGCTAGTGACGCCCAGATTCGCAAACAAATGCCACCAGGTTGGAAACCTGGTGATCCGGTGGATCTACCGCTTGATGCGCTGCTACACTACATGGGTCGGGGTTTCTTCACGGAACACGGTATCACGTTGCCTGAATCATGGAAAACTGGTGACCCACTGCCTGCTGACGCGATGGAGATTTTGCGCAAGAAGTTCAAGTTACCAGAGAAGCGTGCGGCTCTGTATGACGACGAGGTGGTGGACGACGTCGAAAGTCTCCGCAAGAAGCGCAAGCTGGAAGAAGGTGAAAAGGCGGACGAAGGCGCCGACAGTGACAGCTCCAGTGATTCAAGCGACAGTGACGAAGAAGCTCCCAATACCATTTCACTCAGTCTTTCATCGTCGTCCGAAGACGAAAGTGACGAGGATAGCGACTAAACGTATAAAATGTTACATGTTGCACTTTTAAAAAAATGTCACTCAAGTGAGAATCTCAGGACTGTATCACTTCATTATAGTATTCCTTCCCATCCCTCACTACCAGTATTGATAAATAAATGTACTTAATCGAGAGATGTACAACTTGAAGCATGAAAGCATTCCGTATTTTAGCTTATATATCTCGTCGCTTTTCTTAGCCTGTCGAGGCTTCCTGTGGTCCGTGCAACGGCAAAAACTCCTTATCTGGACCGTCGGTTCATTGCGCTCTAGCTATAGTTATCACCAGCTATAAATTACGTAACTATCTCGAGATCTGGGCAGCTGAAGCAGCACGTGGAGCAGAAGGTCACTCTGGTATTTGCAGCGTCGCAGTCTCCTTCCAGTCTTCTCGCACTTTTTAAATCTCCACCACTCGACTACAATGGCCAGTCGACCGGTCCAGAAGATGGGTTCAATGGCGAAGCTCCGTCAACAGGAGGCTACAGCCACCAACGTGGCGTCACCTAAAGGAATCTCCATTAAGACTCCAGGTAGACTCCCGTCCTCGGAGAATGGAGGAGACCACTCACTTGGACTACAACGTCGTCGGTTGTCGGTAGTGAGTGACAACAAACTGGTGGATGGGATGGCTGCAGCTACTATTGACGATGTGGACAGCAGTGCACAAGCTCTGGCGGACGGAACTTGTGCTATTGTAGCTTTTGCTGGACTGTCGAAGAAAGGATACGCACCGTACAACCCACGCAAGAAGAACCAAGACGCTATGGTGATCAAGTACGACCAGAATACGCAATCGCTGCTGCTGTGTGTGTTCGACGGCCATGGTGAAGCGGGTGATGGAGTTTCTGGAGCTATTCGCGACAAGTTTGCAACGGAACTCTTTGCACACAGCAAGTTTGAGCGTTCGGGTGATCTTCAACAAGATGCAGAGAGTCTGCGTACTGCTATTGCTGATACGCTGAGGTCTGTGGAGCAAACTGTCTTGCGAGACCCGAGCATCGACACGGAATTCAGTGGAACCACTGCAGTGGTAACTGTTGTGCGAGACAACCTCGTGGTGGTCGGCAACGTCGGTGATTCGCGTATCACTCGCGGCTTCGTAAAGATGCTGGGTCCTTCGGGTCCCGAGGCTCTCGGAAGCCAAGAGCTTTCCATTGACCACAAACCTGACCGAGCGGACGAGAAGGCCCGTATTATCGCCAGTGGTGGTCGTGTGTTTGCTGTCGAGTATGACGATGGTATTGACGGCCCTCCTCGTGTCTGGTTGGGGCACATGGACGTTCCAGGACTCGCTATGTCACGCTCACTTGGTGATGCTGTTGCTCATACTGCTGGTGTGCTGTCGGAGCCTGAGTTTACGTCGAGATGGCTCGACGAGAACGACCGGTGCCTCATTGTGGCTACGGACGGTTTGTGGGAGTTTATGTCGAACGAGGAGTGCATGGAGATGGCCATGGGACAGCAAGACCCGAAGATTGCAGTAGATCTACTGATCATGGAAGCAAACCGCCGCTGGATGAAGGAGGAACAGGTCATCGACGATACCACGATCATTGTGGCGTACGTTGACACTGTCGGGCTCAGCAAGGAAGGACCCAAGGTCACCGCATGAATCATTCGGGCTGCTTTATAACCTCTTCGACAGGTAGACCAGCAACTCTCTCGCACACACTTTTGCTGCCTTAACACATTCCGAGCATACCCTCATCTAATAAATCTAATACACACCAACACCAATAGGACCTTCTTGAATGAATGGCAATGTGATTCACATGACGACGGAAATGCCATCCTTCGTGCAACTACGACTTCGAAGTACAGTAATGCAGTCCACAATCAGGTGGCTTCACTCCTCCTACCTTGCAAGCGCTTCCACGACATCGCTTCGTTTTGTCAGTCCCTAAAAGTCGTCGTCATCATCGTCGTCGTCTTCATCACTAAAATACGTCCGCCGCTTCATCTGAAAACAAAACGTTAAAAACTCTGGAACAGCTTTACCTACTTGACACTTAACGGTCGTACCGTGACTTTGGTGCGCTGCTTCTCCTCCGTAACGCCCACTTGGTTCAACAGATCGATGAGTTTGTCCTCGTCAATCTTGGCGGCTAACTGACCGCGTTGCGCCATCTGGATCACCATATCCTCGATCGCACGGGCCTTCTCGGGCTTCACAATTGCTATTCTAGCCACTGCAACAGCAACAAAGACCATCATAATTCAGTACCTTTAATCAACAAATAACCTTATCAAATGCAGCAAACGTACAGCGCTCGCGGGCGTCGGGCAGCATCACCTGCTGCATCATGGACTGGCGCATCTGCTCCTGCTCCCTGTAAAGTCCCCACAAAGCTCATTTAACCCCCATAATTCAACCCTCGAAGTCAATTGACCTATACTACGTACTGCTGCTTCATTTGCTGCTGCTGCATCTGCTCCATCGACATCTGCGGTTGGGTGGCTGTCTTCTCCTGAATAGGATTGATACACACCACGGAAAACGTTATTAAGAGTCCAATACTGCATTCTACGATGCCACAAACAGCTCGTTCGGTAGCTAGAAGACCGCTCTACTACATTTCGTGCATAGATTAAGCTGCTTGCGCTGTAAATCAACGCTACGTACGCTCATGGTGGTCTCTTGCTTTGTCTCCTTCTTTGTTTTTTGTGAATGGATCGTATTGTTTTGGTACACAATTTTGAACCCATTACTCAAAATGGACTAAAATGACAAATATTTGATAACAAGCCATGCAGAGAGGAAGAGATGGTCTTGAGGCGCTGAATAGCGAGAACGAAGCTGCTAGATTCGACCAGGCACTAAATGGGTATTTCCGTGTGTCTACAGCTACTGGTAAACGTCCTCGAGGGCGTGGAAAGCGCTTTGTAGCTCCTCAAGCAACGGAAAATGATACCGAGACAACTCCTGAAGTCTGTTTGAAGCAAATTAAGCGAAGTCTACGCGATGCAGCAGCTCCAGTGCAGACTCAATACATTCAACGGCTTCACGGAGCCATTTTGCATCAGTTGAAGCGGTCAAAAACGTCGTTTATCGTATTTACTAGGGTGAGTTTTGTGTGGACTAAAGCAGCTTATGACTTTAGTAACTTAACTCCTGGGTCTGTAGGCTTTGCATTTGTGTCAGGAGATATTTAAACGCTCTGTGGCGTTTCGGACGCTCATTACAAAGCAGACAGCGTCATTCTTTGATCAATTGCTACTGGCAGCAGGTGAAAGCATAAGTGCCAATGCGTCAAGGAAGTTACGAGCCAGAAATCAAGGGTCGAAGCAGTTAACACTGGTGTTGAAGCTTATTGAGACGTGGAAACAGGACTTTGGAGACCGTTACCCTTCACTGGTGGCAGGGTATGGAGTACTGGTGGAGAGAGGGTACGAATTCCCACATGAACGTGCGAGACAACAGGAGCAGAGGGAACGAGAGGTGGATACACAACGACATCGTGAACGTGTGATCAATGTGAAAAGACAGCAAAGAGATCGAGAAATGAACAAGTACGTGCCCGAGATGGAGCAAGTGTTGGTGGAAATGAATCGTGTGTTTGAAATTTTGGTGCCGACGCTGGATGCGTTTCATGTGGAGGAAAATAGTGAAGAAGAGAAAGCTCCTGCTTCAGACCCAAAGCAACCTCAAAGTGGAGAGCTTGATGATGAAGAAGAAGAAGATGATGATGCTGAGATTCAGTGGGAAGATGCTGGCTCAACAGCACCGGGAGGATATTCGGACGAAGGCGTGGAGTGGGAAAGCGTGGCAACAGAAACCGGTCTTACTCGAGATAACGTCTCGAACGACGTCAGTGACGATGAAACTGTTGACGATGAAATGGATATTAACGACATTGTGCAGGCGTATGGTCTAGGCAGTTCGTCTTACCAGTTGACTATTGAAGTATCCAAACAAGTGTGTGAAGAGTCTTCAGAGAACGACGCACTTTTCAAGAGCCTCACTGACGGTGCATTACGCATGCGAAAGCGCTTCCTACCATTGTTGAGCGATTGGGAACAACACTCTCTACTAACACGGTCGGCTGGGACCAGTTCCGCAGTGTTGCAGATGCAACGGGAGGTGCTGCAACGAATCCGTGACTTGC
Source organism: Phytophthora meadii (assembly GCA_032432875.1). Taxonomy (NCBI): domain Eukaryota; phylum Oomycota; class Peronosporomycetes; order Peronosporales; family Peronosporaceae; genus Phytophthora; species Phytophthora meadii. The sequence goes on along the minus strand of JAUMGV010000057.1, from coordinate 1,101,190 downwards.
GCGACCGAATGACCCGTGTGCTACTGAAGTTGGATGACCTGGTACGGAAGCCAAAACAAGACACCTCCAGTAAACTAGCTGTGGTTTCGCTGCCTCTTGACGCGTACAACCTTCCCACTAAGCACAGACGGAAGTCATGAACGTAAAGACAGATATGGTTTGCTGAACTTGTTTTACAAATCGAGAATAAAAGAAGAATACCCTGTTCACTCGACTTCTACGCTGAGCGATGCACTTCCACTTCCACTTGCTTTACCGATTATGGATTGATCCACCAGCACTTTCGTGAGAACAGCCCCTCCCCCGAGGTACGCGGCAAAGATGGCAGCCCACTTCTCCGGGAGTCACCCCAGCCCGAACCAGGTGTATCGATGAGCGTGGAAACGGAGCCTACTAGTGCAGTAGAAGCTGTTAGTATTTTTTCACTTGTTTCGTACGCTGACTATTGCATACACAGATAACACATCCATCCATCACGCAGAAACTTTGCTACGCACCGGTAGCTGGGTTTATCTGCACTGGAGAACCTTCGGAGCTGGACGCAGCAAACGAGGCTGTGCACTGCACAGCCAGTTGCGTGCGGATATTCAAGAGAAGACTGCAGCTGCAGTAGGAAGAAGGAGATTGGCACGCACGCACAGGTAGCTGGGTTCATTGTGGGTGTTGGATACACTCCAAACTTGCTTTCAAGTGGGGAAGGCCTTGTCATTCCTGGATTTGCCAGACGTCGAGAAGTCCTTGCTGCTACAAATGAAGCTTCGGGCTTCTGCCCGTTCTCGAAAGAGAGCGGTCACGGAAGAAGTAGACAACGACGAATCGACCAAGACGAAAACGCAAGCCCAACGAGCGGAAACGACCCAAAGCAGAGTTGGTACACTCGAGTGTGTGGTTCACGCGAGATGTAGCTACGGACCTGTGGATGCCGGAAAGGCAACGGCAGACTTCCGTGCAGGAGCCTATCAAGCCAGAGGGTCAGTGCGTGATCGAACCGCTGCTTACGTCAAGGTTCCAAGTGGGTAACTTCATTGATGAAGATCGAACCAGCTCCTGGAGGACAAGCTCGATGCCTCCAGCCCCTATCGACCGACACATTACGGACGAGCTGGCGGAAATCGGGGATGTAGGTGATGATGATGCTAAGGTCAACAGCATGTCCAAGCTGCGACTTTACCCCACGAAAGAACAGAAGCTGAAACTAGATCAATTGTTCGCGGTCAACCGGGCAGTGTACAACAAAATGGTGGCAATGTCCAAGGAGGACCGAACTACGCGTCTCGCAACCCGCGACAAGAAGGTTAAGATGACGTTGAGACAATTAGGAGAGACATACCGCCCGATAGCAAGGCTCGGCACCATGGACAAGTACTTCAGGAACAAGAAGGGGTTGGCGCGGCATCGGTCAGTCCCAGACGAAGTTAGAGTCTCCGCGTACCGAGACTTTATGAAGGGAGTGAAATCGTCCTTAGCAGGTTTTTTTTTCTCCAAGCTGAAGAAGAATGAGAAGCCTTCCTTTCCTGGTATGCACTTCAAGAGCAAGTTCGCCCCTTCCACTACCGAGTTCCCAGCGAGATCTATTCAGGTGGTGCACGAGCGTCGTCTCCGGTTCAAACCGACTTACTTTGGTTTCGGAAGGATGGATGGGATCAAGGTTCGCGAGCAGGTACCTGAGATCGCAATGTCCGTTCGTTTGCAACGACTTCGCGAAGGCGAATACTTCATTATCACTCCTCAACACAAGGCATTTACTCAGTCAGAAACGACTCGTTTTGTGCCATCGACCCCGAAGTCTACTCTGGCGGGTTAGATAACGAGAGCAAGGGTAACCATCCTGACAAAGTTCCTTCCAGACGCAAGCGAGGACGTCGCCAGTCAAAGGCAAAGGGACATCGGAGGCGCTACCGGTTGCGCCGGCGAATCCGGTTTACGTCTCGGAAGGTGACGAGAGTCGTCAACGGCATGCACCAGGCTAGTTGACTATCTACAAACTACCACAACGTGCTGCTGCCGTCGTTCTAGACCTCGGAAATGGTGCAAAAACACTTAATGGACGTAGAAACAGACGCTACACCCGGGATTTCCTCGGATGAATAGAAGGTGATATCCCAGAAGAGGAAGATCCGGAGGCCAACTGCAAGAGTCATGCTGGCCCAGGCTTACTACCGGTTCAAGTTGCTGCTTAAGTATAAGATGGCTCGTGCGAGGGGACGAGTAATCGAATGCGAGGAGGAGTACACGTCCAAGACGTGCTCCTCCTGCGGTGCAATCAAGGACAATCTTGGGAACCACGTGTTTCGATGGAGCTGTGCTCGACCGAGATGCGAAAAACATTTTCCACAAGAACATGGAGATGCTATGCTAAGCATCGCATCGAATCCTGACCTGTCTGATTACTGACGTTATAGGCCCAAGAGTATCCAGGGAGAGACTCATAAGGAGCTGAGTAGATTGAAAAAAGATACCTGCACAAGGTTCAACCTGTCTTGTATAGTCTTAAACGAAAAATACTGGAGCTGATAAGTAATCTTTGTCTTTTAATGTGTAAGGGTTCAACTTCGGCTTCATTGACCTTGTGTAGCTTCACATTGGTGAAACTAAGGTGTTTCAACCGTACGCGCCTTGCGTTTACGGCTAGATCGTCATAGTTGATGCTACTGCTCGTTGCAGAGTCCTTGTGCCGCCATTGCGTCCGGAATACTTGGTACATCTGCAGCAACGGTCACCGCTATCCATGAGGCAAGTTATTCTCATTGGATGTCCGCTTGACTCGTCGTAGAGCTCCTGGACGCTCAGCGCCAGTCTCTTTATCACTTGTACCTTCGCCTTGCTGAGGAATACTGCTAACAGTACTTCGGGCAGTTTGGCGACGGCGTTTCTTACCAGTCGGCATTCGTTTTGACTCCTTCGCATTGCCTGATGGCACATGCGCTAAGTTGGCAGGCGAGGTCTCCGTAGTTGTCGAAATAGTTCGCTGTGCACGGTTTCCAGCAAGCTTCTGCCAATAGTCAGATAGCCGGGTGTCTCTGGCTTGTGCCACATAGTTGTCTAGTAACACGTGAATACCAGTAGCGAGGCTCTGCATTGGCTCATAAGAGTCTTCGAACGTCTCCAGTTCACTAACACCTCAAAGTCCTGAATATCTTCGTTCTGCCGATGTGACTTAAGCTCATTTACAGCGAGCAATATTCTTTGCGAGGCCACATGCTCCAACAATTCCTCGGTGATGTCGAGGTTACTGTCAGCGTAAAATTTCAGCCGAGACGCATGCACTTCAAGCTCGCCACCGGTGACGAGGTGCTGTACGTGAAATGAGTGTACATCAGCACGTAATACACGATAGGGCCCAACCCATGTCACCTGCAACTTGTTCTTGTGTTTTTCATCCACTCTTGACCGCAAGACAAAATCGTCTTCAGAGAAGTTAACGAGATTTTCCCCTCGCTCTTTTTTCTTATTCAGAAGTCTCTGTTTCAGACGCTGGTTTTCCACAGCGTTGTGCATCACTTGCATGCTGGAACGCAACTCTGCGAGATACTCCTCAATTCATTCACTGTCAGGGATAGTTTGTAACTTGCCATGGTCCGGTAGATAGAACTCACGCAGCGGTGTCGGAAATTCCAAGTCCGTAAACAGCTCAACTGGAGCGCGATTCGCCAGAGAAGGAACTGCAGTGTGGTTCAAGTTTGCCTGAATTATCGGCACCAAGTAGACCCAGTCCTTGTAGCTGCTCGTGTACTCCAGGATCATTGCACGCACCACTTGTAGGATGTCGCGATTTACCCTCTCTATGGATCCGTTTATCCAAGGTGAGTACGCTGGGGTGAACTTCTGCAAAGTACGTAGACGACGTGCTAGTTCGGCAACAACTTCATTCTTGAATAGTGTACCGCAATCAGATACCTACTCAGGTGGCAGGCCAAACCGCAAGTACCAATCCAGTAGTGCTTCCACCGCTACTCTGCTGTCGGCTGTGCCTGCAACTACTAACTCGCAATAATGCGTTGCATGGTCCTTGAGGACCAGGATGTACTTGCTTCTGCCATAGCTGCTACTCAGGTAGTGATAATGGAAATGCAGCAATCGATCACTTCGTCCCAAGGGTGTGGGAAGATATTCCCCCTCGAGAGTGCAGACACAATAGGCACAGCTTCACAAAAGTCCTGACAATGGTTGTAATTCCATCGATAGTGAAAATCCGAGACAAAGGCATCTGCATCACATTCTGGCCACGATGGCATTGCGCACCGCAATGCGCTACAATACAGAGGCGCTGGATCAGGTCTGTAGCTGTGATGGGTACCCTGATCCGTCCGTCTAGGGTTAAAAGGCCGTTGTCAGCAAGATTTGCATTGTCCGGAGCGTCCGAAGTTGCTTGGATCTCGGCAAGTTCCGCTACCGTGGGCCAAACGAAAGAATCAGAATCCAGAGGTCAAAGTAATGAAGGGTGTGAATCTGTCAAGGTTCGTGTAGATGGTGACACCATAGCCTCTTCTTCAGGGGATCTTAGACGCTTCACCTTCGCAGTTGAGTGATTACCAGCCCATCGAGATATCATGTCGGCCCAAACGTTGTCAGGGCCGGGCACATGCTCCGCGGCGTATTGGTAGTTCAAAAGCTTCATAGACCACCTCAACTACTTGCCCTTCACATGTTTCTTCACATTCCGGTGCGGTGCGAAGACGTGAACTAAATTTCTGTGGTCGCAGTACATTCAAAAAAGCTATGGGCGCTGTCGGAGATAAGCAAGCTTTTCACAAGCGACCACAATAGGTAGGGCCTCCTTTTCCGTCACCGTCCAGTTCAACTGACTTCCAGTAAATGTACCGCTCATATAGTGTAGGAGCCGGTGCTGTTGCTTCGAGTCAAAATTCACCACTTGAGTCACAATGAGAGCCCACCCAATGTCTGATGCATCTGTAAACTGACAGGTAGTAGCTGAGTCATCAGGAAAATCGAGCGTAGCATATGTGGCTAGCATCTCATTGGCGTTATCAAAAGAAACGCGCTCGTCTTCAGTTAATTCCAGCTCAATTCCAGCTGCTGCACGGCGCGTACGTTTGTAGTAGCAAATGCATCCAGGCATTTCTGAAGTTGTTGTACTTGTCGCGCGTAATCCACAATGCTTTCTCTCACAGTTAACCGCGCAGACAAAGTGCTGCAGTTCGCCAGCGGTCTTTGGGTACGGGATCTGCCGAAGTGTGTCAATCCGTTGTGAATCGTGGCGGTGATCCAGCACTCGTCCACACCACTTCACTTCAGTTTGATAGAGGCTGGACGTTTTAGCACTAAGTTTGAGACCAAACTGATTCAGTAAACGCGAAGAATTCACCCAACTTAACCATGTATGTATCCATGTCAGCAGTGTTCAACAGCAACTCATCAATCCAGATAAGTAGATGCTCATCGCGTAAACTCGCAAAGCATGTCTCCATTGTCTTCTGGAAGAAAATAGCTGCGTCGCTACTTCCTTGGGGAACACAACGGTGTGTGAATACCTTCTCGTCAGTCATGTACAGCGGGTAGATTAAATGAGCGCCCACCCGAAAATTCATTTGATTCTGTATTGATTTTATGTTCCATACAAAAATGCAGTCAAACTAAATGTTGAAGTTCATCTTGAAGCACCTTTTCAATACTTGGTGTGGCCCCCAATGCTGTCACGCACAGCTTGAAGACGCTTAGGCATAGACAAAACTGCATTAGCCACTACGCCGTCGTCAATGTTGGCCCAAATGCTGCGCAGTTTCACTTTCAGATCCTCGATCGAGGTCGCAGGGGATTTGTTCAGTTCCCGCTTCATGATGTACCAAATATTTTCAATCGGGTTCAAGTCTGGGCTCTGTGGAGGGTGTCCTAGGGAAATTAAACGTAGATCACGAAGACAGCTACTTGTCATTTTGGCTCGATGCGGGTGCATTGTCTTGAACGAACAGAGTCTCTCCCATTAGCCCTAAAAATTGCTTTGTCAGTGGAATCTCATAGCGGAGTAACCGTCGATAGTAGTCACCCGTTACAGATTCGTTGCAGAAGTGCAAAAGCCCCACGCCATCTGCGGTGATAGAGCTCCAGACCATGAGGGACTTCCGGCTTGATTTAAACGTGGGAACCACGCACCTTGTATCGAAAGCCTCATGAGGCCGTCTCCAAACCGAAACCCGACCTGACGTGCCGTGCAACTCAACACAAGCCTCATCGCTGAACAAAACCCTCCTCCAGAAGAGCGGCGACATCGTGCCGAACCTCTTTGCGTAGGCCAGCCGCTGGCGGCGATGCATAGGACTCAGGTACGGTTTTTTTCGGGCAGAGCGTCCATGAAGCCCAACTTCGCGAATTCGATCTCGGACGAGATCGGTAGACACCGGTTGACCAATGTCCTCGGACACTTGGGCAGCAATCACTGCAGCACTGACGAAGCGGTTCTTCTCAGCTTCTCTAATGATACGTCGGTCTTGACGAGAGTCGGTAAGGCGAGGTCTGCCTGGGCGCGGAATCAGCTTTGAGCGACCATGCTTCTTCGTGTGGCGATGATGGTGCGAACACTTCGCCTTGGTATTACAAGATGCGAACTAATCTTTCTTGTACTGCATCCTTGCTTCCACTTGATAATAACCCGTCTGCGGAGGTCTTCAGAGTACTGCCGCCTTCGAATTGGCGCCATTGCAGGCAAATTGAGAAGTGAGAGGCATGACACTCAAAAAGTTAGTTTTTCGGGTAACATTCGTGTAACATTCGGGATTTGATACAAAAGCTAAGTATAAAACCTAACTGCATTATAGCCATTGCCTCACGATTAGCTGCTGAGATTATTGCCGGAACCGTAGCGCAGTCCACCAATCAAATTAACCCCCCGGTTACCATCGTCGTAACTTACTGCGAAATAAAAAAATACGTCGTAAGTTACGACGTATTATAGAGCAAATAACAGGAAATGGCTCGAAAATGACGTTCCTATATTTTAATCAAGTTTATTTCTGGCAAAAAAAATATAAGCTTGACAGGTAAAAAGTGGAAAGGCCGTGGATAGTGCTGTTGGGAAGGTATACGGAGCAAACAATGGGTACACGAGCTGGTCGTCTCTCATTTAGCCTTGTGCGCTGCGAGCACAAGCCACTGTGATACCACTGCGATGGTCAGAATTCGCTCAAGCTCTCGCACGAAACGTGCCGCGTTGGCCCGTGAGATCGATTTCCGACACCTCTGGAGACAACTGCACGCTGCCGGCTGGAGATCAAAGAAGCCGACGAAGCTATCAAACAACTGGACATACTTTGCGCCAAAGTTGCTTACTCGTTTGGAAAATGTACATTCTTTTGCAATCTTGAATCCTGATGCACGACCTGGTGCTGGTTCTGTGCAGCGCTTCCACAACGCCTTTCTATCTAATGTCGTAAGTGTCGGCGTTGTGAAGGCTTTTGCATGATTCTAGGTATGCTAGTTACGACTTTGGACAGCCGAAAACTCTACGAAATAATGGGCACATCCTTATGATCATGTTTGTGGACAGGGCATGTGAATACAAAACTCCTAATACTTGGGACGTCGTAACTTACGACGAAACCAAACGCGTTCAGGCCCTCGATTTCCGGTAACTGAGGGGTTAAAGCGAATCCGTTGGGGAAAACGATCCCGTGTTGTTTGCGCATCCAATGTCGTTTGTTTCGTTTCAATCGAAGCAATATTGAAGTCGCTATGATTGAAAATGTGCTTCAGTTTGGGGTGGGCGCTCATTTAATCTACCCGCTGTACGACAGGAACTCCTGGCAGAATTCTGCAAGTGGCAACTGTCCAAAACCTTTCAAAAAATCAAAAAGTCCAAAGTGTTTAATTCCTCGAGCATTTTCCATAACTACAGCGAGGATCGGCATCACTGCAGTCATTATTTCTGTCTGGTCATTCAATACTCGGTTGTCTGTCGTCTGTCGAAGATCCAATAGATCCGCGCTCTTCTTCACCGGCAACACAGGACTCGCCCAGCAACTTTTAGGATTCTCATAGACCAGTCCTAGTGCAACAAGACACGCTTAAATTCTCGTTAAGAACTTCCTGATATGAGGTGAGTACCTGCGGGGCTAACACTTCGTGGGGCAAGCCCCGTGTTTCAATCAATCCATTGGTGGGACACTAGCCGGAGGATCCACTTGGAGCTCCAGGCGCCACACGTCATATGCATGAGTTATAGTTCGCAACTGCTCCACACGTTCCGAAGGAAAATCATTCTCCACCGCACGATCAATCAACCTTTCAACAGCAGCGAAAATATCATCGTCATCGGATGGAGTTTCATCAGGATTCACGGGCATTTCGTCACCTTCAACTGGGTCACCTCACCAACAAATCATTCCCCAAAATGAACTCTTCATCGTCCACGTCGACAAGTAGTAGTCCCATAGGCTCGACAGGACCAGCCGCAGTTTGAATTAGTACTTGAAGACTAGTCTTCCATTCAGCTGCCACCCACATCGCTCCAAATGCCTGGGTGCGAACATGAATATCAAGTCTCTCCTTCGTTACACTTGGATCTGCAACTAGAAAGCGTTTCCAGTGCGAAAGTCCAATCACAGTGAAATCCGAGCCGCTATCCGGACAGTACGGCAGCTCCAGGACTCCATTCAATACCACATGTCGCTCTGTGTTAGGTAAAAGCTCACTGAAGCGTTTGGTACGCGCCTTCTTGGCCTTGCGCGCATCACGCAATTTCTGCACGAGCTCCTTTTTCTCATCCTCACTTGCCTCTGTACACTCACGCAGCAAATGCATGGCCTTGCATTTTGGACATGGACGTAGAGGTTGACGTGAAGCCTCTGTTTTAGCCTTGGGCTTGGTGTTCTGATCGATCTTCACTCTCGCAGTGTCTCTACTAGTTGACTCTAGAGGCGCCGTTCCGCTCGGCTGCTTAGATTGCTTATTATTCTTTTGCTTCTTAGACGAATTAGTATCATGCCAGGACGTCTCCTGTCGTTGATTCTTTTGGCGCTGATAATAGCGCTCATGCTCCGTTGCACGCTCGACTGTCAGATCGAAATAAATTTCGAGCCTTGTCAGTAAAGCGGACTCTCTGTTTCACTTCCTTCTTTAACGCCTCTGGCCGTAGCGATTCTATCAACCGCTTGCACTTCTCTTTCACCCCATCTGCCTCAGAGAAGCAGTCTGTCAAGCCATTCTCCAACGAAATGGTATTAAACAGCATGAAATAGTCGATATAGCGCGCTCTCACGTCGCTCTCTACCATGTTGGTCTTTAGTTCACGCTCATAAAGGTCCTTGATGTCAGGCAAGGAGCCGTTTTTCACGCTCGAGATGATCTTCTCGATCTCAGTTATCAGCATGTCGTCGGTAGCGTTAGCTGGCGAGACTCCAAGCTGGAGCTCGCAGAAAGCGTCCAGCAGATGGGGGTTGAATGCTCCTGCGACAGACTCTACCACAGCTTCAAAAGCTTCACCAGTCACACGGCAGCGCGCGTGCAGCTTCGCCTCATAGTCGTGTCGCTCCTTCCTCCAGTTCACCAGAGCTCCATGAGAGGTCAACACTATCTTTGGTGGTAAAATCGGGGTAATCAGTGGTACAGAACCAGTCGCTCCAGCGTCGGTCATCTTGAGTTGTCTTCAACTTCAGTTGTCCGCTAGAAGTACAGCAGGTCGTTGCACTTCAATGGAAAACCTACTAAAGAATTCTTTGTAGTATTCCCGGGGTCGAAATTCAAAGTCGGTAACACAAGGCAGTGCGGGGGCTAGCCCGCAGGAACTGTAGCCTAGTGTATTGATCAGAAATTGAAGAGTGAGCTTCGGCAACGAGCCTCCACTCAGAGAGAACGAGTACTTGAAGGCAGAACTCCTTGAAGCTGATGCTCGCCATGCAATCATCCTAAGGATACATGTAGCTAGACATACAATCTCCAAGTGCAAACAAAGTCAGCCACTAACCGCCTGACCTGTTATAACATGTAGAACATGAAGTTGCCTCAGCGGATGCTGTAGGGCACAGTCTGTGATGTCTGTTTGGGGAGTGCGCTGTCTGTTGCACGATAGAACTAAGCTTTAGAGTCTAGGTTCTACTACAAAGATCCACGTGTTTGAAACCACCTTTAATTGTCTTTACGCTGAGGTTATCTATCCCAAGCCGTGTGAAGCACATATTTTCGATCCAGTGGTGTTAGCTTTGGGGTGCATTCTCCACTAGTCACTAGCATTCTGATGCTTTAGGTACGTCGTCCAGGTAGTAATGGGGTCTTTCAAAAAAAAACTGAGGGGGTGACGCTTGGCAGAGCGGAGCAAATCCTACTTGGCTGTTGCCCAAGCGAGGTCTGTGATTGGCCAGAATGGTGGGTGACACTTAACAAAAGCGGACACTTGACACCGATATTACAGTACTGTATGATAGTACTCGTTTACAGCAAGAACTAGGACGATCCTGATGGAGCCTGTTCCACTAGTGGCGGTGACGCTCGTATTCCAGTCCAGGTCCGAGTTCGCAGAGCTTCGTCATGTCATCTCTGCAGTCTCAGTCTTCCTGGACGCTTCGGTGGAGCTATCTCTCGATGTAGCGTGCAAATTCGGATCACTTGCACTTTTGGATCGCATTTCGAACTACAACGAGGTGTACAGCTTGAATTTTACTGAAGAAAATGGGCCGTCGTGGACGTTATGGGACTTCCTTCGGACTGACCCGCTCTACAGACAAAACCAATTCAGAAAAGCAGTGATAGAAGCTGTTTCGAATAATCATGTGGCCATTGTTCCTTGGCTTGCAAGCGAGTTCCCGTGCGCTACGGTAGAGATGGGCGTGGTGGACCGAGCTGCTTCCTCTGGGTCTCTGGAGATGCTACAAGTACTTTACGATCAATATACGGAGGACCTGGGACTTAACGTGCAATGGGAAGGGAATTTTTTGGCAGCAGGCGCTAGAAGTCGTAGCATTGAAGTAATGGAGTGGCTTCACGCACATTTTTCTTTCGACCCAGCTCAGCAAAGTACCGCATTAGAGGCAGCAGTTTGTAGTGGCAGTATCGCTATAGCGAAGTGGATGCTTGCTCATGGTGCTACTTGGACTCGGAACCTTCCAACGCTCCGATCTGCTCATTTCGTAGCGGAAAATTCGGGAAGTATCGAGATGCTGCAATGGCTGGATGAGCAAGGACAACTTGATGGGCTTCGGGGATTGGTGATCAAAGCTGCTGGAAGCGGATTCGCCGATACCGTGCGTTGGCTACTTGATCGTGGAGTGAAAAATAGTGAAGAGGAAGCAGAGTTTAGAGTGGAGACCCGATTTGCTATCCACAGTGCAGCTAGCAACGGACACTTAAGCCTGGCGAAATATCTGCAGTCACGTGCATTTATACCTGCAGACAGTGAGTCGAGGACTTCACAAAGAGTTCAAGATCAGCAGCGGCTTCAGGCATTTGCGATTGACTTTGGGTTTTGGGACACAGCAATGATATCTAGCCAAACAATGCTCAAAGCCTCGAAGAAAGGTTATTTGGACGTTGTGCAGTGGCTTTACACAGAGTTCGGGGATGATCCAGATATTGATCTCTTCAGCCGAGGGCTCACCGATTCACTTGCGATGGATAGCGCTGCTTCAAATGGTCATTTGAGTGTACTTCAGTACGTGCATGAAGTGCAATTGGCGATGAAATCAAAAAAACGGAAACGTGACGACCCTCAAGGTCGAACTATCCCAGAGTGTAGTATTAAAGCAATGGATGGTGCCGCACGAAATGGTCACTTGGTTGTCGTCCAGTGGCTTCACAACAATCGAAGCGAGGGCTGCTCCGTTGAAGCAATGAATGGTGCTGCAAGTAATGGTCATCTTGAGGTGGTAGAATGGTTATTTACCAATCGATCGGAAGGCTGCACAACGTTTGCGATGGACTCTGCGGCGGAGAATGGGCATTTGGACGTGGTGAAGTATCTGCACAGCAAGAATATTATGGGTTCGAAGAACGTAGTAAATTGTGCTGCTGACAGTGGCCACTTGGAACTCGTGAAATGGCTTCACTACAATACAACACAAGGTTGGACGACTGATGCGATGGATACTGCGGCTGCAAATGGTCATTTACATGTCGTCAAGTGGCTGCACTTGAATCGAACTGAAGGCTGCACAGAGGATGCAACGAATTTCGCGGCTCAGGGAGGGCATATCCGAGTGCTACAGTGGCTTTACTCACACTGGTATACTGTCTGTCCAAGTGGAGCACTCAGTCCTGCCGAAAATGTCGGAGTCGCGCTACATCTTCTATCAGAGTATTGTGCACAGCACTGTTATGACTGAGCAGTTTCCCTCGCGTTTTGTTCTGTTCCACTACACGATCACTGAAGGCATACAAAGTTGTGTTCTGCACGATGTAGGAGCTGTGGCCAGTCGGTGTATTTGTTGGGGGAACTCCGCAAGCGAATTATTTCTCTCCATTACCGACCATTGCCTGTGATATCTTCACCCCAGCAACAGCGGCACCTGATACGATCCCCAGTCCAACGAGAACGATGATAGCCTTTGCCCACTTCGGTAGTGGCTCGTCGCTCTGCACTGCGTGCAGAATCTGCTGAGATGTTTGCGGACTGAGCTTCGACGGTTTGTTCATCACGTGAGTGGCATACCAAGCAGCGCCTGCAACTCCCACTCTCTCCTCGTCGTCCAGGTTGTCTCTGAGACGTTTGTTGTGAGACTCAAGGTTGACTCGGGCGGTATCCTCAGCTCCAGCGACGTTGGCTCCGTTAGCAATGATCGCAACCACGAAGACGGTCAACAGGAAGGCGGCGTTCATGCTAACGAGAGATTCGTGACGAATGTGAGTGATCGGTTTGCTGACAAGATAACGTATCGGATGTGTTATCTTGTGCAATAGTCAGCGTACGAACTAACAGCTTCTACTGCACTAGGAGGCTCCGTTTCCACGCTCATCGATACATGAAAGCTCTCTGATACATTTCCACGGTCCCGGACAGCAGCATCTTCTCGGTGCAGCACTCAGTTTCTGTGACTGCGCTGCTGTGGGAACGTCTCGGACTGCGAGGAGTACGTAGGGGTCGGAAAACGTGGTATAAAGATAGAGAGATTAACCGCAATAATTTATCATCACTTTTGACAGTTGTGATAGTTAGACCAGTGTCCCATCTACACAGCGCGCCCAATACAGCGGCCAAACTTGGCACACAATTAGAAGGCATCTTCGTGAACATACCTACACTGCGTTCATAGCGGAAGGGCGCTTGCAGCGATCACACCACCGCGAGAAAGCACTGAGCAAGGGACAATCATTTCGACACATAGGGAGGGTGCCCCAACGGTCGCCTACGTCATCACCGCTCTCTGGCCGCTGATTGGCTGAAAATCACAGTGATTACGTCATGTACTCATTATCCTGTATTGTATAGTATAAGTGAAAATGAATTCAATTTATTTTTAAAAGCTCCATCATTTTTACTTTTTTGCTTTACTTTTTTTTCCATTCTATCCGCGGCCACCCAACCATTCCTGCATTTATCTAAGTAATTATCAACCAGTGTATCAGTAAAACGATGGCCGGCTCCTGGGACGCGTTGCTCTGGAGTCTATTGGCCGTAGACAACGCAACTCGTAACGCAGCCGAAGCCCAATTCGCGCAGCTCAAGCAGAGCGACTGCAGCGACGAGCTCCTGTTGGGTCTAGTTGGTGTCATCCACTCCACCAGTCCCGATGATATTCGCGCGCTTGCCGCTGTGCTGCTGCGTCGCGTGCTGCTACGTGACGCCGTGTCGCTCTGGCCACGAGCGACGGACCAGGCCCGTGCAGTCGTGAAGCAGCAGCTGCTGGCTGTGCTCGAAGACGGTGAGAAGAACCGCGGAATCCGTCGAAAAGTGTGTGATACGGTGGGTGAACTGGCCAGCAGCATCTTGGAGGACGGCCAATGGGACGATCTGCTGCCCAAGCTGCTCCAATGGAGCAATGCACCGCTGGTTACTCTGCGGGAGGCTTCTTTACGGGTTTTGGAGATGGTAGCGATCTTCTTAGCCAGTCAAATGACGACGGAAGCTTCGGATAGTTCGACCCTGGACGTCACAGTGCTTCAGACGATGGCGAAGGGCTTGGCAGATAGAGAAGGTCGTGTGGCTCTTAATTCTCTGCGTGCTTTAGGCATGTTGCTACTGAATTTGGACGCTCTGGATCAAGTTCCTCGACCGGAAATGCTATCTAGTGCTGTGCCTCTTGTGTTGGCTGCTTTACACTCCTTATTGGTTACAAGACAGTTTGATGAAGTTATGGAGGCTCTGGAGGTGCTGATTGAGGTGGCTGAACCCCACGCAGCCTTCTTTAAGCCCTGCTTGAAGGAATTCGTGGAGACAATGGTGCAGATTGCTGATGCTCCGAGGGACGAGAACGACGACGACGCTATGCCCGATGGATGCAGACAATTGGCCATGGAGTTTCTTGTGTCCTTGGCTGAACAAGCTCCGACACGGTGTCGTCGATTACCCAAGAACATGTTCGTACAGACAGTGTACCCTGTTGCCTTCAAGATGATGTTGGAGCTGCAGGATCTCGAGACTTGGGACGTGGCCAATTGTGAGGATGAACAGTCTGCTGGTGGACAAGGCATCGACCAGGAGATTTCCAATTTCGACGTGGGTTCTGAGGCTCTGGAGAGATTAGTCGGTGCTCTGGGAGCTAAACGCTCGCTACCAACGTGTTTCACACTGATTCAAGAGTACGCAGCTCGCTCTGACAATTGGGTGAGTCGTCATGCAGCTTTGGTGGGTCTTTGCCAGATTCTGGACGTCCTTGACGACGAAAACTTGGATGCTATTGTGCGTCACCTGCTGGCCCAGGCCAATGATCCTCACCCACGCGTTTGCTGCACGGCTGTTGATGTCATCGGTCAGCTCTCTGTCGATCAAGCGCCCCAGTTCCAGGAAGCTTACCACTCCCAAGCGCTTACTGTACTGGCACACTACCTTGAAGACTTTAACAAGCCCCGGCTTCAGGCTCATGCTGCTACTGCTTTACGTCAGTTCATCGACATGTGCCCACCCCAGTTACTGACCCCGTACCTGGAGAAAATGCTTCATCAGCTATTCGCATTATTGCAACACGGCCAGTCGATGGCCCCACCTGCCAACCAGACGCCTACACAGGCGTTTATTGCTACGCGCGTCGTCCAGGAGCAGGCTATTACCGCTATTTCGTCTGTGGCGACAGTGGCTGGTGCTTCCTTCACCAATTATTATGCTGCTGTCATGCCGCCGCTACAGCAGATTCTATTGAACTGTCTTCAAGAGAGTATGCAGGCTGCAGCCGCATCACCGACAGTGCTTATGCCGCAGTCCAATGCCCCCAGCTCGTTCACACTTGGTGGCATTACGCTCGAGTGCCTGAGTCTCATTGGCCAGGCGGTGGGCAAGGAAGTCTTCTCACGAGACGCTCCTGCTATCCTTAAGGTGATGGCGGAGATGCAGGCGACGCCTTCAATCGTTGGTAACGAGTTGATTCGCACGTATTTACTGCAAGCATGGGCGCGTTGTTGCACGTGTCTTGGTCACGATTTCGCGCCGTATCTTCCGCTTGTGATGCCGACACTGTTGGAGGCCGCCACACAGCAGGCCGAGTTCGAAGTGGACCCTTCAACGTTGGCCAGCGACGATGACGATGATGAAAGCGGCGGCTCCACTGACAGCGAGGACATTCAACTTGCACAGGTTAATGACAAGTGCCTGAGCATCCGTACGTCTATTCTCGAGGAGAAGGCTACGGCTTGCCAGCTTCTGGCTGGAATGGCGACAGATCTTGAAGACGCTTTCTTCCCGTACGCTGAGCAGGTGACCCAGGTACTGGCTCCACTGTTAACTGAGTCGGTGCACTCGGACATCCGTGCTTCTGCTATTCGAGCGATGCCTGCTCTCGTCAAGTGCGTGGCCATTTCCACTGCAGCTCCCGGTTCGAAGGAGCACCGTGAAGCTGCTATCAAGCAGATGGTGGACTTTGCTCTTGGTCGCTTAGTCAACGCGCTGACATCAGAGCCAGACGTGGATTTGGTGGTTAACATCATGCAGAGCATGATTAGCTGTCTGAACGATGCGCGGGAGCTGCACCCTACGCTGGAGCTCAATGAAGCTCAATTACGGGAGCTTGTGCACGGTTTGCTGGTGGTTCTGGGTGACAGTTTTCAACGTCGGGCGATGCGGAGAACTGGTGCTGGTAGTGACGACATGGATGCAGCCGAAGGGGAGGAGGAAGACGACGATGACGCGTCACAGTCCAGTGAGAACCAAGTGGCTGAACAAGAGCTTCAGTTCGTACTGGCGGAATGTATCGGGACTCTCGCTAAAAGCCACGGTGCTGTATTCTTCCCCGTTTTCATGACGCTTTTGTGGGAGAAGGTGGCAGCTCTGGCCGCCCCTGGTTGTTTGGTGGAAGACCGTCGACTAGCTCTATTCGTCGTGGATGATGTACTAGAGCACTGTGGTAACGCTGCTATGCGCCGACTGGACGTCTTCCTACCGGTTTTGGAGAGTGCTTTACGTGAAGTAAGTGAGCCTGGACTAGTTCAAGCTGCAGCCTTTGGTGTTGGTGTTTGCGCTTCGCAGGGTGGCGAATTGTTCGCACCACATGCTGAGAAGTGTCTGCAACTGCTTCACAACGTTGTAGCACACCCGCGTGCTCACAGTCCTGAACAGCGGAACGCAACAGATAATGCTGTGGCTGCGCTTGGTAAGTTCTGTGAGTTCCAGGCCGGTTCTGTGGATGCTGCGACGCTGTTCCCTCAGTGGTTGGAGCTACTTCCACTTCGTGGAGACTTGGAGGAGTCTCTTGCTGTTACTCGTCGTCTCTGTGGCTACGTGAATAACGGCCATCCTCTTGTACTGGGAGCTCCGGACTACCGACACCTTGGCAAGGTAGTGACAGTCTTTTCCGCAGTAGCAGAGGAGAAATTCCTGCGCAAGATGAGCAAGGCTGTAGGTGAGAAGGAGGCGTCGGCTCTACGCCAAGAGCTGGCTGCAACACTCGCTGGTCTACGCGCTACAGTTCCTGAGCAGATCATGGGTCAGGCATGGACGTCGTTACCAGCACCACAGCAAGCAGCACTTCACACACTCTTCGCGTAAAATTCTACAAATTTCATTAGATTTTCACAAAGAATGCTGTTCTTCTCTCACCATGACGGCCCACACTACACACACAGATCAGGATTGTTGTTCTGGAAGCATTTCATGATCCTACTCAACAAAGTTCTGCGATAGGATACCTAGCGCGACTTCGACATTTGCGGACAATTTTTCAGGTTTGAGTGCTTCACTTGGGCGAATCGTAGGCCAGTCCGCACACTATGGACAGCAAATTCGCTCAAGAAATAATTGGTCTCAGGATTATCAACTTCCTAGTGCTCTCGCTGCAAGCAGTCTCCGCTTCGTACGCAAGGCAGGTGTGTTCATGTGCATGTCTCCTGTATATCTTCCAAGTTTCGGCGAATAATTCACGCTGGTTGGCGAGCTGCATCAACGGGATAGCTGGGTCGCTGCTGGACAACGGCTTGCGAAGAGTGCTGCACCGAGAAGATGCTGCGTTCCGAGACCGTGGAAATGTACGAGATATTCTTCAGAGCTTTCATGTATTGATGAGCGTGGAAACGGAGCCTCCTAGTGCAGTAGAAGCTGTTCACTGTTTCGTACGCTGACTATTGCGATAACACATCCGATACGTTATCTTGTCGTTCAGCTGCTGAACTCCAGCAACTGATCACTCACATTTCGTCACGAATCTCTCGTTAGCATGATCGCCGCCTTCCTGTTGACCGTCTTCGTGGTTGCGATCATTGCTAACGGAGCCAACGTCGCTGGAGCTGAGGATACCGCCCGAGTCAACCCTGAGTCTCACAACAAACGTCTCAGAGACAACCTGGACGACGAGGAGAGAGTGGGAGTTGCAGGCGCTGCTTGGTATGCCACTCACGTGATGAACAAACCGTCGAAGCTCAGTCCGCAAACATCTCAGCAGATTCTGCACGCAGTGCAGAGCGACGAGCCACTACCGAAGTGGGCAAAGGCTATCATCGTTCTCGTTGGACTGGGGATCGTATCAGGTGCCGCTGTTGCTGGGGTGAAGATATCACAGGCAATGGTCGGTAATGGAGAGAAATAATTCGCTTGCGGAGTTCCCCCAACAAATACACCGACTGGCCACAGCTCCTACATCGTGCAGAACACAACTTTGTATGCCTTCAGTGATCGTGTAGTGGAACAGAACAAAACGCGAGGGAAACTGCTCAGTCATAACAGTGCTGTGCACAATACTCTGATAGAAGATGTAGCGCGACTCCGACATTTTCGGCAGGACTGAGTGCTCCACTTGGACAGACAGTATACCAGTGTGAGTAAAGCCACTGTAGCACTCGGATATGCCCTCCCTGAGCCGCGAAATTCGTTGCATCCTCTGTGCAGCCTTCAGTTCGATTCAAGTGCAGCCACTTGACGACATGTAAATGACCATTTGCAGCCGCAGTATCCATCGCATCAGTCGTCCAACCTTGTGTTGTATTGTAGTGAAGCCATTTCACGAGTTCCAAGTGGCCACTGTCAGCAGCACAATTTACTACGTTCTTCGAACCCATAATATTCTTGCTGTGCAGATCCAAATGCCCATTCTCCGCCGCAGGGTCCATCGCAGCCTTCCGATGGATTGGTAAATAACCATTCCACCACCATTACTTGCAGCAGCATCCATTGCTTGAACACTGCAACCCTCGCTTCGATTGTTGTGAAGCCACTGGACGACAACCAAGTGACCATAAATCCTCATGAGTCCCTACAGCTATAGTTAGCCTAGATACTCTTGGGCCTATAACGTCAGTAATCTGACAGGTCTCCTCGACGTAGGATTCGCCGATTGAAGGTGCGATGCTAGCATAGCATCTCCATGTTCTTGTGGAAAATGTTTTTCGCGGCGTTCACATCTCGGTCGAGCACAGCTCCACAGACCGTGCATCGAAACACGTGGTTCCCACCCAGATTGTCCTTGATTGCACCGCAGGAGGAGCACGTCTTGGACGTGTACTCCTCCTCGCATTCGATTACTCGTCCCCCCGCACGAGCCATCTTATACTTAAGCAGCAACTTGAACCGGTAGTGAGCCTGGGCCAGCATGGCTCTTGCAGTTGGACTCCGGATCTTCCTCTTCTGGGATGTCACCTTCTCTTCATCCGACGAAGTCTCGGGTGTAGCGTCTGTTGCTACGTCCACCAAGTGCCTTTGCACCATTTCCGAGGTCTGGAACGACGGCAGCAGCACGTTGTGGTAGGTTTTAGAGCAACTAGCCAGCTTATGGCGCATGTCGTTGACGACTCTCGTCACCTTCCGAGACGTAAACCGGATTCGCCGGCGCAATCGGTAGCGCTTCCGATGTCCCTTTGTCTTCGACTGGCGACGTCCTCGCTTGCGTCTGGAGGGAACTTTGTCGGGATGGTTACCCTTGCTCTCGTTATCCAAACCCGCCAGAGTAGACTTCATTGCATCCTCCTCTTCAGCATTGTCCCGGAGTCGTTCACACTGAATGTACGGCCTTCCGGGTTGTAGACAGTCACGAAGTTCCTAACTCCGGGGTCGATGGCACAAACACGAGTCGTTTCTGACTGAGGAAATGCCTTGTGATGAGGAATGATAATGAAGTATTCGCCTTCGCGAAGCCGTTGCAAACGAACAGACATTGTGATCTCAGGTATCTGCTCGCGAACCTTGATCCCATCCAGATTTCCGAAACCAAAGTAAGTTGGTTTGAACCGGAGGCGACGCTCGTGCACCACCTGAATAGATCTCGCTGCGAACTCAATGGTATTGGAAAGGTCGAACTTGCTCTTGAAGCGCATGTCAGGAAAGGAAGTCTTCTCGTTCTTCTTCAGCTTGAAGAAAAACCCTGCTAAGGACGATTTCACTCCCTTCATGAAGTCTCGGTACGCGCAGTCTCTGACTTCGTCTGGGACTGCCCGATGCTGCGCCAACCCCTTCTTGTTCCTGAAGTACTTGTCCATGGTGCCGACCCTTGCTATCGGCCGGTACGTCTCTCCTAATTGTCTCAACGTTATCTTAACCTTCTTGTCGCGGGTTGCGAGACGCGTAGTTCGGTCCTCCTTGGACATTGCCACCATTTTGTTGTACACTGCTCGGTTGGCCGCGAACAACTGATCCAGTTTCAGTTTCTGTTCTTTCGTAGGGTAAAGTCGCAACTTGGAAATGCTGTTATCATCATCACCTACGTCACCGATTTCCGCCAGCTCGTCAGTTATGTGTCGGGTGGTAGGGGCTGGAGGCATCGGCTTGTCCTCCTGGAGCCGGTTCGATCTTCATCAATAAAGTTATCCACTTGAAACCACGACGTAAGCAGCGGTTCGACCACCTGACCCTCTGCCTTGGTACGGCGAGTCTGCGTTGTTGGACGAAGTGACTTCTGCACGGAAGTCAGCTGTTGCCTCTCCGGCATCCACAGGTCCATAGCTACATTTCCCTTGAACCACACACTCGAGTGTACCAACTCTGCTTTGGGTCGTTTCCGCTCGTTGGGCTTGCGTTTTCGTCTTGGTCTGGATTCGCCTTTGTCTACCTCTTCCGTGACCGCTCTCTTTCGAGAACGGGCAGAAGCCCGAAGCTTCATTTGTTGCAGCAAGGACTTCTCGACGTCTGGCAAATCCAGGAATGACAAGACCTTCCACACTTGAAAACAAGTTAAGAGTGTACCCAGCAGCCATAATGAACCCAGCTACCTGTGCGTGCGTGCCAGCCTCCTTCTTCATACTGCAGCTGCAGTCTTCTCTTGAATATCCACACGCAACTGGCTGTGCCATTTGCTGCGTCCAGCTCCGAAGGTTCTCCAGTGAAGAAGGCTGATGAACCCAGCTACCGGTGCGTATGTGGTGAAGTGGATTCAATCAAGCCGGACAGGACGCAGAACGACCAGGATGATGGGTGACGTGCGACAGTGGTGCTACGATAAGGACAGATCCCTGGAACTGGGTACCTACTCTAGGGCGGACCCTAAGTTAGGATCCACTTGGCCTGACTTAAGTTCGGATCCCACAGTCCTAAGTGCGGATCCCACAGCACTGAGTGCGGATCTAGCGGTCCTAAGTGCGGATCCTTCAGACCCAAGATCCTCGGATCCGGACGTCGAGATCCAGATCCAAGATCCTCGGCTCCCGAAGCCGGATCCCCACAATCCAGATCCAGAGATCCAGATCCAAGATCCTCGGATCCAGATGCCAGATCCCCAAGATCCGATATCCCGAGATCCAGATCCAAGATCCTCGGCTCCCGAAGCCGGATCCCCAAGATCCGAGATCCTCGAATCCTGAAGCCGGATCCCCACGATTCAGATCCAGAGATCCAGATCCAAGATCCTCGGATCCTGAAGCCGGATCCCCAAGATCCAGAGATCCAGATCCAAGATCCTCGGATCCTGAAGCCGGATCCCCAAGATCCAAGATCCAGAGATCCAGATCCAAGATCCCCAAGATCCAAGATCCAGAGATCCAGAAGCCGGATCCCGAAGCTAGATCCTCGGATCCAAACCCGGATCCTCAAGGTTTATGACATCAACATGGTGAAGCAGTTGGAGGAGAGCCAGCATGATCTAAGATAGAGATTTGCGATGGGAAAGATAGGGTACAGGATGAGAAACTGGATAGCCATAAATCAGAGAGTCGAATTTACCTTCTAGTGCGCAAGTGGTTTTCTTCAGGACCTAAGACAAGGGAAGAGGATAGTGTATTGGCCTCCCCTTAGTCTTCCTGCAAGTTTCTTCGCATACCTAGCTACAGCTAAGACCGGATCCCCGATTTGGCCGGCTTACCTTACGCTAGTGAAGACCCCGGATCCAACGGTGTTGATTGCTTAACCGTAGGATCCCTCGACCTCTCAACACCCTCAAGACCAACCGCTACAGGAGGCGGCAAGCAAGACAGTAAAGGAAAGGAAAAGGAGCCCCACACCCATCAAGGCAACCCCGGATCCAAGGATCCACAAGATCTTCGAGTCCAAGACCAAGATCCCCCCAACCAGGACCTGTGTGCAGGAATACCCACGCACGTCCAACCTCCCAAGTCCTCGCCAAGGACGTTCAAGCCCTCACGCCTGTATACACTCTCCCGTTCCTAAGAGAGCAGATCCCGCCCACTGACGGGTACACAAGGTGAGCCTCAGCAACCCCACGGTTATCGGAGTACCCCCTCCGTTAGTCAGTGTCTGGGCGCCGTGTGTGAACGTTGGATCCCTGCTCATTCCAGCGGATCCACTACATCACACGTACGTGCGCCATGCAAAGTTTCTGTGGACTCTACTGCAAGAATCTTGCAGCAAGATGGTGGTATTCTTACGAAGTGTACATCTTCGAGAGATTTAACCTTCTATTCAACCCTGCTGATGGGGTCTCTCTTACTATTTGTTCGATGTGCGGCTGCTAGCTGCACTGTGGATAGCAAATCGGGTCTCCACTCTAAACTCTGCTTCCTCTTCACTATTTTTCACTCCACGATCAAGTAACCAATGCACAGTATCGGCGAATCCGCTTCCAGCGGCTTTGATCACCAATCCCCGAATGCCATCAAGTTGTCCTTGCTCATCCAGCCATTGCAGCATCTCGATACTTCCCGAATTTTCCGCTACGAAATGAGCAGATCGGAGCGTTGGAAGGTTCCGAGTCCAAGTAGCACCATGAGCAAGCATCCACTTCGCTATAGCGATACTGCCACTACAAACTGCTGCCTCTAATGCGGTACTTTGCTGAGCTGGGTCGAAAGAAAAATGTGTGTGTCCATTACTTCAAGTGCCTGCTGCCAAAAAATTCCCTTCCCATTGCACGTTAAGTCCCAGGTCCTCCGTATATTGATCGTAAAGTACTTGTAGCATCTCCAGAGACCCAGAGGAAGCAGCTCGGTCCACCACGCCTATCTCTACCGTAGCGCACGGGAACTCGCTTGCAAGCCAAGGAACAATGGCCACATGATTATTCGAAACAGCTTCTATCACTGCTTTTCTGAATTGATTTGTCTGTAGAGCGGGTCAGTCCGAAGGAAGTCCCATAACGTCCACGACGGCCCATTTTCTTCAGTAAAATTCAAGCTGTACACCTCGTTGTAGTTCGAAATGCGATCCAAAAATGCAAGTGATCCGAATTTGCACGCTACATCAACAGATAGCTCCACCGAAGCGTCCAGGAAGACTGAGACTGCAGAGATGACATGACGAAGCTCTGCGAACTCAGACCTGGTGTAGTAGAACCTAGG
This sequence comes from Phytophthora meadii, assembly GCA_032432875.1. Lineage (NCBI taxonomy): Eukaryota > Oomycota > Peronosporomycetes > Peronosporales > Peronosporaceae > Phytophthora > Phytophthora meadii. Next base: position 1,077,955 of record JAUMGV010000057.1, on the reverse strand, counting down.
CTCTAAAGCTTAGTTCTAACGTGCAACAGACTGCGCACTCCCCAAGCAGACATCACAGACTGTGTCCTACAGCATCAGCTGAGGCAACTTCATGTTCTACATGTTATAACAGGTCAGGCTGTTAGTGGCTGACTTTGCTTGCACTTGGAGGCTGTTGTGTCTAGCTACATGTATCCTTAGGAATGATTCTTGGCAAGCAGTTTTCAAGGAGTTCTGCGTTCGAGTGCTGGTTCTTCTGAGTGGAGGCTTTCGTGCCGAAGCTCACTTCTAAATTCTTATGGATAAAGCTGGCTACAGTTCCTGCGGGCTAGCCCCCGCACTGCCTTGTGTTAACGACTTTGAATTTCGACCCCGGGAATACTACAAAGAATTCTTTAGTAGGTTTTCCATTGAAGTGCAACGACCTGTTGTACAGCTAGTGGACAACTGAAGTTGAAGACAACTCAAGATGGCGGACGCTGGAGCGACTGGTTCTGTACCACTGTTTACCCCGGTTTTACCACCAAAGATAGTGTCGACCTCTCATGGAGCACTGGTGAACTGGAGGAAGGAAAGACACGACTATGAGGCGAAGCTGCACGCGCGCTGCCGTGTGACTGGTGAAGCTTTTGAAGCTGTGGTAGAGTCTGTCGCAGGAGCATTCAACCCCCATCTGCTGGACGCTTTCTGCGAGCTCCAGCTTGGAGTCTCGCCAGCTAACGCTACCGACGACATGCTGATAACTGAGATCGAGAAGATCATCTCGAGCGTGAAAAACGGCTCCTTGCCTGACATCAAGGACCTTTATGAGCGTGAACTAAAGCCCAACATGGCCGAGAGCGACGTGAGAGCCCGCTATATCGACTACTTCATGCTGTTTAATACCATTACGTTGGAGAATGGCTTGACAGAGTGTTTTTCTGAGGTAGATGGCGTGAAAGAGAAGTGCAAGCGGTTGATAGCATCGCTACGGCCAGAGGCGTTAAAGAAGGAAGTGAAGCAGAGAGTCCGTTTTACTGACAAGGCTGCCGCGTCCAACGCGAAACTTCTTTTCGATCTGATAGTCGAGCGTGCAACGGAGCATGAGCGCTATTATCAGCGCCAAAAGAAACAGCGACAGGAGGCGTCCGGGCGTGAGGCTATTTCGTCTAAGAAGCAAAAGGATAAGAAGCAATCGAAGCAGTCGAACGGAACGGCGCTTAAAGAGTCGACTAGTAGAGACACTGCGAGAGTAAAGGTCGATCAGAAGACCAAGCCCAAGGCTAAAACAGAGGCTTCACGTCAACCTCCAGGTCCATGTCCGAAATGCAAGGCCATGCATTGGCTGCGTGAGTGTACGGAGGCAAGTGAGGACGAAAAAAAGGAGCTCGTACAGAAATTGCGTGATGCGCGCAAGGCCAAGAAGGCGCTTACCAAACGCCTCGGTGAGCTTTTACCTTACACAGAGCGACATGTGGTATTGAATGGAGTCCTGGAGTTGCCGTACTGTCCCGATAGCGGCTCGGATTTCACTGTGATTGGACTTTCGCACTGGAAACGCCTTCTAGTTGCCGATCCGAGTGTAACGAAGGAAAAACTTGATACTCCTATTCGCACCCAGGCATTTGGAGCGACGTGGGTGACAGCTGAATGGAAGACTTGTCTTCAAGTACTAATTCAAACTGCGGCTGGCCCTGTTGAGCCTATGGGATTAGTGGACGTACTTATTGTCGACGTGGACGATGAGGAGTTCATGGTGGGGAATGATTTGTTGGTGATATTGGGCATTGACGTCGATAGACAGCTTGAGCAACTGGCCGTCCACAACATCGATGATTTGACCGGTGACCCAATTGAGCTTGAAGCTGACGAAATGCCCGTGAATCCTGATGAAACTCCATCTGATGACGATGATATTTTCGCTGCTGTTGAAAGATTGATTGATCGTGCGGTGGAGAATGGATTTCCTGTGGAACGTGTGGAGCAGTTGCGGACTATTGCTCACGCATATGACGTGTGGCGCCTGGAGCTCCGAGCGGATCCTCCTGCTAGTGTCCCACCAATGGAGATTCGATTGAAAAACGGGGCTCGCCCCACGAAGTGTAAGCCCCGCAAATACCCGCCTCATATCAGGAAGTTTTTACGAGAATTTAACGCGCGTCTTGTTGCACTAGGACTGGTCTATGAGAATCCTGATAGTCGCTGGGCGAGTCCTGTTTTGCCGGTGAAGAAGAGCGCGGATCTATTGGACCTTCGACAAACGACAGACTACCGAGTATTGAATGACCAGACAGAAATAATGGCTGCAGTGATGCCAATCCTCGCTGTAGTTATGGAAAATGCTCGAGGAATGAAACACTTTGGACTTTTTGATTTCTTGAAGGGTTTTTGGCAGTTGCCACTTGCAGAATTCTGTCAGGAATTCCTGTCGTACATGACTAACGAGAAAATATTCACACCCCGTCGTGTTCCCCAAGGAAGTAGTGACGCAGCTATTTTTTTCCAGAAGACAATGGAGACATGCTTTGCGAGTTTACTCTACGAACATCTACTTATCTGGATTGATGACTTGCTGTTGTACGCTGCTGACATGGATACATACATGGTTAAGTTGGGTGAATTCTTCGCGTTTACTGAATCAGTTTGGTCTCAAACTTAGTGCTAAAACGTCCAGCCTCTATCAAACTGAAGTGAAGTGTGGGCGAGTGCTGGATCACCGCCACGATTCACAACGGATTGACACACTTCGGCAGATCCCGTACCCCAAGACCGCTGGCGAACTGCAGCAATTTGTCTGTGCGGTTAACTGGATGAGAGAAAGTATTGTGGATTTCGCGCGACAAGTACAGCCACTTCCGAAACGCCTGGATGCTGCACTTGCTTCTACAAAACGTACGTGCTGCAGCTGGAATTGAGCTGGAATTAACTGAAGACGAGTGCATTGCTTTTGATAACGTCAAGGAGATGCTAGCCACATGTGCCACGCTCGATTTTCCAGATGACTCAGCTACTACCTGTCTGTTTACAGATGCATCAGACATTGGGTGGGCTCTCATTGTGACTCAAGTGGTAAATTTTGACTCGAAGCTGCCGGCTACAGAGCAACAGCACCGGCTCCTCTACTGTATGAGCGGTACATTTACAGGAAGTCAGTTGAACTGGACGGTGACGGAAAAGGAGGCCCTACCTATTGTGGTCGCTTGTGAAAAGCTTGATTATCTCCTACTGCGTCCAAAGCCTTTTCGAATGTACTGCGACCACAGAAATTTAATTCACGTCTTCGCACCGCACCAGAATGTGAAGAAACATGTGAAAGGCAAGTTGTTGAGGTGGTCTATGAAGCTTTTGAACTACCGATACGTCGTGGAGCATGTGCCCGGCCCTGACAATGTTTGGGCCGATATGATATCTCATTGGGCTGGTAATCACTCAACAGCGAAGGTGAAGCGTCTTAGATCCCCTGAAGAAGATACTATGGTGTCACCATCTACACGAACCTTGACAGATTCACACCCTTCATTACTTTGACCTCTGGATGCAGATTCTTTCGTTTGGCCCACGGTGGCAGAACTTTGCCGAAATCCAAGCAACTTCGGACGCTCCGGACAATGCAGACCTTGCTGACAACGGCCTTTTAACCCTAGACGGACGGATTTGGGTACCCAGCACGGCTACAGACCTGATCCAGCGCCTCTGTATTGTTGCGCATTGCGGTGCACAAGGCCATCGTGGCCAGAATGTGATGCAGACGCATTTGTCTCGGATTTTCGCTATCGATGGAATTACAACCATTGTCAGGACTTTTGTGAAGCAGTGCCTATTGTGTCTGCACTCTCGAGGGGGGAATATCATCCCACGCCCTTGGGGCGAAGTGATCGATTGCAAAACGCGTAATGGATTGCTACATTTCGATTATCTCTACATGGGTAGCAGCTATGGCACAAGCAAGTACATCCTGGTCCTCAAGGACCATGCAACGCATTATTGCGAGTTAGTAGTTGCAGACACAGCTGACAGCAGAGTAGCGGTGGAAGCACTACTGGATTGGCACTCGCGGTTTGGCTTGCCACCTGAGTGGGTATCTGATTGCGGTACACATTTCAAGAATGAAGTTGTTGCCGAACTAGCACGTCGTCTACGTACTTTGCAGAAGTTCACCCCCGCGTACTCACCTTGGATAAACGGATCCATAGAGAGGGTAAATCGCGACATCCTACAAGTGGTGCGTGCAATGATCCTGGAGTACAAGATCAGCTACAAGGACTGGGTCTACTTGATGCCAATAATTCAGGCAAACTTGAACCACACTGCAGTTCCTTCTCTGGCGAATCGTGCTCCAGTAGAGCTGTTTACGGGCTTGAAATGTCCTACACCGCTGCGTGAGTTCTATCTACCCGACCATGGCAAGTTGCAAACTATCCCTGACAGTGAACGAATTGAGGAGTACCTCGCAGAGCTGCGTTCCAGCGTGCAAATGATGCACAAGGCTGTAGAAGACCAGCGCCTGAAACAGAGACTTCTGAATAAGAAGAAAGAGCGAGGGGAAAATCTCGTCAACTTCTCTGAAGGTGATTTTGTTTTGCGGTCACGAGTGGATGAAAAACACAAGAACAAGTTGCAGGTGACATGGGTTGGACCCTATCGAGTATTACGTGCTGATGCACACTCATTCCACGTACAGCACCTCGTCACCGGTGGCGAGCTTGAAGTGCATGCGTCTCGGCTGAAATTTTACGCTGACAGTAACCTCGACATCACCGAGGAATTGTTGGAGCATGTGGCCTCGCAAGGAATATTGCTCGCTGTAAATGAGCTTAAGTCACATCGGCAGAACGAAGATATTCAGGACTTTGAGGTGTTAGTGAACTGGAGACGTTCGAAGACTCTTATGAGCCAATGCAGAGCCTCGCTACTGGTATTCACGTGTTACTAGACAACTATGTGGCACAAGCCCGAGACACCCGGCTATCTGACTATTGGCAGAAGCTTGCTGGAAACCGTGCACAACGAAGTATTTCGACAACTACGGAGACCTTGCCTGCCAACTTAGCGCATGTGCCATCAGGCAATGCGAAGGAGTCAAAACGAATGCCGACCGGTAAGAAACGCCGACGCCAAACTGCCCGAAGTACTGTTAGCAGTATTTCTCAGCAAGGCGAAGGTACAAATGATAAAGAGACTGGCGCTGAGCGTCCAGGAGCTCGACGACGAGTCAAGCGGACCTCCAATGAGAATAACTTGCCTCATGGACGCCTGACTAGAGTGGTGACTGTTGCTGCAGATTTGCCTAGTGTTCAGGACGCAATGCCAGCACAAGGACTCTGCAACGAGCAGCGGTATCAACTACGACGATCTAGCCGCAAACGCAAGGCGCGAACGGTTGGAACCCCGTAGCTTCGCCAATGTGAATCTATACAAGGTCAACGATGCCGAAGTTGAACCCTTGCACGTTTTCCAGAGGAAGACGTGGGGAACTAAGCTTCGGGGGCAGTGTAGTAGAACCTAGGCTCTAAAGCTTAGTTCTAACGTGCAACAGACTGCGCACTCCCCAAGCAGACATCACAGACTGTGTCCTACAGCATCAGCTGAGGCAACTTCATGTTCTACATGTTATAACAGGTCAGGCTGTTAGTGGCTGACTTTGCTTGCACTTGGAGCTTGTATGTCTAGCTACATGTATCCTTAGGAATGATTGCTTGGCGAGCAGCAACTTCAAGGAGTTCTGCGTTCAAGTACTCGTTCTCTCTGAGTGGAGGCTCGTTGCCGAAGCTCACTCTTCAATTTCTTATCAATACACTAGGCTACAGTTCCTGCGGGCTAGCCCCCGCACTGCCTTGTGTTAACGACTTTGAATTTCGACCCCGGGAATACTACACCTGGACTGGAATACGAGCGTCACTACCACTAGTGGAACAGGCTCCATCAGGATCGTCTTAACGTTAGTTCTCTAGACAGACTTGCTCAATTGAAGGAGCAGCAAGGGAGATCAACACCTACTTGTGCTGTGACAATAGTATTGTGACTGCTCACTACTAATATTACATGTCAACTAAAACCCGATCAGAGAAAGGCGAACACGGGCGAAAAATAGCGAAAATAGAAACACCAAATGATTCAACGGCAACCATCCTTCCTTGGATGGTTTCACCATCGATAACTGTGTTCAGCAATTGGTTTCAACGGATCTGAGGGCAAATTTTCTTGTGAATCTCCTATGGACTTTTGGAGTTCATTTGCGATCTCTCCACCTCCACCACAAGCCCCGCCTACCAGATGGACCGTCCCGTCCAACTCTACTACGTAAACGGTACTGGTAGAAATTCACATCTCCCCACCAAAACATGTCAGGGCAACCACCCTGGTGGGGACGGCTCGGTCCCTGCTGCGTTCTCACCCGGCTGTTGCTACCATCATCCCCCCACATCGGTTGGCTGGGGCTACATCACTGACAAAGAGGCTCAGATACTGTCTTTCCTTCGTCGCCATGGTTGGACAGTGGTGGCGTCTGAGGTAGTGTCTCGCTTGACTCCTGAAACGCCGGTCGCCGAACTTGTAGAGGGTGTGGAACGTACCACGATTGCCGACAGCTCCAATGAAGAAACCAAGGATGAGTGATGCACTCCGCGTTAGCGGAATTGATTCAGAGTAAATAAGAGATCAAGCTTTTAATAATACTTAATGAGTCCAAATCGATAGGACCTCCCCTGAATATGCTCACTCAGTTTTTTTCATTTTAAGTTGCAGTTTTGACAGGAGCACGGTAGGAAAGGACCTGCGGGCGTTTATTTTAGCGTTTGCACCCTAAAGTAGGGCTTTCAACGTTCACCGTTATGTGTCTAGAGACAGCAGACGCCGCTGCTAAAACCTTAACTCGGATTAAAATGTTTAACAGATGCACTAACCTTGAAGCCCATCATTCCTATTCGTCAACTAAAATGACCACCTCGGAGCGCCTTCTTCTATCGCTCGCTCTGGGCGCAATATTCGCTGTCTGTAGCTATTACTGCAGCCAATTAGTGCGTCGTGGACGTCCAAAAAGTCTCGCAGCGTTGCAATTAGCTGCTGCGCCTCGTGTGCGGCTCTCGGAGTTGCAAAAGCCCAATTACTGGGTCTCTCTGTGCGGAACAGTGTTTAACGTGGCTGGAGACCCGTTCTTCGACGCTAAACAGGCGGGAATCTATAGTTCTTGGGTCGGTCATGATGTTACGTACTTGTTACTGCAGCTGGGACTGTCACCGGAGGCGGCGGATGACGCACAGGCAGTGGCCAGTTACTTGGATCGGGAATGGCCATTAGAAGCTCTTCAGAGCGACGAGGAAGACGCTAAACGTCGCTATGAACTGGTACAGGAGTGGTTTATACGGTTACATTCACGCTACGACGTGGTCGCACAGCTCAGTGACCGATACGTGGGTGTTAAGTGGGATAAATTGAGGGAGGAACTGCTACCACGGGATTCGGGTGTGAATTCTGGTGGTAAATGTCCATTGGGATTCGGGAGGAAGACTGTGAGTCAAGTGGCTTCTTATACAGTAGAAGATATGGAGAAATTGCAGACGATCACGTTCCAAGGGAGACGTTATGACGTGACGAACTCGAGTTTATTCCAGTTAAATGGACAATTCGCTCACTTTATTGGGCATGACGTCACTTACGCATTGGCTGTGCAGTCGACACGAGTAGAAGACTTGGATGTGATACCTGAGAGAGCGTATACATTCGAGGAACAATTGCTGTTGGAGAGATACCGGAATGTCTTCGCCCAGGAGATGGTGCTAGTGGACGTAGATGAAGAGAAGAAGAGTGACAAAGCAGACGTGGTGGACGTGCATGAGATTCTGCAGGAAAGCAACAAAATGGCTCAGAAGGATCTGGAAAAGGCTCTATTATGCGCGACTGCGGACCAAGTGAATGCAGTGTGTGCTCGTACGACGATGACTCCACTGCACAAGGCAGTGGAACAGGATCGACTGGATCTGGTGAAGGTGCTACTTCAAGCTGGAGCTGATATCGAGGCACGTGCAGCTCTATATGACAATGAGACGCCGTTGGAAATGGCCCACCGTTTCCGTTTTGACGATATCGCTACCCTTCTTGCATCAGCTGGTAAGTGATGAATTGGAATTGTTTTTTTTTTACGAGCGTTATGCATTATACTGTCCTTAGATATCTCGAATCCTCTGTTTGTCATCATTTAACTGGAAGACCCGATTCAAGTTGAGCCAAGAGTTGGTGTTGAGGCTCCGTTTCGAACCTTGTCGGGCGGCGGAACGAGTGGATCACGTGACATCCCTCGAGCTTCTTGTACGAGGTGGAACCGGTGACGAAGGAAGGCCATTTCCAGCTCGCCACGAAGCATTTCAGCGGGATAATCTTCATGAACAGTAGCCCACGTCCCCACCAGAGCCATAAAGATCCGTGAATCCAGGAAATCCGGTACCACGACGTTGCGCATGTGGTCGTAGCACTCGTTCTCGACCTCATCGAATGATGTCCGACACGCCACTTCCAGTTGAGCCTCCACGCGCTTTTGTAGTGCCGGTGCGAGCGGAATTGAAGATCTCGGATTGTTTGGATTTAGATATTTGTCGTAGATTTTCTTGGCCGAGCGCAGGACGATCTGGTAGCTTGGAAGTCTCCGGTAGTGCTCGATCTCCTCCCACAACATGAGATTCTCCGAACAATGCTGGAAATCCAAGAACTTCCGGAACGCCTGCATGCAGCCTGGATACGTCAAGAAGACGTCCAAGTGGCATAATTCGAGCTTCCCGACTTTAGCTGCTTGGTCGACACTAGCCAAATGGGCGTCAGCAGGTGTGGCTTTACTGTCCCGACGCAGTTCCTTGTAGTAATTGGACTTGACGAAGCGTGGGAGGGAATCCTGGAGCATTCCGTTGCGTACACGATTAGCGATTTTCTTGAACATGTCGACGCTCGGGTTGGACAATTTCACGTAGATTTCATCTCGCATTGTGGTGCTCATATCCACCTGGAGACGGGCGCTGGGCATCATGTACTTGCGATAGATTTTCTTGGCTGAATGCTGGAGGAATTCAATTCCCGGGAGGAGTTTAAAATCCTCCACTTCTTCGCAGAAGGCGAGCAAGGACTCGAGTCCTCGTCGTGTCATGAAGAGCTTGAAGTACTTCTTAGCGAACGGATCTCCCAGTAGTAGTGAAAGCTGTTGTTCAGGTGTGAGGGACTGCTCCTCCTCCAACTTCTGGATGGATTTACGTCGAGCTGCGCCTTGAATTGACTCGGCGAAGGAAATGGGGATCAGTTTCTCCACTGGATAATGCATCGCAGTATCAATCAGCTGGAACTCGCTGGCTGCGTCTAGTTTCTGGTGAATGGCTTCACTCTCTTCGAAATGGTGGCCTCGTCGATGAAGCTGTTTCGTATCGGGTTTCACGTCCTTCGAGTGCTCAAGATATTCCTGCGAGCGACAGAAACCCGGCCATATTTCTTCACTGATGCGTTCAAACACGCTGACTTGGATCTCGTAGAAGAGCTTGGGCACAAGTGCACCTTTGTTTTCCACGACGTCCTGGATCTCCTTCAGCGCTCCGTTGTCGTCCAGTCCAGTGATGAAGCTCTTGGAGGACGGCGAGCAGTATCGATCGTAGATTCTCCGCGTCTTGTTCACTACGAACGATAAATTCGGGAGGCGCTTACAGTCTTCAACTTCCAGGTAGAACAGCAAGTTCTCCAACGCCAGAGCTTCCATACAGAAGGTCTTGAGGAAGCGCAACTTGGCTGGGTGGGCTAAAATCCCCAAAAGCGAATAATCCTCCGCTTCTTCCGTTCCTTCCGTGATATTTGCAGCCACTGTACCTGTCGCTGAAGCGATTTCTAATGGAGTTTGAGGCGCAGAACTATTCGTAGCTGCTACTGTGTTCGGAATGACTGGAGCGCAGAAATCCTGCATCTTCCGGAACAATTTACTCTCTCGAAACCTCGGATAAACGGATTTTTCCAGCGCGATATAGCAAATCTGCTGAGCAGCCGAGTAAATCCCCGCCGAGATATTATCCCCTTCCAAAGCTTTCTGGATATCCAAGAGCATCTGAGCCGTCACACACACGGGTGATGGAGCGTCAGGAGACAGGAATTTGTCGTAAATCTTACGCAATCGACGATGCGTATACGAATGTGACGGAAGATGCTGTAACTCGTCGATTTCCACCCAGAAACGCAGCATATCCCCTCCATGTGGCACTTTATTCGCTTCCGCGTACCTTTGGATCATCTTGAGCGTCGCGGGGTCTGTCAGGACATCGGTAGTAAACACTGGTGCAAGGTTCTGGACCAAATCAAGTGCAGCTCTGGAACTGCCAACAGCTCGACCAAACCCTTTTTCAACTGCAGCTGGATGGTGTTCGCTCCCAGTTATTTCGTCCACATGGACAACTCCTTCGTCTTGGATAGGATGCGGATCTTCAGCTGCAGCCTTGGGAGACACAATGGTAGGTTCAATGACTTCATCCTTGCTTTCGAATGCTGTTGTGACTGCAGCTAACGTAGCAGCGTCTAATAGTGAACTTGATCTTGTATGGAGATCTCCAGATAGAGAAGGAGCCTATCAGTAAGAAATTGGAAGTTATGAGCCCAGCTAAAGGAATTATCCAGAGAGATCATCCTTACCGAGTCGAATTTTTTAGCTTCTGACGCACTGATCTGCTGAATTTCTGTCGCTTGAGGTGGAGGAGATTCAGGTTTAGTTGGAGATTCTAAACGATTGGCAACGAGATACCGAAGGCTTTTGAAGATTTGTTCTTTAGAATCACCCGCAGCAAGTCGACGATCATATTCATCTTTCGTCTGTAGTGAAAAGTTAGAGAAAAAAAAACATTCATACAACAAGAACATAACGTGTATCGTTAGACGAACCTCTCGGAATATCACCGACGCGTCTGGATCATTCACAGACACAGCAGCTCCCATACCAGCTAACGGGTCACGAGTGAAAAAGATCGATCTCCTCGATTTCTGTCGCTGCGAAGCTGAAGTCGAAGTTAAACCACTGCACTTGAGTCGGAACTAATTACAGCACGACAAGACTCCTGCTTGGAGCAAAGGAGTTGCCCTATAGATAGAGAACATCAAGCTGCAACACACACAACACGTACTGCACTAAAAATGGACCCTTCCTCATTCCAAACCAAAAAAATGGCCTCAATGCTACTTCAACGAAGTTTTAGCAACTAAGCGCGAAGACGTAGTGCTACTTTACTTCCCGGGGAGTTTGTTGGCAGAAGTGAGCTCGAGTTGGATGCCAGTAACGTATTAATGACATCACCAAGCAGCAAACCTTGATCACTTTTGTAGCTCGTGAAATTCTTGTCCATCAGAAAAACGTGGTGGTCGCCGTCAACAAAGAAACTGGTAACGTGTGGGCTGACGGTTTGATACGCATCCAAGATAGCTGACATTTTCCTGTAGAGGTCTTCGTCCGACATTAAATTCGGGAATGGGTAGCCTTGAATTCCTTCCTCCACAAGTGCGTAGTAGTATTTCTGAACGGTGTCCCCTTTACTGTTAATAAACAGCCATTTCCCCTCTGGTTTGTCGCGAATCAGTGCTTCGATCAGTTCAATTATCGTCGCATTCTTCGTGCTACAGACTGCGGCGATCTCTGGGGAAAAGGTCAGTCCACTCTCACAACCGCCAAAGTAATCCACCAACTCTGGTGCCGATTGACTCTCAGGCAAAACGCCAACGTAGCTGTCCGCCATAACCGAGAACTGCGTCCCCTTGGCCTCGACATCCCACATGTCGGCGATGCGAGCACTAAACAACTGTGCCCCCAATGAACCAGCACTAGAACCGCCCACTACTAAGTTGTCAACTTTGGGGAAATTCTCGAATGCCCAATCCAGTGCTGCCTTGGAATTGTTGTATCCATTCATGTGCATCGAAAAGTTCTTTCCAAGACACTGCGGATTGCCTAATTGTTGCTCAATGCCGCTCTCGAATGGGGGGAGGATTCTGTTCCCAACGTGAATGTCGCCCGTGCAGTATGGTACGAATACCACGTTCCAGTCTTTGAACATGTTGTCCACCATGAATCTGTCGATAACTCCAGCCCCTCGCACAGTAGCAACTGTAGTAAACAGTGCGTTTTCAGCTAAAGAACACTCCAAACCGAAGGCGCAAGTGTTGTTGTCTACGCAGCCTCCTCCACCTTGAAAGAACAGCAAAAGCTTCGACTTGTCGTGGTTCGTATTCGGGAAAACCTGGAAGAAATACGTCGAGTTCGTCGTGAAATTGGTCACGGGATCTTGATAATCGTCGAAAGCGCAGCGAGTGTTACCCCCTGGGTAAACGAGTACGCTTCCATCATCAGAAAGCGACGAAAAGCTCTCAACGGCGCAGATTTCAGAGTCGCTTAAGGTGCAGGTCGATTGAGCCGTCGATTGAGGCAGAATGGAGGCTGCGACGAGCAGAATCGAAGCAGTTTTCATGAGGTGGAAACCCATTGATGAGTGGCACGACGTGATCCTCTTAGTGGTGAGTGTTCGCAGTCAAAAGACGGAATGAACTACCGATTGTCCACAGCCGGTTACCAGCGTGACGACAACAGTGCTGGATAGTCACGCTCGTAACCCAGTGCTTGAGTGTTAGGCTAGCAGTGCAGGCACATCCGAAAGTGTTCCTGCAGGATGCAGATGTTGGCAATACGATATTGCGAGATGTATCGGATGTCGGTATGTTTTGTTTACGTGACGGCAAGACACCACAATATGCTCTGCCATCACGTGCCCTGAATTTACACAACTTGCCGAGTACATGTAGTATTCTCCCAGTGTTCTCATACTTTTATCTATACAGATTCACGAATGAGTATAATACTACTTGACAAAAACTCATGTGTCATGAGTAATACTCATTGAGTATACCTTTCGAAGAGAATACTAAGTTACGACACGTGATTCGACTACTACATAGACAGAGTCTGCATGTAGTGTTATTAAGTAGTTAGCAAATACTCTGACTGCCGCACTAACGACTTCCTTGGTATAGTTTCTTCATACCACAACCATTCACGCCTTTGCGTAAGCCAGGACGTAGTTTCCGTAGAACGTATAAATCGCCGAGCTCCTGTGCACATTCTCCACATGCAGTAGCTCATGGATTTGCGTCGGGTGCACTCTAGCAGTTTTCCAAAGCGCAAACAATTCCTTCTCCAAGTTGTTGGCCACAACCTTCGTACTTTGAACCTTCCCAGCCGCAATAAGCACCTTCGCCAGATCTTCATCTCCATAAATCCCCCTCAATAATGTGATCGTATCACCCTTGAAGGAAGAATCGCCCTTCTTCAAAAAGGCAACGTAGTTCGTCCACACAGTGTACAGTGGACTCTCCAACACCTTCTTCCCCGTACTACCCAGGTTAAGCGACTTAAACACTTTCACCGGGTGGGTTGGTTTAATTCCGACCGAAAACCACTCCCTCAGCATCTCCGATTGCATCCGTTTCCCCATCTTCGCTGTCTTAAGCGATTGACTAGCCTTGAGGAACAGAGTGACCAGTGTTTCGTCGGTGTAGTATGTCCTCAACGTTGCCAGTATCGTCAACTTTGTACCAGGGTTGAGTTTCCGGAACTCATCTGTGTACTTGACCCAAGCGGTGAAGAGCTGGTTGTACATTAAGTCGGGGCCTAAGACATTAAGTTTCAGCATCTTGAAAATGTCTCCTGGTCGCCTGCGTGCCTCGAGCCAGAATTGTGATTGTTCACCTTGGATCCGTACTGCCAGACTCGCCAAACCAGGATCTTGCTTGGCCACTACCAGCATTTGAGCCAGAGTAGCTTCACTATATCGTGTCTGCAACGTCGAGAACAGTGTCGTCTTGCTGTTCGGATTGGCCTTGTTGAATTTATCCAGATAAACCACCCACGTGTTCAACTGAGGCTGGTCGAACAGCTTCGTCTTGACGGTGTTAAGCTTCAGTGCCACGAAAATATCGTCGGGGATTTTCCCAGCATCCAACCAGAGCTTCATCTGCTCAGTTTGGACACTGGTAGCAATCGTGTGGTACGTCGGCACCTTCTTGGCTGCTTCGATCATCGTGGATACCGCTTCATCACCGAAACGAGCAGTAAGAACTGCGATTAAACTCAATTGTTGAGTCGGATTCTGCTGGTTGAAGACCTTGATGTACGTGGCCCAAGCACTTAATAACGAGCCATTTAGGAGATCATCAGCTGCGTTGCCAAGTGTAAGCAGGCGGAACGTGTCATCAGTGATTAAACCCTTCTTGACCCATTCCTGCAGCATTCCCGTCTTGAATCTCGGGTCCACCTTGTTAAACAAGGTTACATATTTCGTCCAAATAGGCGAAAGTGAGCTTTGGGAGGTTGTACTCATCTTAAGCAGACGTAGAACATCCGTGGGGCTCTTCATGCTGTTAAACCACGACCGTAACAGCTCCGTTTCCACTCGTTTCGCAGCTTCCGAGGTTTTCGTCGATTTCGAGGCCACAATGATCATTTTCGCCAACGTTTCGTCACTGTAATGCTTCCTCAACGTCGAAATGGCAGAAAACTCGGCCCCAGCGTTCTTCAAAGTGAAGTCATCCATGTATTTCAGCCACGTATTCACCGGAGGTTGATCAAACAGCAACGACTTAGCCAAATTGAGTTTCAACAAGTCGAAAATGTCATCCGGATTCTTCCCTAATGCCACCCAGTTGGCAATTTGCTTGGCTTGGAGTTTATCCGCCATTGCGGAGGTTTTGCTGGATCTCTTGGCTGTTTCAATCATCGTGGAAAGAGCTTCATCTCCGAATCGAGCAGTAAGAGTCTTGATCATGTTCATCTTCTCGGTCGGATTCTCCTTGTTAAAAACCTTAACGTAGCTGAACCAAGCGTTCAATAACGAACTGCTCAGTAAGTCATCAGCTTTGTTACCAAGGGAGAGTAAACCCACAGCTTCATCGGAGATTAACCCCTTTTTCAGCCAGCCTTGGAGCATTTCAACGCTGGGAGCGCTAATTGCTCTCTCTTCACTATTCACATGAGACCTCAGGAACCTCTTAGTGTCGAGCCAGTTATCATTAACGTGTGCCAAACCCTGGACATTTGAAGCGGTCAACTGCCTTGATGAAGCAGCATCAGTTACCAGTACGGCAACAGCCAACAGTAGGAAACTGGGGACACGCATTTCCCTCCCTAAAGTTTGACTGGTGAGTAGAGAGAGAAGAGCAAAATGGCGCTCAATATGAAGTCGACCATCTATCCGATGTGGTACGGTTTACAGATTGCGAGCGTTCGTGACACGAAAACGAGCCTAGGATAAACCAATTGATGGGACCTCCCTCCGGTTTTCAACAAGAAAACACTAGTAAGCTTACTGTACATGTACCAAGTGGCCACCTTCATGACATCAAGTAACCTGCTTAATTCGAGCTTCTTCGTCCGCTTAACACCTTTCGAAGTGCTCAAGGTTTAGAATGTCAATTCCATCCAATACATGTGTATTTGGTTCATGTCGTCCCATATGTGAATTTTCACCATCCAGTGATAAACCATCAACTTGAGTTGGGTCATGCCAATGCTGGAGGCTGCTAAAGAGCAATTATGCATGTATATCACGCCATTCTAGTGGTAACAGCACTCCTAGCGAGTACCAGTTACGTAGTGGAAGCCCAGACAAAGGTACTCGTTCAATCTCCCGTTCACGAAATTCCAGAAACCTCCGTCTATCGATTTCTAAAGACTCGCAACTCGGAGGAAGACGAAGCGAGGGCTGTCAGTAAGTCCAGCATTCACTTCGAACGTTTAAAAGTGTCTACCGACGACGTCTTCAAGCTCCTCCAACTGGATAATGCGGCTGAAAATCTCCTGTCGAATCCGCTTTTGAGTGCCTGGTTGAGCTACATGAAACGCTTTAACCTGCAAAACCCCAGTCGAAAGACGAGTTTGTTCACTACGTTGCTAGCTCACTATGGGGACGACGGTTTAGCCAAGATCATTGAAGCTTCCAAGCACGTAACGAGGACGAAAACCTTGGCTAAACGTCTGCAGAGTGAGCAGATCCAGCGTTGGTTAGCTCAAAAACTGTCGCCGGACGAAGTTTTTGTGCTCTTGAAGCTGGATGAAGCGGGGGATCAATTGTTCTCGCAATCTCAAGTTCTAACGTGGGTCAAGTACTTGGATGATTACAATGAAGAGTTCAAGAAGTCTACCACGATCTTCTCCTTCCTGAAACCAAAGTACAAGGAAGAAACATTGGTACAAATGCTAATTGCAGCGGAAAAGGTACCAAACACCAAGAAAATCGCAGTAGCAGCTCAAGCTGAGCAGACGAAACTGTGGTTGAACGAGATGAAAACACCTGACGACGTTTTTACGTTGTTAAAACTCAAGGAAGAGCAAAGCGCGCTCTTTAGCAGTCCATTATTTCCCGCTTGGTTGAACTATTTGGATGAATTCAATCTGCTGGACCCAGAAGCAAAAGTAGTTTTGCCATTCACGACCTTGAAGAAACATTACGAAGTCGAAGCCCTAGCAAAGATGATTCTGTCTGCGAGTAAAGATCCAAAGACGTCAGATCTCGCAAAAAAACTCCACTCGGAGCAATTGAGGGAATGGTACAGCAGTTTAAAGCCCCCGGAACTCCTTTTCAAGGCTTTGAAACTGGATAAAACGGGGTCAAAACTGTTTGGGCAGTCCCTTTTCACGGTTTGGAAAGAATACGTCGAGTTTATCAAGCTGATGGACCCAACGATCAAGAGTAATCTCCTGACACAGTTGATAAAAATTTACGGAGAGAAGAAACTGGTGAAAATTCTTGTAACAGCGGAAAAAGTCCCTAAGACGAAGAAAATAGCCACGGAACTGCAGGAGCTGCAGATAAATCGATGGTTGGACGAGAAGAAAGCGCCAAAGTTGATTTATTCTCTGTTACGCGTCGATGGAACATCTGCAAATGATCCTAGCCGAGTTTTTTATGAAAAATACATCGAGGCTTTCAAGCAATTACCCTAAAAAAAAAATATACAACACCTGTACCGATCAAGACATGGCATACGCCTTGACGTATTCAATATAAAACAGTCGGTTGGGATCGTTTAGACCCACTTTATCCACTCGAAGTAGAGAGTAAATAGCTCTCGGGTCTCTCTGAGCTTTCACCCAAACTTTAAGCAGTTCGTCCTGTATCTCCTTCGCAATTGTCTTCGTACTCGGTTCCTTGTTGGCTGCTCGAACAACTTTTAGCAGGTTCCCCTCTCCATATACAGTCAATAGGTTTGCAAGTAATCCTACTTTGTATTCAGGCTCTGCAGCTCCGAGATACGTTGCGTATTTAGTCCAAACACTGTAAAGAGGGTTCTCAAATGCTGTCAGCCCCGATTGATACAGATTGAGAGACTTGAATACGTCTTTAGGGGACTTTCCGTGGATGTACCAGTTCCGAAATTGCTCCATCTCCAATCGCCTGGCCATTTTCGCCGTGCTTTCGGAATTCATTGCTTCTAGAATCATTCTTGATAGAATTTTATCATCGTAAAACTTGGTTAACGTAGCAATTGCCGTCAGTTTTGTCCCATAGTAAAGTTTGCGGAACTCGTCCGTGTACTGGATCCAAGCGGTAAACAATGGACTTTCGAGAATGAAAGACCCTTCTTGATTCAGCTTCAGCAGATTGAAAACGTATTCTGGTTCCTTCTTGGACGTCAACCACAGCTTGGTCTGTACAGCTTGGACTCGGGTTGCCAGGTCTTCTGTACTCTGAACTTTCTTCGCATTAATCAGTAGTTGAACAAGACTTTCTTCACTATATCGACTGGCAAGAGTAGAGAACAAAGCTGCCTCCTTGTTAGTGTCAGTCTTGTAAAAACCTTCGACGTATTTCACCCACGTTTGGATCTGAGGCTGTAAGAAGACGTCGTCTCCCGCTTGATCGAGTTTTAGCAGGGAAAACACTTTATCCGTCGATTTCTCTTGAGTCAACCAACGCTGAATCTGCTCAGTCTGAAGACGTTTAGCTATCGTAGCAGTACTCGGCACTTGTTTTGCTGCTTCGACAATCTTCGCCAGCCCGTCGTCGCCATAATGAGCAGTGAGTGTTGCCACCAAACTCGTCTTCTTGGTCGGATTCTTCTCGTTAAAAGCCTTCATGTACGTGATCCATTCGCGTAACTTCGGGTTGGCCAAGAGATTCTCAGCTGCATTGTCAAGTGACAACAGTTTAAAGACATCATCAGCGGAATTTCCTGCCTTGAGCCAGTCATCGGAGTTTAGAAGTGCTTCGACAGAGGAAGTACTGATACCTCTCTCTTCGTTCCATTCACTTCCGGTGAAGTGTAGGGCGTTCTGGTTGTTTAAGCCACAGTCAGCAATTGCAACTAGTGTAGTAGCAACCAGCAGCACTAGCCAGTAGCCACGCATAGTTCTGCGGAGTGGAAAGGAATTTTCCAAGTGGTGGTATCACGAAACTTGAGATGTGCGGGTGGTAAATTAGTCGCAACCGGACATGTACACCGGATCTACCGAACGATGCAAAGCCGCTGCTGTGTTATCTCTTGATGGTGAGAACAAGAGGATTCGTTTTCCATGTCATGGAAGTGTTTAACACGATAGCATTAGATGATTTCGTTTCCATTCAACAATGTACTTTGGTCGTTGATTCCTTGTAGGTTAAAAGCGATCTGTTGTCTACAATCTCAATCTAAGATTTACTTCGAACCGGATTCTCTTTTGGTAGCCGGTTGAATGCGTAGCGATAGTTATTGTACAGCACTTTCCTTATGTCTTTCGCCGTTGCTCCCTCCACTCGCAGCAGATAAAAGACCTCAAGATAGTCTCTTTTCTCAAAAAGCCATTGCTTCATTTGCGCATCCAACAACTTCGTTGCTAGACCTTTTGTTCGTGGAACTTGATACGCTTCAACAAGAACTTGTGTCAGATCTCGCTCCTTGTACACTTTATGCAGCTCTGTGAGTAAACTAACGTCCTCCTTCGGCCGTAGATCGCTGAAATACGCCATATACTTGGTCCAAGTACTGAAAAGAGGATTCTCAAGCAACGGAACATTTCCCTCGTCCAGTCTCAACAGCTTGAAGACATGTTCGGGGGCAAATTTACTCAAGTACCAGTGTCTCCGCTGTTCCGTGTACAGCTGCTTGGCGATTTCCGATGTACTGGGGTGTTTACTTGCCGCAAGAAGCATCTTCACTAGGACGTCATCCTGATAGAATTTCCCCAGTACAGAGATCGTCGTGAGTTTGGTGCCAAAGTGAATTTTGCGAAAGTCTTCCGTGTACCTCAGCCATGCGTTAAACACTGGGTCCTTCAACAGTGACATCCCAACCTCATCCAGTTTCAGCAGTTTGAAAACATCGGCCGGTTCTTTTTTCCTAGTCAACCAAAGACTTGTCAACTCAGCTTGGACACGTGTAGCGATAGTTTTAGTAGTTGGAACTTTCTCGGCTGCGATCAGCATGTGCGCCAAAGTTTCCTCGCTGTAGCGAAGTCGCAGGAACGTGAACAAAGTTGGCTTCTTGGTCGGTTTTACCTTGTGAAAATCATCAAAATATTTCGCCCACGTGACAATTTGAGGTTGTGCGAAGAGATCAGTTCCCGCTTTGTCGAGCTTTAGCATCTTAAAGACTTGCTTCGGGGTTTTCCCATCCATCAACCAACGCTGAGTCTGTTCGGCCTGCACTCGCTTAGCAAAAGCTGACGTTGTTCGGACTTGTTTTGCTGCTTCAATCATTTTTGCCACCCCGTCGTCACCATAATGAGCTGTGAGTGTAGCGATCACAGTCGTCCTTTTACTTGGAGTTTTCTCGTTGAAAGCTTTCATGTAAGCGATCCAATCGTGTAACTTGGCGTTGGCAAAAAGATCATTTGCTTTGTCAAGCGCCAAGAATTTGAAGGCATAGTTTGTGGATTTCCCAGCCTTCAGGAGGTTGTCGAGTTCATCAGTTAGCTTCAATGAGTTGGTAAGGTTTTCAACGGTCGATCCAGCCACTCCCCTGTCTTCAGTGCCGTCTACGCTCGTGTTGTGGATACGTGTACTCAATTTCCGTGTCGCTGGATCATTATTTCGCAACGAATTAGACGTGAGTGTATCTGGTGTCGAGAGAGCACCAGTCGTTGATAAAAGCACAGTAGAGGCGAGAAATACGAGCCACTGAGACCGCATCTGAGGGTTTGAGCGTAGATTGAGGAATGAAGGGTCAATATGGTTTGTATCACTTGATGGGAATAATCCGTATGGAATGAGATGGATGTTTCACGTACATACTACATGTAATAGGAAGCTTCATGATGCGAAGCTGTAAATGTAGGCATGTACTAGTAGGCATGTGTATCCACGGCTTCATTAACATTAATATGTGTTTGGAACTTCAAGTATTTAGCACTGCGAGCAACCATCAGCACGGCATGAACTTTGTCACATTCGTACTACATGTTAAACTACGTATGAGTTCGTATCGACAAAATAATTGTTGTGGACGTCGAGCATTACTTGCCGTTACAGTCCGTCGCAGCGACATACACTTTTTGCGTTCCGCTGACGACGGGATCGTGCACGTTGAAGTCAGAGGTCTCTTCCATGATGGAAGTCCTGTTTCCATCGTTATGTAAATCTTGTGCAGGTTGTGCAGGTGGGGCGATGTCTTCCTGCCTCAATGGTGCTACCTTCAATCTCTTATAAACCTCTCTGATTTCCATGCGATCAGACAACATGTCCATCTGGTTTTAGTCGAAATCGCTTTTTCCCATATCCACCGAGCTCCTAAATCTCATGCACTCTTAATATCAAATACTCACATATCCTCGAAATCGTACCAATTGCATTTCCCTAACTAATCCTGCAATTCAAGTCTCTAAAACTACATTCCCCATCCATACCGATCTGATTGCGGGGCCACATAGACCCATCCATGGGGCAACTGCAAACACACCATCGATCAAGCGTCCGGCTTCCCTTCTTTTCCCCACACGAAATCCCTCCAGCAGGAACAGTTCAGTTTCTCCACCGTGTGGCCAAGGCGAAAGCGGAATTTAAACACTTTAGACACTAGCCTAAACGGTTAGGCTAACATAAATCGCATTGGCGTCCGTCGAGCAGATTACGTCGACGCGTCAGACTGGTCATCAAGTATGATGTACTCGCCGGAACTGTCGATGGCATTGGCCCACCGCCAACGCCGACGAGCTAATAGTGCGCGTAAACGTTCTCTAACTGAAGGAGCAATGCAAGGAGCTACAAGTGGTCCAAGTGGTAGTGGCCGCACTTTAATGACTAGCAATATTTCCAGTCGTCACAGTGTATCAGGGCGGAAAAGTGGCGGTTTCGATGCCAATGGCAATGATCTGGACGATACGCAAGTGCCACCAGCCATCAAATACCTGGAACAAGTGGCTCTGGAACTTTCAGTCACGAAGAAGCACGCGGACGTCCGATATGTGATGACAGTGCGTCATTTGGAGCTCAGCGCTGCATGGAGGCACGCGCGGTCCTTTGACGAGTACCGGAAGCTGCAACAACGACTGCTTAAGAAGCTCCAGCACGGTCACTTTTGTGATGCTGACTGTCCGTGGCTTTATGGGTTTTTAAAGAGTTATTTCCCTAAGAAACTCGTGTTTACGTTCTCTAGCAGTCGAGTGGTGGAGCAACGTAAACAAACTTTGGAGAGGTTCTTTGCAGCTCTTTACGGGTTCTTAACGGACCGTAAAAACTTCTGCTGCTCTGTGGTTATGACGGTTTTTGCGGATGAATTGGTCGAGTTTATCTATGGAGATGCGTTTCAGCAATACGGACTGGAAAACCCAGTCAAGTCGAGTGTGTTGGAACCTGAAGAAAGAATGTCGCTGCTCAGAAGGAGTGGAGGATACAGCTCCAAGTGGGAAGCACCAGCAACGCCGCTGAAATTTCACCTACTGGAGAGGGAATCCGAGACGCAGCATCAATTCAACAGACAGTCGTCACTCACAAATTCCGTCAGGGATTCCATGACGGACGACGACGTGGTGAACGATTTAAACTGCGGAAACTGTGGCATTTGTGGCTCCCAGTTGTGCGGCGTTGCGTACGGAAGTTCCAATTCATCCTCTGCTCTTACACTCTCGAGTTTATCACTCTCAGATAATGACAGTAACAGGTCGGTGAACAGTACGGACTCGAATGGAGCTCCACCGATATCAAGAAGCAACAGTACTGGAGCTCAGAACAACAGCAGTGTCTTCAGCCCACCTTGGTTGGGAACAATCAGTGGAGGCAGTGGAAGTGCCAATAGTTTCGGGGGATCCAGACGAAGTAGAAGCGCCAGTCGACGACGAGCTGCCACGTACTACTTGACGACGTTGAGTTGTGGTCATCAATTCCACGACGAATGCATCGTACCGAAACTGAACGAGTCGTTGAAGTGCCCGACCTGTGGACGTGTACAAACCAATGATTAAAGTTGCTAAGTCAACCAGCTAGCATGTTATCACTGCAGCACAGTATGAGCCTCGTATTTCGGGACACACGGGGAGGCAGCAGCTTGTTCATAAGCCGTTTATTAGACCCCGTTAGCAATATGTAGAAACATTTTGCCAGTCTTGTGAACTAACTTCACTTCCTTCGATAGAGATACCACGTCGCATCTCCCCACGCTTCTTGTGTGACAGTGAGTTGTCTTAACTCGGCAAAGTTTTGCGTGTCTGGCAATTTGTGAGTTGCCGTGATGACAATTGCTCCGGACTTGCAACATTGGACGAGTTTCCTCGCCAATGCAAACATTAGTCGTTCTCCAAAACACGTTGAATTGAGGAAAACCAAGTCAACATTTGCCGGCCAGTCGACAACCAAGGCGTCTCCTTGTGTGAACGAAATCCGCATTCGCTTCTTCTGCATGGACAGAACAAAGTTGGGCTTGATCACCTTCTCCCATCTCTGTAAAACTTGTTGAGAAATACCATGAAGACCTTGGAGAACTTCAATGCCGTGACAAGCATCGAAATCATGCAAAAGAGCAGCAGCAAAAACTGCTTTGCCACTTCCCGAGCCGATGTCTAAGAACGTTCCACCAGGTTTTTGCAGCACGTGGTGCCACCTCTTCAACACGTCCAACACGACTTTGAACGGCACAAAAGCGATTTCACCATACACGAGACTCATGGAGATGAATTCTCGTTCTCGACGTTCCTCACGTGAAGTTTTCTTAGCAACTTGAAGCGGATGTTCCAGATACAGCGTCTCAAAGATCTGAGTCAATGTACTCATTGTATCCTCTGGCAAGGCGGACACAACCACTTGATTCGAACTCACAGAGGAATCCTCTTCGTCTTCCAAGTCGCTATCCTCCCGCTCTTCCACCCGATCCTCCGGCGAACTTTGATGTATATTATGCTTTCGCAAGACGAGCTTATCGTCTGTAATATCCATGTTGGCCGTAATGAATATCTACGACACTTGGAATCTTTTTTGCAGATCTGCTATGCCCTTTGCAAAAGGTTTTCCATGCTATTGACAGTGAACTCTGACCGTTGGTGGCGCTGTATTTTCGCATGGGTGGGTTTCAGTTCATAAGTACTGAGGTTTCGGACGTTTGAAAGCCCTACAAGTTCTCCTCGAAGCTTTGTTGAACGCAGTCATGGAAAGCCGAAGTTCGCTTCGTCAGTTGCACCAGCAGTTCGGGGATTTTAGCCACACGATGAGAAGGTCAGGCAGTGACAATGACAGTCGACGCAATGGGATAAATTGGCAACTACCGGATAAACGAGTTGCCCCTCCATTGCCATCGCTTCCTCCGTGGGCTGTAGATTCACAGCCAGACCAAGTAATTTCAAACCGATGCCACAGTCGTGAAGAGAACAATGACCACTCTTCTGCAGGATGGAGAAAACCTCGTTCGTATTTCATGGCGATGAAGCAACTTCCCTCGAAAATTCTTGATACCGACGAGAACCAGCAATGCCATGAAAGTGATGGGATTCAAGATGGAAAGTTGCATCAGCCGACTGAAAACCAACTGGAGTCGGAACAGAGTGAGCCTTGCGACCCCAATCCAAGCCAAAATGAAAAGAAAAAACTAGGTTTACGAGAAGTCATTGATATCGAAACGAAGGAAGACGATGATGGTCCAACTAGCAGTGGAAGTGGAAGTGAAACAAATCAACAAGAAGACAAACTCTCACTGAAACGATCACCAATCCGCGGCCAATTCTTCCGATCCTGGAAGAAAAACTCCAATTTTCCAGACGAAGATTGCAACGGTAGTGAAGGTTGGTCCCCACCTCCATCTAACAAGTGGAAAGAGCGTGCGATCATAGATCCATTTGCTAAAAAGCGGTCGCGGATGAAATCTGTTCGACCTCCACCCAGAGTACCGTCGCCTCCGGATCAAAGCGAAGGCCAACCTCAAGATAAAAATCATGAACTGCCGCGAGTTCTGACGCCACGTAGGCCTTTCATTCCTGTATCAACGTCTCCTCGACCGAAAGCTCAAGAAAATCTTCCTTTGAACCCCTTACGCCTCTCCTCCGCTGATAAAAGACGAGCTTTACGTCCGGTGACTCCTATATCCGCTCCAAGTCCCCCACCTCCTCAGATTTCATCACGAGCAAGAATATTTCGTGACGTATCTCGCGACAGTCTACCTCCTACCGATTCCGAGGATAACCAAGAACATCAGAGTTTCCCTCCATTTCGTCGACAACCTAAGGCATCGAAACCAACTCCAAATATGCCGAAACAACCCAAGAAATCCACGATGGACGCACTAAACGAAATCAAACGCAAACGTGAAGCTCGTCGTGCCCAACAAGCAGTAGAAAAGCGACGTGTTGAGAAAGAGTTAAAGGAACATGGTGATGATGCAGGTTACAAGTTCCGCAGGTTGATCCAGCAGTACCGAGACGCCTTGCCACCATTTCAACAGTCAAACCAACTCCAACAATTACCTCAATTGTCATTAACTGCTTCCATCCAACCCCCACCCACGCCTACAATACTGGTAGATGGCTCAGAAACTCCTCGACTCTCCGTGTTCATTCGGAAACGTCCTCTTGCCAGAAAGGAGCTCAAAGCCAAGGGCTACGATATCATTTCCTGTCTTTTCGCTGAAGAGGAGATCTCAAAGAACGACAGTAATTCTATGGCACTTTTACGGCGTGAACTTGTTTGCCACGAGCCAAAATTACGCGTGGATTGCTCTGAAACCCTGGAAAATCACCAATTTCGTTTCGATGGGGTATTTGACGAACTGCAAGAGAACAGTAAGGTCTACAACACCACTGTAGGGCCTATGGTACCTTATCTCGTCTCAGAAGCGACTGCTACCAAGAAAACTACTAGTCTTACGGTATTTGCTTACGGCCAAACAGGTTCTGGAAAAACGTACACTATGAAATCCATTTATCGTCAAGCTGCAGTGGATTTGTTCCAGCAATTGGACGAGTTACAAGCTCGTGTTAATGTTGGAGTGAGTTTTTACGAGATTTACATGAATAATGTCAACGATTTACTAAACGGACGATCACGGGTGCAACTCATGGAAGATGGCGATGGAGCTGTACAATTACCAGGACTGAAAGACCTTTCAGCTACCAGTGCAGACGAATTGCTGGAACTGGTCCAACTTGGGGAACAAGCACGAGCCACAAGTGCTAATGCAGTTCACGATGAATCGTCTCGTTCGCACGCTTTATTAAGAGTGACGTTATACGCTAATGGCAACAACAATTCGGCTTTAGCTAGGCTCTTTATGGTGGACCTCGCGGGTAGTGAACGTGCAAGCGATACCCAAAGCGACAAGAAGAGCACACGAATGGAAGGAGCGGAGATCAACAAGAGCTTGTTGGCATTGAAAGAATGCATCCGAGCTCTGGACCGTGGAGCAACACACATTCCGTTCCGACAAAGCAAATTGACCCAGTTGCTTCGTGATAGTTTTCTGTCGCAAAACTCCAAGACGATCATGATTGCCACAATTTCGCCTTGCTCTGAGAGTTCCAACCACACTCTCAATACGTTGAGGTATGCCGATCGACTCAAAGAGATTGGTGGTGCCACTTAGATTATCTTGTTTCTCATTGATGTCAGAAGAAAGTTACAACCATTTTTTTATTACAATCTTTTTATTACGGTTCTTAAAAAAAAATACCTCACGTGCTTAAATATAGTTTTAAATCGAGATGTTCTTCTTTTTGTTCATGCGTTAAATGCCTCAGAAAGCTGGTAGTTCGAATGTCGATGGGGGAAAGACCTCTCGCGGACAGCTGAATCCACTCGCATCCATTCCTTTGCAATGTTTAACTCCAATTGAAGGCAAAATATCGACTGTACGTGTGGAATTAGCTCTCACAAAGTACTCGTTTTTAACTTTCCTTTTCTGTCAGGATGCCGCTTTATCTGCACGAAATGTGACGCACCGTTCTCCTGACGTGTTCCAAGAAATCATCGCCAAATCCTCACAAGTTTTAAAGAAAAAAGTATCTGTAGCCTCACTTGGCTTGAACTACAGTATTGGAGGTTCCAGTTCCTGTGCTCAACCTTCCGTTTCGACAGAATACAAACGAGGATATGCGTTTTACCGCCTGCAACAGTACACCCAAGCTGCCGAGGACTTTTTAGCGAGTTCCCGCAGCGATCCCGACCGTGCTGCTCCTGCACTGTATAACCGAGGATGTGCCTTATACAAACTAGGGAAACACGCTGAAGCTGTGCGAGATTTAACCAAAGCGTTAAAGCTGGACTCCAAGAATCCTCTTTTCATTGAGAGTCGGGCGCGAGTTCTCAAGGAAATGGGGAAATTCGAGGAAGCCATTCACGACTACACTTGGCTCGACACTTTACGGCATCACCCCACTGATCCAAGTCAATCTCTGCTAGAAGCAGTCTACAATCAACAAAACCCCAGTCTCCCCGCCAATTCCTCCGCTGCATTGGCATTTGAAGCCCAAGAGAGTAATACGAAGGCTTGGCTTGAACGTTTCTTGAAAAAAGACCCAGGTGGAGCACGTAGCGGTGCAGATGTAGCCGAAGCAGCACGACTCGCTCGTTGCTGGGGTTTCTTCCGAGGCATGCGAGCTAATATGATCGAGCGTTGTATGCGGAACGCCACGTATTACCGCTTTGAAAGCGACCAGGTTGTTGTTGAACAGGGGAAACCATCGTTGAGTTTCCACGTCGTGTTGGACGCTGTCGCATCTCTAGTGAAGACCGTCACGTTCCAGGGATCGACGTCACGTGAGCTTAGTACGATCTACCAAGGTGATACAATCGGTCTTGAGCCTTCCAGCGCTACCAACGATGACGGGCGCCTTGTTATGCTTCGACATCGAGCTCAAAGACAACTGATGTTACGTCCTCGCGTTGGATCCACCACAGGTTCTCCTCTTCTGGCCTCGATCCGATCGCAGAACGGGTTTCAACTTAACAGCTTTAGGTCTTTAGGGTCTGCAGTACGGACAATCCAGAGCACGTTACACCCGAGGGAGACAGCAACGTTCTCCTCTATGGGTGAAGTGAGCTGCATGATGCTGGACCTGGACATTTATCTCAATATCTTACGAGAACATGAAGAACGCGTACTGGAAGAGCGACTTCAATTCCTGCGCCGTTGCCACGCCTTCGGGACTTGGTCGGACGAAATGCTCGCAGCTCTGGCTGCTGTATCCGGTGCAAAACTAGTGGATCCAGGTAAAGACGCACTGAGAGCTGGAGAGGTGGTGAAGCAGCTCTATGTCATTAAGAAAGGAGTCTGTCACGTGATGAAGACGATCACAATTCCCCATTCTTCAGCTCCAAGATCGTCGAAACTCGGAAAGACGGATGACCCTCTTACGTCGAGGTCGAGTGATGGTTCTTGGGTGCTGGACAATGGCTGGATGCTTACGAACCCTCGACTGGTAACCAACGCACAAGCTTTAGCCGCTTCTCGATCTCAACATTCACAAGAAGTAACTGTGGCTGTATTGGCCAGTGGCCAGCTCTTTGGTGAATTGAGCGTCTTGCAACCAGGCCAACACTCACCTGTCACTGTTCGGACTCAAACTCTCGTGGAACTTCTTGTATTTGAAGAGGAAGAACTGAGTCGACTGCGAGTACAGTACATGAGCGGCACGATGAATGCCCTGCAGGAGTCTCTACTGTTTCACAACCCACCGCAGCAGAAACTCGCTCAATTGTGTTGTGATCGTACGCATTGGACCCGTGAGAAGAGGAATGTACTGGAAGAGCATTTCGCTTCTCAATCTCAAGGGACAAAGTCACCGAAGAAGAAAAGTCCGAGTAAGACCAAGAAACCATTGCCAAAGCCAGTAGAAACACCTACAGAGAAGCCAGTAGCGTCTCCTGTGGGTCCTCGACCTTTAACTTCACCAATTACTAGGAAGAAGATCGAGAACACTCGAAGAAGTATGATCTACTAGGGAAATATATAATGTGTTTGTGACTTTCTCTCAGTAAAGCATGTTGACAACATGGTAGATTCAGGTCTCAAAGATTAAATATCAGTTGATCATTGAGAAAGTTTTTTCCTACTGTAAAAAATGCACAGATTCGGTTCCCGTCAACAAGAAAATCGTCCACAGTATCGGTCCGAGCACCAGCGTTCCGAAGAAACATTGATGACCCCCCAGACCTAATTGACGGATCTCAAACTTTTAAATTAATCATTGGGAATCACAGTCGATAAACGAAGAAGAGAACTTGTGTTTCCTACTTGGCAGAAACTGAAATGACCAAAGCTCAATGCAACTGAATGGCTGGCCAGAATTAGCCACCTCAAGTAGCAACCTTCCATCCAAGTGGCAACTGTCCTATGTAGACGTGATCAATTTAATGTGTCTCTCACAGTACTACTACAATAAAATATGTCTCTCACTGTGTTCCTTGTGTGGACCACACAACAAAACGAGCGGCTCTCACAGCCGCACCCCCGGACTCCAGACCCAGTACAGCCTCCAGCATGATCTCCACCGCCGCTAAGGGCTTCGCCGCGCAGGCCAAGCGCTCTATGAGCACCATCCGCTACTCAGAGTTCGGCCACCCTATCACTGTCCTCAAGTATGTGGCCTGTGGCTCTTTAATTCCTGCTCAAACGCATTTTATTCATCATTTTGTTGTGTGTTGACAATTAAATTCATTGCTGCAGGACGGAGGCTGACGACAAGGACGTGGCTCCTGCTCAAGGCCAAGTGGCACTCAAGTTCCTTGCTGCGCCCATTAACGTGGCCGACCTGTCCCAGATCCAGGGCGCTTACGCCATCAAGCCCAAGTTCCCCGCTGTGGCTGGAAATGAAGGTGTCGCTGTCGTCACGGCTGTGGGTGCTGGTGTCACCAACGTCAAGGTCAACGACCGTGTTATCCCGACGGGTGCTGCCTTCGGTATGTTATTGTTTTTTTGTTTATTATTTTACTATTTTTCTAGAAAAATACTCATGATACTTGACGTTCTGGTGGTGCAGGCACCTGGCGTAGCAAGGCTGTGGCTGCTAGCGCCGACGTGATGAAGATCTCGGACAAGATCAAGGTCGAGGACGCCGCCACGTTGGCTGTGAACCCAGCTACGGCCTACCGCATGCTGGCGGACTTCACTACGCTCAACAAGGGCGACGTGGTGATCCAGAACGGCGCCAACAGCGCCGTGGGCCAGGCTGTCATCCAGCTGGCTGCTCTGCGTGGCATCAAGACCATCAACATCATCCGCGACGACGGCGACTACGACGTGACTGTGGACCACCTCAAGAAGCTGGGCGCCACTATCGTGTGCACCGCCGACTACTCCGGATCGGCCAAGTTCAAGGAGCTCCTCTCGGACCTGCCGGCTCCTAAGCTCGCGCTCAACTGTGTTGGCGGCAAGACCAGCCTTGACATGGCCAAGGTGCTGGCCAAGAAGGGTGTGCATGTCACGTACGGCGGCATGGGCAAGGAGGCCGTCGCTGTGGGCACGGGCTCGCTCATCTTCCACGACATCACGCTCAAGGGCTTCTGGCTCAGCCAGTGGGTCAAGGACTCGACGGTCGAGGAGCGCGCCTCCATGCTGTCCGAGCTCGCGGGTCTGGTGGAGGCCGGCAAGCTGCGCACGTGGATTCAGACATATAAGTTCGAGGATTTCGACGACGCCCTGCTGGCCGCTGTGAACCGCACAACGAAGCGCAAGGTCGTGCTGCTCATGGAGTAAGTAGATGACGTACGTCGAGGCCAGGAACAGCTAGCTGGAACCGACTGCGGACAGAGAGAGGGAGCCCACAATGAAAAAAGCAAGGAATGGCAGACCTGAATACGAGAAAAGCAATGCGGAAAATGGATAAATGTGCAGTTCCGTTTAACGTTTGCCAACACAACACCACTTTCGTACCTCTAGTTTAATGGTAAAGCAGGGTGAGGTGGTCATCACCTGCCGTTGAAGCAATCTTCTCCTTGGCCAGCAGCTGAGGCAGTTCACGTTGCACTTCTTGAGCATCCATCGTCACTTTCTGCTTCGTGAACAGCTCTAGAGCTCGACCCAACTTGTCCACAGCTTCGTACGTGCCTGTCAGGTCTCGTCCAGGCTTGTATCCCTTGGCCAACAGCAAGTGGGTACGTGGCCATTGCTCTGCCTTGATAAAGTGCAGGAACGTAGCCAGCCACGGGTCTTTCAGCTCCCAATCCAAGCCAAATACCGGCAACTTTGCCACCTCGTCACCTGCAGTTCCATTAAGGCCACCATAGAACACGTTGAGGCCGTCGTCTTTGGCGTATGGCAGGTGTAAAGCTCCCAAGATCGTGAGTTCTTGGACGTTGGCGTTACTTAAAGCAGATACCAACGCGTCAGACAGCTCCCATCGCTGTGTGGCTGGGAGAATGGCCGTATTCACGGTAATGACTGATGCCTGGTTGCTTGGGTACTGGAAAATCTGGACGTAGGGGGTTAAATCTGCAGGAAGTAGCTTTTCGACGTTGTATTGCGGCATTTGAACAGCTTGGGCGCCATCGAATTTCGCAAAGTACAGGACGTCTACAAGGGAAAATAAGGTATGAGCGTGGAGATAAAAGACAGAGGAAGAAGTTACAAGTGGAAGTAGCGAAGTATATACGTTTTCCTGCGCGGGAGGTGTCGTCAAAGGCGAGGAACACTTTGGCACATAATTGCTCCGTCATGATTGTCAAAAATGATTGTAGCATTTTGACATATTTTCGACAATGAGAAACCGTAGAAGTCAATTTAGTGCATTACTTCAACTTGACCTATTTAGTTTACTCGGAACAGATCTCTTCCTTTGTTTTGTGGCATTGTGTAGGGTCAATTCCAATAGTTGGAGGTACAGAGGTGAACTTGAAGGGGTTATCTCCAATTGTACTGGAGATTTTCAATTTGTACGAGCCATACGAGCTACGAGCTCGACAAGTGTAAAGCTCTGGGGCATCGTTGGTTTTCATTTTCCCTTCAAGAGCATCTTCTTCGTTAGATCCAGTCGGTGCAACAACCAGAATATATGACCCTTTCTTGAGCAGTGTGGCTTTATGAGGGTCACGATAACTCACAGAGCCTCCACGTTGAAAATCATTCACATTGCTGTCGTCCACGAAGAAAAGCGGGGTAGAACTCTCCTGTTCGAACAAATACAGGACCGAATCCAAGTACGAGGCACGGCAGTCACCGTTGATGTCCACGTACGAGTCGTTATCTGCGATCTCCACGGAAATAATCGAGAAAGAGACAATGGTGTCTTTCTGCAGAGTGAATTCGACTTTATCCATTGTGACAAAACCCGAAGCAAGGATAATTGCTCCGTCAAGTGTCAACCGAGAGGTTAATGGCTCTGTAGTCTCGACAGCGGACGGGATATAGGCTGGAAACCGCTCAGCATTGGCGGTATGACCCTCCATCTGTGTTAAATCGACGCCGTCCTCTTCCAATTCAAAGTCGATACCGTCGAAAACTGCCAAATCGATCTTGTTAGCTACCAAATCCGCCACAATTTCATGAGCTGGGATACCGGTGTTAGCGCACATTTCACCACAGTGATGAAGTGCCACTACTCCGTGATCCGCAAAGGATATCACAGGAGATCCTGATGATCCGGTTTGAGTATCACCACTGTAGGAATATCCATCTGTGCCACAAGTGCTCGCACTTAAACTGAGCAAAGCCACATTGGTGGCATAGTCATCTGCAACAGCCAGTCGCTTGTTCTTACCCATTGGATGTTGAGGGATGTAGAGCTGTTCGCCCACCACTCCCTGTCGAGTCTTCAGTCGTAGGTAACCGTACTTCTTGGCAGTCGCTTCTGGTAATTTCAGCAACGCGTAGTCCAATTTCTCACTTGCAAACACCAATTCCGTCGTAGAAGCGACTTTTTCGCCGTCGCATTCACCAAAACCACACGAGAAGCTGTCGATACAAGATTTATCCTCCGCCATGAACTCCACACTAGTACCACGTGCTTCTTCATCCGATGAGACGCAGTGGAAATTGGTCATAACGTGACCCTGATTCCCAATCAACCAACCCGTACAACTGGCCGATTCACCTGAACCTTTCGGAATCTTCAAACGAGCCACAGATCGAGAAGCCAAATACGCAGTTCGAGTCGTATTCTCGGCGTAGTAGCAGATAGCATTCTTGGTATTATCCCCGGCGCAGATAGACGCTTCATTCGCAACAAGTGGCTCATTGTCGTTCATCAATGCGTACTCGTACGAATCCACTACAAAGCCGAAGCACTTGGAATCAGTATCAACTACGTTGAAGACACCTGCGATCAACTCTTCCTCATCCGCAGTACTAGATCCAACGTCACTGCGATAAAATTCAATCCGGAATTCTTTCGTGAGAACTGGAGGGGCAGCCACATTGCCGTAATTCCGTCCACTTGGATAGCTTTTCGAGAGATTGAGCATCCGATCTGGCGTATCGAAGCCTTCTACTGCTCGGAGCACAACGGAGACTCCTTCTGGCATCCAGAATTTGCTGAAACGGACCCCCACATAGGCGTATCCGCTACCTTTTGTCAGTGTAAATGACCGGAAAGGAGTTGAACTTCCTGCAGTCGCACTGTCGAATGCGAGCTGGAATTCTGGACAACCCATGCCAATATTCACTCGCGTACTACTCGTGGCTGTATCTGTTGTCCCGCCTGTATCAACTACATGATCATCCGTTTCCATTGGACTGAGAATGACATCGCTGCGGAAATTA
This sequence comes from Phytophthora meadii, assembly GCA_032432875.1. Lineage (NCBI taxonomy): Eukaryota > Oomycota > Peronosporomycetes > Peronosporales > Peronosporaceae > Phytophthora > Phytophthora meadii. The sequence goes on along the minus strand of JAUMGV010000057.1, from coordinate 1,044,868 downwards.
CTAGTAGAATTCGTTGGGTTCGTCGAGCAGGTCGCTACAACAAGCAGCAGCATCACGAGACCGGAAAGACCGATCTTTCGATAGTGCTGCTGTTTTTCGTCCCTTGAAGACTCGACTTGGAGTTGTTGCGGTGTCACTCCGTCCATTTCTCGAGAGCTGCTGGTATGAGAACGCATTGATGAATGGATGAGAGAAGAACCTATTGCCCAGGCATTGCGTGGTGAGACTAAGGCGTTCGACTCAGTTATGAATAGATCGAGGACGATAACTAGTACTGGAGGCATTCCGGGTATTTTGAGAAGGATAAAACAAAACGCTAGACTGGAGCTGCTACTATGTAGGGGTTCAGTACTTCGTAAAAGCTGGTTTCCGAATCCATGCTTCTATCGATCGACACAGGACAGCTGACCATTGCCAATGCAGTCTGTGTTGATACCAACGCAACATACAACAGATTAATAAAAATCCAGAGCTTCAAGTGACGCCAAGAACGGTGAGCTACAGCCACACGGTGGAGATAGTCGAGAATTACCATAGCGACAGGTTTACTCTCGACTAATCTGCAGCAAGACGTAAACGTTAAACGGTGTCTGGCTCGCGCTTTCGACTCACAACAAGAGTTGCCTTTCCCGATCCGATGAGCGCTCCGCTCGGCTTTCACCAGCACGCCACCCGCATAACGCAGCCAGCTCGGATAAATAACTATAAACAGGATCTATTATAAGAGGATGATGATGTGATGCTGTTGCTCAGTGTTCGAACCTTTTAATTTATATACATATAAGTTGTTTAAACACATAGGATATACCAACCACATAGAGTACGTCCCGTAACCACTTGGACTCATCAGAGACGAGAAATTCCTACCTCCTCCAACGGTGATGGTTTGCGGCACAACTTACAAAATTGTGCGCCTCCGTGTCCTGTCCAGATGCTGGCAGCAAACAAACTTCGATCATTGAGCCAGCGACTGCAGTGTAGTGTCGACAGGATCGGCCATTTCGGATTTTACAACAATGGCGAAAGACCGATTCGTGCAGAACCTCTTCCCGGGGCTCGAGTTGTCTGTGGCTGACAAAGGGGAACTTCAGGCGCTGGTGACAACGTTCATTGAACAACATCTCCCAAACTACAGAGAGTACACGGCCAATCAGAGTCGACAAGTGGATACGAACCGCTGGAAACTCTTCAAGACCAAAGACAATGTACGGTTGTACTCTGAGCGGGACTCCAGTTCATCGACAAAGACTGAAGAGCAGGGAGTCTCCAACATGCCGGTCGTTCTGTGTGAAGGATCACTCCCGGGTAAACTCGAAGACGTCATGTTCGGTATCATCAGTCCGACACTGGAGCTCATGCGGCTCAAAGCCTCGTACATCGACGACATCAGTAGTGCGTCGGTACTGTCCACCATTGTTCGACCGACGCCGGAAGACCCGTTACAGTCTATTGTGCTCAAGTGGATGCAGCTGGATCTCCCGTTGCATTCTACCAACATCGTTAAGAACCGCGACTTCGTGTACATGGAGGCCACGGGCATCTTGAGGATGAAGGACGGTGAGCGTATCGGCTACCACATCCAACACTCCATTGGGCTCCCGCAAGCTCCCGAGCTGCCGGGCCTCGTCCGTGGCAATTGCCACCTGTGCGCGTTCTTCCGTCAGGACCGCGATCTCACGGTAGGAATGTACGCGACCGGGGCGTGCGACCCCGGCGGTCTCGTGCGTAAGACGCTGCTCCTTCATCCTGTAGCTTCGCTGCTCTTGTCGTGCACGGAATACGCGCACTGCGGCGAGATGAAAAAGTTGGCGTGGATCATGCAGCGTCGCAACGCGCAGAAGAAGCAAATGGGCACGAAACGCAACGACGACAAGTGCGTGAGCTGTTCGTCGTCCGTCAGTCACAGTCGCATCGGCAAACTGAGCACCACGCGAGGGTCGTGCAAACTCTGCTTCAACGCCATCTGTCGCTCGTGTCGAGTGCGTAAACTCCTGACGTTCATGGAGCCCGATCTCAAGTACGAGAAGCGTAAGATCACATTCTGCCCAGTTTGTATCAAGGACGCGCTTCAAGTTAGCGCGTTGCAAGTGGCACGAGATCAAACGTTAGCGCCTACGGGTTTTGGCAAGTATCGCTCAGGTAGTGAATTCTCCGCCACCTCGTCCTCGGATGAATGAGGACACGGTAAAGTAGTTTAACAGAATATTCAACTTCAAGAACAACGTGTTAAACGAGAAAGTCGACTATAGAATAGATAACTTGATAAAATATTTACTTGACTTGACTTGGTTCCACTTATCTGGGCATGAGGTTAATGTAGCGTTTATCCAGTGACCCCCAGTCATCACTACGTTCGGATCCTGACGGTGAACTGGAATTTGTCGGTCCACTACTCCATTGTGTCGGCTCCGCTATCCTCGCGTCAGTGTACTCTCCACACGCGACAGACCTGGAGCTCGTTCGTGCGGCTTCATCGATACAGTACGTGCAGAACCAGAATTTTTTCTTGAAGAAACTCCCGTTCGATGAGGCAAAGCCTAGTTCGATCTTCTGGCGGCAGGATGAGCACAACGCGCGCTTACAGAGGGAGCACGAGCCGATATCGGTAGCGAAAATCCCGGGTTTCTGGCCACAGCCGATGCATTTCGGCTCTCCACGGATGACGGTGTCGCTATTCCCGGCGTCGCGTACTCTCAATAACCATGTCAGCTTCTTCAGATGAGCACAGCGGATCATTTTTCTCGCAGAGACTAGCGAAACCGCAGCGTATTTAACCCCGATAGAGCGAGCAACACGTCCTCCAGAGTTCACGGATGCGCGGCAATAGAAATCCACAATGCTGTGGTTACGTTGTCTGAATAAGCCGCATACTGACATAGTACCGCGCGTGTTGTTGCGCGTCTTAGGGGTCTGAGGGAAATGCACCGAGTGGAGAAGGTGATAGCCAACCAATTCCCCGTCACTGAGCTTGGTGAAGCCCGTGGCTTCCATATAGACGAAGTCGCGACTACTAACGAGCGGACGGAGCATCGGGGACTGGTAGCCTTCGACCCACTTAACCGTGAGCGACTGGAACGGATCCGTTGGTGACGGCCGGTCGATTGTTGCCAATACCGCACCATTAGCCAGTTGATCTCCGGAATAGAAATACTTGAGACGCATCGACGCTACCGATGGAGTCATGACGCCGTACATGGCGTCGTCTAATGCGCCTTCCATTTGACCGATCACCAATAGAGCAGGTAGATCTGCCAGTTCGGCAGGTTGCTGCTGATTGACGAACCCAGCGTCGTCGCCAGGGTTCAACTCTGAGAATACGTGCGTGTTATCACGCTGCAGAACCTGTTTCCACCGTTTATTGTCGAGACGCTCGTGGTCGTCATGCAGATATCGCTCATAACTGTCGACTTGGTGCTGGACGAAGACGTGCACGAGCTCCCGCAGGTAATTCGCGTCACGATGCGCGAGGTGAAGGGGTGGGAAGGGACTCGAAGCATTGGCCATCGACGCTCGTCAAGCGTTCGAATCGATCCGTGGTCAAAGCTGGAGTGAGCCATACACACACCGAAGGAGCTCCGGTTCCCTCTGCACCAGCAGGCGGGCGGACGTGACACCCTTTCCACAGCGATTGGCGTCACCTGGACAAAGAGGGCATCATCACCACGCAGCAGATCCCGACGCGACTGCGGATGGTTCCCAAACTGGGATCCAAAGCAGTTGATGCTGATGATAAGACTGGATGCCCAAAAGCACCTGGATCTCCAATGCCGCTGCTTTGCTTGGCCAAATGCCATGCGTGCTCAATTCGGTCGGTGCGTGCGGCCCGCACATCGCTGCGGGACATCGTCCAAGGTCAAACTCGCACTCTACTCAATACATGTACAGTTGTCACGACCATAACTTGTACCGACACACGTCATGGCGCGATGTGTTTACCGCCTCGTTTCATGGCAACAATTGTTCATAACTTTATCAGTAGCTACAGTAGGCTTTACGAGCTCAACGCGCTCGGACGGAGTTGCACAACATTCGGGTCGGACGCGGCGATCCCGTCAAGGTGTGCGGTTAACCGTTTTGAATGCTGCACTGGTTGATCGCCTCCGAATTCCTCACAAGCAAGGAAACGCGCGTCGAGACGCATGGCATCGGAAGCGCAAGGGCCGCAGAACCGCGTCTTGTGCTTGGTCAAACCTCCCGTCCATGACAGGGAACGAAGTGATTTCTTGACTTTGCAGGCTGAACATATCGGACGCATACAAAGTGCACAGACGTCGCTTCTGCTAAGTAAGGAGCTGCTTGCAGCGCCACCGCAATTGAAGCAGACGCCGTCGTTATCATCGCGAAATTCTCGCGTAGAGCTTGAACTGTTCGTACTGGTCGTTGAAGGGGAGTGCGCTTGACCCACAATTGCCCACGAGAGTTTTTTCGCGTAGGCGCAATCCGTCAGCTTCTGTGCAGACAGCAGGGCGGTGGCGCCATACTTGACGGCGATAGCAGGCGCGACGTGGCCGCCAGGATTCGCTGCCGTTTTGGTGAACACCTCCACGACGCCGTCGCAGTGCTGTTTGTAGAACGCGCACACGGACATGTGTGCGCGGACGTTGCCGTTCATCTCTTTAGCTCCTGGAAACGTCACTGAATGCATCACGTGATAGCCTACGCGCTCGCTGCCAGCGAGTTCAATGATACCCGTAGCCTCCATGAAGACGAAATCACGGTTCTTTACGATCGGCCGGAAGATGTACGGGTGGTCGCCCTCGAACCACTTGAGTGTGTGTGAACGGAACGGGTCGTTTGGCGTCGGGGTCTCTAGTGTTGCCAGCACTGCGCAGTTAGCGAACTTATCACCCACGTAGGAAGATTTGAGACGCATGGAGTCCGCTGTCGGGTTTAGTACGCCATACATGACGTCGTTTAATGAACCAGGAATTGTACCGACGAGCAGTAGTGTTGGCATCTCGGCCAGTACAATGTCCACCTCTGTATCTCTGCGTGATCGGAACAATCTTCGCCTTGAGCCGCACTCGCCTGCGCTGCTGTTCTTCCGCTGCAGTGCTGGCTGTTGGGAATAAACCTGCAGGTTGTCACGCTGCGTGTGCCGTTTCCATAGGCGTGAGTCAAGTAGTCGCTGGTCTTGATGCACGTATTTCTCGTAGCCGTATATATGCTCACGGACAAGCAACCGCACGAGTTCTTGGAGCCATAACGTATCAGTACATGATACAAGCAAAGGTCCGAATGGAGACGCCATGACTACAGCAGTGGAAGTGGAAGTTGAAAAGTGAATCTTTACTCTCGGATGCGTGAGCACTCGTCTGCTTCGGATCCGCAGCAATGTATCCAGCTTTAGCCAACTCCAGCACGGGTATCTTGAATCGAGTCTCGATTCGAGACGCCCAATTTTCGCGCTTGCATACAGATTTGACATGTACAAACAGCAAACAGCAAATATTCGAGGCATGTGAACATCGCGGCGAGCCTACAGGCTCACGAATCATGAGCCACGATATTACATGCATTGCACAGGTTCGCTTTACATTTGCCTGCCGATCTTCCATTGGAATCCAGCAGGTTTCACTTCAACTTCAGGGCCGAATCAGCATTCGACATGAAATTTCCATTCTGATCGGCCTAAACAGCATGCGATTTACATGCAATCAGCGATCACATGTACATATACGCACAGGTTTCTGCTTGCTTGTGTATCCATCTGAGTGTATCATGGTCTCAAAATGATCACCAGTCGGCGGAACGCTACCGTCTCAAGATGAAGTGATGGTTCCTATTTCGGAGAAACCATTTTTAAGTGCTCGTCAACAGAGGCCGGATTGAAAATAGTGTTAACGGCATTTATCGTCCTCGAAGCGCATCTTGTCATCCTATTCATACACTAAAACGTTGGTCTGGAGCAATCTCAGTCTAAGCTCAACATCACACTTGTCATTCTACTTCGTCTCAACCAAGTAGCAAACCCTCACCTAGGAATGCACGATGTCATGGGCGTCACGCACCACCGGTTGGATGATGAGGTGGACCACGATCACTATCACCACCACCACCATCAACACCGCCATCGAGCCATTGGTCTAACCGGTTTGATCGTGTTGATGCTGATGACAGCGTACGCTGTTACCCCGAACATGGACAACGAGAACAATCTACGAGACGCCTTCTCTCCGTTTTCGATTGATGATGAAACAGAGGCACCAGTCAACATCGACAACACTGGAACGATTTCGTCCAACTCGAACTCAACTTCCAAACTGCGAGTCGTGAATATTGGAATGGGCTGTCCGGAATTTGAGACAGCATTCGACAGTGCAACACCTGGAAGCTCAGCATTCCGGTCGTTTACTTTGACGAAAGGCACCGGATACGCCTATGTAGCGCTACACTTCAGTAGGTTCTTGATGCCCCAAGGCGTTTCAGTGGTGCTCCGAGCAGTAGAAGGCTTCGACTCGCCCGACCGGACACTCAACCTCTCAGCCAGCTACCCAAGCGGTCAGACGTACGACGACGTTCTAGCTCAACCTCTTCTTGCCAAGGAGTTCCGTCTTGAATTCTACCGTAATGCAGGCAGTTCGAACATCACGAAGGTGAGCAGCGGAACCCCATTCAACGTAACAGATACCGAGTCGACATGCTACGGCTTCGTGGTGGACTCGTACTACTATGTCCTCATGGACGACGACAACCCGATCTCCTCCACGGACGAGTCGATCTGCGCTGCTGACAACACCAAGGAGGCCATTTGCTACTACGACGATACTACTACACGCACTGCGTTCCTGGCTGCTCGCTCCGTAGCGAGACTGTTGATCCCGAAAGGCTTTGGAGCGTCCGCCGGGTGCACGGGGTGGTTGCTTGGTAACCAGGGACACATGATGACCAACTACCACTGCATCTCCACGGACGCTGAAGCAGGCAGTGCCACAGTAGAGTTCATGGCTGAAGCAAATATCTGCAGTGACAGTGTCTCGTGTGCGTTCTGGGGTGCGTGTCCAGGTAACGTCGTATCAATTGGCGTCAATCTCGTTCACGCCGATGAAGAACTGGACTACGCATTAATTAAACTACCGATGAACGGCGCCGATATCGCACAAACGTACGGATACTTAAGACTCAAGACACGTGAAGGCGTTGTTGGTGAGCAGGTGTACATCCCTCAACACCCACTGTACAAGGGTAAACGAATGGCAATGGTCGACGACTATAACAACAATGTAGCGTTGTTAAGTCTGGGCGCAAGCTCCTGTGGCTCCGTTGGCTATTCGTACAGTGGAGACACACAAAGTGGGTCTTCCGGCTCTCCTGTTATCTCCTTCGCCGACCACGGCGTTATTGCGCTTCACCACTGTGGTGAAATGTGTGCAAACACTGGTATCCCCGCAAAGAATATCATTGCTGACCTCATGGCGAACGGTATCGACGTGACACAGTTCGACGGCGTTGATGATGGTTCCGACCCAAAGGAGAACGCTGTACACTTCCCGGAATACTCTCCTCCAGCACCGGAAGATACTCTCCCCTTTGTAACACAGTAGGCGCGCGGGGGCGAGGAAGCGGAGGCCAGACTTGGACGGCGGAGCGAAGACCCAGGGAGGCGTGACCAGTTGGTGGGCCACTGAGAGGTTGTTGGTAAATTGAAAAGTGAATTGAAATGAGGAAGGCTCTTACGGTCCTAAGCTAACTGGTGGCTCACAGAGCTCTCTCAAAAATCCAGTAGAGTGTATCCTAGAGCCTATCTTTTCCTATCTTCTGATTTGGCTATCTACCAATGATTTTCCTATAAACTTCCACGTAGCAATGTTGACTTGACTCCTGGGCGTCCCATAATCAAGCTTCGAGAACCTTCTCGAATTTCAGCCAATGAGACTCTCTCAATGTCTCAGCTGAATGGCGTAAACCACAATGGCATATTACCATAATCTAGTTTTAGCCAATCACAAAGTGGGTACATGTAGAGATATGTAGATTGCACTACAGTGCATCAACTTGCACTTCAATGCCGACGGAGTGCTATCGACAGCATTCCGTCACATGACCTCCCTTCGAGAAAGAGCCCCTAGAAAGGATTCTCTCTCTTCTTGGACTTCCAATAGAGGTCGATGAGACCAGGGATCTGTTTCAGATTCTCAACAGGTTCCCATGTGGCCTCCTTTTTGGTCTCGCCTAACCACCAAACCTTGTACTGCGGCTTCCCCTTGTACTTACGGTGGTTAATCACGGCTTCGACCAGTTGCCCTTCAGTTCCATCGGCTAACACAACCTTGTTCACCTTTTGCCTGCGCTTCGGGTCTTTGCGGTACGGCTTCAACAGTGATGTATGGAAAACTGGATGCAACTTCAGGTTCTTCGATAATCCCAACTCATACGAGTCTCGAGATACCTTCTTCTGGACCGGGAATGGTCCAATGAACCTCGGAGCTAACTTCTTCGACTGTGCGTACCCCTTATGACGGATATCCAAATTCTTTCCATCTAGTAGCACCATGTCGCCAATTATGAAGTCTTGGACAAGTCTGTTCCTGTCGTAATAATGCTTCGTGCGCTCCTGTGCTTCACTCATACGGTCTTGCGCGACCTTGAGGAAGGCTTCCTGTCGGAGTAGAAACTCTTTTGCTGCTTTCTCCAACTTCTTAAACTCCGGATCTGCCGCGATATCGGGCATATATGGAATATATCCTAGATCCGCTTCAAATGGTGACATGCCAATCGTAGCATGCAATCGCCGATTATAGGCGAACTCTGCCAAATGAAGAAACTCATCCCAATCATTCTGGGCTGGGTTGATAACACCTCGGAGATAATCTCCGATAAAACGGTTTGTACGTTCCGTTTGTCCATCCGTCTGCGGCCTAAATGCCGATGACAGGTTATGCTGCGTTCCCATAGCAGTGATAACAGCCTGCCAAAACTTAGACGTAAATTTGGAGTCACGATCAGACACAATCGTCTTCGGAAGGCCATGATCTCTTACATAACTCTTCATGAAAACATTCGCAATATCCTCTGCGCTGTCTGTCATCTGCGTAGCAATAAACTTTGCACGCTTGGTCAATCGATCCACAATGACCATGATGGCATTCAAACCATCCTTGCTGGGAGGTAGAGACACAATGAAATCCATTGAAATGTCGACCCATCTACCTCGTGGTATCTCCAGCGGTTGAAGTAATCCGGGAGGCTTCACCTGCCTCGCTTTGTTGCGCTGACACATTTCACAAGTGTTCACATAGCGCTGGATATACTTCATCATCTTCGGCCAATAGTACTTCTCACGTACTGCGACATAGGTCTTGTAATACCCTGGGTGGCCTGCCGTTACTGCATCGTGGTTCTCACAAATGACTCGATTCTTCAGATCTTCGTCATCAGGAATGTACAATCTAGGACTCTCATCTTCACGCGTCTGATAATACAGCACGCCATGATCTAGCGAGTAATGCGGAACCTTGTCTCCAAGCTGTAGCTTCTTGACAAGTCCTTGCAAGTCCTTGTTCCACGAGTACATCTTCACTGCGGATTGTGCCACGGTCATATTGTTCTCGACCATGGTAGCCACAATTTCACGGTTTTGCGCCGTATCAAGAAGTTCCTTCAGGCTCACTTGCGCTGCTTTATGCTCGAACTCAGGATTTCTCGACATCGCATCTGCGACTACATTCGTCTCTCCTGGAATCCACTTGAACAGAGGCTGAAACTCCGCAAGTTCGTTGAACCACCGCGCAATGCGTCGATTCGTCGTCTTCTGCGTGAGAATCATCTCAATGCTCTTGTGATCTGTTTCCACCAGGAATGGCTTGTCGAGAAGATACACGCGCCATGTCTTCAACGCATGCATAATAGCGAGTAGTTCCTGTTCGCGAACTGGATAATTCAGTTCTGCTGGCTTCATCTTTCTGCCCGTATAGGCTATTGGATGTTCCAACCCTCCCTCCTTTTGAAATAAGACTCCCCCAATTGCGAAATTTGAGGCGTCCATCCGAATTCCGAAAGGTTTGGAGAAATCAGGAAGACTGAGAACCGGAGGTGATGACAAGCGCTTCTTAAGCTCGTCAAAACAGCGTAATTGGTTCTCATCGAGTTCGATAGCATCACGAGAACGTTTTCCCTTGATACATTCATGCAAAGGACCTGCAAACTGCGCGAAATCCTTGCAAAATCTCGAAACGTAAACCGTTGTCCCCAGGAAGCTCTCCATTTGCTTCTTGGTCTTGGGGACTGGCCACTCGGCGATAATCTTCACCTTATCTGGGTCCATACGAACGCCCTTGCGTCCGACAAAGTCGCCTAAGCATGGAATCTCATCCACGCAAAATTGGCATTTGGACAGTTTGATGTAGAGCTTCTGCTCTTCACATCGCTTCAATACCCTGTCCAGTGCTGCGATGTGGTCGTTCACATCTTCACCCTTCGTGTATACGTAGATATCATCGAAGTAAATCTTCGCCACATCACTCAAATCCATGAAAACCTTTTGCAGCAGTCGATTAAAGGTTCCTGGGCTACCACTGAGCCCCATGGGTGTGACGAGATATTCAAATAGACCATCTGGGGTCGAGAAAGCAGTGAAAGGTATATCTGCTTCTCGTAACTTCACTTGGTAATAACCCCAAAGTAAGTCCATGCACGAATACCAATAGCTACCGGCCATCGCATCAAAGGTATCTTCCTTGCGAGGCATAGGGATAGCTGGTAAAATCGTCGCCAAGTTCAATAGACGATAATCGTGCACAATACGCCATCCGACTGGTTTCTTCACACAGAAAGTCGGTGCACAAAATGCTGACGTACTCGGTCGAATGATGCCAGCCTGAACCATCTCTTTGGTCCATTCCTGAATCGTTTTTCTCTGATCAGGACTTTGGCGCCATTGTTTGACCGAAATCGGTTGAGTACCGGGTTTGAGCAAAATCTCGTGCTCAATTCCTTCCCGTACTGGCGGTGTCTCATTCGGAAGTTCCGTACGGAAAACCGTATCCGCATACTTCAGTAGCGTCTCATACGCCGGATTATCCTTGAGAGCGTCCCATCCTTGACTCTTGAAGCGTTCAGCCTTCTCCGAATCATGCGGATTGATGACAAACACTGCCTCAATATCCTTGTCCCTACGCAACATCTGCTGGAACTGTTTGGACGAAATAATCTTCGTTCGCCCAAATTGGCCGTTGTGGCCATGCTGCCGATAGTAATTGAAGATCTCACGGGCCTGCGCAACTCTGGCGCGGCGTTGTCCTGCCACCCAACGGGCTGGACGAGTCTTCGGCAGTCTCAACTTCACAGTCTGCGTGTTCTCCACCTTGATGCGAGGTGCAATCTGTCCAGTATTCCAGTCTATATCAGGGTTCTGCTCCCGCAGCCACATCATGCCCAAAACAACATCCTTTCCTTCAGGAACAGGCATGACTTGGAATGTACCCGTTGTCAACGGAAACCCTGGTAACTGCAGAGACATCTCTACAGTCCGACGTGGACGATGCACAACTTGATCATAACCGAGATCAACTTGCATCATGTCACCTTCAGTGACATCCAACTCAAGCTTCTTCACCAACTCCTCAGTTACGCCATTCAGGCTACTGCCGTTGTCGATGAATATCGTGACGGGCCTCTCTTGGTCATCCGTCTTGAATGCTCGAGCTTCAGCCTCTAGGATCGCATACACTGCGCCCTGCATGTACCGATTTGCTTCAGTACGTTTTGGCTGAGTACAATCTGGAGAAATGTGGCCAAACTTGCCACAGTTTCTGCACGTAGCTGTCTTTTTCCAATCATCGCTCTTGCCTTTCTTCTTGTCGGAGCTCTTTGAATTCTGCTTCGACTTAGACGCACGATGCCCCGAGCTTGACGATCCTTGCGAACCTTTCGCAGGAGCTCTAGGGGGTTTTCCCGAGTAGTGCGCAAACTCAAAATTCGACGCAATCTCAATGGCATCTTGCAGCGTTGAAGGACTCTCCTCCTTGATCTTCCTCGCTGTCTCCTCTCGCAAACCGTTCTGAAAGAAGAAACGCTTCTCCAACTCGCTGATAGACAACTCTGTCTGTGATAGCAAGTCTTGAAACTTGGAGACGTAATCATGGATGGTCTCATTCTGTTTGAGACGAAACATCCTCTCGCGAAGATCATATTCGAAGTCCTTCGGCCTGAAACGAGTGCGAAGTCTTCCCTTGAAGAGCGACCATGTGGGCTGTACGTTCGTACCCTCACACTCTGCGATAAACGCGCGATACCAATTCAGCACTGACTTGCCCAAGTTGCTGGAGATCATCGTCACGAAATCCGATGTATCTGCCTCCATCAACTCGCGTCTGCTTGCGTAATACTGCTCGGTGGCGAAGATCCATAACTCAATATCTTCGCCGTATTTGCCTTCATACATAGGCGGATCCTTCTTTCTTTGCTCACCCCTGGACGCAACTAGATATTCGAATCTTGCGTTGGCCTGCTGCATCTGTGCTTGCAACTGGGTTTGCATCTGGGCTTGGTATGACTGTTGCTGCTGCGTTAAGTAAACTAACAGCTGTTGCATCGACATCGTGTCTGATGCTGCGCCTGCTTGTCCCGACGACGTATTCGTAGCTTGCGGTTGGCCCCATGGGTCAGGAGCCGTCCTAGCCGTTGCTTGCGGTTGGCCCTGTGGATCAGGAGCCGTCCTAGCCGTTGCTTGCGGTTGGCCCTGTGGATCAGGAGCCGTCCTAGCGGTTGCTTGCGGTTGGCTCTGTGGAATTGGAGCCGTCCTAGCGGTAGCCTGCGGTTGGCCCTGGTGTGAATCAGGTGCCGTCCTGGCTGTTGCCTGCGGTTGGCCCTGGTGTGAATCAGGAGCCGTCCTGGCAGTCGTTCGAGGCGTTCTACGCGGACGCGGGTTTGGAGAGTCGCGCTCACTCGATCTACCACGTGTAGATGACATTTCGAGTGGACTTTTCGTAGCACGAACTCAATCCAATAAAACCCAAAAACCCAATGAAAAGAAGGAGAAAATGGGAGTGGTTCGGCTTATACCGACCCAAACACCAAAAGAAAGGGTAAATTGGAAGCTACCGGGGAGCGATGGAAATAAAAGCTGCACTTAAGAGCGTTCCAAGCACTGAACCGGCTTCTAGTAGCGACCAAAGAGTTACGTGCACTAGGCAGAGATATACCAACCTTTCAAAGTTGATTCCCTGACCTGTGATGGGCAAGAACTCTCCCAAAGACAACCCAAAAGAGACCCCTTTAGGCCTAGCACTTCCCCAGCAATTGGCTGGTGCTAATAGCCAAGGATCTACTCGCTTCTGGCTATGCCGCCCACGAGAGACCCGACCTTGGACGATGGAGCGAAGCTTGACCCGACAAGCGCTACTATGTAACACAGTAGGCGCGCGGGGGCGAGGAAGCGGAGGCCGGACTTGGACGGCGGAGCGAAGACCCAGGGAGGCGTGACCAGTTGGTGGGCCACTGAGAGGTTGTTGGTAAATTGAAAAGTGAATTGAAATGAGGAAGGCTCTTACGGTCCTAAGCTAACTGGTGGCTCACAGAGCTCTCTCAAAAATCCAGTAGAGTGTATCCTAGAGCCTATCTTTTCCTATCTTCTGATTTGGCTATCTACCAATGATTTTCCTATAAACTTCCACGTAGCAATGTTGACTTGACTCCTGGCGTCCCATAATCAAGCTTCGAGAACCTTCTCGATTTTCAGCCAATGAGACTCTCTCAATGTCTCAGCTGAATGGCGTAAACCACAATGGCATATTACCAGAATCTAGTTTTAGCCAATCACAAAGTGGGTACATGTAGAGATATGTAGATTGCACTACAGTGCATCAACTTGCACTTCAATGCCGACGGAGTGCTATCGACAGCATTCCGTCACAACCTTGACGTCTCGACTGTCTCTAGATGGTGCTATCATCCTCGCTTCGGGATACGTCAGCATCGACTCAGTCAAGTTCACGTTGACCAGTGACACGGACGTCTCGTTCGACGTTCTTTCGGTTGAATTGGCAGACAACGACACGTTCTACGATCTCAATGGTGATTGCCGTGCTTCCTACTTGGATTCAATGATTTATCTCTTCGCGGATGGAGATCCCAACGAAGTTTTCTCAGTAGATGACAGTCAGGAAGGTACTGGAATCGATGACGGGTCTGTCAGCTACCGCGATCCGTTCAAAAGCACGTTCCTCAAGAAAGGATCGTACACGCTAGTGGTCGCACCGACTGGTGCTAGTACTGAAGACGCTCTTGCTGGTAAAACCAGAGCCGACTACCCTCCGGAGCTCTACACGTGCCGTACCCGTGGCTCGTATGGCTCATACAAACTTAACATTTTGAGTACCGTCGGAGCTAACCCGTTCACGTTCACAAGTCTGCCTGCAGTCGTAGCTATTCAACCTGGAGGATGTCACAAGACATCGGAGGCCATCTGCCCCAGCTATTAGATCCTGGAATTATGAGAAAGCAATAGATATTATCAGTAAACCAATGGCTCACGGTGCAATCCGGGCATTCTCCTCAATTCCAACTTTCAACTTCTTCAGTAAAGGCCTCAAAGTTGCTGAATCCCCTACTTGATTTGTTTCTCTTTCTGAGAATTACTTCGATAGCTTCATCCACTGCCTCCTTTGAGCCTTTCAACACGGATCGGAGAGCGGTTAAACTGGCCGAGTTGATGTCCACGACCGGTGAACACGCTGGGTGATACGCTAAGGTCCCAAGGAACGTCTCGTTATTCTCTCGTGGCAACAAGAAACAACCATGATCCATTTCATACATTCCCAGATTTGAAGATGCACAGTTCATGATCCCTCGCACCAAACGGACTCCACTACCTTCGAGAAACTGTGCCAGTACATCCATTTGCTTGAAATATTTCTTCTCGTGGCGGAATTTGAATGGACCGTTGTGCCGCTTTCTCCGATCAACAAAAACAATCAAATTGTTCGTTTTGGTTTCCTTTAACGTAAAGAATATATCCACTCCGGCTAGCCATGGCCAGTCCATTCTTTCATATTCACTTATGCGTATCTCGGATCCAATTGAAGGGCCATATTGATACGTAGTCTCAACCACTTATCCAACTCCTTTCAGACTCTCGAGGAGGAGGCATGCAGAAGCAACAAACAGCGAAGAAATTCGGAAGTCCGTAAAAGTCCCAAACACTCATCTCGACTTTCCACAAGTTGAAGCACTAGATCCATGATCAAGAGGGTCATTGGAAGCCGTCGTGTCTGGTAATAAAAAAGTTAAACGATCGATTTGTTGGCTCCAGCCGCTATTCATTCTGTGCCAGCGAACATAGGAAGAAAAGTCATGGATTACTCTAGAGCTACAAACTCGCTGATAATTTCCATCAGTTCGTGCAGAGGCGAGTTGGACTGGTTAGGGCGGACATCCTTAATCTTCTGGTAGTCGTCAATCCAAGAAAAAAAAATATAAATTCTCTTCCTTCAGTTCGCGTATGTTACGGAATTCCAGTTCATTGGCTTCGAATGCATTCGTAAGCATCAGTTGATCTCCATTGCACGGTAAGTGTGACTTCAACCACGTTGAGAAAGTCACTGAATAGTTATTCATCAGGAAAAATTGGTACAGCAACCGCTACGAGAAAGAAGCTTCAATCGGCATAGACTGCTCTACTGGCACTGGACTATATCCGTTATGAGAGCACGGACAATCACACTAGCAGCATACTGGGGATCTAGTTTCATCACTTCACACAAAATACGTTTTCCTTCTTCCAACATACGTGTCTTCCCCAGTCCAGACATTCCACAACAAACCGGTATATCCAGCTTCTTAGGATACAATCCTTTTGCCTTCACTCCTCTGACTACACGTTGGAAACAGTTAGATATTACTTCTCTAACAGCTTTTCTTGCCCAACCAAACGGAATTGCAAGCTGTCCTCAGTCAAATTGGTAGGATCCGCGAGAACTTTGCGGGTCATTTCGCTTCCCAGAAATACGAGGAGATCCTCACATGACTCCATATTTACTGTTGCAGGGGTTGCCAGTACAGAAGGAAGAGTGAGCTTTGCTGCATCAGTAAGTTTCACCAACACGTGGATTCTCTTCTTCTTCGATGCTTTTCCGAACAAATCCACGAAGTCGTCGGCAGGGTCGAGGGGAATTGTCTCGATTATTTGTTGCACTGCGTCAGGAATCGTGCCGTCCCGCATCGCTATAACGTCAGAACTGTCTGATGCCAGCCATACTTCGCCTTGCATTGCCTGGTAGAGAAACAACTCATTCGCATCAAACTTTTTAAAGCCTTCTTCTTCGCCTCCTTAATAACTCTAGTAGCTTATACGTAACATGACAGATTCTCAAATGTGAAAGGCTTTGCTTTGAAGCATGAGTCTCAATCAATCAAGTTAGAATTAAGAGGAATAGATAATGGCTATTACATTCCAAAGTTGCTACCGATTCGGCTAGCCTCACCCGATCTTGGACTCAAACTCTGATAGAATTCAGTAAATGCCTCTCCTGACGCTAATTCCTCGCTAGCAATTGTCAACGTGTCAGCCGCTCTGGCACGATCTACGCATCGGCCACAGAAGCGCAACTCACGTCGGATAAGCTCCCGTTGGGGTCTGATAAACGTGAGTTTATGTTTCACCCGACAGGAAGAACACACAAACTTGTAGCACAATTTACATCGATCTCGATCCAAGCGTTTGTCGTACGAATTCACTAAACTGCCACTGGGAGTGCGATGAATCGAACGCTTTTGACACGAAGTACATTTCTCCATTGAGTTTCCAGTCACTGGAGTGGGTGTCTCATGGATAACTGCAAGAGGAACACTAGGTCGAGTCGTAGCTGAACTGGATGTTGTGCTCGTCACATTGGACTGAGCACCGGGAGAATGAATCCTATTGGCCTCCACCACCGCTGCTACTGCGTTCTGCATGACTCTCTGACGTCGAGTATCCCGCGAAGTCTTGGCCAGCCACGCCAGTTTCTTCTTCTGTGCACATTCAGCAATTTCCGTCACGGAAATGATCGCATCCGCCACAGATCTCACCACAAGTGATCGGATAATACTGCCACTCGGATTCAAAATGGCTCGTACATAAACATCCACAAGACCTTCTCTTTCCTGTCTGTACAGTGCTCCAACAGATAAATTCGCCCGTACTCGGCCTTCCAACTCTGGTGTCTGTGGGAAATTAACTGAGTGCAGAAGATGATACCCCACACGTTCCCCGGTCTCTAATTCCGCGAGCCCTGTGACTTCTAAATACACGAAATCTCGATTCTTCACGACAGGTTTTAGAACCTGTAGCTGTTCATTCTCCATCCACTTTACAGTTAGAGAATGAAATGGGTCATTCGCTGACGGTTCCACAATCGTCGCCAATACAGCTCCATCCGCCATATTATCCCCTACATACGAGGATTTAATCCTCATCACATCCAGCGTTGCATTCACAGCCCCATACATTGCATCGTCGAGGGTACCAGCTATCGTCCCCACTGCTAATAAAAGTGGTAAATTTGCTAACGACGCAGCTGCTGCAGCCGTCACCTTCTCCCTCGCTGATGTTCGTTGTAATTGATGTCGATACTCCCTCTCCAGTTCATCTTGAGTTGCTCCACCAACTTTACGTCGTTCTTTTAGTGGTTGCTCCACGTACACATGTACACCATCACGTTGCTTGGTCAATTTCCAACGACGTTCGTCCAACCGACGTTGGTCTTCATACAGATATTTCTCGTAACTGCGCATATTATCCTGCACAAAAGTGCGAGCGATTTCACCCAATTTGCTGGCATCTTCCACTGAGAGCTGCTCGAACGCGAATGGACTGGGACCCCACGCTGGCATAGTGTCTTAGAAATCTAGAATCTAGATCCCGAATAAGAACCAGTCAAGTGAATACTTCGAATTAGAACACTTGACACCTGTAACTGCCAGGGATTAATGGACAATGGTGCTTGGGGGGCTGTTAGCTGTTGGAGGAACTGCTGCGTGGGAGTCGGAAGACGCGATGCGGGACTTGGAGGAACCAGTTCCCCACCCAGCGTACGTAATGCCCCCAGTGTCGTGTAAGGAGTTTCTAACTTGTGATTCGTTTAAATTCTACTTGTCTTTTCTCCAATCGAAATCAATCTGTTGAAGTTGAAGGTAACTTTACCTTACGTGCATTTATTCTACAAAGTTCTCCTAGTTACTATGCGTACAGTTCAACAGTAATTGTCATTTGAAAGCCTTTACACGGTACGTTCCGAGTCGGAAGAGGACGCGAAGGAGTAGTCTGTACCGGAATGGAAAGCGTATTGGGAGTTGTTGCCCGAAATCTGAGCACGGGCGGCATCTGCTGTGTTGATCTCGAACGCTTCCTTGATACATGACGGACAGAACGATGTTTTGCGCTCTTCGAACGTCATCTCAAGCGTAACGAAGTTGAGACGTTTCTTAACACGACAAGCGCCACACACGAGACGGTGGCAGAGTTTGCACGAGTCCCGCGACCGACCGAACTTGCCGAAGATCTTGGAGCTGATGGGGATTCCACAGTTCACGCACTCTCCTTCGCCAATGGGAGCGCCACGTTGCTTGTCCAGCGCGTAACGGCGGTGCATGAGCCACGTGAGCTTCTTCATCTCACCGCAATGTGCGAACTTCATGGCCGTGAAGAACTTCATCGCTGAAGCTGTGACCAGGAACGACTCGACACTGGAGCCGTTGGCGACGACGCCTGACGCGTACATCTCGATGCATTGATCGTGCTCTTGACGGTAGAGGAAGAAGACGTTGACACTGGCGCGGACACGGTTCGGCAGCTCCGGCGTCTGCGGGAACCCGATCGAGTACATCAGCCGGTATCCGACCCGTTCGCCATTGCCGAGGTGTGTGAAACCGGTAGCCTCCATGAAGACAAAGTCGCGCTTGTTCGAATGCAGCAACAAATCCAGCTCCTGCCACTTCAACGCCAACGTCGTCAACGGTTCCTCGATCGTAGGCTCCACAACTGTGGCCAATACTGCAGCACCAGAAAGATCGTCCACGTACGTGGCATTGAAGCACATGTCCTCCGACGTGGTACTTACGGTACCGAAGACAACGTCGTCCAGCCTGCCCTGCATCGTACCAACACACAGTGACACGGGTGTGCCGGCCTGTTCGGATGCCTCATTCATCATAGAGTGGTTGCCGTCTGTGGTCGTGCGCACCTCGCGCTCCAGATACAGCCGCAGGTTGTCCCTCGTCTTTAAGGGCTTCCAACGACGCTCATCGACATTGTGGCCACCTTCTTTCAGGTACAATTCATACGAGGTCAGACATTCCGCGAGGAAGCCGCTGGCCGTCTTTTGAAGTTGCGACTTGTCACCCGCGGACAACTCCATGGACGGGAACGGGTTCATCACAAAGCGCTTCTTGCCGCCCATTGTTCAACCGATTTGAAGACGTCGTGCGTGTCGTGCTTTTCTACTTGGAACGCAGATTTTTAAATGGCTGGGGTGCGTCTCCCGTTCCTGCCTCTCCCTGTCCGGATCGACGACAGTCGCTCTTATTAGGTCGCATCAAGACGACTGGCATCCTCATCACAAGCGCGGAGAGCAGTGCATAGCACGCTCCGACACTCGGCAGGAAGTCAGGAAGGGACAGGCGCTGGTGGAAGGTGCGTCGTTGTTACATCGGAGCGCAGCAGCGAGCATCATCGTCGCCAGCGAATGCTGCTGCGGCGGCCCCGCCCCCTTTCCAGGTACCGAGCTGCAAGCAGCGGTGACAGGCTGTACAGATGCAAGTGCAGTGCAGGCTTGGGAGGCGGTGCGGGCTGTAACGCACCGCAGATACTTTCACGACAATGAACTTCCTTCGCACTCATGCTCGGATGACATGCAAAGAGAGGACAGACAGGCACCGCACCAAGCGCACGTAACTTGGCAGATTGCTAGCTTTGACTTTGCAGAGGGGACTCACCATTTACCACTGGTAACTCCCGTCGTAAAGCGCTCGACCTTCGAGCATTAGCGTTGACACGACCCACCCGAATTCGGTGGAGCCGACGGCCTTTGTCATTCTTGCCAAAATGCGCTGGCGAGAGCCTGTTGAGCCCAGGCGCGTCTCGCACGACTTGACTCGCTGGCGTACACGTCGAGAGACCCGGCAAGGTATCCGGAGGATTGGGAGACAGCGACCACGGTGACATGGTGACAAGTTTCCGGTCACATTGTGGCCTCATTGCTGATTTCTCCAGTCAATTTCGTGTCGTGCCAGCTGCTGCTTGCCACCACCGAGGCGTTGGTTACGCAGGAATAAGCTCCTGTCAACCGAGCCAGCCGGCACTCGCGCGATGCCCGCCGTCACCGCGTTGATAGGATCCCGTATCCAGGTTTACCCGAGCACTTCCACCGAGGAATGACGACCACAGCAATATTTTGAACTGCCGGTTTCTCTGAAGAAAACCTAGCTGTTCTCAGGTTGATATTGAAGAAGATCCGACGTTTACCCAGCACGCCAAGAGGCTAGAAGCGAGACTTGACGCGGTAGACGTCTTTATGCCGAAAACAATATTTGAGCGTGCAGATTTGAAGGTGGTGCGTACCGGATAGAGCATCGACAACTTTGGTCACTAAAAAGGTGAGAATCTCCCACCGTGAGACGTAGACACCCCAGTGGATAAGTCGCTTACGTATAGAAACTGTCGCCAGCGCTTTACGGACGATTGACGGGGGAAATACGGCGATGTGTGCGCTGGTCATGCCCGACAGTTTTGGCCAGTGCAATCGAGCCCACTTCAACGATAAGGCAGACGGTGCGGAAGTCGAGAACAAAGATGATGGAACGCGTCGCGGCACTTTGGCACCGGAGCCGGTGCAAGCAAATACAGGCCGGAGCGGTGTCGTGAAGGGAATCCAAGCTCTCTGTGTGCTGTTGTCGTTGCAGCTTCTCCGAACCTTGTAAAAATTTGCACTTACGTGTACCAGATCAATATCCATGACTCAAGTGAGACGACAAACGTTCACTGGTTGAAAACTTACAATTTAGTGTGCACCACACAGCGCATCCCCTCCCAAACTTACAACTTAGTGTGCACCACATATATCCCTTAATTCCCGCGCTTTTCTAAATCTAAATCCTAAAAAAATGCAGGCTCCAGGTCCCAATGGAGCAGGCGTCGGCGCCAAACGCGGCCGCAGTGGCGCCCCAACGCTCAACCCGAACACTGCGCCAGTTGAACTTGTAGTGGATATAACAGCGGAAGCTGTGAAGACGCGGTTCCTGCAGTTCCTATGTGGCTACGGTCAGCAGGACGATCAGGACGAGCCAATGGACGAAGGAGCTCCAGCCAAAATCAACTACAGCCAACAGGCCGAGGTGATGCGCAATACAGAGACTTCCTCGTTGTTTGTGGACTTTTCCCACGTCCTGGAGTTCGATGCGGACCTGGCGCAGGCCCTGCAGGCCCAGTATTACCGCTGGGAACCGTACTTAAGACGAAGTGTCTTTGAATTCATCCGGCTTGAAGATGCAGCCTATACAGTCAATGAAGACGCCAACAAGTCGCAGAGAGAGTTTTTCGTCAACTTTTACAACTTCCAGCATGTATCACAGTAAGAATTCCTGTTTCTAGATTCTAAAAATTAGGATAGATTGGTCACTAACTGCTACTTGTGTTGTAGTATTCGTGACCTCAGGACTAGAAGCATTGGGGAACTCCTGTCATTCTCTGGAACTGTAACGAGGACATCTGAAGTACGTCCGGAATTGCTGTTCGGAGCTTTTACGTGTGAGGATTGCGGTGGAGATACTACTGGAGTGGAGCAGCAGTTCCGGTACAGTGAGCCGACCAAGTGCCAGAACCCGTACTGTGCCAATGGCATCGCGTGGGAGCTCAATACTGAGAAATCGGTGTTCGTGGACTGGCAACGTGTTAAAGTACAGGAAAATAGTGACGAGATCCCTGCTGGAAGCATGCCCAGATCTATGGATGTCATTCTCAGGCACGAAAATGTAGAACAGGCTAAGGCTGGAGACCGTGTTGTGTTCACAGGCACGTTGATTGTAGTACCGGACGTGTCTAAGTTCGCTAAGGTGGGAGGAGAGACTGCTGTGGCTACTAGAAGCAATGGACAGAAACGTGGAGGGGAGAACGGTACGCAGGGAATGCAGGGAGAAGGTGTACGTGGTCTGAAGGCGCTGGGAGTGCGTGAACTCACGTACAAGACGTGCTTCCTGGCTTGTAGTGTGCAGACGATGGAGCAGCGTTTCAACAGTATCTCCATTCGCAGTGAGTTTAACGAGGACGGAGGAGAAGAAGATGGTGAGGCAGCTCTACAGGAATTCAGTGACGAAGAATTAGCTTCGATCCGTGACATGCAGCAAGACCCAGAGCGGTATCTGAAGATGGCCAAATCTATTTGTCCGTCTGTGTATGGTCATGATGAAATCCGCAAGGGAATTTTGCTGATGTTGTTCGGTGGAGTTCACAAGAAGACGCTGGAAGGGATCAAGCTACGTGGAGATATCAACGTGTGCATTGTCGGTGATCCGTCCACTGCCAAGTCGCAGTTCTTGAAGTACATCGTTGGATTCCTTCCGCGAGCCATTTACGCGTCGGGCAAAGTGAGTTCCGCTGCTGGTCTCACAGCCTCAGTGACGCGAGACGCAGACAGTGGCGACTACTGCGTCGAAGCTGGTGCTCTGATGCTGGCAGATAACGGTATTTGCTGTATCGATGAGTTCGACAAGATGGACCCTATGGACCAGGTCGCTATTCACGAAGCGATGGAGCAGCAGACGATCTCAATTACGAAAGCTGGTATTCAGGCTACTTTGAACGCGCGCACGAGTATTTTAGCCGCTGCCAACCCATACAATGGCCGATATGACAAGACGAAGACGCTCAAGTACAACGTGAACATCTCGGCGCCCATTATGTCGCGTTTCGACCTGTTTTTCGTGATTCTGGATGATGGAGATGAGGTCACGGACCAGAAGATCGCAGAGCACATCGTAAACATTCACATGCCGAGCGAACTGCAAGTAGAAGCGACGGAGAATGGTGCGTACAGTGAGGAAGACCTGAAGCGATACATCAAGTTTGCTCGCACGCTGAACCCAGTGATCACTCCTGACGCCAAGCGGATGATGGTCGCGTGCTACCGAAGCCTGCGTGAGAACGATGTGGTGAGCAATGGCCAGACCAACATCGCCTATCGTATCACTGTACGTCAGTTGGAATCTATGATCCGTTTGTCCGAAGGCTTGGCAAGGCTCGATCTCAGTGATACAGTGCTGGTTTCTCACGTGCAAGAGGCCTACCGTTTGCTAAGCAAGTCGATTATCCACGTAGATACGCAGAACGTGGAGCTAGAGATGCCTCTGCCAATTGCTGACACTGAAGATGATGACCACAACGGAGGTGGCGGTGGCAGACATGATGACGATGGGGATGATGGTGGTGGTGATGGACCTGCTAATGGAGGGCTTCCGACTGGTAAATCGACGCCAAATGGTACTCCTTCCAAGCAGAAACAAGCTTCTACTTCGTCTTCGCTCTCGTTTGAGCGATTCGCTCGGATTCAGAAGGCTATTGGGCGATACATCCGCGAGAAGGAAGAAGAAGCGATGAGTGCCAAGTTGGCTCGGGATGCAATCCGTGCAGCAAGTGGTGAAGAGAAGGAGGAAGACGAAGACGAGGAAGAAGCGACTGGTGTATTACAGGGAGAGATCGTCACCTGGTACCTGTCGTCACAAGATATCACGTCTGAAGCTCAGCTTTCGCGTGAGAAGCAGATGATCTGCTCCGTGATTGACAAACTCCTGCAGGATAAAATCCTATCTGTAGTGGATTTGGATGACGAAGAGGATGAAACAATGGAAGGAGACGAAGAAAAGAAGAAAAAAGATGAGAAGAAACTCAAACTATCACCTGAGGAAGAAGATGCCAAGAAGCAGGAGCGGTATTTAACAGTACACCCGAATTACGCCTTCGAATAGCGAGATCAATACACCTAACTGCCCATAACCCCGTTCTAGATTCTAAATCTTATAGGGACGTCCCCTAAAGATGCTAAGTGTCTACGCTCCACCAGGTCCTGCCCAGCCCCCAGGCAGCAGTACAACAGAGGAAACGTTCCTTCAGGCTGAGCATTTCGTGGCTGCAGTGGTCTCTCGTCTCCAAAAAGATCCCATGTCAGTAGCTCCTCGACTCTGGGCTTTACAAGAGCAGCCCACTGCGAATCGACTGTGGGCATTTAAACAGCAGGCGCTTGTGGGTTCGTGTGATGCCTCCCGTGGCTCGAAGAAGTACGAGGAGTTCAATCCAAAGAGAAATGCGAGCTTGTTGGGCTTCAGTTGCTGCCAATTCGTTGCTGGAGATGATTCTAAATTGTGAGATGAAAACTTATGGCTTTGTTGTAAGTTACTGAAAAAATATAAATGTTTTCAGGAATATGTGGCAGAAGCTCGGCGAGATGTCAGCAGAGGAAGCTCAACGAGAGTATATTCGCATCGTGGAGGACATTCTACCCCAGTGGCAATCACCTCCGAGTTGGGACGGAGCTTTATTGGTAAAAGAATCCATACAAGTTTTGGGAAAATGAACCCGGTCTCATTACCGTTGTGCATTTTGACAGCGCACATGGACACCGGACGACTGTAGTGACCGTTGTTCTGTGTGTCACGAGGTTTTCACCTTCCTCAACCGCCGTCACCATGTGCGTTTCAGTTGAATCATGTCTTCACCATCGTGTGCTAACAAAATGAACCTACAAGTGTCGACGCTGCTTGAACCTTGTATGTGCTGTGTGTTCGCCTCACACGGTCCCTCTTCGAGTCTTCTCGGAGCCGACAGGCAAGCGTCAGCGTGTGTGTGGAATCTGCTTCGATGAGATCGGTGAAGCTGCTCGACGTGGTTCTTTGACCAGCAGTAGCGACCAAGTACGTGAAGCTACAGTACCGATCCCGAGCTCCTCGACCGACCAAGAGACTGATAATGGCGAGGCTTCCTCCGAGTCAACTCTCATGTCGTCAGCAGCTATTCACTTAGGGATGCTCGAGTTCCTCCAGGGAGCGTACGGCCAAGGCTCGAAAGTTTACCGCAAGACGTGGCACTCGTATTTCTTCGTACTTCTGGTACGTAAGGGTTCGTTGGGCATGTTTGCGTCCCAAGCCGACCATCTCACGGGAACGGAGCCTCCCGCAGCAGTTTTCAAGCTCAGTGGATACAACCTTCGAGTCCGTTCGCAACCCAACCGTCCACATCAATTCCGTCTCACTCACAGTAGCAAAGGTGGAGGAAGTCCTAAGAAACCTTTGCACTTTGCGGCTGCAACTCTCGACGAGATGAATGGATGGATAGCTGCATTTATCAAAGCTATTGCTGTAGCGGATGAACTCGAACGTGTCACGGCAGAGGAACGCCTTCTTAAGAAGCAAGTGGAGAGTGACATTGCAAGCCAAAAGTAAGAAGACAAAGTAGTGAGGGGGGGGACAATATGTTCTTCATATTCATCAGTGGCAATCATAGTACTATATACTTTGTAGTTCTACAACAAAAGCGGAGGCTTCAAAGCCTGGGGAGGTTGCTAGATAAGTTTCGTAGATACACGCGACGATCACACAACGCACACACAACACGAGGGCGAGCTGCCATCTTTGACTGGGGATGCGGCGCTTGAGGGGGAGTTGGTTACTGAGGTGGTAAGGGGGGCTTGAACTACTTGGTTCTCCTTCATCTTCATCATCTCTTGTACAGGCGAGGATACTCAGCAAAAGCCTTCATAATGGTACACTTAGGTGGCTTCTGAGTTTGTCCTCTTGAAGGAGGGTAGGTAATTTAAATAAAAAAAATCATCTCTTGGAACACCCGCAACAGGCGACGCAACGAGCAGTGCAGAGGAGGGTGGGCTCACTCTACGTGTAGAGTGGCGTCCAATGTGCGACTCACACCAGACTCCTTGGCCTCTGCACCTTTGCTTTACTCCTGCACCATCATACACCGCGAGAGAGGTACATTGACAGCGCCTGAGAAGAACTCGATTGTCTGGTTACTGGCCGTCACCATGACTCTACCAGACGGAGTCTTGCCGCAGTCGTAAATGCTGAGCTTAATCGGCGTAGGGACAGTGGGGACCGTAGTCATATCAGGGCTAGCAATGCCCATCGTGTAGTCTTCCAGCTCATCCAGCTCTTCTGCGTAGAACGGACCTTCTTGAGAAGAGGACGAAGAAGCAGTGGACGCACCAGAGTTGTAGTACTCCTGCTGATTGTTGTAGTACGTTGGGCTGCTGGGGGACGGATAGTACTCAGCATAGCTTGCCCTCTGATACGAAGTAGGCTTTACTGGCGAAGTGTAGCCCTCATACGCGCTGTACTTGGTCGGGGAAGAGTACTGTGGATGACTGTACTTGGAGGGGGACGATGTGTACTGCGTCTGGTAGCTGCTAGTGCCGCCGTGGTGTCGGGAGTACCGGGAGCTGGCGTACATTTTTGTACTGAAGTTTTACTTGGTTGAGCTGCGCTTGGCTTTTTCAGGAATGGCAGGCACGCTTCCAGAGCTGTCTATGACGGTAAATTATTTTAAAATTCAAAAGGTACGAACCCGGCGCATCCCTTTGTACTTGATGTTTGTATGGTGACACCAAGAAAGCCAGTCCGGCAAGCGGAATTTATCGAAGGTAAAAATAGATTACCAACTGGGAGAGGGGGCCCGTAACGGCTGGCTTGCAATGACGTTAATCCAGTAAGTCAGTGCACGCTCTGTGCTCTAAACATTCTCGAGCAACAAGTGATTCTACTGAATTAAATGAATTCAAAAATACTCAGGCTTTGGCTCAGCTCCCGATGCCCGCGTGTTGTCCGGTTGCACCAGACGTCGGAAGAGCGTGGATTCTTGTGACGCAGTGCAACCACATGCGCTGACAAGCGAAGCGCTTGCTTGCTGCTTTAGTATAATGGTGATCTTCTGGCAGCGGCGTTGCCTTTTAGCGTCTTTTGCACTGCTGATTGCCTGCTTTTCGCCTATTCTGCACGGTTGATGAAACGCGAACCCTGGAGAGCCGCGCCCTGAGTTCTCGCGTAACGGATGCCGTTCTTCAGAGGTGTATGCAGCGTTTCTTATCTGTTTTCGCTGCACCGAGAGAACACACACACGGCCACAAGCGAGGCAAAGCGGAGCCGAGCGGCAAGGCACGGCTACCGATCACCGTAAAAGGCGACGCCAACCTCGGCAGCGGAAAGCAGAGCTCCATGACGCGTCAGCTGAGGCCCGTCCCACCGTCTGTCACTGGATGGTGGAATCCATACAAAAAGCAAGTCACCGAGGCGTGTCACGCGCGTGCACAAACACCGAGTAAAGTTTGGCCAGATTCCGCCCAGTTTTGCCTTGATCTCGAGTTCAGCTTGGCTCCGGCCACTGCGCCGGCAAGTCAACTCAAAGTTGCCTCGCAAAGGGAAAGTCAAGCCCAAGCTGTTTTGCTGCAGAGGTTGGAGAATGTAGTATATTATACCTTCGCAGTCGAACTCTGTAGTGTGGTCCATAGTCTGGGTATGTCTCAATCGGCAAAAAAAACGCAAAAAAACTTCAACGTCATCGGCGCTACATGCCCTGGCAGGGCAGCCCTGCAATAGATGGTATACATGTGTGCCTTCAATACGCCAGCCACAGGTTGCAGTGGAGAGGCTGCTTTCATTGTGTAACGCCGTGGGCGTTGGCAACAACTGCTGCTAGCAACACCGAGAGAGTATCGCACCTGCGCCTGGCACCAAGCGGAAGTTTGTTCTGTTGATCATGGCGAAGTCTGTTCTCGAAGCAAATGTTTGCGGTGGGCAGTGCGGTAACTGGTTTGCTGCGAAAATCTTGATCAGGCAACTCCACTTGTGACGACTGCACGAAAATGGCTACAAAAACATCAA
Organism: Phytophthora meadii; assembly: GCA_032432875.1. Taxonomy (NCBI): domain Eukaryota; phylum Oomycota; class Peronosporomycetes; order Peronosporales; family Peronosporaceae; genus Phytophthora; species Phytophthora meadii. The sequence continues at coordinate 1,017,016 of JAUMGV010000057.1, read as the reverse complement.
GTGAAAAACTGCAACACTAGCAAAACGGTTTATGGATCTGTCTGCTTCGAGCGTCTACTAAACCTTAGCTCGCTTGTCCTCGCCACACTCCTATCAGCTTAGTGCGCGTCCTGGCTCCACTGGATCGTGTTGGGGTCGATGCCTTCCTGCACCATTTCCCACAGCGGACTCATCTCGCGCAGACGCGTGACATGTTGCACGCACAGATTCACGGCGTAGTCGATTTCCTCCTCCGTCGTGAAGCGGCCAATTCCGAAGCGGATGGACGTGTGTGCCAGGTCCTCACCCACACCAATGGCACGCAGCACGTACGACGGCTCCAGCGACGCACTCGTACACGCGCTGCCCGAGGACACTGCAATGTTCTTGAGCGCCATTAGCAGACTCTCGCCCTCCACGTAGGCGAACGACAAGTTGATGTTACCCGGGTATCGCTTCTCCAGGTCACCGTTCAGCACCACGTGCTCAATGCGCTCGGTGATGCCGTGGTAGAGCTTGTCCGACAAGTGACTCACCCAGCGGTGGTCATTCTCCATTTCACGCGAAGCAATCTCGCAAGCCTTGCCGAAGCCCACAACAAGTGGCGCCGCCAGAGTGCCACTGCGCAGACCACGCTCCTGGCCACCACCCGAAATGATGGGCTCAAGACGAACACGAGGACGACGACGCACGTACATGGCGCCGATACCCTTGGGGCCGTACACCTTGTGGCCCGACATGGACATCACATCGATGTTCATTTCGTTCACATCAATAGGCAGCTTGCCCAGCATCTGAGCTGCGTCAGTGTGGAAGAAAACCTTGCGTTCACGACAGATCTGACCAATCTCCTTCAGTGGCTGAAGCACACCGATCTCATTGTGCACGGCAATAATCGACACCAGGGTCGTGTCCGGGCGAATGGCAGCCTTGAGCTGTTCCAGATCCACGAGGCCATTGGTACCCACCGGCAAGTAAGTGACATCAAATCCTTCCGTCTCCAGCACACGGCACGAGTCAAGCACACATTTGTGCTCGATCTGCGTAGTGATGATATGTTTCTTCTTAGCCTTGGTAAAGTGAGCAATCCCCTTCAAAATAGCGTTGTTGCTCTCCGTCGCACCCGACGTGAAGATAATTTCCTTAGAATTAGCTCCAATCAGGTCGGCCACGTTGCCACGTGCGTGTTCCACGGCTTTGTCAGCATCCCAACCGAACTCGTGCGTGGTTGAGTGAGGGTTGCCGTACGCATAGGTCATGTACGGCATCATGGCGTCCAGCACGCGCGGATCCGTGGGCGACGTGGCCTGCACGTCCAGATACGCCGGCTTGGCGCCCTTCACTGGTGCGTGCTCGCCACGTACAGCGAAACCTGGGGAGAAGATCGTCTCCGAGTTGACGTTCTCCAGCACACTAGCAGGCACGTCATTCACGGGCGTGTAGCGCTTGTCCGTAGCGAAGGCGCGCGTGGACGTGACTGCCTGTGCGGCGCGCATGCGCAGGCCGCTGGCCGTACGCGCGGAGGTCGATAAGGTGCGCAGAGCCTGCATCCTCAGGAAGTGATCTGCTCGAGTTTTATCTGTGGTTTTGTGGAGAGGGGCCGCCGACCAACATTCTGTTCGAGAAACCTCTTTTAGGAGATAAATCTTTATGATATATGACAGGTTTTATCTATTACACGTGGTTGAATGCTTCTGATTGGTTGGATTTGTTAAACGATTAGGGGAAGAAATCGAATTGATTACGCATGTTTATACTCGGATGAGTGACCTCAATGTCCAGATGAATGACCAGTGTGTCTCCACAATGCACTTCAACGTATGCTACAGTTGCTTGGAAGCTTTGGGGTCATAGTCCAGTGCCCAAGCTGCAAATGCTTCAGCAGACGTCGACACGCGTCGGAAAAGCGTTCTGGGTCGCTCTGTGACTGCATAGACTCGATTTCCAGCTGCCTGTGATGAAGCTGATCGCGATTGGCCTCGCTCCAAGTCGCTGGGGAAGTCGCTGTCCTCGTCATCGTAGTCGTCGTCTACCTGAACACTCGCCATTGCGTCCAAGTTATCTCGATTGTTCTTGTCGCGCTTGTTGTTTGCGTCCGGCATTAATATCACGAGGTCTTCCTCTTTTGGTGCAGCAGCTTTGTTTCGTGTTGAAAGCAGAGGAGCTCGTCTGGTGTCTTGACGTCTGAGTTCTGAACGTGGCGGTCCGGATGGAGACAAAGCGGAAGGAGCAGGCGCAGATCGTTCTGATGACGACCCTACAGTCTCGATATTGTAGTCTTTCAGTACGCGGAATGCCCGTTTGCGCTGCAGTTTCTCCTCTTCCCGACGTTCCAGACGCTGTGCAGGGGTATCGAACACCCACATGGTTTCTCCATCACTGCTACTGGAGTCGCTGCTGCTTTGTCGAGTAGTGAGGGACGTTCGTGGACTTCGCTTGTCTTCATGATCAGATTCTTCAGAGTGCTCGAGCTTTTCATGGTGACGACGCTTTGTCACGGACCGAGCAAGTGCATGGAAGACGTCCGAGATGTTGGAGTCGTAGTGCTTCTCGAACTCGTCCAGCTGGATCTTACTGTTCAGAGCTAGGATCTTCTTCTCACGTAGATTGCACAACTGCTCAGAGATTACTGTGTCTTCCTCCTGAGCTTCTTCAGAATCGCTGACACTTGAACTGCGCTTTTTAGTGGCATCAACAGCGTGTTCAGAGCCAGGGTGAACTGCTTGTGTGGTGCCATGGAACGACAAGAAGCTAGTGAAGCTGCGTCGAATACGGTCGTGACGTAATTCATCCTGGCGTTTCTTCTCACGATACGCACGAAGTTTCTCGACCTTCTCCATGTGCGCTTCGGCTCGCTCCACAATGACATCCCAACGCTCGCGCAACTGCTCCGACGTATAGAGCTTGAACTGTGGCTCATAGTTGTTCTGTTTCGCCAGAAGCTCATCGAGAACTCGAATGAGCTCCCATTTAGGCCCAACGTGCTGAACAGCAAGCACCAGAACTTCATCGTTGAAGCAGTCGCAGTGTTTTATGCGCTCCGTGCAGTAAGGACACAGATCTTTCCATCCCCACGTCTTGATGATCAAGTACCACGCATAGTCTTGCACCAGCCCCATGAGTGACATCCGAGCAATAGCTGCCAGAACACCGTAGTAAATGAACTGCTTCAAAAAGAGGCAACTGCGGAATGCCCAGATGTAGAAGATTGGTCCTTGAGCCAAGGTAAGTAGAACTACAACGAGCACCTGCAAGATAAACGCTAACCGGAACGAAAATCCACTCAGATCACCACCAGCGGCCTTGGCACGGAAATATTTGCGTCTCTGACGGAAAATCAGCTTGAACAACTCCTTGAAAATGGCTTTGCCCGCAGATGGTAAAACTGAAACGAGAATGGCGTACATCACCACTGACGTGAAGATCGTAATGTCTGCACCCCACGAATCTCGCAACATCACGATGATGAACAGCACGTAGAATGTGATGTAGAGCGAACACACCACAATCAAAGCCCGTTCTCCACGTGATAATTGTTCGTTCCTGTAGGGACAAAAGACCCACGTGAAATAATTCTCGTGACGCCACCATGTGTAAAAAGGCTCAAAAGGCCGACGGAACTTTTTCCAACAGCATGGGCCACATAACCTCGTCTTGGGGACTTTACGATCCCATGGCATTGGTTGCCAGTAGTCCACTTCTCCTTCTGGTACGCTCAACTCCCGTGCATATATCCGCTCAATATTCTTTTGAAAGCTTTCACAATGTGTGATCATCTGGAATACTCGTAGTCCAAACAGAGTGATGATCAGGTACGGCAAGAAAAGCAGCAAATACGCTCCACCGACAATCCCAGAGGAACTGCACGCCACTGGCATCGGGTTCACCGAGATATACGTGACGTTGAAGTGCTGCCACACAGCTTTTTCCCTCATTTTCTTTTCTTTGTCCAGATCGTAAATCTTCTCTTCAGAATCCACACCCGACGGTAGCTGGGACGTTTGACAGTAGTCACCGGTAGGATCCCGTTCGAGAAAGCATGGCTGAATGACGAAGTACATGGTCTCCTTGATCGTATTGTCGATGTAAGTGCGAGGTAAATAAGCATAGGTCGTTCGTAGCGTAGAGCCTTCTTCTACGTACTCAAACGGCTCGCCTTCCACGTAGTGCTCGTACTCATCTTCGTTCAGCAACAGTGCATTAAAAAGTGTTGAATTGGGGTTCGCACTGGCGCTCAAAGTGTCTGGACTCGGCGTCTCGATAGTGTACGTGAGGTGGAAATCCACCTCTTCCAGGAAATGCAAGTACGTGTAATCCTGCGTAACCTGCACGTTTTGTACAGTAAAAGCATCCAAATGAAGAACCTCATTCAGATGCAGTGACGACAACGAGAATCCCAGCCAAGTGACGACGCCCACGCCAATGCCGAGCCACGCCCAGAACTGCACACAACCCCTTCGTTTGCTATATCTCGTGCCTATAAAATCCGTCCAGAAGTGTTTATGCTCTGGTAGAAATTGCCGTTCACCGACGTACGCTGCTGCAACTTTACTAGCTTCACCTTGTTCGTCCTCCTTGTCCTCTGGAATGCCCTCCGAGTGAATCTGGATGTTGGGTTCATGTCCGATGGACTTGCAGTAGGCTAAATAGGCCTCCAACAACTCGGTATCTAGTGCGGTAGTCTCCTCTTCATCATCATCCTCTTCCTCCTCTCCGTCATATAGAGCTTCAGTGACTCTGCTGTTCCGTCGTACCGAACTCTGTCGGAACGTATCGAAGTACACAGGTTCGTTGTTGTCCGCTAACCGCGTCAAGTCTTCGAAAACCGCACAACTTTCCTTCGTAACTGACTGTCGCTGCCCTTTTGTATCTTCCGAGTCAGGTAGAACGGATTCCGAAGCTGCTCGACGTCGGAATTCGACTCTTGAGAGCGTCTCTGGTTCTGCGCTCGTGTCTCTACGTCGTCGTCGGTTGCCTCTGTCGCTGGCCCCCAAGCTCCGTTGGCTCACTGGAAGCTCGTCGAACTGGTCGGCGCCCAGGAACTGAGGATCTCGTCGCCAAGAAGGCGGGGAAGACGCCATCGTAGCGCTCTATACAGGCGATTGGCGAATGGAATGACCGTCGAGCAGTCGGAGCAGTACTTCGTCGCTGAACGTGGTAATCGTCGCCAAATCAGCCAATCAGAAGTTCTTATTTGATTTATAGCCAATGAAATTGTTGATTATGCGCTCAAGTGGAGTGCCACTTTTTTATCGTCAACTGTTTATCGGATGCTACATGTGTGCCAGGAAAACTTGCCTCGATCCGAGGCCATTGCCTTCTTCAGTGAAACACCTCCACAGCGCCATTCCTGGACTATAGGAATAGCTTCGTGTTTGCGGCGATCTGCATCTGTATGATGGGATGGCGACGCCATTAGCTGGGACACTTTTCCGGTTGGCGTGATTCCACGTGAGCTACTCGCAAATCCACGTTGCTGTATCCACTTGCGGGTTTCCAGCGAGAGCAGAGGCTTCGCAGACTGCTACATCCAACTTAGTACACTACCTCAGGGATTGATCCTCAAGTTGAGGGCTCTCGACGGAGGCGGGAGTCCACTAATTCACGGCACATCTTGCCACGACGCACCAACTTCAGCTATGAGTCACCTGGCCTCTCAACTTTGAGAGGCATCGTTGGTGCGTGACAACGTACTTCAGGACGATATACTAATTAGTCAATCAATCAGGCACCAGTATCAGATACAAGCTTTACATTGATTCACTTAAATTTCGCACAAGCGCTTCAATGGATAGCTGTAGGTGAAGTTGCTTTCGTTTTGCTTAGTTCGGGTCACAGTCCAGTGTCAGCACAGAGAAGGCGTCGCATTCTTTGGCTCTTCAGCCACAGACAGCAAACGGATCTCTTCACGCTCCGTTTCGCTCATTGTAAGTCGTAGCAAATGCGAAGCCGTCAAGGTGAGGACGTGTTGATCGAGTCGCCGGATATGCTTACAACAATAAACAACATGCTGTTGACCTGAGAAACCTGCGGGCCAGCCCATAAGCATGCTTCGTAGCCGAATGTAACGCACATCTCAAGGTCTGGACCGCCATTTTCGTCTCATGTTGACAAAACAAGAGCATGGGGGGGAACCCTTTGGCGAGATGTAAAAGCGAATCCCTTGACGCCCAGCTCCGGCACGCTGTCCACGTAAGCGCATCCGATGTATCCGAGATTCCAGATTCCGAACAGGTCATGTATCCGCCGCCCAGCCGCCTTCTCTGCCAGTCATGACCGCAAGAGCTCAGACAAAGTTCCGGTTTGTCACGGACTTCATTCGGATGAAAGCGTGGATTGTGGCCGATTGGCGAAAAATGAACACTCATTGATCAGCTGGCAAGATCCTTCGCTCTTTGGGTTTAGCAACAGCGGCAAATGGATCGAATAACGCGATGACTGGAGCAATCTGTCTGACCTTGGTTGGGGCGTCCCGACTCCATGGATCGTCGAGGCTCGCTCTGAGCGGGGTGATCTTGCTGGCTGTCATGCATTCCGGGGAGAGCGTGCGTAATCAGCGACCGCTGACCGACCTACATTTTTCGAGATAAGGCTACTGAAGACTCTGCACAGGTGACGATGACAGCCAACCAACCCGAGCGCTATCTCCTGACGGTTTGATTTGTTACAGATAGCAGAGAAACAAGCTACAGCGCAGCAGGCCTAGAGACGGAATGAAAGGCTCACTTAATTTTATGTCCAAGTCATTTCGATATTTGTTCCGAATCGGCTGTGATTGGCTGGGCGGCAGAGACAAAGGTAGTTGATGTATGCTTGCACCGATTACGCGTCTGGTTTGCGGTCAGTTCATATTTAGCCGGGACTCGCTCACTTGACTTGATGGCTGCACGTGGGCGCTCTCCACCGTCCCCGGACGCAATTGCAGCGGCGAATGCAGCGGCAGCAGCCTCAGCACGACCTGCGCCATCGAATTCCGCTTCGAATGGGCCCCCAACCATCTTCCAGCGCTCCCTGGAAGCCCCGCAAAGCTCCGAGTTTGACGACATGTGGAGCGCACGCAGCAATCCGAGCGTCAGCAGCTACAATAGCAGCACGCGCGAGATGCACCACCGCGCCATTGCCAGCGCCTTCTTTGGACCAATGTCTAATGCTACAGAGGTGATTGTAGAAGCAGAGGATGAGGAGCCAACGAGCCAGAGGAGTATTGAAGCTGTGAGTAGCGATAGAGGTCACAGACACAGGAGAAGACGCAGAGGCGCTAGTACAAACGGAGACGGATTACTTCGAAGGGTTTTTAGACACAGAACAGCGTCTGAATCGGCGCTAACTACAGCGACGGAGGAGGAAGAGCAGGAAGAAGAACAGGTACGGCAACGGGCGTTACGACAGCAGTTGTCGCTGCCTTTAGACTCACCCAATAGAGAAGAAGAAACAGTAGAGCAGCGAGCAAGAAGGCGGGAGAATCGGGTGCTGTTCGAGGAACTGGTGCACTTGGCGAACACCCAACAACCAGTGCATTTCGATACATTCAAACAGAAATCATTGAGGAAGAACAGCAGGAGCAGGAGCAGCAATAAGTCACTAAGTGCGCAGTTGAGACGGTCAGGGTCAGCGGAAGCTCATGATATTCCAGATTTCAGCTCATCAGAGGACGAAAGTGAAACCAGCGACAGTGACGTGAAGATTGAGGATGAAAGGATCAACACAGAGCTGCTGGAAGCGTATATCGCCTATTCCAAGTCAATAGGTCATGAGCCCAATATCCAGCTAACTCCGGAGATGATCCCTCTTGGAGCAGATCAGAAGCCTCACGACAGTCACGTAGATCAAGACGACAGCGAGGACGACGAAGAGTACGAAGCTACTCGAGCGTCGTACATTCAAGAGCGACATGTACTCAAGGAGCATGAACACTTGTGGACTGGGTTCTTAGGTACACGGTACAGCAAACGTCGAGGTTGTGTGCAGTTCTGGATATGGCTGGGAATCGGTGTGGGGGTTCTTCTGTGGTTGGGTATTTCTCTTTCATCACTGGAACTTAACGAGGTGCTTCATCTGGACGCTTTCACGGTGCAGAACGTTCAGATCACGGAGGATTACACGTTCCTTCACTTTTTAGAGGAGGTGGACTTCCATCTCACTTATACGATCGAGACACCCAAGTCAGATCACCCCAACTCGTCCTATTTCAACGCTCTTCTGCTCAATGAGTACGAGTACGAACACTACGTCGAAGGTGAACCGTTCAAGTACATTGAAGAAGGCACCACACTCCGCACGAATTACGCGTATCTTCCGCACACGTACATTGACAATACCATCAAGGAGACAATGTACTTCGTGATGCAGCCGTGCCATCTCGAGCGAAATCCGACTGTAGACTACTGTCAAACTGGCCAATTACCAACAAGTGTGTATTCCAGTGAAAAAGTTTACAACCTGGACCAGAAGAAGAAGATGAGGAAGAAAGAAGCCTGGGAGAACTTCAACGTCACGTATTTGTCCGTGAATCCGATGCCAGTGGCTTGCAGTTCGTCCGGTTGGCTCGGTGGCAGCTATTTGCTGCTTTTCCTGCCGTACGTGATCATCACTTTGTTTGGCTTACGCGTCTTTCAGATGGTAATTCATTGCGAAAGTTGGCAAAAGAACCTTGAAAGAATTTACTCCCGAGAGCTTAACGTCCCCGAGAACGAAGTGGACTACTGGCAGCCAACGCCTTGGGATCGTAAAGTGCCAAAGACCAAGTTGTGCGGACCATGCTGCTGGAAGAAGTTTAGGCATCCGTTTGAGCCGTTCTACACATGGTGGAGGCATGAGAACTACTTCACGTGGATCTTTTGTCCCTACAGGAACGAGCGTCTCTCACGCGGAGAACGGGCACTAATCGTTGTGTGCTCACTCTACATCACGTTCTACGTGCTGTTTATCATCGTCATGCTGCGAGATTCCTGGGGAGCAGACATCACGATCTTCACGTCCGTCGTCCTGTACGCGATCCTGATCTCCATCCTCCCGTCGGCAGGCAAAGCCATTTTCAAGGAACTGTTCAAGCTAATCTTCCGCCAGCGACGCAAATATTACCGTGCGAAAGTAGCAGGTGGCGATCTCAGCGGTTTTTCCTTTCGATTGGCGTTCTTGCTGCAAGTGTTGGTGGTTGTGTTGCTGACGCTGGCTCAAGTCCCAATTTTTTACATTTGGGCCTTCCGGAGCTGCTTGTTCCTCAAGAAGTTCATGTGGTTTGGTCTGCTGGCTGCAATTATGCGGATGAGCTTGATGGGTCTCGTCCAGGACTTAGCCTGGTACCTGATCATCAAGACATGGGGCTGGAAGGATTTGTGTCCATACTGCACTGAGCGTATTGCGCACTGTGATTGCTTCAATGACGAGCTGCTGGTGCTTGCAGTTGAGCGTGTCGGGCCTAAGTGGGAGCTCATTCGGGTCCTTGATGATGTCATGGCGAAGCAGCACCACTATGACCCTCAATTCGAGCTCTACACGGCTGAACAGCTTCGAGAACGTTGGGAAGTCCTAGTCGAGAGAGCTGAAAAGCACATGGAGAAGATTGAGAAATTGCGAGCGTACCAGGAGAAGAAGCGGCTCGAGGCTTTACGCCACGATCGCGTCCGCCGCAGCTTGACAAGTTTCCTGTCCTTCCGTGGTACATCAGAACAGCCTCAATCCGGCAAGGAATTAGAAGACGAAGAAGTGAACGAGACGACACAGCGAAAATCATCGGAAGCTGCCAGCACAAGTAGCAGCACGGACCGCAATCATGATTCAGGTGTGGATCTTCATGTGTGCAGCCTTCGCGAGAAGAAAATTCTCGAGCTGAACAACAAGATTAAGCTGGACACGTTTGAGAAGCACTACGACTCGAACATTTCTGAGGTGTTCCATGCGCTCACTCACTCCGTCCAGAAGCTGCGTCGTCATGGCAAACACAAGACCAAATCCAAGACGAAGAGCTCAGGACTCGAACAAATCCCAGAAGAAGGCCACAGCGACAGCGAGCACGACGGATCTCGAACACGGACGCAGCTTGGAAGCAGTGACTCACGTACTAGCGACGGAGAGACTATGTGGGTCTTTGATACACCTGCGCAACGTCTGCAACGTCGGGAAGAGGAGAAACTGCAGCGAAAACGAGCATTCCAAGTCTTGAATGACTACAAGATTGAGAGTGTGGACACTAATCCAGAGCCCAATGCACCTGCTGGTCCAATATTGTCGCCGATTCTCTCTCGTCAAGGTTCAATGTCGGCTATCTCCGGTGCAGTGCCATTATCAACAAGCCGAGTTAGCCAGCAAGACACCAAGAGAAGACCATTGCTATCTGCCCGCACTCCAACGACACCCCGCAGTGAAGACCTCGTTATTTTGATGCCGGATGGACCCAAACATGGCAAGACAAAGGACAAGGTCAATCTCGACGAAATGGCTACTGGATGCGTGGAGGACGACTACAACGATGACGATGACGACCAGTATCCGAGCGACTTGGAGCGTGGAACGCATCAACCTCTTTCCGGTGCTCCAGATCAACCACCGCAAAGCTCAACGCGCGTGTATTCCGTCACGGAACGACCACAGACTCTGTTCCGACGAGTTTCTGCCTCAGCATCCGCCTTCGCAGCTTGGGCACTCAACTACGATCCTAACGTAAAGTATTAATTAAGGCCACTATAGAGATGCTACCATGCATCTGCATAACAAAAGCCAACTCTATCTAACTGGAAAGCCACACGCCATCGATTTTCGACCTCACCACAAAACTTTAGTACCGGAAGTGTTTTCCTTCTCAAAAAGAACCATCACGCGTAACTTCAACTGCCAGATCAATACAACCACTAAAGCCACAGAACACAAACACGAGATTGTTTCCTCTTCATCGATCCCACAGGATTCGCTTTTCTTCCATTTCAGTGTTTTAATCCCAACGTGGTCGTCCTGCGACTAGTGTAGACAGAGTCCGAAGAAAACTCTGCTGTTGCTGCTGTTGCATTCGGTTGGTGCACGGGCCATCCGGATTAAAGCATTCTTACTGACAAAATGTCCAATCACTCGCGGCGAAAAGCTACAAGTCACCGAACAGTCTGTGGCAAGATGCTTATCTGGCGCGCTGGCGCATTTTTCGGCGCTTGCGGCGAAGGCGGCGCATACGTTTCTTGCGCCACTTGGCACGCATGCCACCGTTCACAGACAGCAGCATCTTGAGCGTGTCGCACTCGCCGACGGCGTAGTCAGCGAGCGAACCGCTCGTCAGCTGCTTGCCGGCGCAGACCAGACGGAAGTTCTGGATGTACTCCACGTCCTCAACGGCCTGCTTAACCGACGCTACCGAGGCGTCCGCCGCCACGCTAAGCGTGAGCGGGGAGCCCGACAGGGTCTCCACAAAGAGCTGCATTCTTCCCTCCTGGATGCTCAGATGCTAGTGTCACCGAACGCAAACAAGTCACAAATAATAAGTATCGGCACGCAATATTCACCAGAGCGAACACAAAACGGCAACGTACCCGAAACGATGTTCCAAGCAGAGCAGTCAGCAGAAAGTGAGAGCTGCTGCTGGTGGAAGCAAAGGCATCAAGAGCCGCCTGGGGATAGTTGGCTGTAAGCTTGTCAGCGGATGTATACTTGATATTTGTATGCGTGGAACACCGCATATACTTGTTTGTTAAGTGTAGAAAAGAGTAGATGACAATTGTAAACGTCGTGATTGGCTGGCCTACAACATGATCTACTGGCCAACCAAAATCCCATTGTGTGGACCACCGAACTTGAAGAGGTTATTCTTGTGAGGGAGAAAATAGTGCCTTCAACTTGCTGTTGTTCAGAGTGATGGTCATGTCATGCGCAAATGTAGCGCCTCCCAAGCTGTGACCATTACTGTGGCATAGTTGCTGCCGCTCTGTGTGATCTCCACCAGTGGCAGTGGCAATCGACCAAGAAACAGATACCGGATCGTCAAGTGTGCAGTCACAATGCCAGTGGCAGCCACTTCGCTGGTAGTAAGCGTCGACTTGACCGTTGCTACGTTGGACTCTGCAGCTCGATACATCTCTGTCAACATCGCATCTAGTTGAGCGGTCACAACGGTGGTGTTTGCAGTAAAGTCCTCCATAAACTCATACGTGGACTCCAGTGTGAAACTCAGGCTGGCATGCCCAGCGACTAGCTGGAACGTCAGCACTTGCTCTCCATGTTGATACTCCAGTACAAATTGCCTATTACTCGACTGATCATATACCAGTGGGCAGTGATTCTGCCAAAAGCACGTGAAGCTTGAGATAAGCACCTTACTCATCGTACTGGACCACACGGTGCCGTCGAGAGGGGTCAAACAGTCCTTCAATAACCACGATACGTCTTTCCCATCGCCCATTGTACCTCCTTGGATCAAAGTGGAGATCAGAGTTAAATCATTGAAAAATAGAGCACTCGCACAAGCAGAGAACTCCCGACACTCAAGTTTGTTGTTGCAGTCGGCCAAGAAGTCTACGCACTCAGTACAAGCAGGTGCAACATTTCCAAGTAAAGTTGGCGAGTACAGTCCACCCAGGCGTGGCTCCTGCAGGTTGAGAGTTATGCTAATATTTGTAGATTCATTCCCAGTACTTGTTACTTCAGGAAGTCCTGCTGAGATGAACGCTGGAACAGGTTCGTCGCTGGCTGCCGCCACCGAGAGATCACCAACTGGTCGACTTATAAGCAACGTTGCTACTGTATCCAAAGAATGAAGATCCAGGTCAAGCGTGAAAGGAGTGATGACAGTGAAGTTTTCCATAGTATAAACAGTAGCAAAGGTGAAACGAAGTGCTTGGTCAGTGGAAGTTGACGACCTGTTCATATGTAGCGTCCAAGTATCTCCACTCGTGTTTTGACCACCTATCCAAGGAGCTGGATACAAGCTAGAACTTCGAGCACTGGATGCTGGTGGAATTCGGATAGACGAGGAAGAAACAGGATCAAGGCTCTGCAGTTTACGTAGAAATATTGGTGCCACTTGGGTAGACCCTGTAACTCGCAGTTTGATACACACTCCAGGAGCTGCCCTTCCACGTATATAGCACACGTCCGGACTACCAACTACTAAACCGGAGGACGAATTCGATCCAGGATGAGTGAAATCATAGATAAATGACGGCTTGTAGTTGCGTAGCGTCGTGGAATAGGTAGCAGAGCCGTTGCTGAAGGTGTCAAGCTCTGCTTTGATGAACAGTCCAGGTAAATATTGTGGCCAAATTGGCCATCCTTCATCGATCTCTCGCTCAATTAACTCCAGTGTTTCCCCAGAATACAAAGCGATCGTGGTCGCTAGTCTGTATGAGAAAACAATGGAGCGGATTCCTCGTCTTTGGCTTTCGTCGGTGATAGTTGTTCGATACCTGGCCAACAACAAGCGGTCCCACGAGCTCTCTAGCTCATTGGACGGCCAGTCTACAACATCAGCCGACACGAAAGTCACCTGATCATTCTGAACTGCGACTTGTTGCAGTAAAAGCACCAAAGCAGACCGAACGAGGTGTAACTGGAAGAAATTTGGGGACTCTAGGATCGTGCTAGAGGCAACTCGAATAGTGAGTGCAAACGAGATAAAGGGATTCACAGTGCTGTCACCGCCAAGTCCATTGCTGGTATCTATGAACTCCACACTTGCAGTCGGAGCGTTAGCGATTCCCAAAGCATCGTGCAGACTCAATTCAACAGCGCCTTGCTTACTTCTGATGTAATTTGCGAGCATCTGATGGTCAAAGCTGGCTGTGCCTTCAGGATCCACGATAAAGCTTAGTGTCCAGTTGATAGCATTAACAGGATCAAAAAGGGGCTTATCAACATCATCTTCATCATTATTAGTTGCGAGATTGGTCTGCGCTGAAGGGAAATCAATCCGACCGAAACGCACACGGCAAGGTCCAATAGAGGCAAGATCCTCCTGCAAGAAGTCAAGAATGGCCCCCTTTGAGCGCTCGAGTCGTGCCCATGAGACGTTGAACATGTTGAACGTCAATACTGGTATGTTTTCAGAGCTGGATCTATCGTCGCTGTCTGATGGATATATCAAATCTCCTGCTTTCGTATCGATATCCATCGCTAGAAGTTCCCATTGAGGTTCCATTTCGTTAAAATCTTGTGCGATAGTGGTGGAGGAATTATCAGAGTGAAGGTACATTTCCACAAACTCTGCATATTGCAAGTTGTTAACGTGAAGTTCGATCTCCAATATACCCGCATGAGCATTGTAAGTAGTAAACGGCAACAGTTCTGTCGGGGAATGAATAATGATATCAGAGACTCGGACTGAAAGAGTTGATAGCCGTTTGGCTAACAGATACCTCAACCGTAAATCTTGAAAAGCATCTCGATCCATTGTGTAGTGGTCACTTCCGCCAGTACTTGTGGAGCTCACAGACGCAATCACAAGCTGGAGACCCAGCCAAGGTTTCAAGTAAATTTGTATGAAAGATTCCCCATCCAACACGACGTCCACCAAGGTCATTGGTTTGCCAAACATCCAGAGACTGTCAATTGTCACGTTACCTGTAGGCGAAAACTTCCCATACTTCAAAATATCAGCGATACGACCACGTTCTGCTTCAATTGCAGGCAACATCAGCTCTGAATTGGCTGTAGTTTGCGGTGGAGGAAGTGCTGAAATGCCCACCGCCACGTAATACACTCCCTGCTCCGTCTCGGATTTGGCATCCGTCTGCAGATACTCAAGAAGTACTCGATCAACGGTTTCTACCTCCATAAAATCCTTGATCTGCTGGCAAAACAAGGCAGCATTTGTCTGCAGATTGCTCATTGCAACTGGTGTCGATACCAATATCTTGGCTCGTACACGCGGCCCTGAACGGTACATCCTTCGGATTGCAGTCCAGCCCGAAGTAGACGTGTGCATCTCGTTCCACTTGCTCCAAGTAAACGTTCCGTAGTCAATTGACACAGCAATTGTCGGGAAAGTGATAATTCCAAACAGCAGAACCGAAAAGATCCAGGGATATCGAGCCATTGGACGCCACCTCCGAGTGTATTGACTACGAGCCGAGTCATTCTGTTTGTCTAACTGCCGTCGACGGCTGCAGATGCCGAAGAACGGCTGTCTTGTACGTGATGCCATCGCAAGATTGGGTATCTGCGTCGTTTCAAAGCTTGTAGATCCCTTTGCCGGGGGCTCTTCACTCTACGCTACACTTGGATTGAGGAGTCGGTCGAACTTTGCCTCTAGCTGCTGCTCAGGAGACAGAATACCCTGCTTCTCAAGCTCTTTTTTACGTTCCTTCTCCTTGGCATTGAGCGCTGCAATACGCCGTTTGTTACGAGTGGTGAGGTCGTCACGCACTACCCGCTTCATGCGCTTGAAAATCTCTGGCACTGAGTGGGAATGGAGAAAGCGCAGTAGATCACTCTTCGGAGCGTAGTGTTCTCCCAGTACGTTGCGTCCTACATGACAATCAACCATCAATTCAATTCACACAGTACACTCACACGTAGACGTACCCCATAATTGAGCGATACCATGAGTATCGCGACGGAATTCCAGTGGATCTTCTTCCAGCTCTGTGATCTGTAGATGTCGAGGCAGTAAAACACCAGTAGTTTCAAGAATTTGCTGGACTCGGAGGCTTTCAAGCTGATCTTCCAGTCTCCTTTTAGTGACAGCGCTTGATGTCGACGATAGAAGCCGCTGTAGATCTGCCTGGACACGAACTGAACTCGTTTGGGGCTTTAACTCTCCATCTTCGTGCGCTTTCTGTCTGCGTTTCAGCGTGAGCTTCTTCCGTGTAGAGTTCGTATGCATACTGAAATCGTCTGACGCTTGTAGAAGGCGCTCGAAAGGACTGACATCTCGTTCGTACTGGTATATCTCCCATGCATCCTCTGATACTTCGTCAGCCTTCTCCACCGCTACAACCATACACAGCAACGTGTACGGAGCTTCTTGCACGCCTCCATCACTTGGAATCGCAGCATCTAGCAGCTGGGGTGTCGCCATTTCCTCTTAAAAAAAGACGTCAAAAGTTGACGGCAACTTCAACTTGTCACTATTCAACTACCGAAATTGAACCGACTACTTACTTCAACTTTACCCTGTCAACAATAGAGAAGAATGTTTGTTGGGAATGCAGACAGTACCGGTACTAAAAAATGCCACAGCACATATATTTCGTAATGCAACACGTTGACTAGGCCTGGCTTTCTTGGCTCGGGAGGAGGAAGACCGGGGAGACGTATAGATACTTTTACGGTCCATGGCGAGATGCATGTTCGCCCCCCTCGTTCCTTCCCGCTCTAGTGGATCCGAGCCAATAGTAATCGAGCAGCTTCCTTCACTTCTCTCGGTCAAAAAGCACGCACGTAGTAATTACACCCGCTTGGGTCTGCGACTTGCGTTCGCCGCATTCTTCTGTTGCTGCTCCTTCATGAGCCGCACCTGTTCGAAGCGCTTCTCCAGGTTGTTCATGGATTGGCCCAGCGAGTCCAATTGGTTCGAGTGTTCACCCAGTGTCTCGAACATGACACCCTGCTGAGCTGCGAGCTGCTGCTGCGTCTCCGTTGTACGCGCCAGCAGGTTCATGAGCATGGAGCCCATGTTGCCCAGTCCTCCCTGCCCCTGTCCCTGTGCTTCGATGGCCGTACTAGTAGCTGCTGCTGCCTGTGCAGCCTGGACAATAGCACCACTTTCGGCACTCGTAGTATCCGGATTCGGCATGGGTTCTGCCACCGGCTCGGGTTTTACCGGAGCTGGGGGAGGTTGTTGCTCTCTAAGAGCGGTCTCTCCTGCCGGTTGCTCCGTGTTGCCTGATGTAGGTGGAGATACCGTTTTCCGCTTCGGAGGCGGTGTCGAGTTAGAATTGGACCGGGACGAACTGGAACCGGTAGAAGTGGGCGCTGCAGGTTCCGGCAATGCTCCACCATTAGCTGCCGCCATATTCTTTAGCCTCTCATCCATGTATTTCAGCACCTTGGCCGCAATCTTGTGCAGAATCTTGGCGTCTACGTTGTGGTGGCCCTTGACGTCGAACACGAAGACGGAGCCGATGCAGAACCCGTTGGGCGTCGTGATGGGTACACCGGCGTAGAAGCGCACAGCCGATGCACGAGTGACTAGCGGGTTGTGCTGGAAACGTTCATCTAGCGATGTGTCTTCTACCACGAGTGCACGTTTAGCGTGCATGATGGTGTGTGCGCATAGCGCCACGTCGCGCGGGATCTGACGCTGCGTGAGGCCGCTATTGGCCTTGAACCACTGCTTCTGCTTGTCAATGAAGCTGACGGCCGCAATGGGGCACTTCATCTCCTTGCACGCAATGCGGCAGAGCTTGTCGAACTTTTCATCGGGTTCCGAGTCCAAAATACGGTACCGGGCCAGTTCTTCGAGCCGCGCGTCTTCGTTCTTGGGTGTTGGCGCACGGGGCCACGGGTGTTTCCAGTCGAAATTGAGCGGGTAGCCATATTTGCTGCTGTGCTTGCTGGTGGCCATAGTGCTCGAACGTAAGAACTCGCACCAACGTCACTAAGCGCAAAGTGTAGAGCGGTGGGGACTTTGGAATGTGAAGCACCAGCGCACGCGGCCGAGGACGCTGTGACTGACCCGACCCACAACCACGCGGAGGGAACGAGACGACGACTCGACGACTGGTCTGGACTTCGTCGGGGTAAGGGAAGCTTTTCATCGAGGTTTTAACCAATCAGTGAATTTAGAAGGGATTTTCAACCAATGGAAATGCTACAAAGGCATTCAGTTTTTTTTTTTCAAAAACACTTCAACACGGAGCGCTGGTTTTGCATGGAGTGCCTTTGCCTTTGGACAGCCGTGAAGGCATGTTCATGCTGGGTATAGTGAAAGCAAGTGAAAAGCCACGCGTGGCGCTAACGATTGTCGAATTGCTTGCAAAGAGACGCGCGCCTCGACACGAAAATGGTCATTAGGACAACTTGCCATCGCGCTCGAACCGAAAGCTTCTTGGAGGCGGAATATCCACCGATCGTCGTAAATTTGACGTTGAGCGGAAGAAGCGCTACTGTATGGATATGCTCTGTCTAATAAATGCGCTCTTATCCCAGCTGGGCCGGTCTGATGAAGGTGTATACCTAATAGGCAAACGCTTGGAAGTAACACCGGCCACTTGTCAGTGCGGGCGGCACCACCAAGGGCCTCGCCATTGGATCACCACCCGAAACGACGCCGTTACTTGGCCATGGCATGGCGAGCCGGAAGAGCCTGCACTTCCTCAAGATGGGGTTTGACCTTCGCAGCGTCGTACAGCTCGTTAATCGTGTCAAGTTTTCAAAACATTCAAACATTCGGGACGCCTTCCCGGCCGTCTTGTTGAGGCTCTGAATGCCATTTTCCTGTAGTCGACGATGCTGACCCAGACGATGCTAAGCAGCAGTAACTGGGGCTCATCGCCAACGTAACGCGGCGAAACCAGGTGGATCGCGGTTGCTACAGCTGAGCTGGCGTCAAACCGTCTAGGGTTTTACCCGCTCGATCTCGCCAGGGAGTTGATCGACCGAGCTAACACAAAGTCAGTATTCTGCTGGTAAGCTTCCAGGGGCCGCACGTATGTCTGTTTGCCAGCAAATTCAGTGTCATGAACCAGATCGTTCTGACAGCTTCAATCCGAGACATAAGCCACTGGAAAGTTGCCAGCACAAAGCTCTCCATTGCATTAACCAGCTGGCAGACACTGATACAGCCAGACAGATGCCTTCAACGGCAAGTCCTCCTTCCACCTTGTTGAAGTGGAAAACTTAGTGTATCCATACACAAATAATATCAAAGATGATACCACGTGGTTTCCAGCGCCATAATCTCAGTGTACCGTTGACGTCAACCCAAGCAGCAGCAGAGACTGTGGAGGCATTCGGAGCCACTCGCAGATTCGCATGGGGAACATCAACACACTCCCGCTGCAGCGCCGCTCGCGATACGCCTTGGCATTAGTGCTCGTCTTCCTCGCTCGCAAAGCTTTCGGTCGCTCCATCCTATCGATTCTCATGCTGATGCGCACAGCTGAGACGCCGAAACTCGTGTACCGCGAGACTGACAGCAATAAGAAACTGCTTTCGTACTGCCCTACTATCAGTACGTGCAATTTTTTTTTTTAAATGTTATTTTACCTAACTATTTTTTCCCTTCAAAATTCCAGCGAAAAACAAGTATTACCCGCCTTGGCGTCTATTTAACGGACACCTGCAGACTGTACGCTTCGCTTACGATGAACGAGGACCTAAAGTCAATTACAAGCGCCAATTGATGAAGTTACCGGACGGTGGAGTGGTTTCTCTGGATTGGGCACTTTTGAATGACCAAAATGTGCCCAACCAGGATCTGAATGCCGAAGCTTCGACGACCTGGTTGGCGGACGTGGAACCTACGCGACGCACAGTGATTTTATTGCCTGGACTAACGGGTGGGAGTCCGGAGAATTATATCCGTAATACGATTGCCAAATTGCAGAAGCTGGGCTGGCAGTGCGTGGTGCTGAATGCTCGAGGATGCGCAAATACCCCCGTGATGACTGCGCAGCTCTTCTGCAGCGCGTACACTGGAGACCTGCGCTTCGTTTTGCAACAATTGAGTGACAAGTACGAATTCACCCAAGAAGCGTTTGTCGGTGTGGGATTTTCCATGGGATCCAATGTTCTTGTCAAGTATTTGGGCGAAGATGGAGAGCAAACACCGTTGACAGGTGCCATTTCGGTTGGTAACCCGTTTGACTTGACCATTTGCTCGGCCAACTTTGGAGGCTCCTTGTTCAACCGCATGACGTATGACAAGGCGCTCAACAATAACCTTCGCGAACTTTTCTTCAACAAGGTGCGCAAATTTAGGCTCATTCGGGGTTAGTATTATGTTTTGCTGAAATTGTGTATTTTTTTAGTGCGATGCCGCGAAGCAGTTTGAGAACTATCCAGGGGTGGATCTGGAGGCTATAAAGGCCACTCGAACTGTACGAGATTTCGACGATACACTTACCAAGTACGTGTTCCACTACGACACGGTGGACGACTACTACAATGATGCTGGATGTGTGAAAAAGCTGGGAGGTGTGAGAGTTCCGTTGCTCTGCATCAATGCCGAGGACGACCCGATCAGTATTAGCTCGGCGCTACCAAAGAACAAGGAAGTGGAAGCCAACCCGAATATTATTTTGTGCACCACGAAATCGGGTGGTCACTTGGCGTTTTACGAGAGTTCACTCAAGCAGCAAGAAAACTGCAAGAAGGAGGCGAACATGTGGACTGTGAACCCCATCGCTGAGTTCGCGGAAGCCGTGCGTTTGAGCAAGGTAGAAAACGTTGCTCCAAAAGGTGAAGAAGACTAAACTAGCTGATGCTAACAGTAGTAGAATGAACTTTGGCTGATCATGCTGATTTCTGTGAACTGACAATCATTTGACTCACGCCAGAAACTGTAAACGATCTAATGGAACGTCTAGCCACTCGATTGGCCCCGTTGACTTAAAACTCGATGTCTTCTTGACTGCCTGTCAGGTCGAATTGAGCTCATTCTCTCATTTGCCGAATTCAAAGCATGACGTTGAAGCTCTCGCTCGCTCTCGGCTTTCAGGAGCACCATGAACTTTACAAGGCCCCCTCTATTTTATCCAGAGAGGAAGAGTATTTCGACGAAGAGGACTGGGACACGCAAACGAAGCTGCGTACACGAAGCTCAAGCTTAGAAGCTGCCTTGAACTCGTGCTTGACGTCACTCTACTCCAGCCTGAACGCAGTGACTGACCGTGCCTCGAAGCTTTACTCGCGTGAACCCTCCCGCCGGCGAAGCTCAATGGTCGAAGTCCCATCGGATGGAGCAGCCCGCCTACTTGCAAGAACAAACTCCATGCCAAAGCTGTACTGCTCAAGTGAATCCGATCTGGACCTCTTTGGAGATGAAGGAACTGAGGACCCAATTGAGCTTTGCTTGTCAAAGAAAGAGGTGAAACAGCTACTGCCGTGTAGCTAAATGTTGTCCTAGTTGAAGTTAGTCAGAGTGATGGTCTTGTGAAGATTTCTCATCAGAATACTGTGCAACGCTTAGCAAGTGACTGGAATCCAGCATGTTGACTTTTTAGGACATGCAACTTGAGCAAATGACCGCTTGGATTCCTGCCACGTCGCCATGGTGACCACTACCGTGACCGGATCAGACGCACCCAACTACTAAGCTTACGCCTCGTAAGTTACGAGCTCCATAGCCTTTAATACAACCTCCTTACTTGCAGTTGCTTTTGTTGGAGTTGCGCTGGTTGACATGCTGGTCCCACGTTGTCACGGGAAGTACCTCTTCCTACAACCATACCTTCTATAACCGATACCACCACTTATCCCGGGCGCGCATGGATGGGTCTTAAAAGAGTCACCACTGCGAAAGAAGCCGTGATGGCTAGTCGGGCTGACACTATGATGTTCACAAATGGAGAGATGCAGGTGAACGCCAGCGTAACGTGCAGGAAGTAACGCCTCGCTCGATGCACTCGGACACCAACGCGGTCGCACACCTTCGGCGTTACATCACACGACTGCTGATAGTATCTTATTAATGTAGTACATTAATACAAGATATGATGGTCTCTAGATGGAGACCGAAAATTTTTCTCCAGTGGAAATGCACGTCCTGGATCCAGAGTCAAGAAGTAAGACAGCGGTGGAAGCGGTCCAGTCGGTGGTGGCGGGACCACACAGCGTAGTTTAGAGAAGATGTCGTGGATTAGTGGTAGCGAGGTTGAGGTGTACTTGTAGGTTTCGTAGGTTCGCCTTGGGAAAGTAGTCACCATGGGCCAAGCAAAACCATACTGAGTCATCTTAGCGTGTAGCATATGCTCAGCCCTCGGAACGTCCTGGATAGCCACAGCCATGCCGAACAAGAACTCCACCCCTCCTCCCGAAAAGAAATCGGTCCCAGTTCTATGATCTTCAAACCGTTTGGCGATGTTGTAGGAACGGCCAGCTTTCATCACGAACGTCTCTTTGCCTAACACCACCTTTCCGTTGGTGTACGACTGGGTCGTACCGCATTTTACCGCATACAGTCCAGGTATAGCCGCAGGCGAGTACAGTAGACCAGGCTTTTGTTCATATTCCGTGGGCTGGATATCAACAGGTTCATCGTTATCCCAGTCAAAGTAAACTTTCTTCACGCATTTTTTCATTTCGGAATCATCCAGCGCTCGTTCTAGGCTTAGATAGACAGCACCTTTATGACCAGGATCTGTAGTTAATATGGAGTTGTGCCCATTCACAATCAGTCGTTCGGCGTTAAAGTGCTTTCCAACCGCGTCTGCCAGCTTTCTTGTCTCTGTTTTCGGTATCTTTGACTGCAGGTCAGACCAAGGGATGAACGGCATTCCGTCGTGGAAATGTACTATCGGAAAGGCCCTCTCGTAGTGTCTAAGTTGTTCATGAGGAACCATGGCAGGATAATTCCAGGTGCCGAAAGCACGAGGAGAAACTTGGGTAGTGTAGTGCTCCATGGGTGTCTTGGGTGTCTTGGGTGTTTTTTCGAAGTGAGAGCACTTCACTTAGGCACGCTTCATGGTGCGCGTGTAGACCAATCAGTGAGGCGCTCGTTAAACTGCTTGCCCTGGAAGCGCTCTATTAGATGTTAGTTAGTGGTAGAAGAAGCTATGCATTGCGACTCGATATACCAGCGAGTCCTCCAGCAGAAACTCAAGTCGCTTGATCTGCACTTTTGCTCCGGTCACTATAATGCTGTGCAGGAAGAGCGAAAGACTCTGCGCTTTCACGAACGATATCCATGCCCGCAGACGCCACATGCTGCAAGCCTTCAACCAGTATACAGAGGAAACAGTTCGTTTGGTACAGTAGAGCCAGGATTTTATCTTTAGGATCCGAAGTCTTATGGCTCTAACAGTCCCGATTGAGTTGGCACAGTTGACTGCAGTCTTAACTCTCAGGGTTCGTTACAGCACCGATCTTGTTGACGATCTCTAAGGTGCAGTCGTCGTTTTGCCGGATGCATTTGATGCCGCATGCAAGGGGGTATGGGGCATTGCGTCCAACATGTATCCGTGGCATTGTTCCTGTTGAAATTACTGGCACAAGTACCCACGATGTGCGCCTCAATGTAGCAAGCAGAGCCTGCGAAGAGGACCCACCCGGAAAGAACAACATGGTGTGCTGCAGACCCAATGAGGCTAAAGTGAACGCAGACGCGGCCATGATGATGATCGAGCTTAGCAGCTTGGCTGTGGCTCCAGTTGAGTTAACAACTCCAATAGTAGCGAAAGAGCTTCGGAACCCGCACGAATTTCTTGCTCTCTGTTCCATACTTCATTGGGAAGGGTCCAGAGTGCGAATAGCGCGAAGTGTAGCATAGGCGCTTGCTATCAACTTGGGATACACCACAATTACTATTCAGTCGCGTGGTGAACAAGGTGTATCAATCACATTGGGAGCGAGAGCTTGTTCGCATCCACTTGGCAAAGTCGGGGGCCTCAATGCACCGGGTGCATCATAACGGATACTATCGCTTTATAACACGAAACAGCTCCGCGGTGTCTTGGTCTTCAACTTCACAATAGCTGGACACTGAATTCGGAACCACGTTGGAAAGACTACGGCCTTGCTGCATAACGGTAGCATGCAAGTATAGCTCCGGGTACAAATACCATTGGTCTTCATAAACACACGAACAACCCAGTGAAGAGGACGTCGAGGAAGTGGTTATCGCAACCGCGGAAGCCTACTACGAGACCCACCGTATGTATTCCGTGCTTTTGTTGGGGATAACCACGTACTTGCCATGAGTTCTTGACAACCCACAGTAGCCAAGGCGAAGAACCACTCGACGTCGCACACTCCAGGAAGGAACCAGGCCCACCTCCTGGGCACGTACACCGGCTTAATGTCAGCACTGACTCAGTTGAACGGGCCATATTTCACATGCCTCCGTCCATGACTCACTCGCCATCAATAGTAGGCCGGCACTAGGTGGGACGCTGCACGACGCCGTCGCTACTGTGTGTGCGCTACTGTGTGTGATCGGTAGGGTTCACTATTAGGAATTGAATCCACTAGGAGTCCACTAATAGGGAAGAGTGACGATTTGGGAAATGCCAAAACGCCGCAGCTCTCTCCACACTGCGCTTCCGGACCCGAAACTTGGTACTAGCCTGTAAAACCACTTGATACAGTTTGTGTCATATTGACAGGACGATAGCGTGTGTGTACGGCGCACAAACAGCGTATGTGTGCTGCCAGGGACACCTTGTCCCCTGTCGCTTTGGGACCTCCCAAAGCGACAGGGGGTTCGTCTACAGATGGGCAGTATTATTTTAAAGAGAATGACCTATATCAATTTAAAGAGAAAGATAAATTTAAAAGGAAAGATCAATTTAAAGAGAAAGACCTATATCATTTTAAAGAAAACGACCTATATCATTTTTTACAGACCCATTTTTTTTACTCGAACTGGACGGAGCTCCTCGCCATCTTCTGCTTCCGACGCCATGGCCGAGGCCGCCGGGGACCTCCTCGTACACGTCCGGCAGCGGCTGGACGCGCTCACCTACGACGACCACTCGCAGTACCTCTTGAGCTCTCTACAGGCCTCTCCGTTCGTCTCCGTTGGCTCATTATCACACCGCGTCTCGTTCCAGCCACATTTACAGCCTAATGCAGTGCAAACTACAAGTACCAGTAGACGGAGGTCGACGCTGATTGGCTCTTGGCTTCGATATGCAGGACTTACGGGCTATTACGTCCGTTTAGTGCTGTTATTGGGCACTGGCTGGCTATTGGCTATGGTGGGCATCTTCACCTTCCTCTATGCGTTACCAGCAGCTCAAGAAGACATTGTACTTACGAGTACAGCACAAGTGATATTACTTTTGGGAGTATATTTCCTTGGAGGAGCTGTGGGGTGTCTGGCGTTTGGAATTTGTGCCGACCATTTTGGACGAAGACCAGTTTTATTAAGTGCGTTGACCTTCTGGCTTGTTGTGAACGCCTTGACTGCGGGAGCGTGGAATTACGCGTCTTTTGTGACGCTGAGACTACTGGCAGGTATAGGGATTGGAGGACAATTGGCGCTTTTGGCGACGTTAGCGTTGGAGTACACTCCGACGAGGACCCGAGGGAGAATTACGGTCTTATCGGTGTCAATAGCTGGTCTGGGAGTCTTTGGCGGTGTGGGGTATGGACAGCTAGCGAGTTCCGCTCTGGGCGAAGGAGGACTTGGATGGAGAACTACCTATGGTGTCCTCAGCGCGATGGCATCTCTGTTTCTTGCGGTGCTGTACTTGGCACTGGAGGAGTCGCCCAAGTACTTGGCCAGTGTCGGACGTACGGAGGAAGCGCTGTATATTCTGGAGAAGATTGAGACTGCCCATGGGATCAGCAGACAAGCAAGAGTGACGGTCCCTACGAGTTTGTACGAACCTCCTTCGCAACGGCCTCAGATTAGCTATGAACAGTATCTGGAAAGCTCAGACTCAGATTCCGACTTGGAGATGGTTCTGCGAAGATACCAGAGCGAACAGGATGAGGAAATGCGAGGACGTTCGGCTTCGAGAAACGCGTATAATTACACAGGACCGGGAGCAGCCAAAGCTCGAAGCCAAAGCCATCGGGCTTCAGCAAGGAGGTTACAGAGTCAACACCAACATCAAGTCGAGGTGTGCACTCCCAGCTCGGTAGAGCCAAGTACTCCGTCCTTCACACTCATTCCTAATGCCGATGTGTCATTTGTGAGAGCGCTTGCTCGTCGTGTAGTGGTGCTCTTCTCCAGATCCATGGCTGGTCGAACGACGCTCATTTGGTTCTTCTGGTTCGCAGAGTTTACGTGCTTCAGTGCTGCTATTGTGACCATGCTGATGATGGCTGGAACATTTATTAAAGTGAACGCTATTGGGACGGGCTTTGGAGTGGGAGATCAGCTCTTCTGGTCCGCTATGACGTTACCAGGCCTCCTCCTCACGGCTGCCATTATCGAGACTGCTGGACGGCGTGTAACACTGTCTCTGTTTGTTTTTTGTGGAGGTGCTGTGATGCTTGTATCTGCATGGCTTTTGGAGGAAGATGGTGAGTGGTTTGGCTTATCTCTGGCGTTGGGAGCGATGGTGTTAGCCACAGGAGGCACTATTGGCGCTATGATCCCGTTTACCGGTGAGCAGTTCCCGCTTCTTACTCGTGCGTTGGGTATTTCCTGTTCGGCAGCTTGGGGCCACCTGGGAATGTTCACTGGAGTTTATCTCGTGCTTCGACGTGTCATGGGAGATGAAGCGTGGACGTGGCATGATGAACGGTTGATGTTGGCTGTATGTGGTGGAGTGGCGATTGTCTTGCTGCCTCTGATTCCGTTTATGGGGCCTGAAACACGTGGGCGGGATATCGATGCGTCATGGTTTGAAGACAACAAGGGGCTTCATCCCCACGCAGGTGGTGTGCTCTCAGCGACGCCAGGAGGTCCAGAGCAACCTGCCTCGGAAATTCGAGGACGACTGAGTAAAGCCAACAGCCGAGGGAAAACTACGGATAGAGCTCCCGAATCCTCGGAGGAAATCGAGCTTCAGATACCAGACTCTCCATTCGGCAGGAACTCGTTGAACCACGTGACGATGGCTCCGGCAAGTTACTCGCCTTCAGCTGCCCTTCAATCTCCTGTAGACTATGCGTCTTCCTCCTCCTCCTCCTCCTCGCCGTCTTCAGGTTTCTGGCAGAGACATTCAGTTCGTCATTTTGGGCGAAAGATGAAGCGCGCAGCTCAGGCACTTACTCATGGACCCGAGGAAAAGCATGTGGTGTTTATTCCCGACTCAAAGCTCAGTGGAAAGCGGACTATTAACGATCGATGTGATACCCTTCCAATCGATGATCTGGATCAACTGGACGCGATGGTTACTGAGCACGAATACCGTCAACACCGCTTAAGCGTCGATCAGCCTCGACGTCAGTCTGTTTTGGAGATGCTGGAACCAGTGCTGTTGGAATGGCGTCGATCTGTATCCAGTTCTTTCTCCAGCTCGGCACGAGACTTGAGCAGCAGCAGCAAAGCCAGTAAAGTGAGCAAACCGGATCACAGCGCATCGATGCCGACGGATGTGGAGTCTGCTACCGCTGTCTCCGTCCGTTCAAGTGAGACGGGACGCTACACGATCGATCTCGATATGTTCGACACGTTCACGTACATTTCCACGCCCGTGCTAGGTGGCGACACATATTCAGGCCACGAACACCGAGAACCGAGCAATCTTTCATCTACTAGCAGTGAGATGAAGCAAGCAAGCTGATCTCGAACCGCAGAGACGGCATTTTGATACTATGTATTGAGCTTCTAAAATCGAAGTGTCATTAAGTTACGATAATCTAATGTAGGTTTTGTTAAAAGCATCTTTGAAGACGTCTTAAATTGAAAGATCTTTGAACGACCCATGGCTGGTTGGAAAGTGTGCTTCTTGTCTTTCGTGGCTTGGATCTCGAGCTTAAGCTATGACGTTGGCGCTGCGGATTCTTGGCTTAAATCTCCCCCAGCATTCATGCAACTTCGATGGCCGAATGCAAGTCTGTTGCAGGTTTCATTGACGGAACCAGCTCTTCTTGCAGGCACTAAAACGTTTTACACGACCGATTCCGTCACTGTGTTAAGTGTTCGCAACGCTACATTGTTCGACAGTTCCAGTCGAGCAACATTCGAGATGCTTTTCCTGATCGGAGACCCTACTCAGGCGTTCATTACCACATCAAATCCTGATTTGAATACGGTTGGCCTAGCTGCAGCTTTGTCGAAAAGCTTGGAAACGGCAGTTCGTACTGCTGCAGGAGACAAAAATTTATCAGAACCCCTTTGGCAGGTTGTCACTGCGTTTCAAAGCAATGCTGTTACCTGTTCGTCTATCTCAAGTACTGACGTCCTCTCACTTTACAAGTCTGCACCGAACTTCCCAGCCATTCGACAAGGAACAATACCAACTGGAACTGCTTTCTTAACGTTCAACGTCTTCTTTCGGAACGTCAATGATCCGTTAAAGCTGTCACAAAGTGTGGTGTTTCAAGTTCGACGTGGAGTAGCAGAGTTCCTAGGTGGATATTTTAACTTGAGTTACGTCGTCTCCAGTGGCCCAGCGACTATGGCCACAGATTCGACACTGCAAGTGAACCAGACGTTCTTCTTGAAGCTCCCAGTTACGGCTGGTACTTCCATGCAAGCTCGTCAAGTTCTGGCTAACCGTGTGTTATATGGAGACCTCTATCGTCTTGTACCTGGTACTACCCATCCAATTATGTTCTTGGACTTCATTTTCGCTTCAACAGAGCTATCTGCAGTTTTAAGCTCACTAGCTATTGCAGGCTCTCAGTCCTTTGCAGCTACGTTGACTCCATACGTTTTCCGCTACATGAATTTTGATACTTTCCCCATTGGAAACCCACAGCTTCCAGAACCAGTAGCTGATACCACAACGCTACTTGATTCAGTATCTCAAGACGCTTGGAACGCTCTTCGTCGGAAGAAACTACTTTTCCACTACAATCCGGATGCAGGACTACCCAGTGATACCAGTTACCCCTCGACTGTCAGTCCTAATGCTGATGTCTATGGAATATTCACTACGACTATCTACTGGGCCAATACGTTGCCACGCGATTTCTGGCTGGAAAGCGCCGAATCTATCGATCCTGTGACGTGGAACCTCTTCCCCCAGCTCTCTCTTTTCACGGACGAATCAACATCTTTTTCTCTTCTTGCTCCGATTGTTCGAGTAGGGAACACATCGACTCCACTATGGACGCTACAAGCTGCAGATCCGGGGAAATTGGATATGGCTCTTAATTTCCGAAGCGCAGACGACAATACCTTAGTAAAGGTAGAACTAGCTGTTATTCTACATTCTTCAGGCGATGCTGAGTCTACAGTCACAAGTATCGCTCGCGCTGGAAATTCAACTAGTAGCGTGAATGTCGTTGTTCGCCATCAAAGCCGGCTACTACGCAACGCAGCGACGGATAAAGTGAGTAAATTGCTACTGTATCTCGAGTTTGGCACGGCAGAAGTCACGGAAAAAAGCGCCGATGGCTGTGCACATTGTCAGCAACTTCTGGACTGGTGCACGAATGAATCTGGTTGTGCTGTACTGAAAACGTGTGTGCTTTTGGCAATTCAAAGTCCCATTTCACAACTGGCTGCGACGTCAACAGCCATTGAAACGAATGATCTCTCTTCTTTGGTTAACAATTGCCTGACCGGGACAGCAGCGTCACCTGTAGATGTAAATTTTCTCATGCTGTTCACGAGTGCTATCAGATGTCAATTGAGGCGGTTGTGTCCCTTGCAGCCTACGAATTCCAGTATCATTATTCCATCAGGAGTTCAACTTGTATGGGGTAATAGCATAGGTCAACAGCGTATCCAACCGGCCAAAACTGACTCAACCTTTCCCGAGCCGACTAATTCACCATTGAATATCTCGTTATCGATCGGTGGACGCGTGGTTTGTTACATTTCTGTATGGAATAACGTCACAGCTTCGGTATTAGAGACGAAGATCACACGTTCTTGCACCTTTGCCAAGTATTTAGGAGCTGTCCGTGCGAATGTGGCCTCGAATACTGCCGGCGCTACAGCTATAGACCTATTTTACGATGGTCTAATAGGTCCTCTGCCTGTGTTATCATCGTCTGCCTCCAGTACTGAAGCCATTGGCGCGACAATTTCTACTGTGGCGAATCCAAGTTTAACCATTCGCTACATCTCTACTGGCGGTCCGATCCCGTTCGCTGCTACTACCGATCGTCCACCAATTGATGCGTGTGTAGAGTGCAAGCGACTGGCACTGGACGTGTGTCTCCGTGATGCAAAATGTGCAGCAATGGCTGATTGTATCATGCAACAAAACAATGGCACGTCCACCGTCACTGCTACGGATGGTTCGGCTACAACGGCATCACTAGCAGACGCAGTGCTGAAGCTTGTTCGAGCTGACCAAACAGGCACTAAACTCTCATTTGAATCGGGGATAACCTCCTGTATCCCTGGGGCTATTACCGATGGTGTCTCCAGTGTGGATGTCAATGGAGCTTCTTGGCGAAAACTTGTCAACGCTAGTGCCTGTTACAGCCGAACTGCTTGTCCTTTAGCATTAGCGTCTGTGTTGTCATCGTCGTGGTCGTCACTCACTTCCAACTATTTGACAGTCGGCAAATGGAGTATTTCGCCTTCCCGCAAGCTCCAACGACTCATTTACACTGGAACAACGACAACTCTCGCCAGTTTAAAGGTTCCGCTGTCTCTTACGTACGAAGGAATTGTTGTGACGAATACCAGCGCTGCTGATCCAGAGTCTCTATCGGCTTCACTCCGTCGTTTCATTCAATACGACGATATTCAAGTAGTTCAAGCTACCATAGACAGCTCAACCAGTTCGACGACCAGCTCCACTACGACAAAATTCGCTTGGACAATCTCCTACGGGCATTGGGCTGGAACATTACCTATCTTCATACCTCCAGGCAGCAAAGAGTGGATGCTCGTAGGCTATCCTACACTGGTAAACGGTGTCGTCACGCCAAAGGACAGCACTTTAGAGCTGGTTCCTCGCAGTTCCAGCAGTACCAGTGCAACTACAACCTCCTAATATTTGCCGAAGTAAACATTTTGCAGCATTTTTTTCAGCTTTACACAACTTTATGACCCTCACTTACCTTGGTCAGACAAATTTGTGGGGGTTGATTGTGAAACGAGCAACATGCAGCGCTGGCACTCGAGTAGCCAGCAAATGAGGGTTAGTCAGCGCTTCTTACTGCCAAATTAGCAAGGCATCAGAGCTGGCCACTGAAGTTGGCTGCGTCACCAGGGTGAATAGCTGTGCTCCACTTGCAGGTGATCTTGCGGCGCGTGGAAAAGAACTCGACGCAGCCATCGCCCGTGATGTCCATGTCTCCGTACTTGCTCTTCGTGCCGTACATGCCGCCAAAACTGAACGGCTCACGCGGAACGGGAATTCCGATATTGATCCCGATCATTCCAGCGCGGAAACGGGACTGGAAATACTCAGCGTACGCACCATTCGAAGTGTAGATAGCCGCCGCATTACCGTAGTCATTGCCGTTCTCGATCTCCAGCGCTTCATCGAACGATTTCACTTGATACACCGAGAGTACAGGACCAAAGATCTCGTCCTTGATCGCGGCATCGTCCGGTTTGGTGTGGAGAAGCACAGTAGGCCCGACCCAGAAGCCGTTCGGTTCTTGCGACCACGATCGACCGT
Source organism: Phytophthora meadii (assembly GCA_032432875.1). NCBI lineage: Eukaryota > Oomycota > Peronosporomycetes > Peronosporales > Peronosporaceae > Phytophthora > Phytophthora meadii. Next base: position 985,805 of record JAUMGV010000057.1, on the reverse strand, counting down.
CCACCAGTACCTTGACGCCTGCAGCTTCCGCTTCATTGATGTACTTGAGCACTCGCGTCTTTGATCCTTCGTCAATAAGAGCACCAACCTGACCGGCCTCAGTTCCTTTAGTCAGCTCCTTTGATTTCTGGACGATTTTGTCAAGCAAAGCTGAGCAGTCTCCAACAAGAAGGAGAACAGAGGCGGCCATGCAACGCTGGCCAGCACAACCAGCATACGACGCAACAATGTCCTTGGCAGCGACTTCAACGTCTGCATCTGGAAGGGCCACAAGATGATTCTTCGCACCTCCTAGTGCAAGAACTCGCTTGTCCAGCGCTCGGCATCGACGAGCAACCAGCTGAGCGACGCGACTTGAGCCAACGAACGTCACAGCAGCAACACCAGGATGATCACACAAGCTGTTCACCGGGTCCACAGTTCCGTTAATGATCTGGCACAAACAATGATGCGTTAAAAACTGTAGGACCGCAGGTATACACTTCGATTCCCACTCTGCACCTGGAAAACACCCTTGGGAACTCCCGCCTCCAGCAGTAGCTCCGCCACACGCGCCATTGTCAGGGGAACCTAAACAACACATTAGACCAGTAATATTTCTACTCTTTATTTGTTCCTCTCACCTTCTCCGACGGCTTCAAGATGACACAATTCCCCATCGTCAAGGCAATAGGGATCGTCCACATAGGGACCATAATAGGGAAGTTGAATGGCACAATACAGGCCACAACACCCAGCGGATCGCGCACTTCCTGGCACGTGATGCCTCGTGACACTTGCAGAGTGCGTCCCTGAGCCAATTGTGGCAAACTGCACGCGTACTCGACTGTCTCATTTCCCTTCAAGACACTAGCAAGTGCCTCTGTGCGGTTCTTGCCATTCTCCTTCACCACAATATCCGCCAGCTCATCTACCAATAACAATATCAATATAAACTAATGAAAATATTATCCTCCTCAACGTAATCTTCTCTCCAATACCTTGGTATTGCATCATTAATGCGTGGAATTTCAGCATAATCCCTGCACGCGTCTTGATCGTGGTTTGACGCCACTCCTTGAACGCTTCTTGACCTTTAGCCACCGCCCTGTTCACGTCTTCATGGGTCGATAGCGCACATTCCCCGATCACCGCACCAGTCGACGGACTGATGACGTTGATGTATTGACCCCCCGAGGGGGGCAGGAACTCACCGCCGATCAAGTTGAGCCCCTTCAGCGGGTCCGACATCTTCTGCTTCTTGGTGGGGGACTCGGCCATAATGGACAAGATCGTGATGACCAAACTTCAACCAGAATACAAGGCCACGCATCTGAATTTGGTCCATATTGTATGATGGATACACCATAACCTATTGCTATTTTTTAGCGTCGGAAACCGACCGAAGTCTAGAGCACGCTGAAAGGCGAATCTAAAGCTGAAACTCGGTACGCATGTAGAAGATCTTCAGGAGTGTTTGGTAAGTGTAAGAAGTAGTCGAGGCGGCGCATACAGCGCGATCAGGACACGCGAATACACAAAATTTAGGGACCAAATCACATTACGCGTATGAATCCGACGCGAAAAATTACAATGAGAATCGCTTCCATCGGGGCCCCTTGCAATGCATTACTATTGGCACGCGGTAGCTCTCCTCGGAACAATCCGTTGGCATTCATCGTTCCGTTCCCCTGACAGTGCTGCTACACTCCCGTAGGCTTACAGAGCCATCGCGAGCAGGGGGTTGCCTTCAAAGACCCTGCCGCGTGACGCGTCGTCGTTTTGTGTTGATGGCCCGACTATGAAAATTACCTTTCTAGACTAAATCACAATAGGACCCCTTACAAATTTCAAGACAATAAGACCAAACGGGACTAAAATCCCTGTCCCGGCAGTGTAAACCAGTCCGCCAATCATAAACGAGATGGCCTCCGATTGGCTGACATATTTTACACTGTAAAAATTACAATAAATCGCACCTAATGGATTGGCCAATCGGATTCCAGACCCACCAGTAGCTGCATATGCAAGGTGTACGGACCTTATTGCTCATCTGACCTTAAGGTAGATCATTATCTCATCATGTATGAAATACATGAACACGTAAATCAGCATCGATCACGAGTGGAATCTTTAACTTAACATCGAGTAGTTTCCCACGCATTAGACACAGCGTTTATCTTTAACAACGCTGTGGTCAGCACCACTACAGCCAGACTGGCTAAGCTAGCAGTAATACTCAAAATGATCGGAACTCAGTTGGGTAGCGTCTAATTCAGTTCGCACATTATCCATGTACTTCGAAACACCATGGTATTTTTACAGTGTCCAAGATCACAGGATCACCGGGCTTTAGTAGGGAAAGGGTTAACCCTTTACCAGGCTAATGCTGTATATACAACATAAATAGTACCCGCACGATGTCTCTTAGCTCCAGCATTGAGGTCAGCATAGAAGTGAGTGGGATGTCCTGGATTGTCAGTCCAGTTGTCCTTGATCTCGGAACCTGCATGGTATCCTTCGACACTTCCTGGCACCGACTCCAGTCCGGACGGACGTTGCGTTTGTAACCGTAGTCGAATACCAGCTCTTCGCCCATAGTTATGGTACACACCACATATGGCGATTTGGTGTACACCACTTACACTCACCACTGTCACTGTGAAGTAATATAAGATAACGTGTGAATAAATGGTGTGTTTCAATATCGTGGATATCCCTTAATTCTTTACAGCCCACGCTCACGCCCACTTGGTGACTAGCATCACCAACTGTTTTGTACTCTTGCAGACGATTACCTGAACTCGAAGAAAAAAGACGTCCAAACCCAAAACGAAAGATCGCGCCGAAATAAAATCTAGGGAGCCAATCAAACAATCTAACCAATCCCCCTTCCCCTCGCCACTCACATTTGAGTTTGGGACGGGAACGGGGCTACTTTGGTGAGTGCCATTTGTCACCCTTCCGAAGTGGATACATTTGGTGTATCACACATAATCGTAACACATGGTGCGTCTATTCTACTAATGATCTGCAGTAGGATCCGCATGAATCCCCCGTCTTTGCACTCAGATCCGATTTGGATCATTAGGATCCTAACCAGGATCGGCCCCATATCTAACGGGATCCGTCCAGGATCCGGTCTCTTCTAGCTCAGGATGTGTCCTAGCGTAGATACACATCGAGTAAATCAGGATCCCTTTTTGAATTGGATGATAGGGTACAGGATAGGATCTAGCCAAAACAAATTCAGACTTCAATTATCCTTGTACTTCACAGTACTCCGAATTCAATCTGCTCGGTATCGCATAAGCGCCTTCACTACCAGGGGTGGGAAGTAAAATTGTCCCCTCAGGGTGTTATGAGTGCGTGGTACATCAAACTCAATTCGCCAGGTGTTACGCAGCGTGTCTAGCTACAGCTAAGACCGGGATCCTGTGGTGTTAATTGCTTGACCGAAGATCCCTGCTATAGGAGGCGGCAAGCAACAAGTTAACGAAAAGGAACACACACCAACAAGGCAACCCCAAATTCAAGGATCCACAAGATCTACGAGTTGAAGATCACGATCTACCCCTACCCGGATCCTGTGTGCAGGAATACTCGCGCAAGATCCAATCTGCCTGTCCTCGCCGAGGACGTTTCAAGCTTCACACTACAGGTACACTAGGTGGGCCTCTCAGCAACCACACGCTTATCGGAGTACCCCCTCCCGTTAGTCAGTGTCTGGGCGAAGCGTGGAAGTGAAGTTTGGAAATGAGACTCTCAAGGACACCCCCGTGCTATTGATGTAGAAAGTGAAGCTTGCAACTTCTGTTGGCTAAAAGCATAGTGCTCGACGTTTTCGGTTGCATATGCAGTCCAGCAAACACATACGACCAGAATGGCATGCATGTCAATGATGCAACAAGTGTTCCACTATCAGTATCGCGTGTGTGGGGATACCGAAGTGCTCTCGTCGATGTGTATCATTCTCGCCTACTGGAGCTAGAAGGTTCTCTTGACACTGATCCGCGGTGAAAGCTGGAAGATTACGAGAAAGTGATTAGTCGTCTAAAGCGGCGCGGGTTAATGAAGATTAATGAAGGCAAAAGTGATCTCAAGGATTCAAGAAATGGAGTCCTTGCGTTAAAGCTGATAAAAGATGCACCAACGCGAAATGGCCATTCTCGTGCTTTCGTAATTTATATATTGAGGTCAAAGCCCTGAGGATGTTGTAGGATCTTCCCACTACGGATTGATTGCAAGAAGATCCGGCGACACGGGCGGAACGCTGGAATTTTTATGCGGTAATGGTTCCATGCTTTTTTCCGAGACCAGACACTGCACTGCAAGTTGGTACAAACGATGATGTAAGCGCTTATTTACTAACTACAGTTCTTGTTCCTCTTTCGTGACTTGAATGGCAGGATTCGTGTCCGCAAGTTGCCGTCCTCTCGCACGAGTCTCAACACTGTGATAAGCTTTATCTGCTCTGTTCTACGGGTCCGTTGGCTCGGTTTTAACGCTAGATTCTCGTAGCCATTTTTGAACAGTGCAATAGCGTGGGCTTCATCTTGTGGATTTGGCGTTGGTGTTCCAAGTGTAGCTTCGATCCTGTTTGAAATATGACGCATCATCATCGTCCAGTCCGAGAGTGTTGCTCTTTTCTGTATGTGAGTCCAGGTCATATAGCAAGATTCCATTATACGGTGGATATCCGAATGTCTAGCTTTCAAACCACCACAAGAGCCACGCATCGAGGGGGTCTATACTAGGAAAATCAAAGTTTTGAGGCAGTTTCCTCTCCATGCAAAGTACGATCGTAGTGCATTCTGCGCTGGAGTTGTCTGGTGCGGTATTTGGTGGCGTAATCTCACTTCATCAAGCAATGAGCTCATCTCCTCTCGAAGTAGCGCTTCAAGTAATATTGCCTGCAGCAACACCTTTTTGACTCGAGGACACATTCCAGTTATTTTTCCAAAACTCCAGGGAGATCATCGATCGACTGTTTCTGCTGGTCAAGCTTTTTATAGAGCGGAGTAGTTCAAGCGCCCTTAATGAAACTCATAAAAATACAACTAAGGGCGTCGTTACGTGATGAGCGCCCTTAACAATTTTTGACGAAAATTAAACTTCGCGTGAGTTACGAAAATTACCCGAATTATGAAACTTCGCTCCACTTAAGTCCGACGAATGCTAGCCTTTGCTTTTGCAGCAATCATTCGAGAAAACCCGAGAATTGCGCCACGTGTCACGAAGGTTGTCAAGCGCAAGAAGATCGTAACACTGAAGCACGCGCTATTGGGGCTATGACTATGCGGGAGAGTAAGTTTCTTGGTTTGGTTACTTATTGTGTCAAATGTCCGCATGTATACTAACGTGCATTACTCTGCAGAAGACCATTTCGGAAGCAGTTCTTCATCTGGTGGTAAGGCTGACGACGACCGTGATGACCGTGATGAAGACTTTAAATATGCTAGCGATTCGAGCGAGTCCGTGCTGGAGCATTTTAAAGGTGGAACAGATATTTTAGTTGTACGTTATGCCAGTTCTAATTTATACGTGTTGCAGACATCAAGGGAAAGAAGAAGCTAAGGAGCCCAGAGCGCAAGCTTAAAACGACTCGCCGTCGACCTACGAGAAAGAAGGAAAAGCGTAGGCGACGGCGGTCTAGTGAGGGAAGCAGTGGTACCGTCGCGAGAGTGTAGCCGGCACACTGTCCCTAGATTCTTCAAGCGAGGAAGTTGCACATCCCGTAGCTGAACGAAGCAAGCCACACCGCCAAGATCCAAATACAGATCGTACACCCCGTATTCGGCGTACCGAAAGTTATCCTGAGCGTGTTGCGAAGGAACATTCTCGTGAGCATACTCAGACTAAGATACCTCCGCCCCCCCCCCTCCCCAGCTAGTATTTTCGTCATGGAGCGAGTTCAACGATGTTCTCGAGAGCTATTGTAGTGACCACTTTCTTTTATTTCGGACACGAGATACGCAGACTGTCGCGACACACAATGCGTAAGGTGCACTATGGTTTTTGTTTTGGTTGGATTTTATCTTGCTGAAGAGTTGTTTTTTTTTATCTAGGTCGAAAGAGCTTCAAATTCCTGGCAGAATGGAAAACAGCTACAAAGTATTCCGTTGTACGCATGGTTGTCCACAGAAGTCTTGCAGTAAGGGTTTACGCAGCACGCCTAGCCGCTACACCGGTTGTAAGGCACGCTTCACAGCATCTGCCCAAAATACCTCAACAAAAAGCAATAAAGCAGAGTGGAAGATGGTTTTACGTAATTGGGTAAGTGAAGGTGTGTTTTGGTTTGGCAAATTATCCGTAGAGCTAACGCTAACATTCACCCTGCGATTTAGACATGGACGCACAATCATCGGACGAACGCAACCATTTTTGCTAGCTACTTTGGCGCAGGGGATATTTCAGAAGATAGCCCGCTTCTAGATCAAGTAGGTCTTCTCGCAGATGCCAACACGGAAACATATCGCATTCAAAATTTTTTAGCAGGTGCTCTTGAACGTCACGTCACTCCACAGCAAGCACGCAATATCGTGCGCAAGATACTGAAGAGCACTTCTCCTGAAAAGAAGCTAAATGACATGCTGGACACCTACGTCAAATTCCCAGATCACGATGTCCTTGTTCTTCAAGACCAAAACGCTGTTATATGTGATGTTGTATTGCAGAGTGGAGTCCAAAAGCTAGCCTTTAAGCGGTGGGGTGAAAGCCTATGCATGGATTGGACTAACGGCACTAACAACATTGGCTTTCGTCTTGGTAAGCATTCTTACTTCGATTGAGGCACCCTTAATGGGTTTTGTGGCGCCCTTAATTCTGATGCAGCACCCTTAACGGCTTATGCTACTTGTGTGAGTGATGATGATTTAGGCAGCCTTCTAGTTACGAGTTCAACAGGTCGTGGCGTACCCGTACTCGACTTCATCGCTATCAACGAAAAGATGGACACGATGATTGCAATTTTGGAGTTCTTCAAGACGCACAACATTTTTTGGGAAGAGATCGAGACCGTGGTCATTGACAAGGGCTTTAAGGAGTGGCAAGTTTTGGAGAAGTGCTTTCCCCAAGCGACGGTTTTACTTTGTCAATTTCACACCATGGCGAGCTGGAAAAAGTCATAAAGCGTGTGAAGTACGGCCTCAGCAAGATGAAGTGGAATATTCAATCAAGCAGATGATGTACAGCACCACCAGAGAAGCATTCAATCGAGCAAGGAATGACTTTGAGAAATTTTGCAAGGGTGGGTGTCCTGACATCTGCAGCAAGCCGTGTCCTGAGATTTTTACGTAGTTCCAAGAAAACTGGGAGACATGTAGTGATAAGTGGGCTAACCATGGTCGTGGAAACTACTTTACTGCGGGAAACACTACGACGAATCGCATTGAATCGAACTGGAACCAGCTCAAACGCCTTCTTGGAAGGAAAACGCGAACAAGTTAACATTGTCAATCATTTACTGACGACACTACACAAGTTCTCGACGTTGTCTCGAAGATCAGATAGCCTTCCCCCTTTTTTGCAAGTAGTAGCAGCGCATTTAGCGGACAACCGGTTTTGACGCAGTGGGACTTGTTCATGGTGCATCAAGATGAAGCAAAATGCGTGCAAGTGGGGCCTACACAGTCGGAATGGAAAATATTCATGTCAGGACGGGAATGGAGTGTGAACGATTTGAAGTGGACATGCAGCGCTTGTTTTACAAAAGTCGTCGGCTACCCTGTCAACACGTCATGATGGTTGCTAGCAAAGCTCACAGATTCGAAGCTCTTCCGGCAGCAGCCGTACCAGATAGATGGAACATGAAGCAAACTGAAAGCTTGTACAGCACCCTGGAGAACAGTGTGATCCCGCTTCGGCAAGTTATCAACCTAGTGAAGGCACGAACTAGTCGTTTTATGGCACCGCAACCTGTTTCAGGTCCTCAAGATACTCTAGACTGTGGGTCTCGCCCGGGTTAGCGTGCTGTAGCGTTTGTTCGTTTGCGCCGGAGAGAGCAAGCAAATATGGTTGTCTTATCAGACGCTGAGAAATACGCAAGAGCTCAAGTTTTGTTTGAACCTATCATCGAAAAGCTCCGTAGATTGCCAACAGCAGAGTTTTACCAGGGGATGAACGACTGGAAGACGATCATCGAAAAATAAGAAAGTGACATCGAGACCAGTGAGAGTGAAATTGTCTCGGCAGTGGCGAGTGAGAGCGAATCGGACAATGTTTCTGCTGAGCTCGAGCTCGCCGACGTGATGGCCGAACTGGAGGAAGATCAGAAACTCGCCATGTAGGTCGAATCGATTGCTGGTTTTGCTCGTGAACGGAGCATTGCTGGTCAAGAAAGTAGTGGTGTTGATGTTGCTGAATCTGAAGCATCCGACTCCGATATTGCCCCCACGCAACCGTCTTCTGCTAAAGAACCTGATGCACCACTGCCCATTGAAGTTGATAAGTTTCGAAACGTAGAAGTACTGCGTTTACCAACACCTCAACGTCGAACTCGAAAGAAGCAACAACAATTATGGAGCACTCCCCAACCAAAATATGCCGCGGTTTTGATATCTTCTGAAGTTACTACAATGATGCCAGAAATAATTCAGTGGGCAAACTACCACCCAAATGTGGAGAAGGTCTCTAATGTGCTCAACCAGTACCCCGTGGTGATGACAGACAAGTTTATCCAAGCCAGACCCGTAACCTGCACGGTTGCAGAAAAGGCGAAAGCGAATGATCATCTGCAGCATTCGTTTGTGATACCGGAGCAGTTGCTGACGAAGCTGGAGGCAATCATGATGAAAAAGCAGACTCAGCTGGCACGACAGGATGAATTGGCGCCCTGGGGATTAATGATATCGCTGGGCCCGGACCTCCCAGCACTGCATAGGTAAGTCATGTGATAAGGGTGCCCGATCAATAACTATGCTGTGTTTTTCATCACTAAACGTTTACTGCAGCTCTTTCTTGTACAGAATGAGGAGTTTCTACATACTCAAGGACCGAGCCAGCGGATATCTAAAGGACATCAAGTGGCTCAAGCAGGATTGGCGCTTAGTCCAAGCTCACCCCGTTGAACCGTTTTCCTTGGAAACCAAAACAAATGGTGTGCTGTATTCTGAAGAAGTACCCATCGCTCTCACTAATGACAGAACTGAAGGTAAAGTCGGGCAGTTGCTACCTAAAGTTTAACGATGTTGTTGCAGGAGTTCCTCGTCGTGCTATGCCGAATGCCATTGACATACGATTACTGACCGTTTGAAAGGATGCGTTGCATTATCTGCACTGACGCTGAGTTTGAGGTGGCCAAACCCTCCAGCACAATGGTTATCAGAGACTTCGAACGTAATCTTACCACTCCACCTGAGTACCGATCACTAGTGTCATCATTGTGGAGGTCGCGTTTCTAACAACTCTAAAAGTGCACTTCTACGAGCCACTCCATCAAGACTGCTATCGACAGGAGTTGAAAAAATGCGTAGAAGAAAAACTTGTTGCCATACATGGAGAAATGGCACGTCGACAGTGGTGTCAAGGAGCCATTCCCAAAAGAAATTATTACAAGGTGGATTAATGAGCCAGCACAACCAGATTCAAGGACCTGCGGGATCATGATATTGGGGGGGGGGGTATGCGTTCGTGCGCAATGCCCACCGATTTGAGCGCCATCGAATTACTGAAGCATATATCAGCGTGGTGAGGTTGAGACTGGTGTGGCTGCTACTGTGCACCACTAAGCGGCTATCACCAAGCACGGGGAATTTAATGGAGATGCAGAAAACGGATGAAGCAATTGGCAAAATTCTACAAGCATAATGATAAATTTGGCCGGCAGTTCAATAAGATAATGGCGAAAACAGAAGCGCATATGACTAAGAACTCACCGGTACCACTTTATGAGCTAGCTAGCACTCCTGCGTGTTAAAATTCTGACAACACGTTCCAGCAAGACTCCATACGCTGGAGTATAGCCACTTGATTCAGGATCTCCACCTACGCTCGTAAGGTTCTCGTTGATAAACTCAGCTTCGCGCAGAAGCATCGCTTCGAGCTCCTCGCGAGCATACTGCAGATCATTCAGTGCCTCTGTAATTATCTGCATCTTGTCTTGCAGCTCTTGGAGTTCTCGGGCGAAGCAACCGACGCGCTAACGCGTGGCTGTCCATTAAGAATGGGTTGTTGTTTACGATACGTGTCCTGGTTCGCTGATTGCCTTTATGTTGACCAAGGTCGCAGTTTCACAAAATTTGCAATAACCTTGAAACTTCGCTCGAATCCGCTCCGTAGGGTGGTAATTTATTCCCTATCTTAAAGGCGCGTATCAGGGTCAGGGGCGCCGAAGAGGCATATGGGCGCTCCAAGGCTGTCGTATTGTCGTAATCTTAGGGCGCTCTAACGCCATTCTTTATAGAGCTCGACGAATGGAGGGATTGTTGTTGGCCTCATCCACAGAGATTCCCCCCACCTCCAGATTTATGCATAGCTCACTGAGGATATCAGTATTGGTGAATTTGGGTGTCGATAGTTGTGGATGATTAGAAGGAAATTCTGCTGCAAAATATTGAGCGTGAAACACCAAAGATGCGAGGCAAAGCTGCAAGACGCTTTTCATATTTTGTTCACCAGCAAGCACTGGGAACATTATTTTGCAAGCTTGCCGTCACGGCTTCGTCTGTAAATGAGGCGGTAAAACCGCGAACCCGAATTCATTCACGAACCTGCGACCACACGTCGAAGAAACAGATCGCCAGCAGCTTCGTAGCGCAAATATCTGTCCTGCACGCCTCCAATAGATCAACCAAAGCGTAAACAGACGTTCACCATTGAAGGACCACCCGTACTTCCGCCACATGCAAATGCCAACACCTTTACGAACGGAATGAGTGCCATAGTGGTCCGCGATTCCTTCCTTGTGAGGAAAATAAGAAAGCGCCTTGCCGAACCGGAGTTTTTGGTCGGATCCCGGAAATATTTTACCAGAAGACAAGCGAGGATTGTACGCTAGATAGACTCATAATACTGCTATCCAGCATGTCGATGGGCTGAACGGATTGGCATATAGATGTCGAGGGTCAGGGGGGCCTGAACCCTCTAGATTCGTTTTTATCTTGAAAATACTCCCCCCAAACTATCCTCAATTCCCGAAAGATGATGCGTCTGAAGATTCTGGACAGACACCGATCTGCACATAAAATTCCACTGCGATGTCAGGAAAAAATGAGAAAAGCCACTGTCGTTGCGCATGAGTATAGATTTACAAAGTTCTTGATATAGCGAGTATGTAAGTGGTTGGTTTCCCGACATCTTTGACGGACTGCTTTGATTCTGTTCAGCTTCCATTCGTTTTACACCCGATACCAAGGCTTTCCTGCTTACTCCATACTCCTCAGGTAGTGTGATCCGCTTCACCCTACAGAGATCCCTAACTGCACTGCGATAACCGCTCAATTTTCCAGATCTGGCAATAGTCCTCTAGTAAGCCACAAAGTCTTCACATAGGGCAGGAGTGAATTCCACGAGATCAATATCAACAGATTCATCGAAAAAGCGTCCAGTGTTTGCGTCTACTATGGAAAGCACGTTTCTAATCCATCTCTTGATCACACCAATGTTCCCCTTGTACTTCTTCCTCGCCTTCGACGAAATTTCGTCATACAGGCTTCCCGTATCGACTTCGCATTGGATGGCTGCTGCCTACCATCCACGGTGAGAACGTTTAATTGTTAGAGCAAATTAAAATATAAAAACGAATTATAAACTTTCAAAGGTTCATTGTAGAGGTGAATGTTTCTCCGTAAATAAGATGTTCATTCTAAAATTCACTTCTTACTTCCCAATTCAGGGATAAAAAAGGAATGAGGAAGTCGTAAAAACAGATGACTGATTTTATTGGTTATTGGGGCCAGTTAACTTTGGTTCGAACACGCTGTGGACGCTCAAGATGATAATGGAACGAAGTCATTTGGCGCGATTGTTTCGTCGCGGACATGTTTCAGAAACATCGTGTACGCTCATCAAGGTCAATCCACAGACGGTGTTCTTGATGCTACCGAAGGAACGTACCGGTTCATTTCGGAAAGTATTAATTTTATTTATTTATTTGTTGAGTTTTACCTTAACTAGTACCGAGTATTGTGCTCTTCAGGCGGGTGGTTGCTAGTCGACTTTGGGACGTATACAACCCACTTCAGCCGACGAAAATACAGTAAGACATTCGTGCCTTAGTTGTACATGTTTGCGCATACAAGGCCATGTTTCTGACCGCGAAGCGGTTCGCACTTCGATTCTTTGGGAGTTAAAGTTTAGGCAGTATCGATTGTACCGCCATCCATGGCAAACGCACTCTCAGCAGTTTGGCAATACATCAAAATTTTGAACTACTACCCCCACTTGTCCCGAACAGCATGCACCACACCAAAATTCATCCAGCCATATTTTCTAAGTCTGATCCCCCGTGTATCCGGAGGATTTTAGCGTATATGAAGCGTATACAGACCCTAACAACAAACGCGTGGCAGGGCGGGGCGGAAATGAGCTCGCGTCCGCGTAGCGGGCTCCCATTGGATATGTACTTGGCCCCACATCCTATGTTGAGATTAAAATGTATAAATGCAAGAGCCATTTCACTACGTGTTTACACTCAGTATTAGTACTTGGCAAGTACGTGTAGCACCTCAGTCAGTGTAGCCTGTGGCGGGGTAAACCAGCGTCGCCACAGGTATTCGTCAAGATACGTAGGATGCAAGGCTTGCTTCATGCCACGCATGGCCTGCATACACTTGCATTGAGTATCATCATTAGTGCACGTAGATGACATAGCCATACCGTACCGTCACATGCGGCTTGACCCGGATCTCCCAGGCGCCTTCAATTCGGTTCGTGTGGGTCTCCGGGTCGCTGTCGTTCACCCACATATACTCGTAGTCCATCCCCTCGAGGTATCGGTTGTTCGATAGCGTGTGGTGTCCGTCCACCGGCAAATAGGAGGAAAACGGATCACTCATGATGGTCGAGCTACAATCGTTCAATAATGTTAGACTTAACATTAGTAATAAAAATAGCAATAATATAACTCACCCTTCTTTGTCATGTTTCTTGATTAAGCCGGACAGCGTCGGCCTCGTGCTATCTCCGAATGTCAACACTCCAAACCATCGGTTAGTAGTACGGTCAAGGACCCCGAACGCCCAGCAGTCTGGTTAGCGACGGCCACGTCCGTACTTAGGCTTTTTTAGCGATGTTTCGTCGATCTTGACGTCGTGGCCCTCGCCACCGATCTGCATAGAAAAAAATAGCATCTCTTTAGAGCAAATATCCCGGTAGTATGCGTACCATTACATAGCAGCCTGCAAATTCACTGTCTGAAGCTCTTGTCCCGGGCGTTTGAGCGCACCAGTGACAGAGTAGGCGGGTCAGTTTCCACAGGGGGATCTTGCACTCTGAGAAAAATGAACCCGTGCGTACGCTGCGTTCGGTCCTGCATGACCCTCGAGAGCAGCGCCAACACTCTTTCGAGACGTCTAGAGACATTATATTTATACATTTTGGGCAGAGTAAAATCGCTAGGAACAACTGCACAGCCCTGCACCACACCAGCGTGTCAGACGCGTTGGAGGTGGCGTCCATGACGCCGTAGAAGGTAGTGTGGCGTAAGCCTCCTGCCGCGTCGACGTCTGTAGAATGTGGGAGGCGGGGCAGTTGCCTGCAGCGACTCGAGCCTGGGCTAACACGGTTATGCTGGACGGCATTGGTAGTGGGGTGGGTGGTAGTTGGCGGGGACTTGAGTCCGGCGCTGAAATTTGCGTAATAAGTGCGCTGTTCACTATTCGACCTGGAATTTCCGGGGTTTTACAGCGTATCAGTTGTGGGTCCCATTGGAATATGCAGCACAAATGTTTGAAAACAGTATAGAATGTGGGGCAATATCCAATGAGATCCGCGTAGCGCGCAAAACGTCGGAACCCTGCGAATTCATTTCGAGACTTGATGCGGCCCTGGTGAATCGACTTTGCCAGCGGCAGGGAAGTCACATTCACTGTGGGCTGTCGCATGTACACAGCAGCTGCAATTCCCAACTGAAGCCCGAGATGGACCTTGAGTAGAGAAATCTCCCTGAATAGTGGAGATTCCCAAATGCTTACAGAGTTTTAGGACTGTTCAACAATGATTGGATGGGCGATCACATCAATGCTGCCAACGTCGAAATCAACTGCACTGAATTCGAACATTCGCTACACCGAGCAATAATCATCGTCAATGAAGTTAGGCTGACAGCTTAGTCTCTCTTCTGGCCTCATATTCGGCTCAGTCAAATGTGTCGTTGCTATACCGGAAGCAAAAGTCCAGAATGCTGTAGCACGTGCGCGCTAGCCTTGCAGCAAAACACTTAAATCAAACCGCTTATCGATCGCTTCTGGGCAGGCTCCTCCACATCGTTACATGCGTATATCCAGTTCGGTCTACATCCAACGCTTGAGCAGACGTCCCCTAGACCGATGGAACCAGTTCCCGTGAACAAAACAATACATTCTATGGTGCACCGCAATTTGCGCTTTAGTTGCGGAGGAGAAAGTTATGCTGAGGTATACGTTCTCAAAGTAGGAAAGGGTCCTCATCGACAAAGCAAAGTGCAAACTGTCTACGGAATTGCCATTGACTCCCGAGAGTTTTTGTCATGTGCTTGTTCGGTGCATGCGTAGTTTCAGATCGAGAACATGTCCTCAGACTCGTGAAAGAGCCGAATGTGGTCGTGTAACCCCAAGTTTCAAATGCTCGTTCGGCTCCTTGGCCATTAGGAGGTGGTGTTCCACCTATGTTTCTGAACAATGCATGTTACAGATGTGAAGAACCGTATCGCGGGTACTGGCTCTCGAAATAGTAGCAGTCGGCATAATGCTAATCTATTTGATGAATAATACAAAACTGGTTACAGGTATCTCCAACAATGGATGTCACGGGCCTGGAAGAGATTTGGCGCAGTGCGCGCTCTGCTGAAACATCAATATTCAACAAGTATTCCAACGCCCTGAGAGCTTGATATTCATAGATAACATGACGCGGTACACCGTCAACACCATGAATCTACTCGACGAAAGAGCAATTACAGCTCAAAGCTGAATTCATCCTGCGCGGCTTCCAACACGCGTTTGGCTCTGAATGCCCTGTACAAGGATCTACAATCATCAGCACACGTCACGACATTATACATATTTTCCACGCGGGGGCCTTCCGTTTCCATGCAGCCGGCCACAATTTCGCATACTCGTCAAAGGGATCGCCCGGTTGGATGCCCCAGTGCGCCACAAGGCGCCCGTGCCTATCTAGTTACTCGAGCAATGCTTCACCCCTATCAACTTGCCGCCCCATTCGGACCAAGTGCTATCGGGCATATTGTGTTTGCCATTCGTCTTCCTGCTGTAACTCTCGAACTTCATCCGAAGGTCAGCGGTTTTTGTGTCTTCTGCTTTATACAGCTAACATCACGCTACTCGATTGCTCTGGCTGATCAGCAGCACTAGCAAGTGAAGCGATGTCAGCCCACATGTCCTTAATGAGGTCCAAGATAAACCTGCGTGGTAGAAAATTTATAGTGCCCAGCGTGTCGCGCCCATGTAGATGGCGTCGTCCGGATTCAAGACTGATGCAATGGAGTAATAAGGTTACACGTTTACGAACTGAGTGAGAGGTCTCACGCCGCGTGGCTGCCTCGCGCACTAGTATAGCATGCTGCGTCCGCGTCTTGATATCTTACGTGGCTGATGTAAATACCGTGGCTAACAGCAAGAGCAAAATCACGATCCTGCATTTTGCTGCTTCAAACAGCAAAGCCACAGCGATCGACGCTCTGCTCGTTGCCGGAGCCAACATATGCACCTGGAATGCCGGTCTAGCTGCATTGGATATCGTTAAATAACCGACGGGAATCCCCTGCGATATATCCCTTTTCGTAAGTAAGACAGCACACTCTTAGTTTACAGTGAATCAACGATGCTCCTGGACAGAACTTGAAAATCCGCAGCTGTCGCTTAAGTTACAATCACCTTTCACATTTACTTGCAATTGAAACCCACTTGTGCAGGTCGCCCACGTTTCTTTTGTGGATTCTGCTTGAGTACGTCTGTCGAGGCGGCGGTGAACCATCGTGAGGCAACCCTTGAGCATCAAGCCCTGCCGTTACATGCACGCAGCAGCCTATTTTGAACCATGTACGATATGTATATGATTCGTCAATTGAGGTCACTATTCATCCTGTCTCAGACTGCAAGGTTTCGTTGGTTGGGCCTTCCTCCTCTTCAGCTTTCCGTTCAGAGGGCTGGTAGCGCTAATGAGGACACGACTTTATCTATAGGATACCTCTGTAAGACATATATGCAGTCGATGTTAGCTGTCATATCTTCAACATCACTACTCGTCCACGAAGACACTTGAGATATTGAAATACCAGGTGATTGTGTTAGTGCAGACCGGTCTGTAGTAAGATCTTTGTCCAAATGAAAAAGATATCACTTTTCTTACTGATGACTTTTTTGGCACAATGAAAAAAGTCAGCGACACAAGTCGTCTCCTTGTCCATTTCCAGGATAAGTCGATGCGATAACTTATTCGAAATGACCAGCGCAGCGGCATCTAAATAAAATGCTATTCGATAGAGTTTCATTTTTGGCAATCATTGCGCGCTCCACGATGAAGTACGTAGCCGCTGTTCCGCGCCCGCCGAGCCTCTGAAGGCGCTGAGCGTTTGACACACGCTATGGTATCTGAGCTAGAGCATCGCGAAGAAATGAATCATGAACCTGCAGTCGTCAACGCAAGTGTGACGACGCCGCCCTCGTCTCTTGGATTGCCATCGTACTACACACAGTATGAAGAAGATCATCACTCCAACATCACCACACCCAACAGCGACCAAGTCGACACTCAACTACAGAGCCATGTTGACCAGGAGCCACCACGCAAGAACGTTAGGCGTGCGACCCGCAGTTTGACGTCTTCAGCTCCCACAACGACAGCCAATGCGGAATCGTCGGAAGCTACTCCATCTACAGCTACAAGGAAACTGCCAAACGCGACAACGCGCAAGACAGGCAAGACAAAGATGGAAGGGCTGTGAACAAGACGTTTTCGGCAACGAAGAAGACCTCAACAAAGAAGAAGGGCATTATGGCGAAAACAGAGTCCACGAGCAAGAAGACTGGCGATGGAGGCGCATCCGAAAATATCGCTACCGAAGAAAGCAAGAATATGAAGTGGACTATCCGGTTGACAGCATTGGCAATCGAGGCTCGCTTCCTCAACAAGCAGGTCCTAAAAAAGTTTGCTACCAAAAACTCAAATACAAAAGCGCAGCATGCAATGTGGGAGGACACTATCAACGTTTTGATACGCCTTAGGCGATCTCTGTGTCTTCAAGTCCATATTCTCGTCTATTCCGAGGGGCACAACACCAAGCTGATTGAAAGCCTCCACCTCTGACGCATCAGCGTCCACGTCCGCAGCATCCGCACAAGCGGTCTCCGCAGCCTCCACAGCATCCACATGTCAATATTGCCCTCCAGAGCGTTCTCATCCGTGCCGGACACCCGTGCCTCACCGCTGTCTTCCATCTCGAAAATCACTTTATATTTTATTTGACCGCCAAAAGTCGTCACGGCTTCAGAAAAGTTGTTGCTGGACCAACTTCTTTTTGCCAACTTTTAAGTTGGCAATTTCGCCACCGCCTTTTTTCAGATGGCCTGTCTATGCAAAAAGTCGGTGCGGAAAAGTAATCTCTTTTTTATTTGGACAATACTATAATAGGCGGATTGATACTGGTGATGAATGCAATGGAGCACCTGTCAGGAGATTTCCTGGAAGTTCATTACGGGTGCAGACGCAGCTGGGGGATTATGGGGAGCTATTGGGTTGTAATCATGTACCATTCAAGGCAGTCACGCCATTTCATAAAAGACTTATCCTCAGATGCGCAAAATCGTGGACCATATAACCCATATAGGATGGAAAAGACTGCATCCACATAAGAATTATCATCAGATGTGCCGAATTGCGCAGAACGTTAAAGAAATCAAAGATGTTGTTGAAATGACATGGCTTTTAAAGAGGGTATATAGATGTGGTGGAAGGCAGTGAAGTCTTTATCAATAAGTCATCATTCCTCTTTTACCAACTCACCAGCAACACCGCACAAACCGACAGCGACATAATATTGAGCGAGAGTTGCAGCCGTAGCAGAACAATGCTTCACTGAAAAGGCTTTCGCTTTACCAAGGCCTACTCGACAAACTTGAAGACAACGTACCGCTGCAGATACACTGCCGTGGTTGCTAAGCAAAACTCGACGTACTCACCGGAGTGACCGTGCAGGAAGAGAGTTTGAGCACACATGCGACAAAAGAACAGTGAAGGTTCTTCCTGCTATGGGAGATACGGGTGACTCAGGATTTGACACGCCTCCTAAGTCAGCGTTGTCAATCCCTCAGGATATGAGTCAAGAGATGGAAGATGAGGTTGACAAACTATTTATCCCTAAAATGACGCTTATGCTCTTTGAAAAATGGGATCTGATTAGAGAAGAATCATCGCTGAATGGTTTGATGTGGGGCCTGTCAAAAGAGCACTCCATCAGTCGCGTGTACCGCGTTTACGATAAACATTTCGGTGGGGACATTTTTTGCCGCATGGAGAATCCTCCTCTGTCGCTGGTTCGCGATGGAGCCAATCTGTTCCGGTTCCATTTTTCGTAGTCTGCCGAGGACAAAACTGAGCGCGAGATTGGATGGGGTCACCCCGCGTTAGTACGACTTGTAACGTGGACGGGGCACATTTCACTGCGTGCCTTTGCCATTTACTAACGTGTCATCGTGATGGTCTTTGATCGTGCATCGAAATGCTACGTTCCGGTGATGTACGTTCTTTTCACGAGCAAGACCGAGTGGCCATACTAGCACATGTTTCGTTGCGTCAATATGTTCCCCGGAATGAACATAGGGCCGTCCACTATTTCGTATGATTTCGTCAATGCAGTCGGAGACTATTTTCTGTCAGTCCAAGCGTTGGCTGTCTCTTCCACTTTAAGCAGGCCATTCGTTAAAGCTTCACATTCCAACATACAATATTTCAATAGCGATGAGCTGAAATGTCCTGGATCTTCTTACGGGCTTCCCCACGACCAGATCGATCCTCTAGGCATTGACTATGTCACCGACAAGCTATAGCTGAACGTGACATCGAGTTCAGCGAGGATAAACGGGGAGCGGTTCGGACATACTTCGGAATCCGTGGCTGGAAATGTACCCCATGAAGCTTTGGAACGTCCGTGGAATCGACCAACCTCATCGTGATCCGGACTAATAATCCTTTGAAACGATACAACCGAGAACTCAACGATAAGCTCACAACCGGGAACCCTAACATTCCACGGTTAGTTGGAGTGCTAGAACGCACTCGCACCACTACTTCACTTTGCTGGAAGCCATTGCGCGAGAACGTGCTCGAGCCCCGGTTCATGGGACTTTCTAACCTCTCCGATAGTGTGGATTGTTGGACACGCTGAGCTGCTTTAGTGCTGTTGATTCCCGATAGTCCAGTAAAACGTGAGCTGCTGCTCTTGGAGACTTGCTATCGGCTTAACGAGAACCCATCGGACAACAACACTTAAGCAACTCAGTAAAGAGCAGATTCAAACGGAGCAAACGACGCATAGTGTGCTGGTTCTTAAGCTGGCGATTGAAATTTTCAACTGGACTGTTGGTTTTTGCCATTCCAGTTAAGAGTTTCAAGGCAACACCAGTGATTGTATCATCCTGATAACCATTGATCTATACAGTAAGTCCTGACGGAGCGACACTCCTGGCTAACAACCCAGGCGTCAATGGCTTCTTTTATACGGGTTGGCTTGTCGTGAGATATCCGTGCATATTGGATTCGATAAACGTAGCGATAATTGATAGTCTTGTTTGCTTCATCGAACTTAACCTTCAACCCTTGACCAAAAATCGAGGGGTATATTTTGACTATTTTGTTGGAGCTACCAACATAATTAGTCTTGATATTTGCATATTTCTACTCTAAGTACGAAGTTGTTGCCGGGAGGGGTAGGGAAACCACAGTCTCTGTTCTCGTGTAAAGTCGGATGACCTCTTACATAGAGCGCTATATGTAAAAACGCCAAACACGATCCAGTATGATGGAGGATCCAACCTTCCGAAATGCACTTTTTATGAAAAAATCAAGATTTTGCACGAACACAAGTTCATAAAATGCATGTTTCAGTCGAACAAAGAGTGTATATAGGGAACGCATCACTTGCTTGTACCTTTGTATTTACGTTATAAAATATGGCTGTAGCTAGACATGCTTGGATTTACGGGAACGATCAGCTGAAGACGACGTATATGACAGCTAAGGTCACTATATTACAGTAAAAGATAATGCACTTGAAATAATCTCCTCAAAAGAAGCAGAACGAGTAGTGTTATTCCCACCTATCGAAATAATATAATCATGATATTACAGTATGGACCCTGCTTGTCAGAACAATCAAGGCCAGTGATGCGCTTAGAGGGGGCACAATCTAATGGAAAATATATTGACAGAAATTTATGTTCATTGTTAACGAATTAGAAAGAGATTTGCAAAGTAATGGTGTTCCAAGCAAGGAAACAGAACCGTATTTCGTTACAGATCAGATAATGTTCTGCCTTTATTCGTTTCTGTCGGTTTTCTCCTTTCGAATCGACCTACCCCTGTGTATCGTTGTTTTTCCACTTGTTTTTAATATTGAGCTACTTCCAATACAAACATATAGTCTAAAATCGATTATGTTGGAGCCTCCAACATGCGTATAGATGAAGCGGTTAGGTATTTAAAAGCTATACACCCATTATGTTGGTGGCTCCAACATATGGGGGTTGAAGGGTTTAAAGTGTGTTTTCTTACGTTCGCCATGGCGTTAAAGGAACAGAGCAAAAATACCGGTCAATGCTCAAAGTCAAATATACTCAGAGCTTCAACTTCAAATGCGTTCCGCTGGGCCTTATCCGCGTCTATCATCACAAAACTCAATTGCACCTGCTTACCCGAAATTGTCTGATACAACTCCAAAGCTGCACGAATTACGAGTTCCCATTAAGGTTGCTTCAAATCAATAACAAAATAAAGAAACTGGATAAAATTGGCGCCACATATCTGAAGCCCAATAACTATAACTGGATAGCCAAGGGTGCTGAGTTTGAACGTAGCATCCAAATGTACAACAGAAGAGCTCACACGTTCAAGGCGCCGAATGTTTGACTTAGTTGCAAAGCCCCCACTTGCGGACTGTTGTCCGTTGGTTCGCCTAGAATCGGTAAACCACTAAGATCTGTTGAAAAGCCAAATGCGAAGGGTTCTGTGCCGGACATTTTGGTCTGAATCGATGCTGGGATGCCAATTTCACTGTGACGTTCACGAAATCGTTGTCGTTAAGAGCTCTGATCCTGTAGCGTCTGACCAAATACTGCATCATCGAAAGCAATTTCTTAGCATCTGTAACTTTCATCTTAAAACCAAGCACCGTCTTGTTCATCGCTTGGGCTGGTTTATCTCCATCTCGCGGTCGCTCTCCAATGGATCGTGCCATCGGCATGTTGATATCACCTGGAATTGGTGATGATGTAGCCACAGAGAGATGAGGTTTATGCTGCTACACGTAGATAATGTCCTCAGTATCACACGACAGAACTTTCAGTAATCATGAGCATTTGTGTTCAACGCCAGAAGCGCATGTCTTTGAATTACACTTGTAAATCGTGTAGCGCATGGGGGTGTAGGCTAAGTTCGTAGCGCGCAGTTGATATCTTTTACTCACAAGACGACTTTTCTGTGTAACTAGAAACTTGTCGTGTTGTGCACCCGTTTGACTGGTTACCAAGAAAATCCACCAGTACTGTTTTCTCGTGTGCAAATTCTGTAATGACACGTGATGTGAGATTAGTTGAATAAGATGCGAGTCGCGCGGTCAATAATTGTTTGACCACTGTCACAATTAATACCAGTAATCAACAACAACTAGCATCTTCACGTCAAGGATCCTGCTCGCGAGTTCAGGTTTACTTCAGTTCTTGCAGTGCTCGTAGCATTGGTACGCCTCCTTTCTCACTTCGTAATCTGAAGAGCACCTCACCCTCCCAAAAAAAAAATCAACCAGCACTTCAAGTGTGTCCGTAGTCCAGAGATCTGTCCCCACTCCACGCGAACTCTGCAACGTTTCGTTTCGTGAATGTGAAGATCGCTTTCACTGCCGTCTCTGCCCTAAAACTCGAGCCAAGCCTTCCAACCGCGGATACACCAACGCCGTCGACCACTTGTATCGCAGCCATAAGGGCGTCTACTCGGACGGATACTACGCTCTCGCTGGCCGTCCTAACACATTGGATGACTTCAATCGAGTCACAGTGGACGCGCACGACATGAACGTGAACCAGTGGTTGGGCTGGGTGATAATGGACCACCACGAGTTGGTCTTCTGTGAGAAAAAGAGGGACGAAAATACTCATCCCTCGAACCAACGAATGCCAACACGCGAAAGGCCAATATGGAAGCTGTGGAGATGGCTGTCCAAGGTCGCATCCGTGAGAGTCTCTCCGGTAAGCCGTTAGGTCTATAGATGGATGGTTGGGCCGAAGCCAATACTAACAACGCCGGAGTGATTGCCGAAACACCATCGGCATCGAACAGCGCTGAGAACGAGATGTTTCTCCTCTGCTTCTCGCCCTTCGAGGACGTGAGCGACATGGGGACGGACTCGTTCATTGAACTGCTGGATTATGCATTAGACATATACAGTATTGAGGTCGATCAGGTGTTGTTCTATGTGTGCGATCACTCGTCCGTGAACATGTCAATTTCGGTAAAGACGGGGATTCCTATGATTGGCTGCGCCTCGCATCGACTGAATCTTGCTGTTCAACATCTTTTCGAGTCGAAAGAGCCGATATTAACCCTTTTGCGCACATGGATGCATTTTGCTGCCAACGACAGCCTTTGCAAAAGTGGATGATGTTTGAACCCACTCGAAGGGTCGCGGAAACACTATCGTGTTTTGGTACTCGCAGATTAAAGAATTATTTTTGGCCAATAGAAGAGCTTATTTAAAATACTTCGCGTTTTGCTCCCATCTGTGTCGTAGCCATCTTAACGGTCGCCGACCCTTCGAAATGGCTACAAGTCGAAGGAGGCGTTTTGCTACCTTTCATTTTCAATTGTATTGAGCTTGTATAGTATAAAAGTAACTGTGTTCGCGAAGGGGTTAATAAACTGAACATTACCTGCGGCTTTTCGTCTAAGATACTCCTTTTGATTGATGAGCTCTTTCTAGGATAGCGTCTAGCTTAACATTCTTTGCATGCCTCTCTCCGAGAAGTTTGCGCGCATTATGACCACCTGCACCACCACGAAGAAGATCGTCGGCTCACCATTGGGAAGAGGATTGATTCCGGTCTTAGAAGTTGGCAATACCTCCGTGGTGTGCTCCTCAGACTCCTTCAACGTAACAGTCTTGCCTTCTCCATCGTCGAAAAATCCGACTCGAGAGCGTTGTCCGCAATTGCGGTGAGTTTTGCACCCAAATATCTACTGACCGTTGCTCTTTTTCCTGTTGTTTTATGAGCCACCTCCTCCATACCAGCAAGCGCCTCTGTAACTCTTGAAAACTCCTCTACGTGTGTAATCACGTCGTGGGCGCTTGGGAGGGGGGAGTTCCCTGGTAAACGCACTCTCATCACAGCTGCTGCTTCTGCTTATAGACCCGTCGTCCGAGGAGCCCATAGAATAACTGCCGGACTTCAAGGAACTTGTACTAGACTTGGTTGGTTTCGTAGTGATCCAGGAAGAGGAGTACTTGTACATGAGCTCTAGCAACAACAACAAAAACACAGCTTCAAATGAACTCATTCATTACACCTGCCATTACCCACCCATTGCATTCAATTCAACCCTAAGTCGTAGCGGATTTCCTCAGAAGTGCAAAAACAAGCGAAATAACACATTTGATTTACTTAGAATTCCTAACTTTACTCAAAATTACAAGCAAAATACAGATTACTCAAAAGTCAGGGAAAGATACTCAGAATTAATAGGCGAACCCGCGACAAGGCTGTCGTGATCGACATGTCCGCTGGCCGGTCCGGTTCATCCCGAAACTCGGGGGCGCTACGTCCTTCATCCACAGCATCACCGTCAACGCCTTCAACTCGGCTAGTTTCTTCGACTACCACTGAGTGGATGACCATATCAACGTTGCCGTCGACATAGGCTCCAATTACCAAGATGCTAAACATTCCAGCTACCTCAAACTCTGTTCCGCACCGAGAGACCCAGTAATTGGACTTTTGCAGCTCCAAGAGCCGCACACGAGGCGCAGCTGCTAATTGCAACGCTACGAGTCTTTTTGGACGCCCACGACGCACTAATTGGTTGAAGTAATAGCTACAGAGAGCGAATATTGCGAGCGATAGAAGAAGACGTCCCGAGGTGGTCATTTTAGTTGACGAATAGGAAAAATGATGGGCTTCGAGTTAGCATGACGATGATGATGATGATTTACGTGTTCGCGTATCCAAGTTATGCCTACGCTAGACTCAGTTTAGCTAGTCGGTGGCAAAGCGTGGTGTCCGCGTCGAGTCTCCTTTGGCTGGCAGTGCATCCGCGATGAGTGCCTTGAGTGTATTCCATTTCCGCCTGTTTTGGGCCAGTTGCCGTAATTTCTCTAGGTGCCGCCGTCCGAAGCTGGTATCCGCTGCCGCTGGCCTTGAGGTCGTTAGCGAGAAGACTGGGTAGCGTTGTCCTTGGCCTGCCGCGCCATTTTTGGCTGGTCGAGTCTGCGTAGTACGCCTTCATCTGTGTATATGCCGGAATGTCCCTTGGTCGTCTGAGGATATGCCCGAGAAGCCCCCATCGAGTTAGCATAAGTGCGGTATTAACTCACCAGCAGTTACGGTTGTATATGTCAACATCGCTTTCCAGATCTGGGTTTTTCGCAGAGTTTCTGTTGGTATGCACGCGGGTAGGTCAGAATTATACACACTTGCATTTACTCATCCTCTTTTTGGCTGGTACGCGATATCAACCATATAAGCGACGTTCTATTTTGCGAAATCGTTGAATGAACGCTCAGGTGGGCCGTATACGTGACGGAGACTCATTAGGAGAGAATGATAGTCTGTGTGCCGTAGTGACGGAGCTGGAAATGTTGCCTTCACGATGACTTGGACTTTCTATATCTTGACCAGGGGAATTTCGACCGCGCCAGCCGTCGAATCAACGATGGGACCGAGAGCATTTTGTCGCGTTTCCATCTTAATAACTTTCCTTTATTAATGATTCCTGGACCTAGGACCGTATCCTGCACTCGGTGCCTCTCAACGGGGTCCTGGTGACATACTTCAATCCACTTCCCGACGTCATATTCCGACAGCGTCCAGCATATCACGGGCTTCATTCAGCTTGGATTCCGCGAAGGTTATGGGTCAGGACATCCCGTTTTGCCGCAACTACATATCATCCGGATTACGGCATTTCTTCGCCGCAGCTGGTGCTGACTTTTCATGCGGCGATCCACAAACTCACATGCTCTTGAAGGGCATATCCCGAATCGACACACCCATAAACGCAAGTCACTAGTGTTGATTCACCAACTCGAGCTACGAGCTTAGGCTCATTCTCAACCGGACGCAGCACACATTCGCTTAGCAGAATGCAAGGGTCTTTCTTGAGCATTGCGGTGTCTTGTTCGTCAGTGATGCTCTGCGTAGATAGTTGCTTATTGACGTCGAATATCCGCGAGATTAAGGATCTGCGACGGCTGTTGTAAACGGTTCGTACTAAGCTCTCGCTTCGCATCATCCCTACGATCAGAGACGTACTCACTAAATGATGTAGGCATTAAGCCCAACGTCTCATGGCTCTTGCGTTTTGAAGGCGTGAGGTTCATAACTGTGCTGAGCTCATCCCTCACTAACGTGCCAGGATCCATCGTGTCAAGTTCATCTTGAGACAATAAACCTCCTTTCATGAAATTTGTAAGCTCTGTTTTTTATTGAGTCAGTTGCAAGAGATCGAAGACTGACTCTTGACTAGATTGATAGGAAGATGACGTGCATTAGATCATCATGCTTTCAAATGCCATTAGTACGTCGTGTGATGTTTGGAGTAGGCCGGTTCAGATTAAGGGCCTCAATGCGCTCCACCACTACTACTCTTGTCACCTCATCCATCACTTCAATGTGTCGTCCGACCCCGACCTCGCACTGAGTGTGCAAATACGACAGGTCTCGTGATTCATTCCATGTTCTAAGCTGCCGGCGCATTTCCTGAATAGTTTTCTTTGCACCAAAATCATGTTCTATGGTATGCTGGTCAAAGCAAAAGTTGTGTAAACGCATACACGCGTGGATTAGTGTCCAGCATTCGCGAGACGAACTCGAAGAGGGTGTTTAAATATTCGCCACTTGTTTACTAACAAGCCAAAAGCCATCTCAATTCAAATTTGGCACTGCCTCAGAAAAAATAAAGTTATTTCGATCTCGACGCCCACGTGTCTGCGCCTCGTTAAACGGTGTGTACGTCTGGCTATGAATTTTCCTGAATATGATGAGGAAATGGAGTTTAGTGCAGCTGGTACTGGAGATGCGATTCCGGGGTGTATCGGTGCAATTGACGGATGGCTATGTCCTATACAAGTTCCGCGTAGATCTGAATGTGGCCGTGTCATTACATCTTTTCGGGGCATTATCAACGGTGCGGACTTACTGTGCAAGCCTGTTGTGAACATCGAAGCCGTTTTACGGCCATGGCTTGTCGCTCCACCGGAGGTAGAAATGATTCCGTTGCTTTTTCACAATAGTCTTTGGGTGACACACTTTCTAGTGTTAGAGGACCCTATGTCGTTTTGGCTGATAACGCCTACAGTCAGGCCAGAGCGGTTCTCACTCGTTGTTAATAGCGCGCAACACAGCATGCACTATTCGATAGAATACAGCCCTGCTCGTTCCAGTGATGACTCGTATCTGGTGGTAGCTACCACTAGCAAGCCAACTTATGGAGGCTTGAAGCTAGTGGTGGGCAAAAAATGCCATGGATTTGTTATGGCCATCGCCATTCTGGACAACGCCTGGATATCCTGGACAAAAGTTGCGAAAAGTGTCACAAGACCCACGATCGACAACAGCTACGTTTATGTACCTCGGGAAGGCCATCTTCAGGTTCGCCTTCCCCAGACATGTATGTGCAGTTCGTTTCCAGTTTTGCCGAGAAAGGAAGACACTGAAGTGTTTGCAAGCATGGGGAGGACCCACGAGATATGGAACAACTTTGATGTTGTTCTGGACAAGAAGGACCCGGACGTGAAATGCAAGAAGTGTAGGACTCTAATTTTAAGTGCTCGCCTGAGTCGCAATTTGATAAAGCACGCAGTTTATCACTGTATGGGCGAGAAGAAGTGGAAGTAATTCGAAGACGCAGCTAACTCGAAGAAGATTGACACCTTAGGACGTGGAACGTATACGCCACGCAAGTCTACCCCAAGCCCGATCTCGCCAATTGGAGATTCATCGACGCCCTCCAGACGCCTCGAGTTTGATTCGGAATCGCCCGTAGCGCAACCAACACGTGAGGCGTCTAAACACGTTCGTCTGGACCTATTGACGAAGGAAGAGCACGACATTATCATCGCAGAAGGTTTCTACGCTACAGGCATTCCTTTTCGCTGTGTCGAGAACCCGTTATTCCAGCGCATGTTATAGCTTATAACTTCCGTCCCGAAAGGAGCTTGCAACTGCGCTGCTGGATGCCACGTATACAAGACACCGTGCCCGCGTCATTGACTCTCTCAAACACTATCCGCATTTTGGATTGGTTAGTGACGGATGGTAGAATGTAAATAACGACAGCGTCGTCAATTTTGTACTGGCAAGGTCCGACATGAAGCCTGTATTTTGGACGTCGATTGTAACGGAAGATAAGTCTCACACCGGCGAATACGTAGCGGGCTTGATTGGAAGAGTGATTTCTGAGATTGAGGCAGAGGTCGGAGAGAACGTAATCAGCAGCAAGCTTGCACGAATCACTGGCACCGGTACAGCACGCGCGGCGAATGGTGGAAAATGCTACAGCTTTGCGTACCACCCAATTTTACTTACCACGGCTGCGATTAATGCAACCGGTTCAAGAGTTGTCAGAGGTGGCGCAGGGGCCGTCGCCGACTCACTCGCCCCAGAACCTCTCGTTTTCAGAAACAGCACACTGGCCGTCGTTGACACAACTCTCCGAAAGCCACTCCATGTCCTCCCAATCGACGCATTAGCCGTCACCGTCACTGCTGTCCCAGGACTTCTCCATGTCCTTGCAAACGACGCAGTGGCCGTCGCCAACACAGCCATCTCAAGAGCGCTCTAAATTCTCACAGACGAGCTGACCGCCACTGACGCAGCCATCCCAGGACTTCGCGGGGCACTCTCAAGAAGCGTCATTGTCGCTGACGATGCAGTCTTCGCAGGAAAATGTGTCTTCCGAATCTCAGTCACACGATATCGTGACCGACATTATTCATGATGAGCAGTTCTGGAAATTTGGAGAATACGTCGTCAACGCTGTTCACCCTGTCAACGAGTGTATCGCTGCATCTGAAAGCGATAACTGCTGCAACTCGCTCATATATCCTCGGTTTAAGAAACTCACCACAAGCGAAGCGTACACGAAAAGCAATCCAGTAGTAACCTCATCATTGCAGAAAAAGCTGCTTAAAGCGGGCAATAATCGTCGTGCGAAAATCATCACCTCACTGATTCGAGTCGCGTATCTCCTGGACTATTACAAGGAGCTGGAGTTTTTCTCTGGCGAAGATGCTGGCACCATCATTTTTGAAGCAGCGAGCTTGGCGAAGAACCACGACTTGCTCGGTGGAGTGACGGAGCAACGGTTTGTTGACACGCTTGAGACTTTTGTCGCCAACAAGCGAAGAGACGCTCTAACACTAGCACGTGGAACACCCACGACTGATCCGCTGAACTGGTGGCAAACAAGGAGGTTTACGGTCCGTACGGCTGCTTACAAGACTTCGCAGTGCGAGTGTTCTCCGTTCTCACGTCTTCAGCGTCAAGTGAACGAAGCTGGAGTATCCATAAATTTATCCACTCGAGCAGCCGAAATCGCCTAACCCCTGAGTCTGTAGCGAAACTCGTCTTCGTCTACAGCAATATGGTCGGGTGTGACGGAGTCAACACACTCCTGTATGAGCTGTTCCCCGAGGCCACTGAAGAACAACTTCGACGTCTGACGTCTTCCGCTTCCGTAGATTGTAGTGTTTGAGCTTTGGCAGTTACGAGTTCTTGCACTGCACCATATTCGGATACACAATTCTTGGTACACCTCCATAAAACAACGGTGGGAGGGTTTTAATTCCTTGTGAATCTGAAGTACCACTTTGGACAAAAATGGCGAATCCAGGACAAAAGTGGCGACGCCTGGATTTGTCCTAGATACTGCCCAACACTACTTGAAGCATAGCGGCGGGGAACACTGGAGGCTCTCCACATGCACGTCCCGCTGACTGGAGAGGGTCAACGGCTAGATCAGCACCAACGTAAGACAGCAAGCGTTCAAACCCAGCAGGGCTCATTCGGTAGTACTGATTAAACTCCCCTTCCAGCAACAAACGCTGGGCGTGCAAGCCCCAATCCAGACGCTCGCGTACGACAAGCTCTTCACTCTGCTCTTGCACTACTTGAGCGACAAAGCACGTCAGAACAGGCACGATGACAGCTACAAATTCTTCATTTTCAACGGGGGACATTAGAGCATCTCCAGTGGCAAATCTTATACGAGGTCTCAACGGCGACCTTTGGCTCGCGTTAAGACCCCAGTTTTAAATAAGACCTGACACGTGCATTTTTTTTCCCAGCGGGGAGTCTTAACCAAAAGTCCTATTTCAACCTGTATCCTGTTTCGCGAGCGGCCAAGACCAAACGAATGGCATCCTCACCGTGGATGGCAGGGGCACTGGAGGGTGAAGACGACTCAGATGACGAATACTTTCGGTTAATTATCTTGCCGACGATACATGGATGCACCAAGCGCAAGCACGGTGGATCAGTGCCGGGAAAGCGCGCGGCCAAGGAGCGACAACGAGCCAAATGGTGGAAAGAGTTGATAGCAGACTACTTCGGTGAGAATCCGACTTACGATGCACGTACGATGCGCGCAGCTCCTTCCAAGCCGCAAGGTACTCAAAGGGTTGTTTCGCGCGCTCTTGAAAGATCTTCGCCGCGTTTTCAACGTACATCTGCTCACTCCAACCCGAACGCTCTTGGCTCTTTAGCTTCAGGAAAATCCCCTCGAACTTTGTCACGTCGGGCTGCATCTTCTTCCATCGGCCTACAATGGCTTTTTCCGAGCGCTGATCCCCTTCTGAGCCAGCGTTTTTGCACCACTACTCGTAAAGACGCTCAAAGAACGTTGCCTTCTTCTGTCCTGCTCCTCGTATTGGGTCTTCTGATGTTGCCAGCCACGCAACACACAGCTCCACAGTTTCAAACTCGCTCCACACCGAGCCCTTCCCCATTTTGCTTAGATCCTTCTGGCGACGATTCGACTTTGAAGCCATCCTTCGTTAAAACTCGTGTCTTAATTTGAGACCCAAGTCTCATCCGTTAAGACCTCGTGAAGTTAAAACCCGGGATAGGAGTTGCCGCTGGGGGCTTTAAGACTTGGCCGAGTCTTAATCGCGCTACTTTTAAGATAACCCCGTCTCTAAGACCTGCCGCTGGAGATGCTCTTATGGTGCTGATCTGCATGAATTGAGATCCTGTGTGTGGCGATTCAAGCTCTCAGCAACAGCTGAAGTCGCTTGATTGGCTTAGCGTCGCATGCGAGTTTTTAGTCGCATTTGAGGGCGCATGCGCCCTAGGGGATTATTAGGCAATCAGACGTCTCAATTCCGGCGCATGCCTTGGTTGAGAAGGCTTTCAGTCGCTAAGTTGAATCGACCCTCCGACCAAGCTCTCTGGATGGGGGGGGGGGGGGGGTATGCCTGGCCTTCTTCTTCCTGCTTTGCCGCTCCAAGATCGCGTAGACCGGACGACGAAGATTCTCGTGGTTGTTTTACAGGCAGGTGTCATCATCCTGGACTTCTTTGCCAGGCCAACGTTAAGCGCTGGTGCAGCTAGCCCCAGTGCACATTCGCTTGACCGGGTCAAAGACAAACCAGCGCCGAAAACGACATTGCTTATGCTCAACCGCTCTGTACATCGCTTTGTGTGTGTTGTTTTCGGAGCGCCGTGTCGGTACGAGCGAGATGGTCGCCGTAAACATGAACGACGACTGGCAACCCGAATGCATCTCCTCAATGAAGATCGCCAACGCAATTCATAGAGGAGCGGCACAGTCCGGCAACGAATAGAGGTCGTTCGGTGCCCATTCACTCAGAGCAGGACGCGCACTGCACATGTATCGACCCGGTGTCGACTCCCTCACGATACAATTCCAGGACATCAGATACATTCAAGCAATACACGCGGTTATGCAAGGAATCTGTTTCTACAGTCACTTCCAGAATCGTCAGCAACTCGAAACACATGAACGACCGTCAGTAAAGCAGGCCCTAACAATGGGAGTATGAACTCGTCCACTCTGGGTCCAGCTCTTGCAGAAGTTTGGATATTTTTTTTATGTTGTGCACACCACTTGGATGCATCTCATTTTTTACGTCATCAAGTGATAATTGGCAGCGACTCGAATCAATGTCAACCCCATCTGAGCTTGCAACTACTCCAACCACAGCATTAGCGGTGGCGCTCTGTGCTTTGGCATTTGCTCCCAAGATTATAGCCTTCATCGTAGAAGCACACTTCAAACTCACTGCCGAGAAGCCGAAACTTATATTCAAGCCCACCCCCAAGAATGAGCATTTGCTGGCCAAGTGTGAACACCTCGTGACGAAGAAGTTCTATCCATTGTGGTATTTGTTCAACGGCCACTTGCAGACTTTGCAGCTGTCGTGGGCCAATGAGGTGGAGCCTACGCCTGCTATCGCCTACGAGCGCCAACTTCTGGACATGCCTGATGGAGGCGTGGTATCGTTGGATTGGGCGTTATTGCCATCAACTACAACGGACGCCGAGCCTACACTGGAGCAAAGAATTGATGCAAATGTGAAGACAGTGTTAATTCTCCCAGGTTTGACTGGAGGCAGTGGCGAGCACTACATTCGCACTGCTGTAGAGAGACTCAACAGTCTCGGATGGCAGTGTGTGGTGCTAAACTCTCGGGGGTGCCAGAACACTCCGTTGCGGACACCACATCTTTTTTGCATCGCGTATACTGACGACTTGCGCTTCGTCGCAAAATACCTCGCGGACAAGTACAATTTTGCCAGGGAGGCGTTCATCGGGTTGGGTTTCTCGATGGGTTCGAATGTTCTGGTCAAGTATCTTGGAGAAGAAGGTAATCAGGCTCGACTGACGGCTGCAATTTCCGTTGGAAACCCGTTCGACATGCACAACTGCTCGAAGAATATTGAAGGTCCACTGTTCAACCGACTTACGTACAGTCGAGCACTGAGTGCAGGGCTGAGCGATCTCTTTTTTAATCGCAGCAACGCGCATGAGGTGTTCCGTGACTACCCAGGACTGGACTTGAATGCACTAAAAAATGTCAAGAAGGTTTCAGAGTTCGACGAACTGTTCACGATCAAACACTTCAACTACAAAAGCGTGGACGAGTTCTATCACGACGGCTCATGCATCACCCGATTGTCCAAGGTTGCCGTACCTCTGCTCTGTCTGAACGCGGAAGATGACCCCATCAGTGTAGCCACGTCACTGCCAACGAAAGACATGATAGAAGCCAATGAGAACCTCATTTTGTGCACAACCAAGAGCGGTGGCCACCTTGCCTTTTATGAAGGGAATTACGAGGATGGCGCAAGCAAGATGGAACTCAAGAACAAACTTCGCCCATGGTCCGTCAAAGTCATCGGTGAGTTTGCTGAAAGCGTTCTACAGTGCAAATAGAGCAATGGTTTCGATACGATGATCTTTTGTTTTACTAGTAATTCCTCTGTTCTTTACAACATGGCATTCATTCGAACTAATTAGTGACTGTGGTGTTGAAGTGCTTTGTCTGAATATTGACCAATCATATATCTCCATGCTCGCTTTTAATACAAGCCCTTTATTGTGCGGCGGCCACTCAAAGTCTTGCAATCGTGCGCACAAGGTGCGTCTTCATGTGTTCTTGTCGTTGCTACAGCTCCCTCCACAGCGCTTTACTGAGCTTATAAATATGTGCATCAACTAACCCCTTAAATTGCCTCTTTATCCGTACAGGTTTCACCTTCCACCGTCGTTTCCTTGTCGATTTACCCAAGTACAAACATGTCTGCTGCAGTCAAGGGTGTTGTCCGACTTCGTGTGCTTGCAGGCAAGGCGAGTCCGTCGCCTGCCATTGGTCAGGCTCTGGGTCCTCTGGGTGTCAACATGATGGAGTTCTGCAAGGCCTTCAACGACCGCACGTCCAAGATGACGGAGAACATTCCCGTTCCCGTGGTGCTCACGGCCTTCTCGGACCGCACGTTCACGTTCGCCACTAAGACACCGCCGGCATCGTGGTTCCTCAAGAAGGCAGCAGGTATTACGTCGGGCTCGGCCACACCTGGTCAGCAGACGGCGGGCACCGTGCATTTGCGTCAGATCTACGAGATCGCCAAGGTCAAGCAACAGGACGAGATGGTTGACTACATTGACCTCCAGTCTATCTGCAAGACGCTCATTGGGTCGGCCAAGTCCATGGGCCTTGAGGTCGTGCCGTAAGCGATAGTGCTTGCAGTTTGTTATGGAGTATAAACTCTAAGCAGGTAGAAAAGATAACGCAATGAGAATCTCCACGCATTTGTCACTTAGAGTCGAAGCTTGGAAGACATCGTGCAGCTATCCGCTACCCTAGCAGCACTCTTCGTCGAGTCTCCTTACAGTCTTGCTTACTTTACTCTGGGAACGATTGATGCAAAACGCACAAGAAGCACACTGCTCCGTTGAGCGAGAAATAAGCTGCACACTATTTCACGTGATGGTATCCGCTCTGGCTCAATTCGAGCTCCTGGCATAACTTTGAGGGTACGTACTGCCGAGAGCCTCCGCCTCTGCAAAGCAGTTAGGTGTGACGGATTCGGAGGCTCATTGTGGAGCAATGCAACTACCGGATGGTTGAAGCTCCTGTGGTATGGTCTTTGGTGTACATCAGTGGTCGAAAGTAGCGCCTACTCCCCCAACTCCATCTTGATATCACTGTCACGGAATACTGACGTACGGCGAGAGCCAATGATGTCGCTTCCCATGTAGCTGAAGTCGTCGAAGTGCATCGCCATAATCCCCGATCCAGTTGACGAGCCCAGCACACTCACCACAGGGGAATCCGCTACTTCCTGCTGCTTGAAAATGTTCGGGACATACTGTAAGTTCGCATTCAGTGCTGCGCTGCTCGTTCGTGCTCGGCTACCGTGAATATCTTTCGTCACTGGCTTAAATGGTGGTTCCATTCGTCGATTCAGAAGTGCGTCCCAATCCACGCCCTCAAACCACGGGTGCCCCATGATTTCCAGCGGGCCATCAGTACCACATCCAATTCGTTGCCGCGGGTTCTTAACCAGCAACCGTTGCAGGAAATCTGTAGCAGTGGGCGAGAAATGTTCAGGAGGGTAAATCGGCTCCTTGCTCAAGATGTTCTGGAACATTTGACGGCGGTTCTTGTCCCAAAACGGCGTGTGCCCCTGGATCATCTCGTACACTAGCACACCAAAGCTCCACCAGTCAACCGTGTTGCCGTACGAAGTGGCTGTCCGTTGACTGCAAAGTAATTCCGGTGCCAAGTACTCAGGGGTGCCAACAAAAGTGGAACCTTCGTCGTCCTCCTTTGACAAGCCGAAGTCAGTGATAGCAACGTGTCCTTCGCTATCCATGAGAATGTTTTCCAGTTTCAGATCGCGATACATAATGTGCATGTTGTGCAAGTGCGCCAACGACAGCACTAGCTCTGCCGCGTAGAAGCAAGCTCGCTGCTCCGTGAAGCGCTTCTCTTTCCGCAAGTGCACAAACAGCGAGCCTCCAGAATAATAGTCCATTACCAGGTACAGTTTCTGGTGGTTCTGGAACGCATAGCGCAGTCTCACAACAAACGGATGCTCCACGTGCTTCAGAATCCGCTGCTCCGACTTAGTGTGCTCCACCTGCTTCTTCTTGAAGACGTCCTGCTTGCGCAGCACTTTCATCGCGTACACGCGACCAGCATTCTTTCCGTGCTTCTTCTTCGCCAGAAACACCTTGCCGTACGCGCCTTTACCGACCACAGACAGCAGATCGAAGTCGTTCACGCTCATGGACGTCGAGATCACCATACTACGGCGGGAACTACGCGCGCTGTTGGTGCGACTTCCAAGGTGATTGCCCACAT
The DNA here is from genome assembly GCA_032432875.1 of Phytophthora meadii. Classification (NCBI taxonomy): domain Eukaryota; phylum Oomycota; class Peronosporomycetes; order Peronosporales; family Peronosporaceae; genus Phytophthora; species Phytophthora meadii. The sequence goes on along the minus strand of JAUMGV010000057.1, from coordinate 950,360 downwards.
TGGTCGAGTCCTCTTCAATGTGAAATTCAGCGTCCTCCATGTGCTCCCGTTGATGCGGCACAGACGACATCGCTGCAGCTCCAGCGTAGGCGTACTGGGAAAGTCGACTCATTTCATCCATCAGTTCATCCTCCGCCGGTTCGTCCGGCATCGAGCCCCTCGCACTGTCGAAAAACGCAAAGACGGTGTCCATACTCGCAGCGATCGTCCACGCCGTGTTGGACGACTTCTGCTCCACTGGGGACGTCGGTTCTCCCGCGGACAAGCTCAGACATCCCAGCTGCGTGCAGTCCTGCAACTGCGTTCCTGGACTCTCCTTCGATCGTTGCCAATTGATTGCTCTCGTGCCTAAAAGGCCTCTGACCTCCTGAGTATCATCCGCTTCAATTCGGTGGCTAGATTCAATAAACGCAATGGCAGCGAGTTTCGCCCTCAATAGTGGTTGCGTGCAGACCAAGTGTTTAGTCAAAGACCCTCCTCGTCCATACGCTGCAATGTAGACTTGAGAGCATGAAGCTCGAACGCCATAAGTCTCCCACACGTATCGAACATGTAGTTCTGGAGTGCTTGAGTACGGGATAGGAATCTTCTCACTTCCAACACTGACTGTATTGGTGCTAGGGTTCATCACCACCACGCCATAGCCCTTGGACAGTGCCGTATGTAGGTAAGGAAGCATCGAGCCTGACCGGTATTGATTCGGGTTCTCTGTAGCTTCCAAAACCAGCGAACGACTCCAAATTCCAGGTTGAATACCGTTGCCACTCACAATAACGAGTAACAAACGACGGCAGATGTGCCAGTTCGCACTCATGAATACGCTACAGCGTGCAGGGCTGTCGGGTGATGGGATGCAGGTCTCCACGAAGCCCAATTGGACCATTTTCTGCTGTTCTTCCAGTACAATTTGGTGTAGTAGCGCCTCCATTTTGCCTCGTTCGTCGTCCCGCGGGTGCTGTAGAGAGAATAGTGAATCAGTAAGGGTTAATTAGAAGAGAGAAAGAGAGAGAGATGTAGCCATCCTGCATACCATGTTGAGCTTTTCGTCTGCGCTGGAGTCTAACGGGAGGAAAGATTTGCGTGTGCTTCCTCTCCACCTTCGCCGCTTTCTGGTCAGCACTAAGAAAAGGACCAGAGCACGACGGCTAAACAGCTGATGGAAAATCACTTGAAATGAGTATGGGGGAAACAAGAGTGACAAGGTCCCGCGCTTCAGTGTCATAGGTTCAACGACAACTTGCAGTCAATATGTGTCTTACGAAAATCAAGTGAAAGCTGACCACTTGGACTGGTGATGCACAAAACTAGTTTGTACAACCTTCGCGTCACATGAATATATGAAGTGCACCACACCGCAAGTTGAAGTGAGCGTTTGCTGACATTTAGCAAGGAACTTGCTGCTTGTCGGTATTCGTCTTAAATGATGGAGAAGATTCGTGAATAGGATTGATAGGAGGTGATACTGCTTGTTCAGGGAAACTACATTTCCTCACTTCATATTGATTTTTTCAGCGTCATCGTAACACAAGATGTGTCGACAACTTACGCTGCTAATTGGTATACTGCTAGCAGTGACGACATCTGTGGACAAGGTTTCAAGTCAATTTGCTGCTGGCCCGACATTCTTCGGAAATCCTCAGGCAATGCCAGTGATGGCGACTCGGCCTCCGTCACAATCCATGAGGTCCACGAATTCGACGGGTTTCTCTTTATCCGGATCGCTACAAACCTCGAAAGCTTCTTCCTCTAGTGTTGATGGTAGTCTTGATGATGATAGCGGCTCTAGCAGTAGGAGGACGGAGAATTCTGCCAGTGGAAGCAGTGGGGGCGACAATGGAAGTGGCAGTTGGAGTATGGGCTCTGGATCGAGCAGTTCCAGCTTGGAGTACGGGTGCGACTGCCGATCGGTCCGTCGAGTGTCGTTGATGGGGGCTTCGGACTATTGTCTCGACCCTAACGCTTCACTCAGCAGCAAGTGCGGGAATGTTGATCTCGGCGAGAGTGGTGCATGCCCCATTACAGGAGCTCAACCCTGTTCTTCAAAGGGTCATGTCCTGGCGAACGATTCGTTTTGTGCACTAGATGACAAAGATGAAACCTACAAGTGTGTGGCAAGCAAGAAAGACCTGGAGATCCAGAAGCACGGCAAGAAGAAGAAAAAGAAATCTGGCCGTCGTGGACATGATTCGGAATCGTCCAAAAGTGTAGCTCCATCGCTTTTGGCGCTGACGGCACGTCAGGTGCTGGTGATCGTAATCTGCGTGGCTGCTGGGGTAATGGTGGTAGTGTAGGTTACGACTGACGTATCAACAGCATATTTGTTGAATACAGAGGCGTTTATCACAATCTACCGCATATTGATCCTCGACAATAACCAACACTTGTCAGCTTTATTCCCTCTTGTCTTCATGCGGGAGTACAAAGTTGCTGAGACGCAGCCACTTATACGACGTGAAATAATCCTGAGTCAGCAGCATCAATGGAGCCATCACACAGCCCTGGGCAATGACCAATCCCACAAGGTTCTCCATAGTCGTGTGGAAGTATGACGCCGTGAAGAAAAGCAGATACGTCGCCACTGCACCAATGATGATGATCCATCCACGCAAGAACGTCCGCTTCAGGCTCGGTCCAGTGCTTTCGACGTTCACGGCAAACCACTCGAACAACGGAATCGCTAGGTAGTGGCTAACCAGCAAAACGATGTGGTCGGAATGGTCAAAGTCAGCAGGGCATCGCTTGCCACGACGTAAGTCAGCATACCAGCAGGACTCGTCGGAATGGCCCGTGAGGAGGTGCATCAGCCGCTTCTCCACTAGTCCGAGGCCCATGTAGAGCACCACCGTGCGCAACGCCATCACAGCCACATACAGCAGACCACGTCGCACGTATACGCGAACACGAGGCATCGTCACATTTGGCCCCAGCATCATAGAGCCGTAGTTGAAGACCAGAGCCGACAAAGGGATGGACCAAGCTCCTCTGAGGGAGCCCAGCACTGGCATGAGATCCATTGCGGTGTAACAAGGTGCGTCTTCGTATCCTCCGACTTCATTATTGCAGCAGATTGTCTCATCATCTTCTTTAGCGTCCACATGCAGCCAATTCGAGTCACAACTAGTCAAGAAAGAGTATATAACGTTAGCATCAGCTCAAGAATGTTACAAATCAAAGCTTAACTGCCACGTACTCGCCCTGAACACGCACGAACTTGTGCGGGAAACGACGCGACGTATAGAACACCATAAGCAGCAGTAGTGCGTTCACTCCCAGGAATAAACTGCGTGCATTGATCTTGTGCAGCGTCAGCACCGCCTGCTGCGTCGCCGAGAGCTTCTTGGGCGCCGCCGGCCTTCCCCCTAACATGGTGATTTCGATTTCTAACGGTTATTTGAGAATCTAACCGTCCGATAATGTGGCACACATAAAGGCAACTTTGATGTGCGACCGTTAGTTGAAGTTGCTACTGTCATTCTTCAATTTGCCTTTAAGAACAATCATGGACGAGGACATTCAAGCTGTGGTGATTGACAATGGCTCTGGTATGTGTAAGGCTGGATTCGCGGGAGATGACGCGCCTCGAGCCGTGTATCCGTCCATAGTGGGGATGCCCAAGCATTTGGGTATCATGGTGGGGATGAACCAGAAAGATGCCTACATTGGAGACGAAGCTCAAGCGAAACGTGGTGTCTTGACGTTGAGATATCCTATTGAGCATGGGATCGTCACGAATTGGGACGATATGGAGAAGATCTGGAGTCACACGTTCTACAACGAGCTGCGAGTGGCTCCCGAGGAGCATCCGGTGCTGCTAACGGAGGCTCCACTCAACCCCAAGGCCAACCGCGAACGAATGACGCAGATCATGTTCGAGACATTCAACGTGCCGGCGATGTACGTGAACATCCAAGCTGTGTTGTCGCTGTATGCTTCTGGACGAACTACCGGTTGTGTGCTTGACTCGGGGGATGGAGTCTCGCACACGGTGCCCATTTACGAGGGCTACGCACTGCCTCACGCTATTGTGCGGTTGGATCTGGCTGGAAGAGACTTGACTGACTACATGATGAAGATTCTAACAGAGCGTGGGTACTCGTTCACGACCACAGCAGAGCGAGAAATTGTTCGGGACATCAAGGAGAAGTTGACGTATGTGGCTATGGACTTTGAAGAAGAAATGAAGAGAGCCACACAGTCTTCGGTGCTTGACAAGACGTACGAACTACCAGACGGGAATGTCATTGTGATCGGGAACGAGCGCTTCCGAACCCCAGAGGTTCTCTTCAAGCCGTCGATGATTGGTCGCGAGTGTTCTGGAGTCCACGAATGTGCTTTCCAAACGATCATGAAGTGTGATGTCGACATCCGTCGAGATCTTTACAGCAATGTGGTGCTCTCGGGTGGATCGACCATGTTTCCAGGAATTGGGGATCGCATGACTAAGGAGATGTCCAAGTTAGCTCCAGCTGCGATGAAAGTGAAGATCATTACGCCACCAGAGCGCAAATACTCGGTCTGGATTGGAGGCTCGATTCTGGCCTCACTTGCCACGTTCCAACACATGTGGATCTCAAAGGCCGAATATGATGAGTCGGGACCGTCGATTGTTCACCGCAAGTGCTTCTAAGCTCAAGTTTCGTCCGAAGCGATGGTAAAGAAGTTCACTTTGACACTTTGAGGCTCAAGTGCTTCGGTGTCGAAGTGTAAATCTCTCGAGCTCATGAGTTTTTATTTACCAACGATTGAATGCATCCCAGTTTTGGTTGACAATCACCTCAATTAGACTCCCTGAGCCTCGATTTTGCTTAGACGCACTGCCTCCGCAAACTCAGCAATAGGTTTAGCAGTCCACATCGTTGGTGTTTTCCTTTTCGTGATTTTCCCTTGCTCTTCACGCAACGAACTCTCATAGTAGGCCAAGTGACCACCCGCCTTTGTCAAGCACAAAATCACATTCGGGCAGGACTCCACCAAAGCACGAGACGGCAGCGCCGTTCGAACACTGATAGGGTCGTCTTCAGCGTTGATACACAACAGCGGCACTTTGACAGCGCGAAGCTTCTTGTCGGAAGACGCGTCTTCATAAAAAGCATCAGCATTCTTATAGTTGAACAGCACACTTGTGAGTGTGTCGTCGAATTCGCGCACTGTTCGAGAAGCCCTAACAGCGTCCATGTCGAGTCCTGGATAACCCTCAAACTTCTCGGCAGCGTTGCTCTGCATATCAGACAAGAAGGTGAATAGTTTACAGTTCTTGCAAGAGAAGTATCCACTTTACCTTTTCGAAGAAGAGGGCCTTCATGTTGCGATTCAAAGCCTTGTCGTAGGTTAGTCGGTTCAACAATGTCCCCGACAAGTTCTCCGACACTTTAGTTAAATTGAAGGGGTTTCCAACTGATACAGCTCCCGTCAATGGCGTTCGATCACCTTCCTCACCGAGATACTTGACCAGCACGTTCGAGCCCATGGAGAACCCCACACCCACAAAAGCTTCTCGTCTGAAGTCGTATGTCTTGGCCAATTGCTGCAACACGAAGCGAAGATCCTCCGTGTAGGCTGTGCAATAAAGCTGGGCAGTCCTTAGGGGAGTGTTGGCACATCCACGAGCATTAAGGACCACACACTGCCAGCCAGTTTTGTGCAACTGGGCAACAGTATAGCGAATGTAATTCGCTGGGCTGCCTCCTGTGAGTCCCGGCAGCAGTAACACCGTACGTCGCCTTGAATCCACACCTTCTATCCAGGACGAATCCATTCCCTCATTTCCCGTTCTCGAGGAAGATTTTCCAGGAAGTAGTACCCAGTCCAACGACACAACACCCCCGTCAGGCATATCCAGGAGCTGGCGTTTGTAGTTAACCTGAGGTCCACGCTCATCATTTGCGAACTTAAAAGTCTGGAGGTGTCCATTGAACAAACGCCACGACGGATGGTATTTGGTTTGCGCTGTATCAAATCATATCGACACTGTTAGATGTGGTAGCAGTATGCAACGCAATAGACACCTTACTCAAAGTAACGCAGTGCGACAGCAGCTTCTTGTTGATAGGCGTCTTGCGGTAGATCAATCGCGGTGTCTCCGCTGTACGAGCGAAATGCCAGCGCAACAGAATCGGCATTAGGGTGGGCCCCAACAGTTTCTTGGCCAGGTACAGGAGAACGACAGCGAGCACCAAGCGGGCACGACGTTGTTGAGTCAGCACGCGGGCGAAGGTGTTCCCCATGGCTTGTGCGCTTCCGAGGGTTTTCGCGAATGACGTGATGAATGATCAGCCGTGCTTTGGGAATGTGACTGGCGCTATCAGCGGTGCTCGGAGGGTGCAAAGTACCCTTGAAACTGAAATTGTAGAACAGTTCTACATACGAATTGTATTAAAAGTATTCGTTACTGTGCTTCTTCATCGGTGGCTCGCTGTGACGGACGGACATTTGTGAAGGAGCTTTTTCGTCATACCAGCCGACCGCATTCTTCTCAATCAAATAGCCAAACCGACTGAAGGTCAACCGCTGTCATGTGCTGTGGTTCGCTGAATATCTCTGGAGCGTGGACTCAAGTGGTGCCCGCTGGGTGCGTCCTGTGCACTGTCCATAAAGCCAACCAGAAACTACAAGTCCGAGTTGTCTAGACGGCGCAACGCACATCGAATGCCGCGATGCATCCAGTACTGAACATGCAACTCCACTAGCGCCCCGGTATTGGAGCGTGGGAACGGTGTCAAGGTGAGACTCGAGCCTACCCAGCTGATCAAGCTGTATCCGGAAGTCTTAGACGACTCGCAGATATCTTTCAATCCACGCGGGAAAACAGAGCTCCAACCACCCTGGCGGATCTTTTTGGCGTTGTGCAGTGTGTGTTGGAATAGTCCCATAAACTTGAATAGATCTCCGGCGGAAGGAAGATCTCCCTCCTCAACACGGTGCCTGTTAAGGTTCTCCCTCCAAATTGCCGTGTAGCCCTTGTCAGGGGTCGAGGCAGTCGCGGTTCCACGAGCGACAACTAAATCGTAGATCGGGTGGAGCAATGGAGGGCCCATTGTCTTCAGCGCGTCCTCCAGCGGAATGTGTTAGGTCGAATATGAACAGTTTTGATAGCCGCACACCATCCTACTCGTTCGCCGGGAAGAGCTGCAAGTCGCTGGCATCTACTTCACTCAGCTTGTTTTTATCCACCATGTTGATCACCTGCTTCAGGCCAGCCACTGCGTTAGTCTCGTCGAAGTGCACAGAGCATTCGGGTCCTTCCATGCCAACGATGGCACACAAGAGGTTCACCATTTCCTTTTGACAACAGATCTGCATTCCCGAGAGGAGGCCAAAACAAAATACTTCAAGTACATCACTCCGTTAGACCAAGATGCAAAAACGTCACAGCTGCACTTGCGTGGGGCTCGACTGATGAATTAATACGTACTTCTTGTCTGGGGCAAATACAGCGAGCACCATACATGTAGCTGGTCAGTGCACCAGCCGAGGCAAAAATGGAAGCCGCTATCAGGAGGGGAGGAGAAGAGAGCGCGAAGACGAAGGAACGACAGCGAGCTCCCAGATCATGGTGCGAGATATCGAGTTCACCAGACGAACGTACATGTCCTCCTGTGTGTTGTACTCTGTGCGTGCGATGAACTTGACAAGGCATCCAGCTTCGCCTGTGTTTTCGTCTTGCCCGGCTGAAAATTCTACCCAGTTGGAGCTATCGACATACTCGAAATTCGAGTCTCTCTCGGCCATCTCGCGCACTTCTGGTGATGAGGGGTTGATTGAGTGGCGGCCGATTACATAACCTTTGTCGGTTTGCATGCGGAAGTTGAGGAAAATCATACGCATGACCTTGTCGTGTTGCACAGGGTGTTCAATGTCAGTACCTGCGATGTACGTGCTGTCGTTGATAACCTGAAGTACCTCAAAGCGCAACTTGCGTCGGAATGGGGTTGATGTGGGCTTAGAGTCTCTTATCCAGCTGCTAACCATTGCTTGCTGTGCTGTGATCCCGACGAAAAACTTGGAGAAACTCACGTAGAAATCTCCATCCGGGTTTGTTTCGTGCCTCACCTCCCAGCCAAATGTTGCCGACGGCGGAAACGCACAACCTTTTCTTTCTCTTGATTGCTGCGGCAGTTCAGGCGTTGACGGAGAACTTGGTGATTCCACATCGGAGCTATCTCCGTCCGGAACTTCAAAGTGTGACATAAGCGGCTTTTCAGTCTCCTCCATCGTCCTCATTTGCTGGTAACAGTTGCGTATATGCTCATTGGCTTGGTCCTCCGTCATGGGTACGAACTCATAGTCCGTAAAAAGCGTCGAATCGTCCGTGGTAAGAGGACACTCCAGCTCGAGCTCTTGTTTTCGATCTACCATCACTTGCTGAAATCTCCGGTGCGTTTTCTGCTTCTCCATCAGCATTTGCTCGAGCAAGAACTTCTCCTCCTTCAACGTGTGTGATAAGTCGGCCAATGCATAATAGTTCGCCTCTAACGCCATTGAATCCGAATCGCCATTGCTGTTGCTGCTGCTCGCGCGACGGCGTTTCGCCATCGATTTCTCATTCAGATCCTGATAGTGTTTTTCCAATTGCTGCAGCGTCAACTTCATCCGTTCCACATCATCTCGTTGCCGACGTCTTGCACGTTGCATCGACTCCCGATTCCGTTTCCTACGAATTTCCAGCGGCGTCAACTTCTTGTCTTCCTTAGTAGTCATGCTTGCTGTTGCTGCTACTTTCGCTGGAGGTTTCCGTTTTCGCTGCACCTTGACGCCCTTGGCTTTCACAGCAACATCTTCTTCAACTTTTACCACTAACTCGTTTCCTTTATTCTTCAAATTCCGCGTCGATCTTGTTACGCGTTTGACAGGTTTTGCGTCTGTCTCCGTCTGAGAATCTTCAGAGACTGCCACTTGTCTGGATGCAATAGCAAGAGCACTAGACATAGCACTAGTACGGGTCTGTTTGGCCTCAATAGCTACAGGGGAGATAGTTTCCCGGGGGTGCGAGGGCTCCACGAAGGCTGCAAGGGCCGCCTCCTGTTCCTCCAGCAGGAGTTCAACGGACTCGAGACCCCCGTCAAGTTTCTTATTAGCTGCTTTAGCTTCATTTAGCGTCAGATCCCACCAGGCCGCAGCAGCTTGAGCTCCTCCTCCGCCCTGCGCCTCCAGATCTCCCCAGATGCCCATCATCGCGTCGTCAGGTTCCCCCAAAGCTTGAGCTTCGGTGGTCGTCGCGTCGTCCTGCAGGAAATCGGCGTCTTCCGCTGCCAGCAGCTCAAGATCCACCGCCATGTACCGTTAACGCAGCGAAATGCAAAGGAGAAGAAGAAGAACGTGCGCAAGACAGCGACGGAATGCGAGTGGTCTAAAAGGGCGGGGCAGCTTGGAGGGATTTGATGCTATTGCTCATCACCTTGTGTGTTGATGGTGTGGTTCATTGAGGATTGGCTGAAAATTTATATGATTTTTCCATTTCTTACCAATCGCACAAAGGTAGTGAATGATGGTCACCGTTCAACAAGCAACATGGTCATACCGTAGTGACTGCCTTCTAGCATGTATTGCCTGTACAATGACTCGTTGCCAATGAATCAATAACTGTTTGAACCTCAGACCTGCGTTGGAGTTGAGGGAGTTTGTGGTGCTACAAAGTTCCCGCCTCATTCAGACTGTCTGTGATACGAACAGGGAACCGGTCGCGTGAAGTTGGCCACCCAATCGGTAGCGTGCTTGCCAAGCATTGCTTGGCAAGCATGCAGAACAGTATGTAAGCCTTACTAGTAGTACATGTTGTGTAGTTTGCATCATGTACATGGGCGTTGTGTTTCGTCTCAGAGATCTCGATACCGTTTTGCGCGGTAAATAGGCTGCTTGTTTTTACGTAGTGCATTTCAGTTTGAAGGGGCTCAACGTGAGACCTACACCAGACACCGGCATCCCCGAACTCCAACGTAGCATTGCTACTGTAGAATTCGATTTGGAGCAACGGGAGCATGGGACCGTAGTGTTGAGAGCCTTCAAGAGTGTTAACTGCATGTAGATACCAACTCTTTTCTAGGGGTAACACGCTCGGTAGATAACCTTGTGAAAACGAACGATGCAGTTAATGTCAATGGGCTTGATGACCCTCGAACCTGTACAATGTACTTAAGTACGAGCGAAATGAAAAGTTCCGAGTACCGGTACACACCTACCATGTATAGTCTCCATTCCAGTGACGGCGGTGGTGGGAAGAATCACGAAACATGTAATGAAGAAAATCATAGCCTCAAACCGGTCCAGCTTGCCACTAACCTTTAAAATTGTGCATATCTGTGAGTGCATCCACCGTAAGCAAGTAGTTATGACTCATATGAGTGCAAGTATAATAGAAGTACTGCAAGATGTTCTGCAATCCTTTGAGCTGACACACCTGCTCGAAAATATCCCCCTGTTAAAAATCGCTCCAGAATCGAACGTGTTTCAATCGGAAACTCACTCACACCATGCAATGTATTTTGTTAAGAACAATCCTTAGCAGCCAAGCCAGCTCCACTTGATCCTCCGCCACGAAGTACTTATTACGGGTATCTGGTGACAGGGCTCGGAGTCGGGATCTTAGTGTAGTAGAGCTTGCGCTGGGCGGCAGGGCTCGGCGTCGGGACCTTGGTGTAGTAGAGTTTGCGGACGTTGGGCGTGTTTTCTTCGGCGTTAACGCTGTCAGCAGCAGTGGCCGGCGAGAAACACACAGCAGTAGCGATGGCGGCGATGGCAAGCGTTTTGAGGAGCTGCATGGTTCTTGGTGTAGACTTGTGGGAAGCTTTACAGGGTAGCTTGCAAATTGCCGAATGAGGACAAATTCAGAATGCTGACTGGCCTGGACTCTTTGCTTTTCTGTTGTGTGGATGTAGGCTACGTGGTAGCATATGCTGGCGGACAGATCATCATGAAATGTAGTTCAAGGATTACAAGGTTAGTCTTCTGGAGACCTGCAAATGTAGATACTGTACTTTATTTAATACCGGCGTTGCAATCTCGAGGAGTATAGATATCCAACGACAGTCGATTATTGGAAGACAGCGTGAGAACAAAGTTCCTGTACCCAGTAACCTCCCCATTAATTAAAATTCTTGCTGAGAGCCCTTCCTCGCGTCATTACATGTATGTACTCGTTGAACGAGTCGTTCTCCCTGATGGTAGCACAGAAGCAAGATCGGCCGATTGATCATCTGTTTTGAACTGTCACCATGCAACACGTGACGCTCTCAAGTTAGGCCGTCAAAGTATGACTTAGCCAAATGAACCCCTCACGCAGATAACACTACATGCACCCGCACGACGTTCTCCAGCATGCATTTCACGTATATGTGCATTGGCGTCAGTATTAATGCAATAGCGAAGGCTCGTGCTTGCAATGTAAAAACATTGAGTATTCGATGATGATCTACAACATGTAAAGGTATCGTGTTCGCAAACACTTTGGTTTTGGTACACTGTACCAAAGTATTGGGAAACCGATGTGGACTACATGATTATATCATTGTGGTCCACACTATTTATTCCTGCCACAAAAGTGTCACCGCCAAAAGTTCCAGGACGTTCCGACCATGGCGACTCCCGTCGACTTGAGCGCGTCTACCTCCGTCTCTACGGCGCCTTCATCCACCCCAATCGCACCAACAGTAGACCCATCTACAGGTTCATCTAACGCGCCTACTCCTGTCCCCTCAAGTACAGTACAACTTTCGCAATCTGCCTCCAACACCGATGGCTCCCTTCAAGCCGACCTTAACGACTCGGAAGGCGCTAAAGCTGTCGCAGTGCCGCGTTGCAGCACATGGTTCGCCATGGACAAGATTAATCCCATCGAGAAGCGCATGCTTCCTGAGTTTTTCGCGGAGAACGCCTCCAAAACGGCCGAGATTTATCTCAAATATCGTAACTACATGGTGCACGCCTACAGACAGCAACCGGGCGTGTATCTGACGGCAACAGCCTGTCGTCGCAACCTAGCAGGTGATGCGTGTGCTATACTGAGGGTTCATGAGTTTTTGACCCACTGGGGACTCATCAACTTCCATGTTCCACCTCATGCGATGCCTCCTGCTATCCACTCGAACTACGCCCTTAAAACTGCTGACTCTATTGCTAATAACAGGGAACTGGGACCTGTTTCGATGCTTGTGGCTGCTAGAAAGGAGAACTCGCGTCGGGTTAACGCTCCATTGGGTTGTGAAGCTTGCGGCACGGCCAGAGGGCCAGAGGATTCGTTCTTCGAACTCACACCCGAAGCCAAGAAGAAGCTGACGAGCAATGGAGCTGCAACCGGAGGAAACAGTGCAGCACCCGTGACCACAGCCAATGGGAAGACAAGTGAAGAGAAGGAAGTGACGGTGGGAGGCTTTGCTCTCCGACCTGGAAGTGGCATTTGTGAGGAGTGCTACATTCGGGGAGCTTTTCCTGAAGGCTACGACGCCTCGGACTTCGTGCTTATGCCTACTGTGGCCAAGAACCTGTCGGCTGCTGCCAAATGGACACAGGAGGAGACAGATTTGCTGTTGGAGGCTGTGAGCAGCACTAGAAGCAACGGAGTTAAGGCCTCGGAGAGCGAAGACGATGGTGGAAGCTGCGACTGGAGCTTTGTCGCATCAAAAGTGGGTACCAAGACGGCGGACGAGTGTTTACTGCACTTCTTGGAGATGCCGATGTTGAACCAGACGACGACGATTCAAGGGAACGGACTTGGAAACTCGATTCAGTCCCTGAGACCTTTTACTGCTGGAGAAGCACTGAATGCTCCGGTACTGGACTTGGCGGCACTAGTCGAACAAGTTGATCCGTTTGTTGCGAAGACTGCTGCCCATGCTGCAATTGGAGCGATCAAGAGACTGCACACAATGTCTGCTACAGAAAAGGAGACTGCTAAACCCGTGGATTCTACTGCAGGGACAGCTGGAGTTAAAGTTGAGAGCACAGCATCAACTACTTCGCTTGAAGCTGCTGCAGAGGCCGTTGCCAGTAGTGCTGAGACTGCGGGGGTTGCGTCTATTAAGGCCGAGGACGGCGATGTCGCCATGGAGGACGTGTCAACAGCAACGGAGTCGACTTCCAAGATTGAAGACGACAAGAAGGATGAACCTATCTCGAAGGAGCTGATTGCTGTGACGGAAGAAGCAGCTAACGCCACAACTGTTGCCTTGTTGGCAGCTAGAGCAAAACAAGTCGCGGAGGAAACAGCAAACGGTCCTGTGCGGGATCTTGTGAGCCAATTGCTGGAGAATCAACTACGGCAGATGGAGCTCAAGATGCAGCAGCTCTGTGTGTTGGAACAGGCCATTGTGGCGGAGAAGGAGCAGCTCGCCAAGGAGAAGTATCAGCTTTACGTGGATCGACTAGCCTTCTCCCAGGAGAAGTTGAACGGTCGATCAGCTTAGGATGTCGTCTTAATACGAGAAGAAACGGAGTTTCCTGCCTGTCACAAACACTCGTTTCATCGGTTGGAAGGCGAAAAGAATAGATATTGGGGTTACGACGGCGTCTGGTAGTGTGTTGTATGGCAGGAATGGAGAATGGAACGAGAGCTGAAGACGAAGCACAAGTGACGGTGGATCCTCCCAGTTGCTTGCTGCGAACAAAGGTACAGCTTTCCCCTCATTTCAAATCGGAATGAAACGTTAAACCTAACACTCGTTTTGTTGCAGAACGATCAAGTTGTGCTGGATGCATTGGTTAATCCTGTCACCAACGTAAAGAGTGTGGAGTTCCGCCACTTTAACCTGGATCAGATCCCAATGGACCAGCTTGACTCGCTGTTCGGTGGCTGCAGTCTCGAATGCCAAAGCTTGTTACTGGAAAAGTGCTCAACTTCGGGAGATCGCTTCTTTGCCTTGATGACTGAACGATTGGCACGAAATCGTGTTCGACTGGCCCATTTCCGCTTGAGAAGGTAAGGAAGCATACTTGTTAAGTAAGTTATCGTTAAATGACTATTTCCTACCTGTTCAGCTGTCAGCAGGTGACGATGACGTCTCTCATTGCCATGTCGACACTATTCACGTCATCTCTGGTGACACTGGAGTTGTCTTCCTGTAAACTTCCGCGTCAAGCTGGGATTATCTTGAGTCAGTCTCTTCAAGGCTGCACATCCCTCCGTCATCTTCTACTTTCGGACAACAACATCCGGGACGGTGGGTTACGTGCAATTGCTGATGCCTTGAAGCTACTCAACATATCCAGTAATAGTGCTGTGGGGGCTGCGCTTGGTCAAGAAGAGCATTCGCCATTGTCAGTACTGGAGCAGTTGGATATTTCTCGAAATGGTATCACCTCAGTAGGTTTTGCGTCCTTAATGCGAATCCCAGTGAGATGTTTGAGTGCAGCAGGCAACGCAATTGAGAGTGGAGTTGGTGCTTTAATACAGAGCAATGTTTCAAAGCTCGAAACACTCTGTTTATTCGGCAACCCACTGTCAGAAGACGGGAAACTCGAATTGGTTCGCTCGCTCTTTCGACGTCGAGATCGAACAGGGGAAAGCGCGTTAAGGGAGCTGGATCTGAGAGTTTGTGGATTTAATTCGGCTGACAGCTTGGATTTACTTCAGCGCAGTTTCCTCCAAGCAGCAACTGCAGGACAGCAATGCTCCTTACAGACGCTTTACTTGGATAGCAGTGTGCTCCCTAAGGACGCAGATACAAACGGTAAGCACTTCGATGAAGGCTGCGAGAGTCTAAAAGAAGTTGCCAAGACGAATTTCCCAGCTCTGCGTCTTTGCTTCCAGTCGGATTCTCACATGGAGCTGCCTGGCCCAATTCAATGTATACCAGCAAAAATATCCAAGAAAGCCATTGTGAACTCGTTGGCGCTGAGTAGTGAACTGGAAGCAGTGGCAATGGCGACCAAGACGAGTTTGAATGCCACATTAGCTTCAGTTGCTAGTCTCCCTTCGCCCCCTTCATCGACGGAGTCAGTCCTTCTCGAGCCTGTCCGGCCAACAGCTATTGTTCAAGCTCATCCAGTACAGCCACCGACTATCAGCACAGCTGCTTTGCCCGTGGCTCCACTTCCAATGCAACATGTCGATGTTGAATATATTGTCAGCAAGACTATCGAGTGTATGAGTCACAACTTTGAGGTGCGGCTTGGACAATTTCTATCGAGAATGGAGACACAGCAACAAGAAAGGGTACGTAACAAAAGATCACAAAAGATGCCGAATTCCTTAAGCTTTTTGTTTCCAGAACTCCTCGCAAGTACAATTTTTAGCTGCCAAGGTTGAAGCCTGTGAACGTGCATTACCGAGACTGGAAGCACGACTGGATATGCTGACAGACCGAGTTGCAGCTGGTAGTGCCCAGTTATCAAAGCTGCAGACGGACGTTGCCCTCCAGCTCCAGCAGATTCGGCAAGAAGCTTTAACCCAGCAAATGGGGAATAACCCTTACACTTCTGGATCGTTCGCTGCCACGCAGGTATCACCGTCGGTGGCTCTTACTTCTCGGATGCAGTCGCAAGTGGAAGAGTTAGTTTCAACTCGAGTGCAAGCTATAGATCAGCGTTTGTATTCGGAACTGGACCGTGTTCGTGCTGCTCAAAACACCAGTACATCTACTGATCCGCATGCTGTTGTGAATGCTGTGTCGGCGCATTTGACACAGTTCAAGCACGAATTTGACGCCAATCAAGCTGGAGTACTCCGTCAATTCAGTGAAACTGTGAGTGCAGATGGTCGACGCCTGGAAAAGCGGATCGAACAAGTTGAGACACAGATTGAAAACCTCGAGTCGGTGATCCAATCGGAACAGCAAGCATCCCTCTTAGCATTAGAAGCCATCTCGGACGCTTTCAATGACCCAGCTTGTACAAGATAGAGAGGATCTGGCCTCTGATTGGCTGAAAAGCACAATCTGTTTACTATGTCTCTCGAAATGCCATCGTAATCCGTTCGTGCATACAAAGTTCAAGTGTATAGTACCCACAGTCCTCAAAGAATTCAGTCACAAAGCCAAATGCTATCGATGCAGGAGCTCAAGCGACAAGCATCTCTGGACAAGCGCCGACGCCGCAACCGCGAGGCCATGCAGCGGTCGCGTCAGAGAGACAAAGACCAGATGGAAGCGCTGCGCTTGGAGGCCCAACGACTGGAGGACACACACGGGAAATTGTTAGCTCAAGTGGACCAAACATTGGCACAATTGTCCACCTCGGAATCTCGAAATGGTCGCGTTGCAGCTCTCCAGCGACATTTGGAGGACGCTCGAGAGCAGGCGAACAAGTTGATGCGACAGAATCGGAGCTTCCAGGACCAATTGGTGGACAGAGTCAAAGGGGAGGACAGAATGGAAGGTTTACTGAAAGAATTGGTCCGGGACCAGGAGATCCAGGAACGAACGTATCAGCAATTGTGTCGAGAAGTCCCGTCGGACTTGGGATTTGGGTTTACTCAGGAACAAGCGACTCAGATCGTCTTAATGTCGAGACAACAGAGGACATTGGTTGATAAAGTGGGCTTTGCAGACACCCAAAGGGTCTATCTCTTTGGGTGGACCACGCTGCATCGTTTCCAGGACGAGAAATTGTATTTTTCCTTCAAGAAAATCTTCAAGAACCGGTCGGCACTGCAGATGGCCGACCGCAACTGGGCGAATGAGATCAAGTTCGTGACGTATCGCAGTGCGTCGGAAGCAGCGACGCAGCAATTCCATGTAAGAGGAGATAAATGCAGAGTTTTGGTTGATAGTTCTGGATCTAATGAGGATTTTTGTCTGTGTGTGTTGTCAGATTGTGCAGAAGTTTAATGAAGATACTTATTTAATCGCCCGTGAGAAGATGGATCCGGATAATGAAGGGGAAGTTGTGAAGCTGCTGTACCTTCGCTTCCGGCTATCCGAGACAAACGGAAGTTACGCAGTTGTGACGCAGAGTATCCCGCAAGACCGTTCAATTACTGCCAGTTCACATGGGAGAATATGGGCAAATGACGCCTGCATGTGGAATCATTTTGTACCTGTTGTGGACGAAAACGGTGAAGAACATTGTGAAATTCACTTGACAGGGAGTTCGGCTATTGGAGACCCACGAGCTGCACGGACGAATGTACTAGAAACGGTGATGGGTTTGCTGCGGTGGGAGAATATCAACGTTGGCCCAACTCTTTCTCTTACTGAAGCGTCGAGGTCGGATGGAGAGAGAACAGGGCTTCTACCGGACTCCACGGCGTAGCTTCAAATGTATGAGTAAACTCTAACGTTATCGTAACTGTGTCTTCAAGCGGAAGACCAAGCCGACAGCTTATCGCCCAACGGAATGGGACATCTTTCTGTAGAGCCGCATGTTTTATCCTCGAGGTGAGAGGACAGCCTTCAGTGAAGGCTCTTCAACAGCGGAGTTCGAAGTACCAATTAACCGACAGGATTTCATCTACATTCGGTTCGCCGATCATTGATCTGCAGCTTCGTGTCATGTGATTGTGGGAAATAGTACGTCGACGTTCTTGTATGGACACCGCAATCTCTGTGGTTTGGCTGGCAAGGGAGTTCAATTCCTGCACTGCACAAAATGCGTCTCAAGTCGACCGTGATTTTAGCCACCATTTCTCTTCTGGTATGCGTCGATAGTGCCACAACGCAGTCGTATTCAGTGGTCGCTAACGACCGGAGAGATGTCTTCAGCCAGAGGTTCTTGAGGTCTTACGAGATGCTGAACGAAGTCAGCGAGGAGAGAGCTGGCTTGGACACTCTGAAGGCAGGTGCATCGAAGCTCTTCGGCTCCAGCAGTTTAAAGACTTTTCTGCGTCAGGACAAGAATGGAGTGGACGTTTTGAACGCTTTAAAGTTCGGAGACGACGTCACGGCCGCCTTGAAACACTCGAAAATGGACGATTTAAAGACGTACATCACCATGTTCAACACTAAGAAGAAGCCGGAGACTCCGCTTACCTTAATTGGAGTCTTCACTGCTCGCTACGGAGATGACGCGGTGGCTAGAGCGTTAGTGGAAGCCAAGAAAAACGCTGCAAAAGACCCCGAGTTGGCGAAGTTAGCCAGCGAACTCCGCGCTGAGCTTCTCTCGAAGTGGTTGAAGGACGGACAACCTACCGGCGAAGTTTTCAAGTTATTAAAGCTGAACGAGGGTGGATACGGTGCCCTTATCAGTCGGAAGATGGAGCTATTGGACGACTATATTGTAAAGTTCAATACCGACAAACAGGGGCATGAAACGATGCTACAGACTTTGACGACAGGTTTTGGTGGAGAAAACAAGCTGGTGTCGATCATCGCAGCGGCAAAACCCGATCCTGCTACTGCGAAGAAGGCCAGAGCGTTGGAGAAGGGGTTATTTACGAAGTGGAAGGGTGAAAATTTGGACCCTGCAGGTGTCATGAAGCGACTGAAGCTGGACGATGATGTGGAAAAAGTCCTGGAAAATGACAATTTCAGGACTTTCGAGAAGTACATCACTGTGTGGAACGAGAACAGTTTGAACACAAAAACGACAGTACTGGAGACGTTAACGACCAAATTCGGAGATGTTGCTGTGGCGAGGGCTCTGGTGACTGCAAAAGAAGTGCGGGAGACCGAACGAACCGCTTTGAAGCTGCAGAATGAACAGTTCGACGTCTGGTTGAAGAGCGAAATGTCCGTGGATGACGTGTTTAAGTTTTTGCGGATGAAAGAAGACGGATTTGAAGCTATTGGTAGTCGGAAGTTGGAGACACTGGACGGATACATCAAGTTGTTCAACCGTGAAAAGTCTGGAGATGAAACGTTATTCAATGCGTTGACAATTGGCTTTGGAACGGAAACAAAACTTGCAGCTATGCTGTTGAAGGCCAAGGCGCACAAAGTGTATCCACGAATGGAAGCAAACGCGAAGAAGCTGCAGAATGTATTATTCAAGAAATGGCTGGACGAGGGATTGGATTCTGTGGACAGCGTAGCGATATGCAGAAGGCGGTTGCGAAGCAATTTAGACAGTATCACGAGAATACTAGAGGCAATTAGATCAATAACAATGCAAAATCAGAAACGAGAGAAACGAGATACTTGTAAATGAGTTAGATGTATGTATGTATGTAAACGCGTCTTGCCACAGAAGTCTCGCATGCGTCGAGTTATCATCTCTTATGTATGTCAACCAAGGTGAGATTACGAAAATTGAAGTAAGCTGTGTACAATACTATTTGTGTCATATGATCTACCTAGTGGCTCTAATTAATTACCTGGCAGGCTGCAGACTACATCGATGTATGAGTGCATCAATGAATTCACAGGACCGTACACTCAGGTCAGTCACCTGACACTTGGGGTTGCAAAATGCATTAAACATGTACAATGTACGATGTGCAATGTACATTGTACATGTACATTGCAGTGCAATTTGCACATCAACATTCACCTTCCCGTGATAAACCAGACGGCTTGAACGAAGTATATTATCCGGATCGATGGCATTCTACCGTAGATTCTACGGCCACACTTTGAATTGGGAAGCGCCGGAGTCTCCACTGCCGTCAGGATAATGGGCCGTCACCACCGTTTTCTGAGGGTGATTGCAGTGGTCTTGTTGGCCACAATCAGTATCTCTGTGGTATCGGGTTTAACCGCTGATCGAAACGGAGTTTCTCCGATAAGACAACTACGGGCCTACGTGGCACCACAGGAAGAGAGGGGGATCACTTCAAAACTCAAAGCAACCGCAGCTCAGTTCGTCGACGCCGTCAGGTTGCGCTCCTGGTTGGGAAAGGATAAGTCGGTTGATGACATTTTAGCTCAGTTGAAACTGAACGTCAAGCTGGAGGACGCTCTCGGCAGTCCCGACTTGAAAACTCTGAACTCGTACGTGAACCTGTTCAACAAGAAATACCCAGACAAGCAAGTGTCGTTAATGGGGACACTAAAGGCGCATTACGGGGATTATATTGTGGCTGAAGCGATTATTTCAGCGCAAGATGGGCTTGCTAAGGAACGAGCAGGGATGCTCCAGTTTCTCCAGTTGAAAGACTGGTTCACCAAAGGAAAAACTGTGGACGATATTTTCGCTCTTCTTAAAGTTGCAGACGACGGACCAAACGTGCTACTGCAGGGATAGGAAAAAATAAATTGGTCTTTCCGCCGACAAAAAACTGCTTGCAAAATGCTAAACTGTGGTCATGAGTCCAGTACCAATTCCCAACTGCACTAACCTCAAATATTGCAATCTCCGATTGCGTTGTGAGCCGCAATACAAAACGGCTACCTACATTACGTCGGTACTTACTTAAGGCTACACAACCTCGCGCGAGGTCGTTGCATGCGAAGCTCTGATAGCCTTAGCAACGAGTCTGGAGTCCCAGAAGTCTCTATTCACTTTCAGAAACATAACAGCCTCAAAAAGGAGTGGAGACATCCTTCTTAGCAGAGCTGAACAATCGTTCGACAGTTACCGAGGTTCCACGCATGAAGCTCAAATCTTGGCAGGTGACTGTGTGCTCCAACTTCCGTCGTTTGCGCTCTTCCAGCAGTTGTATGTACGGAAAATGTTCACCCCAGTTGATACGTCGTGCTTCGATTTCCTGTGGGTTCTCGAATCTCTTTAGAAGGGTTCTTTCACGACTTGAAAGCTCACAACTTCTCTTGTTTTGAACCTTCGTAATAGCCGACTCGAACATTGGATTGTGGACGATTGCAGCGTCTTGAGCTAAGTGGTTAGATTTGTGTAGCCAGTATTCCACTTATTCGTCGGCATAGACCCACACTTGATGCATTTGTAGACCACGTGTTCAGCTGAGCCGGAGATCTCGAAGAAGTACTTGACGACAGGGGGAACGTCTCCGCGACGCAACTTGTTTTTGTTGAGTGCCATAGTGTTGGATGGAGGAAACAGGTCGATGGTTACTGGAAAGACGATGAGCACGGGATGTTGTCAAACAGAGGCGGCGGCGGAAGGATGAGAATGTGGAAATGAGGACTAGAACACGGGTGCACAACTAGGAGACTCTATACCCGATCACTCCTTAAACGAGCGACGGTTTCCCGTACCGTTTTGCTATTTCCTCGATAAGAACAGCGCTCTTTGCGATCTTGTTATGAGCGATGTTGAAGCCCATACTTGAAGCAACAAAGCATATGAAATTGCTGTATCTTTGTGCAGTGCCCGATTGCATGGGCTCCGGAGATTGCAATACAGTATTGCAAACTCTCTAGATCTTGCCATACAAAACTGGGTCAGCAGAAACACTGCTTTCAGAACGGCAATGATATAATATCCTAAAAATCCTTGCCAATTTATTTTTTCCTATCCCTGTGCTACTGAGCTGGAAGTTGGATACTTTGGATGACTACACAAGATATTTCAACATCAAAAGTCCTGAGCACAAAACTTCCGTCTTTAAAGTACTGAGAAGAGGCTACGGAGATGACCAGTTCGCTATTCTGGTTTCCAAGGCCATGGACATCCCGGAAACGCAGAAAAATGCAGCTATTTTCCAGGAGAAACTGTTTAAGCAGTGGGTAAAAAGCGATATCTACCCAGATGATGCTCTCACCAAGGTATTCAACATCCCCAAGGACAAGTTAGCAACTGCTGGTACTCGGGAGAAATCTATTGTCAGCGAGTACAGAAAATACTACAACGAGGACCTTGGACTTGACCAAATACCTGGCTTCGTGAATCCAAGACGCAGTTAAGCAGACATACAGAAGAGAAGTCGCTTTACCTATCTCTTCTTTATGTTATGGGTCGAGTTGTAATTCAAAGACCTTGTCGATCTTAAACGGACTCTTTCAATGAGCAAGTCTGGCTCGCGCCTCCAGAGCCATTTGTTCCCAACTGGAGTAGTACAAATTGGCACTGCAGACGGTAAATGCTGTGGTGATACCCATACCAAATCCGATCCACAGTCCTTCGATCCCGATTTCAAAGTAAAATGACAGCAAAGCCCCAAGTGGAATCCCAATGACGTAAAACGCGAGGACGTTGGTTTTCGCAGCCATATTCTGCCAGCCCGCTCCCTTGTAAATGCCCTGGATCACACAGTTCAAAGAGTCGATAATCTCGTACGGAACCATCACCAGCAGGGCATCTGAAGCGCGTTGAATGGCGACTGGGTCGTTAATAACGAGAAGCGGAATCTGGTGACGAAGCATGTATACAAGCGCTGCGAAGAAGCACGAAAGCACGAACACTGTACTCAATGTCGTGCGGCTGATGACTCTGGCTTTCTTCGGATGATTCGCGCCCAGACAATTCCCAACGCGGATATTACTGGAGACAGAAACACCCATAAACACTGTGTAGATCGAAGACGCCACTTGCATAAGCACTGCATGAGCACTGACAGCTACGACGCCATCCGGTAAGTTTCCAGCGAGGACTGCTAATATTTCGTACGCCCACCATTCCATCGCCATCATCGCCAATCCAGCTGTACCGAGCTCCAAAAACAATGGTACAAGTGCCCACGCCTCTTTCCATTGCCAGCCACTCCACCACTTTACGTGATTTTCACTCCAGTAGAAATACGGCACGAGACAAAGCGGTAGCACCATATACCCTAACGTTCTTGAAAGTGCAGCACCATGGAACCCCAATGAGGTATTGTACGTGAGGAAATAACCACCAAAAATGTTGATAAATGTCCCCATCAACGCGAACAACACCATCGGTCTCACAACATTCTGAGCCTGTAGCAACTTGCGTAGCATTTCGTAGACAAACAGAAACGGAACACCAAAGACCGTGACTCTCGAGAACTCCCCCGCCAGTCTAGCCACCTCTGGATCTTGTCCACAAAGTACGAGGAAGAACTCAGCGTGCCAATTCATGAGAAACACAGGAATTAAGCACGATCCCACCACAATCAACGCTGATTGCAGATAAACTCCTAGTTTATCCAACCTCCCAGCTCCATAAGCTTGAGAACACAATGTATCTAAGGCTGAAGTCAAGCCAAAGCCAATGGAAAGTGCTGATACGTTCGTGAACATAGTAGACAGCGTCGCTGCAGCCACGTAGCGCTTTGTATCGGGGGAATCAATGTGTCCTACAAGTACAATACACACTAACCCTGGAAGATATTCAAGAGTGTAGGTCACTACGACGGGGTAAGCCAACGCCATCGTCTTCCAGAACTCGTCGACCGCCACAGGCTCCGGTTCTTCGTCTTGTTCTTGCGTGAGTTCATGAACGAGTGAAGCGACGTCACTCTCCGTCTCGTAGTCGTGTATTTTCACTACATCTAGTGACGCAGTGTACGTGGGACTGGCAGCAGGGAAGCTCACGCCACGGGAGATCAATGCAGGGACGAATTCCACGTCCACATCGCACTCATTCACGAGCAGAGACGTCTGTTCCGAGGAAGAGTTGACCATATTCGGTACAAGACAAAGTGAAGTGTTTATAGAGAGCATTCAAGTTCCGGCGGTGTATGCCACACCATAGACTTGGTGGTCAGTAGCTGCGTTAAACTAGACGAGGTAGCTATGTATGCAGATGCAGGTGGATGCACTAGGCTCAAGAGCAACATGGTAAACGAAGAGATTGTTGATAAGAGTAATACAAGAGCGACTGATTTCTATCATGACACGATGGCCGAGTGGTCTAAGGCGCTGGTTTTAGGCACCAGTCTTCATTGGCGTGGGTTCAAATCCCACTCGTGTCAATTTTTTCCACGCACTCGACTTGAGCACTTCAACTTGACCATAGAGTCGTTCCTCTTTGCCGTTGGAGCTGGTTGCAGCCATGAAGAAGATATCAAGTTGCAAGAAGAGCTTGTAGATAAGCAACACGCACGGGATAGATCACAACATCAATCCTAGTATTTTAGAAATTAAAGCAAAGAAAGGTATGAAAGCAAATGGTCGGAACCGCCAAATATGCGCGCACCGAAGCACTTAAGCCTCAAGATGCTACACACACAGCAGCGGCATTTTTCCTCCAGATTCTAAGACCAGTTGACTCCTCTCTCGACAACTTAGAAGCACTTGCGGTGCACGATCGAGGGTCCCGACTCGTCGTACTCGGCCTTCGAGATCCACATCTGCTGGAACGTCGACAGCGACGACAGGATGGATCCACCGATCCACACCGAGTACTTGCGCTCGGGCGGGGCAACCACCTTAATCTTCATGGTGGACGGGGCCAGAGCCGTCAGCTCCTTGGTCATACGCTCGCCAATGCCCGGGTACATGGTGGTACCGCCGGACAGCACGATGTTGCAGTACAGATCCTTACGGATATCGACATCACACTTCATGATGGTCTGGAACGTGCAGTCGTGGATACCCGAAGCTTCCTTACCGATGAGCGACGGCTGGAACAGCACCTCAGGGGTACGGAAACGCTCGTTACCGATGACAATGACGTTGCCATCCGGCAGCTCGTAACTCTTCTCAAGGCCCGACGACTCGGCAGCAGTCTTCATCTCCTGGTCGAAGTCCAGGGCGATGTACGTCAGCTTCTCCTTGATGTCACGCACAATTTCGCGTTCGGCCGTGGTGGTGAACGAGTAACCACGCTCCGTCAGGATCTTCATCATGTAGTCCGTCAGGTCGCGGCCAGCCAGATCCAGACGCACAATAGCGTGAGGAAGAGCGTAACCCTCGTAGATAGGCACAGTGTGGGACACACCATCACCAGAGTCGAGCACACAGCCCGTAGTACGGCCAGAGGCGTACAGAGACAGCACGGCCTGGATGTTCACGTACATGGCGGGCACGTTGAACGTCTCGAACATGATCTGCGTCATACGCTCACGGTTAGCCTTGGGGTTGAGCGGAGCCTCCGTCAGCAGCACCGGGTGCTCCTCAGGGGCAACACGCAGCTCGTTGTAGAACGTGTGGTGCCAGATCTTCTCCATATCGTCCCAGTTGGTAACGATACCGTGCTCAATGGGGTACTTCAGCGTCAGCACACCACGCTTGGACTGGGCCTCGTCACCGACGTACGCGTCCTTCTGGTCCATGCCGACCATAATTCCCAGGTGCTTGGGGCGACCCACAATCGAGGGGAACACGGCACGCGGGGCGTCATCACCGGCGAAACCGGCCTTGCACATACCGGAGCCGTTGTCAACGACCAAAGCTTGAACGTCTTCGTCAGCCATCTTGAATAGGAAAGGGAAGAGAGGGGAAGGCTTGGGAGTCTTGGAGATCTGTTGCCGACCGGAAGAAAAGGGAAATGAGCTTAAGTAGGCCACGTGGATCGGGGGGATTTTTTACTGTGAGGTCAACGATTTGGCATGTCATCCCTCCTGAGAGATAGAGATCAGAAGTGGAAAGATAGATGTCAACTGTCCTCAAAGCGAAGCGGCAACGTTAGAAGTATAGTGAAACCAAGTTGTTGCAGGGCTGTTTCTTTTTCCTTCGTTTTCAACCTGACAGTACGTCAGCGAGGGACTTGGGTCAATCGCTGTTCGCCTCGACTCCAGGATAAGCTGAAGCAACAAACTGCCAGCCGTAGTGAGGTGGCTAAGATGGCGCCTTACTTCTTGCATTGGCAGCAAGAAGGAAGCAGATACAAATGTCTTTGCAGCCAGAGGTGGCAAGGCTACATTGATGCTTGGGTACATGTCATCTTTGCGGAGAAGAGACGAGCATGTACCGTATCCAACGACGACGTGAGGATCGACGACAGTCTCCGTATCCTTTCCTCTCATTTGGAGTGCAACAACAGGCAGCAACAAGTGGATGCCCCAGCTGGAGAAGCTCAGCCGGGCGACGACAGATGCTGCCTTTATAAGGCACGATGAGATCTTGCTGACTGTCCATGCTGGCTGTCCACATCTGCAGCTTGGCCATTGGCTCTAGCTCGTTTTGCTGCCGTTGTTGCAGGTTGAACTGCTCCAACCGAAATATACCCGCTACATTTGCCTTTCAGTTGCGAGACACTCCGTAAATTATTACTACCAAAAAGACAGCGAGTTCGTTGTGTCGGTGGCAACAAGGCGCTCTAGCGCTAAACTCGACGTCTTGTGGTCAACTAGACCGTCTAAGCGCTGCGACGGAGCAGACCAACCGTGAGCCTGTCTTTTGCCGGTGCAGACTCAGACGCTCACACGTTCGCACAACGTCGACTAATTGTCCCGAGCGACATGGGGCGATTCCCGCATAGCGCAGGCAGCCTGGTGCGACTTGCAATCGATGCACGCACTGCGTGCCACGCAATTGTAGCCCGCAATGCGCTTACGACCACCGAGCTAACTATCACCAGTACAAATACCTGTACGCCTACAGGTTGTTGCATCTTGTCGAGAGAAAGCACCACTGTTTAACTGCAGAAGTCTGTGCTGAGTTTGTTGTTGCTCTTGAATCAATAGCAACTTAAGATACGCAACTTAACCACTTCAACTTGATGTGTGGTACATAATAACCATCACTCGGCCGTTGTGACTTTTGCATGCAACTGTCGACGACAATTGACACTGACTGGTCCACCGGCATTTTTGCATCACGTCCACAGAGCAGCAGCCATGGCATTCGAGCCTCGTAGCCCCACCTTCACCAAATATCCAGGGGAGACTCAACCGTTGCTGGACTACAAAGACACTGTAGTGGGGATCCCTGGCAGTTTAGAAATCCCTGATGAAGCTGATCCCCACATTGTCGAGGAGCTCAAGACACTGCTCAAACTTGTGTACCCCGTCGTAAGTATTAGAGGAGTATTATCTATTCATTGCAGTGCGTTAAATGTTTGGTTCTTGTAGGTTGTGACGTCTGCACTCGAGTTTTTGCCCGGTTTTACCTGTATTATCTTGGCTGGACACATCGAATCACCACGTACACAGCAATACGTAGATGCTGCTACACTTTCCACGATGGTACGGTGTCCTTGCAATGGTTTAACTGTTGGGAAGTGGTAGACCTGACTTAATGTTGATGCGTTGCAATCAGTTTATGAATATTTCTGCCTATTCCATTGGTTTCGGACTCACATCAGCACTGGATACGTTGTGCTCTCAAGCCTACGGAGCGAAGCGGTTCGGAAAGATCAGTATTTACTTTCAGGCTGGTCTGCAGATTATTGGCGCTTGTCTTGGACCGATTTTCCTGTTAAACTGGTACTCCGAGAGCTTCTTGCTGTACATGGGTCAAGATCCAGAGGTTTCACGGCTAGCGCAGAGCTTTTCGCGTTGGATGCTACCTGGTGTGCCGTTCGTCTTCCTCTATGAATTGGTGCGCAAAGTTCTACAAGCTCAAAACATTATGAAACCGCTGGTGGGTATCGCAGCCATGGGGAACGTCGTGAACATCG
Source organism: Phytophthora meadii (assembly GCA_032432875.1). Classification (NCBI taxonomy): domain Eukaryota; phylum Oomycota; class Peronosporomycetes; order Peronosporales; family Peronosporaceae; genus Phytophthora; species Phytophthora meadii. The sequence continues at coordinate 923,174 of JAUMGV010000057.1, read as the reverse complement.
TGACGGGGTATTGGTTGACTTACCACACGTCGATGGGTTTCGAGGGTATCGCTTTATCAAGATCACTAGGCAACATCATATTGCCACTGCTACTGACCCCGTACTTCGTCTACCACCCGCACCATTTGACTCAGTGGTGGCGCGGCTGGAACATGAAAGTGGCCTCTGAGCATGTGGGGTTATTTCTGCGTCTGGGAATCCCTGGCGCGTTGCAAATGACGATGGAATGGTGGGCTTTCGAGCTGCTGACGTTGATGGCTGGCATCCTCCCCAACGCTGTGGTGTCGGTTAGCGCCCATGCAGTGCTCGTGAACATCAACAATACCATTTACATGACATTTGCTGGCCTCGCAGTCGCCTCTAACATTCGTGTTGGTAACTGTCTGGGTGCCAACGCGCCGAAACAGGCTCGAGTTGCGTGCACAGTATCGCTGACACTAACGTTTTTCATCTCGTCAGTGTTCGCCATCTCAATTTACGTGCTTCGTGGTGAAATCCCAAGTCTCTTCCTGAACGATGCTCAAGGTATCGCCCGGGCTGCTAGTGTCCTGGCCGTTTGGGCCCCTTTAGAGGTGCTGGATGGCTTGAATGCTGTCGTGCAGGGGATTTTCCGAGGTGCAGGCAAGCAGAACGCGGCTGCGACTGTAAATGCAGTGGCGTACTACATTTTTGGGATTCCTGTTGCCGGACTACTGGGTTTCCACTTCGCCCTGGGCGTTGAAGGCTTGTGGCTGGGCTTCGGGTTCGGTATCTTCGTAGCTGCCTCGCTGCAGTTCTACATGCTGTTCGAGCGCTGGACGTGGACTGAACTCGCTGAAGATGCCCAAAAGCGCACAGCCGAGTGATAGAGTTCAATTATTCTACTAGGAATATCAAACTTCTTCATCCTTTCAGTCTCTTCCACAGTCCGAAGTTGTTGACGACCATCCCTCATCACGACACCATGGACATCTCAGTGATTATGGACTCTCTCCTGTTGAGTGGATGGCCTCTCCTTCCCAACTCAGTTCAAAATTCGGCCGGGTGGGGCACATCAAGGGGGATATATTTTCAGCTGATGGTGGCTCCTTTAACGTTCGAACCAATGGCTCCCAATGAAACTAGACCACTGCTTCCTCTAGAACGTGAGACCCTGGTAGCCATTGCTGATTGCCATGAGCTCAAGCCTCAAGAACCAGAACCTCATGCAGCGGAAGAGCTACAAACACTCCTGACACTTGTTTATCCTGTTGTAAGTAAAATACTACCGTAGGATAAAATCCAAACATACTGAGAGGATATGTCTATGTAGGTGGGCACGACAGCACTTGAGTTCCTCCCTGGACTCACGTGTATTATATTGGCGGGACATATGGACTCCCCGTACACGCAACAGTATGTGGATGCTGCTACTCTGTCAACTATGGTACGTTTTCATTGGGAATGGAGAAACAGTTACTTATTGCTTGCTGTTGTTACCGGTAGTTGATGAACGTGACGTACTATTCCATTTGCTTCGGACTCTCGACGGCTCTGGATACTTTGTGCTCACAAGCGTATGGAGCGCGTCGTTATGACAAGATTGGGATCTACTTCCAAGCTGGTGTCTTGGTTTTAGGAGCAGTATTTACCCCTATTTTCCTCCTGAACTGGTACACGGGAGACTTGATGGTGTTCATGGGCCAAGACGCGGAAGTATCGAGGCTGGCGCAGAGTTTCTCCAGGTGGATGTTACTCGGGATGCCGTTTGTGGTTCTTTATGAACTCGTACGTAAAGTTCTACAAGCACAGAACATCATGAAGCCGCTGGTAACTATCGCAGCGATCGGTAACGTCGTGAACGTCGTGACTGGATACTGGTTAACCTACCACACATCCATGGGTTTCGAGGGTATCGCTCTTTCAAGATCTCTAGGCAACATCGTGCTGCCACTGCTGTTAATCCCGTACTTCATCTACCACCCGCACCATTTAACCCAGTGGTGGAATGGCTGGGATATCAAGGAAGCTCTTGCTCACGTTGGTTTATTCTTACGCTTGGGTATCGCTGGTGCAGCTATGATGACGATGGAATGGCTGGCGTTCGAGCTGTTAACTCTCATGGCTGGTGTTCTGCCCAATCCGGTAGTGGCAATGAGTGCTCACTCCGTTCTTGTGAACATCAACAGTATTATCTACATGATCTTCGCGGGTCTGGGGGTCGCTGTTAACATTCGCGTCGGCAATTGTCTCGGTGCTAACCTGCCGAAACAAGCCAAGGCTTCGTGTACCGTGGCTCTGACGCTCACGTTGGTTATTTCTCTCTTGTTCATCGCTTTCCTGTACGTAACACGTTGGACCCTGCCGGCTCTCCTGCTTAATGACCAAGAGAGTATAATGAGAGCTGCTAGCGCTTTAGCAGTGTGGGCTCCGTTCGAGATCCTTGATGGACAAAACACGGTATTACAGGGCGTTTTCCGAGGTGCAGGCAAGCAAACTGTTGGTGCAAGTATCAATGCAGTGGCGTACTATGTGTTTGGCACACCATTGGCAGCGCTGTTGGGCTTCTCCTGGGCGCTTGGAGTCGAAGGATTATGGGTTGGCTTCGGTCTTGGCATTCTCGTGTCGGCTTCGTGTCTGTATTTTTTACTGTTCGAACGCTGGACGTGGGAGGAGCTTGCTGATGATGCACAGAAGCGAACGTTGGTGTGATAAGTGAAGAACAAGAAGATGCTGAAGAACATCTATGATGTACACGTAAAGTATTTCCCCATGTTTAGCCTACACTTGACTCCCTCGAGTTGACTTCAAACATGTGTAAACGCTTGATAGCCCATTGCTATCGAGTGTGGATTACACGGTACACTTAGTCATGTTGACAATGTCCATAGACTGTAGTCCGCAGTACATGTACTTGTAGAGCTATGTAGTGAGTGTGTCACTAGCACAGATATGGCAATATTTTTTGTGAAACCAACCCCAGAGTCTTTCAACTTGACAAGCTCTAGAACTTGGTTCGGGAACTCCATATGCTTATCCCAAGGAAGTGCTCTGCAACTTAGACTCACAAACTCTACTAAGTACACGTATACTACTAGTACTATCAAAATGGATAATGTAGTCGGTTCAACCGATCCCAGAGAGGATCTAGACGATGGGCTGTGCCAGCGGTCCCCTGTTGATTTCACCCTACGCTACAGTTACTATCAATGAATAAGGCACGGATACAGCCACTCATATTCAGTTTTCAATTCACTCGCGAACCCCAAGATGCGATTTCACGCGCTCGTACTGTTATCTACTGCCTTATTGGCATGTATCGACGGCATGTCAGCCCTTGACGCCTCTAAGTTGACGACGGCCGAAATGACAGCTTCACACTCGAGGTTTTTGCGGAAATTCGAGGAAGAGAGAGGTATTGGAGACAGTCTGGTGAACGCCGGGAAACTTCAGAAGTACAAACTCCAGTGGAGCACCTTGCAGCTCGGTGATGATCTCTCTGCGGTTCTTAAAGGCGACCTAGTGAAGAAGGTGGCGAAGTTCAATCTCGACAAAGCTCCTTCGAACCAAGTGTCGTTGATGGGTAGAATCACAGCCAAGTACGGGGATGACATCATTGCTAGAGCGCTCGTTTCAGTGCAGAGGAGTGCGGATGACAACCCTGCGCTGCTCGCAATGATCAGGCAAATGCGAGATGATCAAATTGCTAATTGGCTGAAGAACGGCGAAACAGTCCCTGGGGTGGTTAGTAAACTGAAGTTTGTCGACGATGAGTCCATTTTCCGTAGTAAAGCGCTGGATGTGCTAGAAGATTTCATCAAGAAGTATAACACAGCGAACAAGGCAGACGAATCACTACTCAAGACGTTGACGACAGTCTACGGAGGTGAGAGCGAACTGGTGACAATGATCGCAAAAGCGAGGATTGCCGGTAGCTACCCCTCTATCTATATGAACCCCGCATCAGTTAAGAAGGCCAACAGCATCGAGAATCAACTCATTACAAAGTGGAAAAGCCAGAAACTGGAGCTTTACAGAGTCATGGCCAAGCTCGATTTTGACGACAACATTAACAAGGCCATGAGCTCTGGTAAGGTGAAGATTTTGTTCAAATACGCGGACAGTAAGACGGAAGTCTTTAAGCGACTTGAGACGAAATACGGAAAAGCGGAAGTTGCAGTTGCGTTCATGAAGGCGAAGGACAACCCATTCAACAGTCGTGCTGCAAACGCGCTGTACCAGAGACAAATGAATGGCTGGCTAGAAAAGGGAGACACAGCGGACAGAGTGTTCTCGATCCTGAAATTTAAGGAAGGTGACGATTTCATCTACAAATTGGAAGCGCTTGAAGAGTATGTGAAATTCCTGAAGACTAAGAACACGGACGATGCCACGGATATATTCAAGGTTTTGAAGAAGGGATTCGGCATCGCTGACGAAGATAAACTTGCACTTGGTATTGTTCGACCATACGGCTCGGAAATGTCGAGTTACCAGAAATCGCTATTCACAGACTGGGTTAGTCGAGACCTGGACCCAATGAGCGTTGCCACCAACGTGTTCAAGATACCTGAGCTTGATGTGGCCGCTGGAAAGTACAGTGATCGGCTTAAATCGATCATTAAGCAGTACACTAGGTACTACAAGGAAGCAGCAGATTTACCTGAGATTCCTGCCGTCAGGTTCGGACGTTCTTAAAACCAGTTCAGTTAGTCAACCTCATCGCAACAACTGGCAAAATACAAGTCCATTCGTTCAATTCATTATCAGATTTTTGTTTTTCATTCACTTCGTTTGCGCGTTGGAAGCGTAGTGAGTTTATTAGCAGTTAGACAAAAAACCCTAGCACCTTGCCTTACAAAGAGGGCGTGCCCTGTGGCAGCACCCTCCAGCTCCGCAGAACCAACCACTTGTGCGGATTATTCAGTCGCTGTTGATGCGGTGTCGATTATGTAGATGTAATATTGACGCGGTCCGTTGCTGGGCTCCCAAAAAATATATTTACCATACAATATCATCGTCAAAATATTTAATTTTTCCGAATCCCAAAATTGATAAATAATTTATTTGTTGAGCTAACCTTTTACTACTTTATTGAAAAACTTTGAACCATGATAACGATTCCTAGCCATTCATTCCCAAAGAGATGACCCTCTTTTTGCGTGTAAACAGGTCGTATTGGGACGTCCGGACGGTGGATGAGTGCATGTAAGCAGTGTCAAGTTGCTCAGGTTTAGCATCGCAGTTTACTGAATAACAACGTTTTGCTCTTGTATTGCAATTGTTGATGCTCTTCCATGATGATACTGCATTATTTACTGCTAACTGCTGTGGCTGCGATAAATATTTTATTGCCTGGCAGCTAACTATCAGTCTAAAATACAATAAACGGGAGCCTGGTCCGTTGCGTCCTGCTGTCGGTTGAGGGTCTTGTGATGTCAAAGTACTACGGGTGGCTGGCATACAACGACCTGCTATCGCCGCCGCGACAAAACTTTGTGACAACACGTTGACTTGGTTTCACTATAGTTCAAAATTGGCTTAATAATACTATTTTCACTATGGGCGAGGCACATCCGTTAAGCATGAAGGGCCTCCACGAGACATCCGCGGGATTGCCCAGCTCCCCCCCCCCCCGGAGGTTAGCTACGCCCTGAAGAGCTCTAGAAAGAAGGAGATTGACATTGAAGTTGATTAACTGGTTATTCCTTGTTGCTACAACTTGGCTTGACTATTGAATTCTGAAGGTTTGATTGTGATTGTGAATTGTTTGAATGGGATATTGAATTTTCGAATGCTAATCATTTCTTATCATCTGGAAAGTTAATCCCCCGGAGGGACTCGAACGCCTGTCAAGTGTGTTGTTTTGCGGTGCGTACACCAGTGGACCACCAGGAGGCCCCTAGAAAGGAGAAGAAAGGCAACCGTACACCAACGCTCTCCGAGCGACAGGTCCGGCAGATCGTTCGAGCTGCTGCCACGGGAAACGTTTATGCTGCTGAGCTGAAGGCTAAGTACAAGCTAGAGTGCTCGGTACGTATTGCACAGAGACCTCTGTCTCGAACGGACTTCCTCTCCTACTCTAAAATGGACCGTACACTGCCACTGACTAAGGAGCACAAGACTGCTCGCCTTGAGTTCACTGAGCAGCTCTCAACAGCAGCCCAGAAGGAGGTGGTCTGGCCGTTGATCATCTTTTCCGACGAAGTTCAACTTAGACGGGCCCGACGGGTTCAAGAACTACTGGAGAGATCTAAGGAGCCCTCCCCGACGTTGCATGCGAGGCCAAAACGGAGGAGGGTCTCTAATGGTATGGGGAGCATTTGGGGTCAAGGGGAAACCCGAGCTTGTGGTCCTAAAGGGACGCCAGAACTCTCTGAGCTGCATCTACACTATCTCTGAGCATCTGCGCACCGCAATTGCGGTACTGACTTCGTCGTCATGCAGGACAACGCCTCTATACATGCAAAAGATGAAACCAAGTCGTTTTTCAAAGAGATCGGATGCGGCTATTAGACTGGCCTGCTCGCTCCCCCGATCTCAATCCCATTGAAAATGTTTGGTCAATTTTGGCGCGAAAGGCCTACACCCATGGCAAGCAGTACAGCTCTGTGCCTGAGATTACTGTTGCAGTGATGTCGGCGTGGGAATCAGTAACGATGAAGGCGCTGCTTTATCTGATGGAGAGCATGCCAGTCAGATGCTTCAAGGTCGGGATCAAGGAAGGGGACGCAATCCCTAATTAGGCCTATAGCGAAACTAAGTCAAAGGTTTGTTCTAAAGTTTTGTCGCGGTTCTGTCTGCGGTTCCTTGTATGCTAGCCTATCGTAGTTCTGCAAAATCTAGATCAGAGTCACAAATCCCGTATTACTCTATCTATCAGTACGAACATATCTAAACAGCATCGTCTAACTCGTCCTAGAAGCTAAGTTACGGCCCAAAACGTCACTGTCCCAAAGGTATTGTCGCAGAGTGTAGGAGCTGCAGTGCTAGCTAGTCAACCTCGCTAATGAATCAGTTGCCAATTTACTCTCAAGATCACAAGTATACTTTAACCAAACGATACATATTGCTCGACAAATTACGTAGCGTGGCTACCTCAAGATACAAGCAAGAAAGAAGAAGTCGTCTCGCTCTAGACAACGCAGCATGACGGACGACATCATCTTTACCAAGGCCAGAGCCTACGGCATTATGGTGAAAAAGAAGATTCCGGTCTTCAGAGAGGGAGACTGGAAGACACAGCTACACTGGTTTCTACATCTACAAGAGTTTCAAGCATTCATGGTCGACCACTCGGTCGACACCCGCTTCTCACCATTAGTGTGAGAAGCAGACGGACTAGTAGCTGAACTCAGGCTCTGGTCCATGGCTGGCACAGCCAATGAGTCTCCTCCGGAGACTGGAAGAGCTTACTGCGAAGCAGGGATAGTGGCCTGAGAGGCATGAGCGACTGCCGTCGTGTGGCGAGGGAAGCGGCCGTTACACGATGGAACAAGATGATCAGTGGGCACCAGTGTAACAGGGTTACACGTACAAGTGGTAGTACCACTTGTAACTCTAACAGTTATCCTAACTGTTAGAGGTTTGAAATGGGCCTCAGACCTTGGTGTGCTGTACACACCAATGGATACATGGGCGAACCACATTATTGGGTGGTTCGTGTGCATTTGTGCATATTATTGGTAGAAAGTAACGGATTTCTACCAATCACTGAGCAGAGTTTCTGCCAACCACACGTTGGCAGACCCTTTAGAAATAGATAACAAACAGTTTTAGGAGGTCCATAATTGGCTTATGCCAAATTCAATAACAGTTCTCATTTTACGGTATTTGCAGTTTAATTTAGTTATATTTGATTTAATTATACTTATTTAAATAAGTATACTTAAATTAAGTCTAATCTACTTGCACGCTTCCTCATACACGTAAGCGCACGTGTACGCCACCTAATAGGTCTAGGTAGACCCATTACACCTGGTAGCACTTTGTAGTCCGTCCCACGACCCGTTCGTATGGAGTCATACGAACGCGGGGTAGAGAACTCCCCAATGGATGAGGGATCCACTGGGACCCCTCACATGTCCGTGACGCGCACGGACTGTGCCCACCTGTCAGATCCAGAGTGGGAAGCTCTCCAAAGACTTTCACAAGTCATTGGAGAGGCAGCGGTAGCGACGATGCTTCGTACGCTATCGCCGACAGAGCAACACGGTGTTGCTCTGGGGTACATTGTTAAGGAGCAACGAGATGTTGCTGCCTCGGTGGCTTCCCCGAAGCCACGCGTGGAGTCGTTGAAACTCCACGTGAGTACCTACACGGGGAAGGAGGACGAGACCCTCCTTCGTTGGCTTGTCGAACTTGACACAGCCGTTGCGGCTCGACGTATCGTCGATCCGATGTCGAAGGTCGCGTTCGCCATGTCATGTCTTGGCGGACGTGCGAGGAGTTGGGCCTATGGGCGCCGACTCTCGGATCCTACGTGCTTCAGCACGTACGAGGAGTTCAAGGAGGAACTCAAGCTTGCGTTTGAGCCTCCGAAGAACGAGTTCAGATCGAGAGCGGAGTTTCTCGATCTGCAGCAGGGCAAGGATGATGTTCACACCTTTGCCCAGCGTGCTCGATACTTGGTATCGAACATAGTGGCCAACCCGATCGACGAGGCGACCAAGGTCGTCACGTTCATGAAGGGACTAAGAGATGGTCCCGTCAAAACATATCTCTTCCGAGAGTATCCGAATACTCTCGAGGAGGCGATCAGCCTTGCGATGCAAGAGGAGTTTAGCCGACGTCAAGCTAAACTCCATGCGAACGCGCCGAAGCCGGCGCGTCCTGTTGCGAAGACGGGAGGTCCGGAACCTATGGACCTCTCGAGTGCTACGACTGCTGGTCAACAGCAGCGTAAGAACGTCAAGGTTCGATGTTACCTGTGTGGTAACATCGGTCACTATGCACGCAAGTGCACAGCGGGCGGGCGTTCAAAAAACGCCAAGGACCAGTAGGCGCGGGGCGTCCTACTGGTAATGCAGTCTCGCGTGTCGAACTCGGACACGCGACGTTGAAGGCTGCTGCCCCCAGCGAGAAGGTTTCTCGCTGCGAGATGCAAGATGACAAGCCAGGCCTTGTCATCCTGAACGTGATGTCGAAGAGAGTGAACTCTCTTCGTGCCCTAGTGGACTCGGGCGCGTCGAACCACTTTGTTCGACAGGGAAGTCTTCGAAGGCTTGACTTCGAAGAGACCGACACGCCTCGCGGCGTGTTGGAGGTGCGGTTGGCAACAGGTGCCACCGTAAGGAGTGAGAAGCGCGTGGTCCGTGTGCTTCTCTTACAAACGAATGACGTTTGTAGAAGACCTTATCGTCTTGGATCTAGACGATAAGTTCGACTTGGTATTAGGCATGCCGTGGCTTGCACGGCATGACCCGGTGATCAACTGGGAGAAGCGTACGCTCGTACGCTTCAACTACACATGCGCGACAGAGAGCGATGGACCTGTCAGTGCTGCACATGCACCGGCCGGTGCATGTGAATCCCTAGTTGAGGCAACAGCGGCCGCCGCTGCCTCCGATCGCCGCCGGCGACCATCAACGACTCCGAGAGTCGTTGTGAGAAAATGTGTGTCGACTCAGAAATCTGAGCCGAAGGGTCGCGGTCACATGAGTGATACTCAGGTGAATGTGAATCACCTGACGCGTAAACATCTGAATGATGTTTGTCACATGAGTGATGGTCAGGTGAATGCGATTCACCTTGGCGAAAGTATTATACCGATATTACCGGTATCCTTGGAGGTACTTCAAGCCCCCAAGGGTCGCGCCGACGACGTCGCGTCAACTCTGGGAGTTGACGAAATAAATAAAATTCGGGGAACCGAAAGGTGTGCGTCTGCTCTGGGAGCTGACGCCACTGGCGCGTCGCTGCTAGTTCTGGGAACTAGCGATCGTGCATCAGCTCCGGGAGCTGATGATGCGTGTACAGGCGAACATTCGCTGCTAGTTCCGGGAACTAGCGATCGTTCATCAGCCCCGAGAGCTGATGATACGTGTATAAGCGAACACTCGCTAGCGCTGGGAGCTAGCGAGAGCACGTCAACTCGGGGAGTCGACGATGCAGTTGCTTCATCCGTTGTAGCGGATGGAGGCGCAGCGGTTCAGGGAACCGACTGCGCGGCAGGAGGTTCTGGCGGTTGCAAACGTCCAGCACCAGAAAAACCTGCGTGCTCACGTGCAGCGGTGCTGCATGCGATGAGCGGCACACAAGCAGTGCTTGAATGTGCGAGTCAGCGGAAGGAATCCGCTGACGATTGCGATAAAGTCCCGTCCAAGGTGGGATGCCTTGGACGTGGAGCGCCTGGAGCTGAGCTCCATGGCAGACCTTCGCGACGCAAGCTCAGGGAGCTTTGCGAGTCCCAGTCCGTGACTGTGGAGGGTGTGTCTGCGGTGCAGACACCGAGTGTCGAGACGTTGAACGTCTTGACACGTACTGGTACTGGGTTACAGTACCAGAGGATGCGGTTGGAGAATCCGCCGACGTGTGCGTCGGCGTTGACCGCACTTCCAACGATGAGTTGGAAGCGCTTCGCGCGGGACTTGTACGATGGACGCATCGAACAAATTTGCATTCTCTCGGATATCGAGAGAGTGGATCGCGAAGCCGAGGAGCTGGAAGCAGCTCGTCGTCGATGGCATCACTGAGGGCGATGACCCCCTCAGTGCAAAGACCAAGAAACAACGCTTCGAGGAGCAGAGTTGGGACTCGTTGAAGTCGAGTCCCTATTACGAGATTCTGCGGGAGTACAAGGATGTACTCCCGGACGAGATTCCTTCGGAGCTTCCGAAGGACAAGGGCGTACAGCACGAAGTACTGTGTTACACGGCAGTGGCCACTGCCGCGTGAACAAGTTCAAGCGATCGACGACTTCTTTGAAAGTCGTCGCCTTGCAGGTCAAGTGCGGGAATCAAAGTCCCCGCACAGTGCCCCAACGTTCTGTGTTAAGAAACCACAGGGCGGCTGGCGCATCGTTCATGCGTACAACAAGTTGAACGATGCGACGATACCGGCGCAGACGCCGATACCGCGAAAAGATGTTATCATCGATTCGATGGCCTTGAGCACTATCTTCAGTGCTCTAGATCTGCGTGATGGATTCTATCAAATCCTCATGCGTGAGAGGGACATCCCTCTCACAGCGGTAAGCACTCCAAGCGGTATGCTTTGGGAGTGGCTCGTCATGCCACAGGGGCTTAAGAACGCCCCTGCGACGTTCAATAGATGCGTGACACATCTATTGCGCTCGGTGCGCGACTTCGCACCGAGTTACTTCGACGACGTGTTCGTCCACAGCCGGGCTGTGAACGGGAAGACGGACATTGAGATGCACAAGGTGCATCTCCGGAAGCTGCTAGAGCTTATGAGGAAACATAAGCTCTATGCGAACCTGAAGAAGTGTATCTTCGGGGCGAGCGAGATACCCGTGCTGGGGTGTCTCGTGGGGAAAGACGGCGTGCGCCCTGACCCAGAGAAGGTCAGAGTGATCAATGAATGGCCCACGCCATCCAATGTGAAGGAACTGAGGCAGTTCCTTGGGCTTGCCACGTACTTGTGCAAGTACGTGGAGAACTATGCGTGCAAGATTCGCCCGTTGTCACAGCTTCTTAAGAAAGAAGCTGAGCGGATTTGGACGACCAAGTGCGAGGAGGAATTCGGTGCAGTCAAGCAGGGCTTGACTGAAGCGCCGATCTTGGCCGTGGCGGACCAAGATCGTCCATTCCACGTAGTGTGCGATGCATCCGACTTTGCAATCGGATGTGCATTGATGCAACACGATCACGAAGGGCGTGATCGTGTAGTCTACTATCAATCGCGTCAGCTGAAGCCAGCTGAGCGTAACTATCCCGTACATGACAAGGAGCTCCTTGCCATGAAGTATACACTCGCAAAGTTCCGAGTGTATCTACTTGGGAGTAGACCGTTCGTGGTCTATACAGACCACGCATCATTGCATACGGCGATTAAGTCGCCGCACATCTCGCAACGTATGGCGAGATGGTTGTCCTTCTTCGCGGAGTACAACTTCCGGGTGGAGTACAAACCCGGAACACTCAATGTAGTGGCCTACGCGTTATCGCGTCGACCTGACTATGCGGAGACGGTCGACGCCAACGCTGTTGGCGTCGTGAGGACAAGTGTACCGTCGTCAACGTTAATTGACGACGTGAAGAACGCGTATGCAAGGGATGCAGACGCGAAGGGGCTGCTGGAGTTCCTCGCAGCACCTTCCGACGTGGCACGTCGGAACCTAACCCCTCATCTTCGAGCTCGTGTACACCGCTATCATGTACACGAAGGCCTAGTATCACGATGCCCCCACGGCAGGGCATCCGGGTCGTGAGAAGTCATACACTCTTCTCACGCGTGACTTCTACTGGCACCACCAGTACAAGTGGGTTCGCAAGTACGTACGTGCTTGCGAGGTTTGTCAACGCGTGAAGCCTGCGTGGTTCTCGCAGGCTCCTTTTCAGTCACTTCCGACTCCGTCGGAGTGTTGGCAGTCCATGTCCATGGACTTTGTCTTCGGTCTTCCGCCTGACAGCAAGCGGAGGACGGGCATCGTTGTCTTTGTGGACAGATTCAGCAAGATGGTTCATCTTGCTGCCGTCCCGGCTACTGTTACAGCCGCGCAGACTGCGCGACTGTTTGTTGACATGGTGTTCAAACACCATGGCATGCCGCTCGACATTGTGTCGGACCGTGATCCACGCTTCACAGCGCGGTTCTGGCAAGAAGTGTTTACACTTCTTCGTTCACAATTGTCAATGTCGACTGCGGATCATCCGCAGACGGACGGACAGACCGAACGTGTCAACCGTGTACTGGGTGACACGTTGAAGAGCTACGCTCACTCGTTCCCGCACTGGAGCGAGTGCTTGCCGATGGCAAAGTTTGCCATCAACAACTCGGTGCATGCCTCGACAGGGCTAAAGACCGGACGAGAGGTTCGAGGCAGTCTGAGCTGCCTCGCAGACCTCAGCACGGAGGACACGAACCTCCTGCTTCAGAGCAGCTATCTCAGCGCTCTGTGTCTGCTCCAGCGCAGCAACTCGATCGTGCAGGGCACGATCGTCATGGTCATAACGTTGACCATGCGGAGGGAGTGTTCCCATCCTCTCCGCCGCCGTTGCGCGACGCGCGTGGAGCGATCCGCTGGATTGTTGAGCGGATCGTGGCTCATAAGAGAACGAACTCTCAAGAGGTTCGTTTTCGTATTCGTTGGAGAGGATTTCCTCCCCATCGAGATACGTGGGAGCCGCGGAACGTCCTGATGAAGGACGTTCCGGAAATGGTGAGGGCGTACGAAGCCCACCATAACTTGCAGGGGTAAGCCCTGCACGAGGAGTGCTGCGGTCAGCCACAGCACTCGGAGCTTCGCGTGGCACAATACGACCACGGAGCTCCTTGATGTGATCGGGTACACGGACGACCGTGTACCCCAGGAGATCACTTTCAGTGAGACGTGTTGCCAAAGGTTGGCAACACGGGCAGGGTGTGTCGAAGGCAACGGCACATGGGATCCCCGCTTCCATGGACTGATCATGGAGGCGTTCACACTTACCACATGTAGTGTATGTGTAGTAGCGATCGCGAGCCGCAGCAACGCGGTCGCGATATGCCTTCGGGTCTTTGTTGAAGTTTTCAACAAAGGCGTTCCACGACTGACAAAGTGCCTGCCACTCTGGCACTTTGCTCTTGCGCGAAGTCTTCTTCGCTGCATAGTATCGGAGCTCGTGGAAGAGCCCGATATAGTAGTCGCGTCTTTGAGTCTCGGACTCAAAGTCAACCCTAGCGGCGACGTCGTCGTCGTTGATACTGTTGCATGAGTACAACAGTATCGGGTTCGGTGGTGAACTAGCACCGAACCGGTCATGGATCTCTGCCTCGGTAGGCATCCATGCTGTGCGCACTGGCGGATCAGTGCGCGGGGCAGTGAGCGCCCTCGACATGGGGGGCGCTTCATCATACACCGTTCTACGTGAACGCCATGAGGCATCCACGATTGCCGAGCATGCTCGGTGGGGTCGCTTCCTCCTTAAGTGGGTGAGGATCTACGGTTGCGTCCGAACAACCGCAGAATGCAACTGATAGCAGCACACTATCAGCTGCGGTGACGCGTGCGACGTCTCGTTCGAGCAGGAACGAGCGCGCGATGTCTGTGCCGGGCACAGACATGAGAGATGATAGCGAGCAGGCAGGGCCTGCTGCTGACAAAGGCGACAAGCTGATAGGAGTCAGCTCGAGTGCGCTAGACTTTGTCCAGCGAAGACAAGCCGTCATACGGTTTGTCCAGGATGCTATCGCAGCTTCTGTCGATCGACAGAAGCTGAACGCTGATACTGTTGGTAGTGGCAACACAAACGAATTCGAAAAGGGTTCATTAGTTTTGTTAGCTACACAAAACCTACCTAGACATGCAGTGTCTGACTTTGGAGCAAGCAAGCTTGCTCCAAGATTCATTGGGCCGTTCAAAGTACTTGAACGGCATGGTAACGCGTACCGGCTGGACATACCGTCCAGCATGAGACTCCACCCAACCTTCTACGTCGGGCGGTTGAAGCCGTACGTGCAACACGGACTACCTCGGGTTGGTAGTCCGACTAAGGAGTGCGAGAGGCCTGGAAGGCCTTCTCGAGACCGTCGACACGGTCGATCAACCGGTTCCACTGCGCGGACGTTTCGAGCTTGAAGCGTCCGAGACCTCAACACGAGGTCGTCGAGACCCCACGGGTGGGTTGGACGTGTCTTCGGACGAAGACACGGGAGCGGGAGCCTTGGCATCAACCTCCCCCTCCTCGACATCCTCGTAGTCGAGGATGTCTTCGTAGTTCTCTCCAAAGAGTTCTTTGAGAGGGACAGCAGGATTCTTAATCTCTGCTAGAGAAGAAGAAGAAGTCTTCTTCGCTTGCTTCTCCTTATGGAGAGCATGGTACTTGGTGACAGAGAGCTTCTCTGTCGGACCACTGGAAGCAGCAGTGCTAGTGGGCACTGCTGAGGTTGTTGTTCCTGCTGCAGAGGCAGCAGGTGAGGCTTGCGCGTCCGCAGAAGCGGACGGAGACGTAGGCGTTGGCGAGTCCATTGTGAAATGAACTCGGATTTCTCTCGGGAACTTGACGGTCTTGTCAAGTTCTGTTGATTGACGTATCGAGACCGATACGTCGAATCTTAACGGGGGGATGGTGTAACGGGGTTACACGTACAAGTGGTAGTACCACTTGTAACTCTAACAGTTATCATAACTGTTAGAGGTTGGAAATGGGCCTCAGACCTTGGTGTGCTGTACACACCAATGGATACATGGGCGAACCACATTATTGGGTGGTTCGTGTGCATTTGTGCATATTATTGGTAGAAAGTAACGGATTTCTACCAATCACTGAGCAGAGTTTCTGCCAACCACACGTTGGCAGACCCTTTAGAAATAGATAACAAACAGTTTTAGGAGGTCCATAATTGGCTTATGCCAAATTCAATAACAGTTCTCATTTTACGGTATTTTGCAGTTTAATTTAGTTATATTTGATTTAATTATACTTATTTAGATAAGTATACTTAAATTAAGTCTAATCTACTTGCACGCTTCCTCATACACGTAAGCGCACGTGTACGCCACCTAATAGGTCTAGGTAGACCCATCATAACAACCAGCAGAGGATATCCAATTCCTGCTATCCGACGAAGACCTGCGACATCATCCGCGAGGAAACCGAGTTCCGCCCGAACATCACGGTGCTGGCGCTGCGTCGTCACTGCCCACCTGGCACTCGTGGTGCTCTGATAGATGAGCTGATGCAACTAAAAAATACGATGAACAAGAGCGTGCGTGACTACAGCCGCGAGTTCAGAACGCTTCTCCGCACGATTCCGTTTTGGAACATGGCGAAAGTGAAGCAGTGCCAGAAGCCGACATCGTGCGGATGTACAAGGCTGGTATGCCAATCAACTGGCAGATTGAATTGCACCGAATCTCAAGAAGCTGGGAACTGCCTAGTATGGAGGCTCCATTTGAGCTGATTGAGCGCAACGAGAAGGAGAGCGAGCTGCTACGCGGTAATTGCAACCGTAGCAAGAAGCAGCAGCCTCAACCGCGCTCGAACGTAAAAAAGGGCAACAACCAGCGCCCAAAGCACGACAACCAAGGTCGTGCGAACAAGTACTGTGGGTACTGCTAAAGAAACAACCACAACAATAACGAATGCTTTCGCGATCCGTCATCACCAGCATATCGGCCACGCAAAAACAATGGTAGTGGCCAAGGTCAACAGCAGGGGCGCAACTTCAACAGCGGCCGCGGTGATCACAACGCGATGGCGGTGATGCAAGAGCAGATCGAGGAGATGGCAGCAATTATACGGACGTTCAAGCAACGCCAAGACGAAATTGTGGCAGCCAAGTTCTACGATGCCCCGTCCTGCAACTCGATGGCCTCCATGGAGGACATGGCGGCCATGTCGTCGGATGCAGCCTCTCGCATGGAGATTGAAGTGCAAATCGGACCCGTCAGGCTTTCGGCATTGCTCGACACGGGCTGTACCAATTCGGCCATTGATCAGCAGACGCTGCATGCACTCCGTGATGAGGTCGTTCTAGTGCGTATGAACGCCAAGTTTCGGAAGGCGGACAATACCATCGGCCAGACAACGCATCGCGCGTCGACGACGCTAAAATTACTAGCATTCTCAAACACGAGGTTGTGCACACACTTCTTCCGCGTAGCGGAAACGCTGCTGTACCCTGTGATGCTGGAGAAAGATTTCATGTCGCGGCAGATGATGATACTGGACTTTGAGGACTGCACACAAAAGTGAGATGGTCTCGAGATCAAGATGCCTACGAACCCACGAGCTGAAAAGCGCTCAGCGACTGCTTTGGCAGCAGACATGGAGTGCAGGGCTGAAATCGCTGCCGATTAACCCAAGCAAGAGCCCCTCGAAAATCAGATAGCAACACGCAGTCTAACGGCGGACCAGATGACCACAATCATGACGCTGGTAAACAAGTTCCCAGAGTTTTCTCCGGCAAGTTGGGGACATTTCGGAGCCGTACGTTATCCTGCTTCAGTCTGACGCTGAGCCCTACGCCGAGAAACCATTTCCAATCCCAATGGCATACCTTGATGCAACGCGAGCCGAGATAGAGCGATTAGGGCGTTTCAAAATCAACGAAATCGGACTGCATTTCCCCACGGTAGCATCTCTGAGATCCGACAGGACTTTGACTCCGCCAGAGCGGGATTTCGACGCAGTACCACTTTGGATTTGATATGAGAAATCCACCACCTCGGGGGCTGGTGGATTTGTCAAATCCACATTGGGCTCGAAGAACGAATTTTCCGCACCTAGCTACCGCTTTCCCCTGTACGCATCGGCATGCCTCGCCGGCCAGAGAGGAAGACGCTACTACGGGAGGTAGAATCAGCTTGCGCCTACTACGCCGTGACAGGAGACGAAGAACAGAGCGAGTTCCTGCTAAGCGCCTACCATGAGATCTCCACAAGCCGATATTTTAACGATCGGGTTGGTTCTCCACACAAAGACACGGACTTTCGTGAGTTGCTGGCCTATAGTCACATCGATGTTCGGCAGTTAACTCGAGTGTCCAAGCAAGCGTTTATTGCGCTGCATGACTACATCAGTATCAGCCCCATTTTTGACATTTCGGGCTCGAAGTCACACCACAAGCAGCAGCCAGTCTGCATACAACTAGCCGTTGGCTTATCCCGTCTTGGGAAAAATGGAAATGGTGCAAGTGTGGGAAGATTTTCATCGCAAGTTTAAGATTGCCACGGGATTCGTGGTCATGTACACCACATGAATTTTAACAGTCTTAAAGGCGGTGAGGTTAGATTGGATCTCGTGGCCATCGTGGGCAAGGCGAAAGCAAATTTCGTGCGTGTTGGCGGCGGAGGGCTTTCCGTGTTGCGTGGGCTTTATTGATGGCAAGACGTTGCCACTTTCGCACCGTCCCGCGATAGATGGCAGTAGTTATTGGGATCGAAAGAAGAGGTGAGTTGTATCGTGAAGTCGTCAAGCGGCATCAGGCTGAATCTAACAATGAACTTGCCGCAATTATTGCAGGTATTCGGTGTCAATGCTCGATGGTCATTTCGTTCCTTTTCCCACTTAGCCTTTTCACACGCAAAACGCTCGCGTTCAAGCTCATGTTGGCCAGGTCATACAACTTTACATTCAAAACCGTGCTGCACGCAAGCGCTTACCAGAACGAGTCTCGGACTCTTTTGCCCAGCATTTTCTGTCGAAATCCAAGCGTTTCCTTTCTAATGTATAGAGCACGTTAGTACGTTAGTAGTGTTCTTCGAATAAAAACATAAACATTTCGCTAAACAACGGCCTTGAACTCCGCTGCGAGCTTCATAGCAGTCGCAATTCTACTACCTGACCCGCTCGCAGTACCGGGGGACTGGTTAAGTTGTCGCGAAGTCGGTGCAACTTTTACTGAGGTGCAGGGGGGTACAGTGAACCTGGGAGTGCGACCACTGGAGTGATACCAGAGTCGCACAGCAAGGTGACCTTGTGCTGTCCTCGTAGGTTCGTTTTCTTGGAAATATGACCCTCGCCGGGGTCGTGAGAGTGTGCGTGAGAGAGAGAGAGGGTTTCTTGCGTAGACCGTCGGATGTCCTTCTGGTCCTCACAGGAGCGCTTGGGAGTCTAACGTTCTCTGGTAGACACTAGTGTTCACCAGAGATTTTCGTTGTCAAAAGGGAGATTAATACAATGGGAAGTCGTTGTTACTAGACTTCCGAGATAACCGCAATACAGAGTTCCGATATGCAAATATGCAGCTGCTCTTATTCTTAAGCGGTGGGCTAGTACTCCAGGTCAACTAGGGTATGTCTACCAGACACCTGGTCTGTCTGGTATCCCTGTTCCTTTCGCGCACCACCCTCTACTATATAGAGGGAAATAAACCAATACACAATCGGTTATATATAACAGTCTACCGAGCGTCCTGAGAGCGAGTGTCTTGCTCCCAGAACCTGTCCAAACGTACAATATGAAACGGACTACCGCTAGAGACAAGACAAACGACCCAACTAGGAAATTGAATAGGTGGGTCCTCTCAGGTCTCTGCGTTACACTGATCTCCACCTAAAGGGGCTTGATAGGCAAGAGATCACACAACTCACAGCCTTGTTGTGGCCTAATACTTACGAGAAGCAACAGGCAGATAGCATTTGTCGTAACAAGGTAAATTGAACTCTTTATTAAAGAATTTAAAATAGCCAATATCTTCTGAAGGGAGAGTTTAAGAAATCATTGTGGTCAACACAGCATAAATCACATGGTTCCAGTATTCTTTCTTCGGAGACACTTCCAAGCCCAAATGCACCGGCAAATCCCAGACGCGCAACTTCCATCCCATGGTGATCCGGTATGCTTTCTTCGTAATCGCTTCCCACGGCAACTTGGCATCACGTCTTGACTTGCAGCCGTCTTAGTCGCTACTGGGTGAAACCCAACACGCAGAGACTAGACTTGTTCAGGCTACCAGGGCTTGGTCTGGTAGATTCGAAGGCGACTGTTACCTACACGGTAAATTAAACTCTTCCCTTCCTCTGTCTTCTGCCTTCCATATTCTCAGGTACACTTGGTCTCAGTATAAATCAGGAATCTTCACTTGGGTTCAGTTGATGCAGCAGATTTTGTCGAGTCGACACTATATGATGCCATTACAGGGATGAGCAGGTTTCGTATCACTTGAATGCGTGAGGTCGTGTTGGATACACTTAGTTTCAGTATTGGGTGGGCTTCACAGTGTCAGAGTCTGGCATCCTGTTCGTCAGGGGTCTGGAATCATGTTCATCGGAGACATGTACATCAGAGACGTAATACCAGAGTTGTGACATTGGGGTCTGATCATCGGAGTCTGTATACCGGAGTCCGGTAAAGTCTGGAAATATTGCTTGTATAATCCGTGCACATCAGGCTTGTGTTCACCAGAGTCAGAATATTAAAGTCGTGTACATCAGAGTCATGTACGCCAGACTTCCATGGTGTGATATCAGAGTTTCATGCATGATATCAGAAATCCATGGATATTATCAGGGTGCGGAGCACGTATGCTACAACGCACGAAGTCCACCATCATCGTCACACAGGACGGCAACGGGATGAGGTCTCTCAGAGATACATTCGTCTGAGAGACTTTCTGCCAACCTTTAGGAACTCATCGTCGGGGAAAGTCCGGTGATCACACTAAGTGTTTATGTCTATCAGAGTTGTGCACTTTCTGAGGAACACTTCTAATCTCTTGGGGCCCTTTGCAGTTCAGGTGAAGGTTAATAAACAGTTGCTTAAACAGATCCGTCATATTGTCGCGGTGGACATAACCTCGTCCCATATCCCCCTTTCTCCAGTATTTAATGTACATCCAATCACATCACGGCGTAACGGCCACATTCCACTCGAAAATCGTAATTAACAGCATGTCAAAGTGTTTAGAGTTGAGCTGCACGCGGAGTCTTGCTAGCACGCGCAACCATCTCCTCAGCACCAGATGATGCCCTTTTACGAAGTACACCAGGTGCATTTTCCGCAGTTAATGTCGAGTGTAGAATACTTTCTGGCTCATTTGATGCCTGACTAACCGGGTAATCAGATGTGCGTTGGCGTAGGATTGTGAAGTCGCTTGTCGTCCATTAGGTCAAAATCATCCGCAGGTAACTGAGAATGCTGAAAACCATCTTTGAGAAACTCAGATTCCGAGTCTGGGACGCCATCACCAGAACCAATAAAGTTGTCACCACAGTCGTTGTGCGAGACGCTTTCAGAGAACGTTTCCAGATCTCTGGTATCCACACGGGCATCCAAGCTGTCTATCACTCCAGCAATCCTCCGTCTGAGTCGATGCATCCAGGGCAAAACGCACTCGCGTCACAGATGGAGTCGAGTCTGACTTCACAAACTGCACCCGAGCATTGTCAAACCTCGGACGTTGCAGTATCTCAGCCGACCACGGGTAATCCGGCGATCCACACAAGGAGATTGTGGCATCAGAGCCTCCAACTCCGCTTCTAGCCTCATACGCCTCTGGGTCTCTGGAGACGGAGTGCTTTCCAGAAGCAGCACCTCCCAGTCGCGATATGCAGCGGAGCCTGGACGCACAAAGCGTCCATATCTTGGGAAGAAGCCATACTCCACGATTCTCGCGACATCAGAAAGTTCATTGACCCAGGTGTTCTTGTTGGAAATGTTTACCACACGAACTGCTACTGGCCATGAACGAGCAGCATAGATTAACTGCATAACCCAGCGATCACCGCGTCCAGCCCACATGACCCCTTGTTGCGGGTTCATTGGTCCATAATCAATACTGACGACAAACTCTTCACCGGAACAAGAACAGCCTCATCTGGTCTGACGGACCTGTTACAACCAATGTGGTCACCAGGCTCCCGGTTACGACTTCGTCTGGTAACGACACCAGACCTTCGCGAGCACTGATTCTCACTCCAGCAGCAAGCATGAAACCCATTCCCAAAAGCAAATCAATTCCTTCACTATTATTCGCGACCCAAATGTGGTGAAGTGGATTCAAATCAAGCCAGATCTGACGCAGAACGACCATGACGATGAGTAACGCGCGACATGGTACCACGATAAGGACAGATCCCGGAAAACTGGGTACCTACTCTGGAGGCGTGAAAAGCACATGCACATGGGACATGCGATGAACCAAACTACTAGTACATAGTCAGGTATTTAGACATGCTTTGGTCACAGCTATGTTTTATTATTTAAACGATTCGGATCGACGATCCAATTTGCATTAGACATGCCACACGTCGACACCAAAGCTGCAAATACAACCTTGGATTGGTTAAAACTGTTGTAGCGCTTACTTCATCGATCCGCATGGTTTAATCATCGATCTGCATGGTTTAATCATCAATCTGCATGGTTTAATCATCGATCTGCATTGTTTCATCATCGATCCACATGGTTGTATCATCGATCCGCATGGTTTAATCATCGATCTGCATGGTTTAATCATCGATCTGCATTGTTTCATCATCGATCCACATGGTTGTATCATCGATCCGCATGGTTTAATCATCGATCTGCATGGTTTAATCATCGATCTGCATGGCGTACTAAATTGTAGTGCTGAAACAATTTTGAACATTGTATTGCGTGGCGGAACAACTAAGCGTTAATTCGCGCGCTAAACAATGTCCAGGGCGTGGTGGACGCCCAACAGTAGCAGGAGCAGCTCGAACCACAGCCGCTTTCGCTTCGTTTCCCGATGGTTAACTAGCACGTCGTCGCCGTTGACATCAATACTGTTTCGGCATTGAAGAGCGAAGACTCGGTGCACACAAGCCCCATACTTGAAGTGAAACGCGCACGGGGATGTCTGGTTAGTCATATCTGGCCATCCCGCTTCCGGTTGGTCTTCGCTTTCTATCCGGGCAGTACGACTTCCAAGCTGAGCTGAAACTTGTACTGCTTCTTGGAGTGTGTTCGTAACGGCGTTGTACGATCTTGTCGGCCGCACGTGGACGATGTCGGTGTCCGCGTCTAGATGAAGGAAGTCGATGCTCATGCGGGGGATGATACATTCCTAAAGCAGATGGTGCCTGCAAAGAGCTCTCACTCGTTACAGGAGTTGTTTGAAGGGGACTGCTGAGCTATGGAAGGGGCGAATCTCTTTAGATAATTGACGGCAGTATGCAGCAAGTTGTTGGAGAAGCTCTCCAGCCTTTAGTAGGCGATGGACGGTGTAGTCTCGCTTCAACACCTTGTTAAACTGCTCAACGGGGTTGTTTGTGGTAGCAAATCCAGGAACAGTGTGGAAGCATTGCCACCGGTAGAAGCGCTCATTAAACCATACACGCGCGAAATACGTGTGGAATGTCCGTAGTAGCGGGTTAGCCTGCCAGCAAATTTCAGGTAATAGTATAGAAATCGCCCGTGCTTCTAGCGAGATGCATGTAGTAAACTTCTCGGAGTACTTCACCACTTAATGTATTCGGCATCCCTCTTGTTTTCTCAACCATCTTCGCGATCAAGTGGTAGAAGCACATCAAATGCGTATAGTTGTTGTCACCACCAAATACCGAATCCACGATTTAGCATCAGATTCATTAGCAATCACCAAGTTTCCGTCATTGTCTAGATCCCAGCCGAAGGTAAACGCTACGTGTTCTTGTTTGCCTCCGATGAATGCTCGTCAGCGAACGATATCAGTGATATGCGCGGTCTTATCGCTGCCACCAAGTTTTGTGCGTCGGACGTAGCACACGTTTTGCACTTTTGGCAGAGATGGGAGTTCATCAGGGCGCAGTTCAAAGTGTTGTGACATTGCTGAACAAATCCGATCTGGTTGCATGCCCGCACGAGCCATCTCTTTCGCAAAGACTTTCTGCGGGCCGGTAAGGTTGTTGGCTTGGGGTGGCAGTGCACGTGTCAAGTGCTCACCACTCTCGAATATCGATACGACACTTCGGATCTCACACGCATGCATCTTTCCCCTCCATGGGCAGTTCGCGTAGGGAAATGCATCTTTGCATTGCTTGCAGCGGCAATTGAGCAGCTTATACCGCATTAGATGCGGAGTCGGCGATGCACAAAGCGTGCAAGGTATAGCTTGGCTTTTGAACGACTTCATGCACTGAATGAGGACGACTGCGTCACTTTCTTTTATTTCGTTACACATGCTACGCCAGGCGATAGGTTGAGACATCGTGAAGTTTGTGCGTGAAGAAGCTACTTGGTGGTCTTGCGTTGGAGGGAGGGATTTGCAGAATGAGATGGTTGGTAGCTTTTTAACATCCGTGGATGTGACAGGCTTAAAATGCTCTTGATAGCGACGGCGATTCGTCAATATTCCTTGTGAGAATGATTGTGATTGGGTGTGTGTTTTTATAGTTCGATGGTTGTGGTCTTCACTTAATTTAATGTACTTCTTCTGTCTTTTCGTGTGTGCTTCACATCGCTGTTGTGCTATTTTATGTCTTGATTGTGGTATTCATCTATATTTGTGAAATTCACATCTTATTGGTGTTTTTAATGTGCTCTCATTATGTACCTACATAAATGTATCCACGTGTGTCACACACCAACGAGAAACATTCGTGTAACATCCCCGTTACATCTTTTGATGTACGGTACTGGGTAATGCTCAGTATAAATGCCGTATTCGGCATCCTTGCTGCTTTCGGACTTGTGTTTGTACGCGACGGCAGTACGCTGGTACTTTTTTGCCCTTCTTTACCTGGCCGTTTATACGCGGACGCCCCATGACGGTGTGTGATACTTGTGTTCGTCTCTACTACTACTACTGAACCAGTGCTAGCGAGTCCTAGAATTAGTGGGTGTTTTAGAAGCTAAAATTAGCTCAGAGCAAATTGAGGTTCTCATTGGCTATTAGCTTAGAAATAAACGGTGCTTACTGCACGGGGAAATACTTCATAGTCTTGAAGTTGATTATTCCTGGTTGCTACTACTTGGCTTGACTATTGAATTCTGAAGGTTTTGACTGTGATTGTGAATTGTTTGAATGGGATATTGAATTTTCGAATGCTAATCATTTCTTATCATCTGGAAAAGTAAGTCCTCGGAGGGACTCGAACGCCTGCAAGTGCGTAGCTTTGTGGTGCGTACACCAGTGGACCACCAGGAGGCCCACTTCATAGTCCTAAGCAATGCTTAGGACTATGAAGTATTTCCCCGTGTTTAGCATGAACTTGACTTCCTCGAGTTGAAAGTTGAGCACTCAAACATTTGTAAGCGTTTGATTGTCTAGTGTTATCGAGCGTGGCAAAACAATGGATTACATGGTACACTTTGCTACGTTGACAATGCCAGCCACAGTACATGTCCATGTACGTCACTACCGATAGCAGTGACCCAGCTATCACAGGATGGCAATATTTTTGTTCGTAATCGACACTCAGTCGCTCTTTTATCTTTCCTTCTGGGTGGGACATGCTTGTAGAACCTCTGGGCCAGAGTCTGGCGCCTTGGTTCGGGAACTCCATATGCTTAGGTCCAGTCTTATATCTCTCGTCCCGCGGGATGGGATGGGTCTAGGCCAATCAGCGTTCGAGTTTGCGGGATGAAATCCCGCTGCATTAGGGGTGACACCCCTTCGTCCCGCGTGAGGAATTGTGTGCAGTGGTGGCGGGATACACCAATTTGGGAGGGATGAATAATAGGGTGGCGCAACAAGCCTCTACGTAAAAAAATGTACTGGGTAGTTTTCATCATGGACAACAGGGAACAGCCTCTTTGCGAGAGCGACGTGCCTGCTGGTGCTAGGCCTCGAACTGGGTCTCTTGTAGCAGGAGGTTAAGCTCTCGATCCCATCTTAGTCGTGCACGAACTACCATCCTCTGCCGTGGACGCTGGAGAGCTAGCGCCAGCAGTACGCCAAGCGAGACTCGTCCTCTTCATTTGCCATGCTTTCTGTTGGTTTTGAATCGCAGAGGGAGAGTTGATGTCGCCCAGCCGCAGCCGTGTCTCTGCCCACGGCGTCGAGCAGCGGGGGTCCTGACCGTCACAAGCCAAATCCCGCAATCCCGGTCCCGCTTTCCCAAAAGATATAATACTGACCCTAAGGGTCCCAAGGAAGTGCTCTGCAACTTGGACTCACAAACTCTACTACCAAGTACTAGTAGTAAGTACACGTATACTACTAGTATTAAAATGGATAATGTAGTCGGTTCAACCGATCCCAGAGAGGATCTCGATGGGTTGTACTACTGTACATGTACCGGTGTCGATTTGACCCTAAGCTACATGTACAGCGCGCTAATTATGTATTACTATCAATGAATTATGCACGGATACAGCCACTCATATTCCACCACCTTTTCAGTTTTCAATTCACTCACGAACCCCAAGATGCGATTCCATGCGCTCGTACTGTTATCTACTGCCTTATTGGCATGTATCGACGGCATGTCAGCCCTTGACGCCTCTAAGTTGACGACGGCCGACATGACAGCTTCACACTCGAGGTTTTTGCGGAAATTCGAGGAAGAAAGAGGTATTGGAGACAGTCTGGTGAGCTCCTCGAAACTTCAGAAGTACACACTCCAGTGGAACACCCTACACCTCGGTGATGATCTCGCTACGGTTCTTAAAGGCGACCTAGTGAAGAAGGTGGCGAAGTTCAATCTCAACAAAGCTCCTTCGAATCAAGTGTCGTTGATGGGTAGAATCACAGCCAAGTACGGGGATGACATCATTGCTAGAGCGCTCGTTTCAGTGCAGAGGAGTGCGGATGACAACCCTGCGCTGCTCGCAATGGTCAGGCAAATGCGAGATGATCAAATTGCTAATTGGCTGAAGAACGGCGAAACAGTCCCTGGGGTGGTTAGTAAACTGAAGTTTGTCGACGATGAGTCCATTTTCCGTAGTAAGGCGCTGGATGTGCTGGAAGATTTCATCAAGAAGTACAACACGGCGAACAAGGCAGACGAATCACTGCTCAAGACGTTGACGACAGTCTACGGAGGTGAAACTGAACTGGTGACAATGATCGCAAAAGCGAGGGTTGCCGGTAGTTATCCCTCTATCTATATGAACCCCGCATCAGTTGAGAAGGCCAACAGCATCGAGAATCAACTCATTACAAAGTGGAAAAGCCAGAATCTGGAGCTTTACAGAGTCATGGCCAAGCTCGATTTTGACGACAGCATTAACAAGGCCATGAGCTCTGGTAAGGTGAAGGTTTTGTTCAAATACGCGGACAGCAAGACGGAAGTCTTTAAGAGACTTGAGGCGAAATACGGAAAAGCAGAAGTTGCAGTTGCGTTCATGAAGGAGAAGGGCCGTCCATTCTACGGTGATACTGCGAAGGCGTTGTTCCAGAGACAAATGAATGGTTGGCTAGAAAAGGGAGACACAGCGGACAGAGTGTTCTCGATCCTGAAATTTAAGGAAAGTGACGATTTCATCTACAAATTGGACGCGCTTGAAGAGTATGTGAAATTCCTGAAGACGAAGAACCCGGACGATGCCACGGATATATTCAAGGTTTTGAAGAAGGGATTCGGCACCGCTGACGAAGATAAACTTGCACTTGGTATTGTTCGACCATACGGCTCGGAACTGTCGAGTTACCAGAAATCGCTATTCACGGACTGGGTGGCACGAGACCTGGACCCAATGAGCGTTGGCACCAACGTGTTCAAGATACCTGAGCTTGATGTGGCCGCTGGAAAATATAGTGATCGGCTTAAATTGATCATTAAGCAGTACACCAAGTTCTTCAACGGGCAAGCAGACATACAGCCACTACCGCCTGCTGTTAGGAACGGACGTTCATAAAACCAGTTCAGTTAGTCAACAACAACTGGCAAAATACAAGTTCCATTCGTTCAATACTTTATCAGAAGCTTTTCACTTCAAGACAATTCTACTTTGAAGTATTTAGAATCATGTTAGTGACGGATTTAACCGCCTGACGACGAAGCTTGATGATATAGTGGATTCTGCGAAGTTCAAAAGGCTCAAACTCCAGTGGAGCATCCAACACCTGGACAAAGATCTTCCTAAACTTTTAAAAAGTTCGCAAATGGAGAAACCGGCGAAGTTCAATTTCAACATAAGCAAGTGTTGTTGATTGGCAGACTCACAGGAGATGACATCGTTGCTAGAGCGCTCGTGTCAGTGGAGAGGAGCGCAAGTGACAACCCTGCGCTGCTCTCAATGATCAAGCAATTACGGGCTGATGAACGACGAACCAGTCCTTGGAGTGGTTCGGCAAGGATGAGTCCATTTTCCGTAGCAAGGTGCTGGATGTGCTGGAATCATCAAGAAGTACAACACGGCAAAACATGGGGATGAAACGCTTGTCAAGACATAGACAACAGTCTACGGAGGTGAAAGCGAACTAGATTAATCCACGGTCGGTCGAGAAGGCAAATGACATCGAGGACTAGCTCATTGGCATGTGGAAACACGGGAAGCTGTCGGACTTTAGAGTCATGAGCAAACTCCAATTCAGCGACGATATCAACGAGGCTCTGAGAAGTGGTAAAGTGAGGGCCTTCTACAAGTTCAGCTCCAGGAAGACGATGGCACTTAAGCATCTCAATGTGAAATATGGAGAAGGGGAAGTTGCAGTTGCACTAGCGAAGGCAAAGAACTCTGTGGCCAGCTTTGATGTTGCCATACCATTGCAGCGGAAACAACTGGATGATTGGCTGGGTAATGGCTACTCGATTAGAAAAGTGTTCTCGATCCTGAAATTAAAAAAAATCGACGATTTCGCCTCCAAATTGGACGTTCTGAAACAGCACACGAAGCTCCTCAAGGCCAAAAATCCGGATGATACTACGGACATATTCAAGGTTTTGGTGAAGGGATTCAGCAGTAATGAAGATAAACTGGCAATTGCCCTCTCAAAGCCATTGAGTGGAGAAGCAAAGGGTTACCAGGCGTTGTTGTTCAAAGAATGGTTTGCAAAGGACTTTGACCCTATGACCGTCGCCGTCAAGGTGTTCAAGATTCCTGAGGCTGATGTGGCCGCTGGGTATAGTAAAGAGGTCGCACCGATCGTGAAGCAGTACACCAAGTTCTTCAATGGACAAACAGCCACACAGCCACTGCCTCCTGCCGTTAGGAATGGACGATTTTAAGGTTAGGAAGACAACCTTACGCAAAATACAAGTCATGGGGCTTAAAAGAGTACTACGTAGTATATGTTTCAAGAATACTAAGCTGTTCGCTTTTGCGCTTCCTCTGCGTGATCAGTCCACGACCAACGTCCCATTAGCATACACAGCAACAACGAGACAGAAACAGAAACTCCGATCCCAAATCCTAACCATAAACCCTCAACACCCAACGCAAAGTGAAATCCTAGCAGCGCTGCAACTGGAATCCCACAAGCGTAATATGCCACTGCACTTACTGTTGCAGCCACTTTTTGCTTACCCAAGCCTCGGTATACACCTTGCAGAACTGTATTTTGCCCGTCCAGAATTTCAAACGGAGCCCAAACTGCCATTAGACTCGCTGATCGTTCGATACTTTCCCCGTTTGTAAGGAAAAGACTTGGGATGACACCACGAAAAACGAACATCATTATAGCAAATGCCACGGAGATGGACAGAGTCAGTAGTTGAGCCACTTTGCATGCGAGTTTGGCTTGTTTAGGCGAATTCGCTCCAAGACAGTTGCCAATCCGAACGTTTGAAGCAACAGCCACCCCCCAGAAGACCATGTAAATCATATTGTTCACATTCACCTGCACTGCGTGAGCGCTAATGGATACAACCGCATTCGGCAACACCCCAGCCATTAGCGTTAACATCTCGAAAGCCCACCACTCGGTTGTCAAAAGCAGGAACGAAGGCACTCCAAGACGTAGAAATAGCCCAATTTCTGCTACGGCTGCAGTCAAATTCCACCCTTGCCACCACTGATTAAGATGGTGTTTGTGAGTGGAAAAATACGGTATCAGCATCAATGGCAGCGCCATGTTCCCCAGTGATCTGGACAACGCGATGCCTTCGAACCCCATTGACGTGTAGTACGTCAACAAATAACCAGAAGCAGCGTTCACAATACTGCTAATAGCTGCGATAACTACAAGTGGCTTCATAATGTTTTGCGCCTGTAAAACTTTCCGAAGAAGTTTATACAGGAAAACAAACGGCACACCCAAGATCGCCCAACGAGAAAAACTCTGAGCCAAGTGTGTCACCTCTGGATCCTGTCCCGTAAGCAGGAGGAAGGCACCTGAATACCAGTTCAACAGGAAAATCGGTACGAAGCAAGTGGCAACAACGAGAAACCCCGTCTGGAAGTACACTCCGATTTTGTCGAAGCGTTTGGCGCCATACGCTTGAGAACACAGCGTATCCAAAGCTGATGATAGTCCAGAACCGACAGAAAAAGCAGTGATGTTCATGAACTGGTAAAATAACGTTAGCTATGGAATTTTAACTGAAAGGAGATTAGAACTTTACCATTGTGGATAAAGTGGCGGCGTCGACGTATTGTTGAGTGTGTGGAGACTCGATATGACCTGCTAAAATGATGCACGTGAAGCCTGGTAGGAACTCTAAACCCGTTGTTAAAACCTGTGCATGATAAAACAGTACATTGTTAAAGGTTTTCACTGTTTTTTATGACTTTTTAGAATGTTCGTCTGCAATTTACTAACAACAGGATACACCAGAGATAACAACGTTTGCAGTTCTTGTGCGAACTTAGGCTCCGCTTCGAGTGGACAGTCATTGACAATTGCCACATACGTTTCCAGTTGCTGTTTATTACTGAGCAAACTGGAGCGTTCACTAGTGCCATGTACAGCAACGATCCGGCGATCTTGGGGCGTCATGACTGCAAGATCTGGTGGGAATTATTGTTAAGTGCGGTCTAAGTTCGCTTAAATTTTGAGCATTTGAGCACTTAAAAAAATGTAAGCTAGACGTCCCGTCAGCTTGCAGCAAATTTTTGCACTTTCAAGGTGCTTCTGGGCGGGAGTTCGACCCAAGGAAGTGCTTACAAGCTGTTGTATTAAGTAAGTTACTGTACAACAGCGTTCAGCGTGCGGCGCATGTTCAATGAGCACTGTTGTGTGTAGTCGGTTCAACCGATCCTAGAAACGATCAGATCGTTTCTGTAGACCGCCACGGACACGTGCATGTGGCACCACAATGGTCTGGCTTCTTCAACTTCTCCAAAACGTCAATATGGGCAGGTTTGTAGTTGAAACTCAGGTCAACTTTGTTGTGAGATTCACCAACGAATATCCAAAATTTGACACCCACTGAGTAGTGTAAACGACATAGGAGCCAAGCTGGACGTGATGAAAGACAAGCGCTTGTAAATTACCTACTGTAGTGATAGTGCTAATAGAGGCACAGTATGCGCTGAACTACACTTGTCGCCCATCATAAGTTACGATGGTTGAAACTGCCCAGTTCGAAGATGGGCAATCACAGACATCATTGGTACCATGGTATTACGGTGCGCATGCCGTAATACACAATGTGCACATGTCATGTGAATACATTGTACAGTACCACGATAAAATTTATACAAGTACGTCTAAATACTTCACGTAGTCTGAGTGCATGTATCCCAGTATCCATGGAGGCTGTACACAACCCCTCAACTTTTCATTTCCCAATTCACTCCTAGCATCCAAGATGAGATTCCACATGCTCGTACTAGTATCAACTGCTCTCTTGGCATACGTCGACGATGTGCCAGCCGCTGGCGCCTCCAAGTTAACGGGTGCCGAAGTAGCTCCACACTCGCGGTTTTTGAGGAAATCTGAGCCCGAAACGAATGAAGAGAGAGTTTTTGAGGGTCTGACCTCGAAGATCGATGACCTGGTGGATGCTCATAAGCTCAAGAAGTACCGGCTTCTGTGGAGCAACCTACAGTGACGATCTCGCTGTGGTTCTCAAAAGTCTTCAAGTGGAAAAACTAGCGAAAACAAAGCTCCTGGAAACCAAGTGTCGTTGATCGGCAAACTCGCAGTCAAGTATGGAGACGACGTCGTGGCTAAAACACTCGTCTCGTTGGAGAGGAACGCGGGCGACAACACTACGATGCTGTCAATGTATGATCAAGCAGTTGCGGACTGATCAAGTGGCCAATTGGGTGAAAAACGGCGAAACAGCCCCTGGAGTGGTCGGTATTCTGAAGATGAGCAAGGACGAGTCCATCTTCCGTAGTAAATCGTTGGGTATGCTGGAAGACTTCATCAAGAAGTATAACACTGTGAACCACGCGGACGAATCGCTGCTCAAGACATTGACAAAGGTCTACGGAGGCGAAAGTGAACTGGTGACGATGGTCTCAAAAGCGAAAACTGGGTATCCCTTTGCTCAGTTGGACCCTCAGTCAGCCAAGAAGGCGGCAAGCATCGAGGATCAGCTCATTAGCAAGTGGCGGAGCGAGAAGATACCGGAGCTTAGTCTCATGAGTAGCCTCAAATTCAGCGACGATATCAGCGCGGCGCTGAGCAGTGGTAAAGTGGAGGTTTTCTACAAGTACTCGGCCAGTAAAGCGTCGGTCCTAGAGCGACTCAACACGAAATACGGACAAGCAGAAGTTGCTGCAGCACTCGCGAGAGCGAAAAAGTTCCCGTCCACTAAAGAAGTTGCGACTGCTTTGCTAAACCTCGCGTAAGCTCACCCAAACGTCTTAACGGCTCTGATCTCGGTACAAGAACTACGGATGAGCAACAGTTTCACACAAGTTTCCACTGCCTCTCTTGCATTGAAGTGATTCCAACTTGCTAAGTAAACACGACTTCAGTTTTCTTTTAAAGTCAGAAGAAACGAGTTGACTGACAATAATAAGCAAAACTTGATATCACCTTGGCGAACTGTTTTCGTGTTGTGGGGTCCAAAAGTTGCACGCTCTTTCTAGTACGACCGGCTTAAGACCAAGGTTACAGGTCAGCACCACCGATGTACAGTAGAGTGGTCACTATCGAATTCAGCAGTACGTTGTTAATAGAAGTGTTTCTTTACTGAACCTCCAGGTTTGTACTTCTCACTGAAGAAGCTGAAGTTTTTGACTCCTCCAGTTCTTTGAAAATCTCGAGGTGTTGGAAAATGCAATTGCCAACTCGACGATTTTCACGGAGTCCATAGTCAAGTCGATATCAATGCAGGACGCGCGCAATACTTCAATGTCCGGTCGAGTGGCAAGCTGCTTGAACGCAATAAGCCTGACAGGCAGAGTCCATCAGTGAACACAACCCAAATCGTCGATCAGGCGATTCACCAACTCCGGTGCATTTTGCAGAATCCCAGTTCAATTGTGCGTGCGTAAGCCAGTGTTGTCGGAGCAGGTTGTAATTGAAAACGGTGGGATAGTTTCTCGAAAGTCCTGGGAATAGGAGACCCAGACGCCACCATGGTTGAGGCTCTGACATTCACCGACAATTTGCACGCGCATTGCCTGTTACTGTTTACCACAAAACATGCTTGAGCGTTTGTATCTTGGTGTCATGAGCACCGTTGCAAAATGTTGACGGCGACAACTGGTGAAAATGATCACTAAGTGCGTCCTAAGTTCGGTCGGCGAAAAATGGTTTCGAGTGAATCGCTGGTGTTTGCTCGAAAGAACTCACTCATCACTGATGCAGCATCAGTGATGCTCCAACCTATCTAAAAGCCGTAGCACTTTGATTAAAATCCAAGGAAACTTGACGGCGGAAAATGAACTTCAGTTTGACGTTTCCACACATCAATGATATTGCCACTTCAACTTGTCAGCTACCGAAATGATCTAACACTTGGCGATCCACACATCAAATATGCTCAAAAGGACATGAAATAATACACTTCTTCATTCTGTTAAGCACTAGACAAAATATTTATTCGAGTGAGAGCGACACGAGGTTCAGCGCAGGTGCGATCGTTAGCAATTCCCAACGTAGCATACCCTGTAGCGTGTCACCAGCATTGCGATGTGCGTGTTCTTCACCACGGTAATCCGTCCGGCCAGTCCAGCGTAGCTGCTGATATTCCTCACCTGTGACGGGGTTCACCACGTTCAAAAACTCGATCGACAATGACAGGTGTGCCCATGCCAACTTGTCATCTGTCTCGTCTTGCAGATGGGACCCATTAATATCCACGCTCTGCGTACCAAGGACGTAGCCTGTAGCTTCGAGCATCGTCTCTTCACTCTCTGAATCTGAACTGGGTGACATTGGAGGTGTCGAAGGCGAACTTGCGTCGACATAAGTGGGCGTGGCCGTGGACTCCACATTTGCAGGGATCCTCCTACTTGTTTCAATCAAAAACCGAACGAAAACCGAACGGAAAGTCGAGATGTCGTCTGTTGGGGAGATCACGTCACGTCCTAGCACATAGGCGTTGGGATTAATCTGCTGCAGCACCTCAAGGCGACTCGTCTCACATTTGACCTTCTTGAACCGATCCAACCTCATGTCATTAGCCCACGTCTTTTGCATCAGTTCAGCCACATTAAGTCCCGTGAACTTCTTCGTGAAGACGCACTCCATGACACTTCCTTCGACCCTTTGCACGACGTCCCAGCCGAAAGATTGCATCCTCCTTGTCCTGCGTCCGTCACCATCCAAACTCGGGAGTAGCAATCTATTCTGCACGCGGCCCATTGTACGGTTATTGTCCAAAATCACTCGTGTCAGATCCAGTTCTGTCAACGGGTGGAAGCCGAAAACTTGAGCCGCTTCATATTCATCAATTCTGTCGAGTTGCATCTGAAGTGCTTCTGTCCCACCCAGTGCTGGCTGCTGGAACTGCTGTGCCCACTTCGGGCCATCCATTTCCGGACGGCTCTCCAAAATTCGGTACAGGTGCAATTTCCACGTTGCCTGTTGCTGGATTTCCGCTTTCAAGTATAAATTCTCAGCTCCAAGACGCTTAACCAGCTTCACAGCTTGGGAATAGTTTTTTGCAACTGTGCTATTGGACGTCGTTGCAATTGCCACTTCATCCGTCGTGGTAGATGCTCTTAAACACATGTCAGCATACTGTTTCTCCAGTTGAGCAACAGTGCTTTTCATCTCCTTGAGCTCTTCTCGTTGCCTTTGCCGCGCTCGTCGCATACAGTCGCGATTCTTTTGACGTCGCAATTGCATTGCACCTGCGTTAGGCAGTTGCGCGCAGTCAAGCATCTGTTCTGGGGCGACATTGGCCCAAGTAAGAGGTCTCGTAGTTGCCGCTGTTGTTGCATTTGCAGATTTTTTCGAACCTTTTGCCTTTCGAGTTGCCGCTGGCTGATTCGCCACTCCCGCGGCCCAGACTGCCTCCAATTGGGAAGGACCTGTGCTATTCAATCCACCACCGTAAAACGGCGACACGGGGGCTTGTTCTTCGCCTCGGATGGGGCTTTTGCCGTCACTGGTGTTGAGTGTATGCACGAAGACGTCTGGGCTTCTGACGGGGCTGGCGCTGCTCACGGCCGCCATGGCCTCGTCCTGCATCTCGTCCCACATGGTGTCTTCGTAGCTGTCTAAGATGGAAGCGGCGCCCGATCGCCAGTCCTCGTCCACTGCAGCAGCCATCGTCCCTGCTGGCTCATGCATGATGCGTTTATTAACTACTTCGAAGTAAACTGCTTGGGCGGCAAAGAGCTAATGAGCCCATGCGCTGCTCACTTCGTGACACCGGCCTTTGCACATCGTCCCGGCGCTACAACTCCCTGTCCACAAGGGAAAAAAAACTAAAAGAAGCTTGTCTTGAACGAAGTATGCTGCACAATCCATTACTGAAACGAAGTGTTTTGCACGAAATAATGGCGACGTTTCACCTCCGTGTGGTTGGGAGGATAAACATGAGGATGGAGCTGCACTTGCTTCGAGTATGGATCAACGACTCCACCAGCGCAGCAGCTGTATTGAAGCTGCAGCTGAATCGGGGGCCCATTCCTGGTGCCGCGATAGTCGCGTGGCGGGTTGCGCGAGCGGTGAAACCGAGGGGTAAGTATCGTTCAGTTCGCTTCAACCAAGAGCAAGAGCTGGCCATTGTACACACAACACGCGACAGCGCCCATCCGGCTCTTGTCGCTGGTCTAACATTTCAGCCGCGCGATCGATCACTTTACCTAAAGGCGATCAGGCCATCTCGACTAGGCCTCCTCCATGGACAGGTCTGCTTGGGAAGAGTCGTTGCAGATATCTTCGGTGTGGTGTAGCACATGAAACGGTAGAAAACTGAAGTTGCGTTGCGCTTGATCTGGTGACCAGCGCCACTGGCAACAAATTCGAAGGCGTGAAAAGTTTACATAACCTTCAAGATTATCAATCCGCCTTCATCCGGTATCAGTTGCATGTTGCACTGCAACAACCTGTCGCCAACAAAAGACCGGAATTCACTTTGCGATTTGTAGGTTTTCAACGTATATGAGGGGGTATGGAAACATGGCGGTGATGTATTGCTTCGTTTACGACCGCCGTCACTATTCAAATTGACCCACAAACCGCACAAACGTACCTTGATGAATCCGATGCCGTCGCCTACCAGTCAGTCGCAGCTTGAGGCTTTTTGGGCCGCTGGAGCGACTTTAAAAGCTTCTCCCATTGTAGTTGCAACATCTCCGAGGCGAACGCCACCATTAACATGGTCTAGTATCGAAGCTGAACAGGTGATTGAATGTACTGAGTTACCAAATGCCAGTGCAATGGAGAGACGACGACAGAAGAACAAAGAGTGTATGCGTCGAGCAAGACAAAAACAACGAGAAGAACTCAAAGTTATGAAGAAATCAGTGATCAAACTCGAGAAACAGTATGAAGAATTGAGTTTACAGTCCAATTCAAGGCGTGGGAATGAAGGAGCTTTGGTCACGAGGGTGGAGTCGGACTTTGCAGAGGCTGTGGAGCTCTCACGACGTCTTGGAGCGGAGAATCTGTACCTGAAAGCGGAGATTCAGCAGCAATCAGAGTGGAAGATCAATTTATCGAGGATTTTACAGTCGACAATTGGAATTGATGGTCCTCGCTGGGCTCAACAGTTCCAGCAGCCTTCACTTGGTGGAGAGGCAGTGTTGAGGATGCAATTGGACGAACGAGACCCATTGGAGGCAGCAGAAGAGTTTGGTTTTCACCCTTTAACAGATGTAGACTTGACACAAGTGATTTTGGAGAACAGTCGCACGATTTCTCGTGTTCAAAGTCGGTTGTTGGTGCCTTCCTCGTTTGATCCGAAAGATGGCACTCAAACGAAAAGGATGCAGACTTTTGGCTGGGATATGATACAAAGCACAAATGGGGGCATCATGGAATGCGTCTTCACGAAAACGTTTCGAGGAATTGATATTGCGCAGGTGATGCAGAAAACTTGGGCGAATGACATGCGTCTAGGAGAATTTAAGAAAGTCAAGGGTGAGACTTCACGCTTAGAAGTGCTCCAGCAAGTGAATCCCAACGCTTACGTATTGGTTCGAGACGTTATGTCGCCTACAGAGGATATTTCAACGTTCCGATCAGTCTTCGTGCGCTTCCTCATTGAAACAAGCAAAAAGATCCCAGCATCGGAAGCTTCTTCGACGCCAAGTTGTATTGATGCTAGTGCTCCATCAACTCCTCCACAGTACGTGGACTCGGACTCGGACTCCGATGAACTCATGCTGGAAGCTACAGGTTACGTTCTTGGGACGCAGAGTTTTGATACTGACTACTCTAGGAATCCTCGAGAAGAGGATGTTCGGAACAAGGTGGCGTGGGCTCATCTGTCACTTTCGATTGAGTTTCTAAACGTGGTGAACCCTGTGAGTGGTGAAGAGTATCAGCAACTGCGATGGAACGCCCGAACCAATTACTGTGGACCAGAGCACGCACAGAGAAATGCTAGTGACATCATTCAGGGTATGTTGCGATGGGAGCTGCTGATCATTGCTCCTGCGTTGAATCTGGTATCTCTGTCGCTAGAGTGAAGGTTTTCCTGTTTGCATTTTATAAGAAACGTAGTACTCAAGAATTGTTTTCCTAGTTGTGGCTGATAGTTACCCGTCCTGTATATGTTAAATATCTCTTTGTACAAAGCAAATTATCCTATCGGCAGCGACACCAAGTTCAGCGCAGGTGAAATGATAACCATTTCCCAACGGAGCAGACCCTGCATCATATCACTTGCGTTGCGTTGGGCGTGCTCCGGTCCGCAATAATCTGTTCGTCCACTCCAACGCAATTGTTGATATTCCTCAAGGGTAACGGGGTTGACCACATTGAGAAACTCAATAGACAGTGAAATGTGTGCCCATGCCACTTTCCGGCTAATATCCTCTGGTCGAGGATGTCGGGAATAATCCGTCTCGATACTTTGTGTTCCCAACACGTAGCCACTCGCTTGCAGTAAAATTTCTTCACATTCCGAGTCTGAATCAGTGTATTGTGGTGGAGTGGAAGGGGAACTCGCATCAATGCTTGTCATTGATCCACTTGATACTGGAAACCGGCGACTTGTTTCGATTAAATAGCGAACATACACGGATCGGAACGTGGCGATGTCCTCAGTTGGAGACATGACGTCTCTCCCCACGACGTAAGCGTTCGGGTTCACTTGTTGCAAAACTTCAAGACGACACGTTTCCCCTTTAACTTTCTTGTACTCACCCAGCCTCATGTCATTTGCCCACGTTTTCTGCATCAATTGAGCGACGTTCAACCCGTAAAACCGTTTAGTGAATACACACTCCATGATATTTCCTTGCACTCGCTGTATCATATTCCACCCGAACGCCTGAATCCTTCGAGTTCTTGCTCCGTCGTCTGAATCTGACGATGAAGGGACTAAAAGGCGACTTTGAACTCGAGAAATCGTTCGACTGTTCTCCAAGATGATGTGAGTCAATCCAAGATCGTTCAGTGCGTGGAATCCGAATTCATCTGCTGCTTCAAACTCGCTCAATTTGTCCAATTGCATCCGAAGCACAGCTTCACCCCCTAACGCTGGCTGTTGGAACTGTTGAGCCCATCTAGGACCATCCATTTCTGGACAAGATTGAAGAACTCGGGACAAATTGACTTCCCACAGCGTTTTCTGTTGTATCTGAGATTTCAAGTACAGATTCTCGGCTCCAAGCCTCTTGGACAGCTCAACAGCCTGAGAATAATCTGATGATACTTGACTTTGAGGAATGAGAGCCCCCGCAGTAACAGATTGCAAGCTCAGAGCTTCATACTGCTTCTCCAACCTTGCAACTGTTATCTTCATACTACTCACTTCGTCTCTTTTCTTCTGTCGCGACTTCCTCATCCACTCTCGATTCTTCTGACGTCGTTTGTCCGCAGCAGATTGAGAAGAATCCGAAAACGTATCGGCAGGAGAAGCTGGTTGTGCTATCTTTTGCTCGTAATAATTCTCCAAACCTCCAGCATTTCGTAGTTGCGTGGTCTGAACGGTACTTAGACGGAAATCGAGACTAGTTCCTCCCCCTGCGAAGGGTGTCAAGAAGTCATTTCCTGTATTAGCCCCGCTACTATTGGGCTGCACGGATCGGTAAGGGTTAAATCCACAGATCACATCGTTTGGTTGAGGCTCAGAACGAGAGAGATCGCGCAATTCGTCCCACATGACAGTCTCATAGTTATCCAGGACGTTAGTAGCTTCAGACTGCCAATAACCTGAGTTTGACGCAGCGCTGGAAGTCGAAGGACCCTTTAACCCCTCGAGTACGGATGCTGCATAATGCAGCATAGCCTATCCACTTAAACTGAATATATTCAGTTTAAGCAAATTTAGACTTAAAGTTTGTATTGGTGTCCTTTCCCCCGCCACAGTGGCATACAAACACCAAGTCAAGCACTTGTTTAGTTTCTGTACCTCTGTTGAAGTGTGCATCGACCAGTGTTTTTAGAATTTTGAAATATAAATTCTCAACGAGTTCTGCGAAACTGCAACTGATTTGCATTATTTTTTAGAGACACCGCCAGATGAGTGGTTCAACGTGCCCAACGTGTGGCTGGCAAGCTGCCGCTTTCACAAAAACTCCCTCATTCGAGAATTTACGCGGCCAGAGATCAAGTGGCGTATAGAGAGTAAGGTTGTGCTGGACAGCGAGGTGATCGGAAAAGACCTCTCCTTCAATCCCGTCTGGAAAGAACTCAAGGAGAAAGGGTGGACGCGTAAGCCGCTACCACGGCGCAGCCTAGACGATCGCTACTTCTACATCCGTCCTGGCCGCAAAATACGGGGACGGAAGGCGTTGACTACGTCCGCGATGAGAGGGTTGTGTTGGAGTATTACGCTCTAGGTATGTTAAAATCAAAGCGGTTTATACATATTTTCTAACCTATCGTGGTGTTGGTACCAGTGCTGCGAAAGGAAGCTGGTGTTCCTCTCCCCGGTCAAGTAGCGCCTGCAGCTCCTTCAGCAGAACTTGGCGACGCAGCAGCTCCTACCGTTATGCCTCCAGTTCAAGCGGCATTTTCTCCCGTGACTACGAGCCAGTCACAAGCGGCAACAGACGCGACGCCACCTGTCACGACACCGCCACGTCGGGCACAGGGAAAGCGACGTACCCGTCGTTCCTTGATCCAAAGTCCTAGTACTGTTGCGAGCACACCACCACGGTCTCTGGTGGCGACATCACCTCATGTCCAAGACGTGGATACGGGGTCGGAATTCGACGATTCGGCTTCCATGGACACCGTCATACCTCCAAACGATAGTGCAGCATCTGCAAGCGAATTCGAGATTGGTAAGCTGTATAATAAGCTGCATGTAATACTGAATTGTATGCTGAATGCAATGCTGCATCTTGGACTGAATTTTATACTGACTATTGTGTTGCATGTGATGTGGTGTCATGACAGACGATTCCGATGAAGATGGTGATCAAACCCTCTCATTTGGGAGTGAGCTCCTGGCAGACAGTAGCGACGTGCTGAATGAGATGTCGGGCCACAATTTGGGGCAATGGAATCGGGCGATGAAGCAGAGAAGGATGACATTGAAATTGGAGAATACG
The DNA here is from genome assembly GCA_032432875.1 of Phytophthora meadii. Classification (NCBI taxonomy): domain Eukaryota; phylum Oomycota; class Peronosporomycetes; order Peronosporales; family Peronosporaceae; genus Phytophthora; species Phytophthora meadii. The sequence continues at coordinate 882,756 of JAUMGV010000057.1, read as the reverse complement.
GCTCAGATGAAGGCCCAGAAGCGTTCTGTGTTCCAGACGATGTGTCCGATGATCCTAAAGCAACAGAACAGCAAATTGCAGATGAAATGGTTTTCGCGGAGGACTTCCTGTCCAAATTTGGTGGAGAAGACGAGGTGTTGGCTTATATACCGATTTTATACATCCGTTGCGCTAGCTATACAGTTGATGGTCATGGGTTTTTACTGCGTTGGGACTATCATGACAAACCGGCTAGGCTACAGCAAGTCTGTGATCGAGAAGAAAAAACTCGTCCTGCAGAGATTGCACGCGGATCCTTCAAAGTGTCTAATTCGAAGCACGTCCCCAGTATGGCGGCAATAAGCTGGTGGGACTCACGTCCCGTTCACCCCGATTAAAAAAATACTACAAGTCGCTTGTGCCCGGGCTAATTGATGTGGCCATTGTGAACAGTTACATCGTTCACAAGGCTTTTCACAAGAACAAGACCTACAGCCCATTGAGCCACGTCAAGTACTTGTAGAAGCTGCATATGCAGCTTTGCAGCCTGGTGTCGCCGGACATGTACGAAGCTAACACATTCGGTACTCAGCGGCCACCTGAAACCGCTTCGTACGAGCCAATTTCGACTGGAAGAAGCCAAACGACAGGTCACACGGCTCGCCAAGTTGATGAGTGGCGAAATGCGGATACTCAGGCAAAACGTCGACAAAGGACATGCAAGGTGTGCTCTGTGTTGCGCGCAGGAGTGCAGCATGCGTCGACAACTTCATTTTTCTGCAGTGAGTGCAACACCACAGGCCCTATTTTCCTGTGTATGCGAGCGCGTCGCAAAGTGCGTGGAGTGGCAATGACATGCTGGGATATCTGGCACAAGGAGTGGGCCGATGGAAAGCTTATCCCCGTTCAAAGCGGTAGGAGTATTCGAGTGCGACGCAAGGCCATACGTGCAACGCCAGGAACACCATCGTTTCCGGGCACGCCGAGCACTCCGGCTTCAAGCAAAAGGCGCAGAACAAGTCCATAGTGGTAAGCTGAATAATGACCTGCACATGAAGCTGCATTATTCAGTCTCTTCATGATTACATTGCGTGCTGTCTAGCAGAACATCATCAGCACATCCCAAGTCTGATCATCACATCTCAAAGTACATCTAACGCCAAACACTTTCTTTTGATTGCAACAAATCATAGGGATGACACACCTCCTTTTTGTATAAGCGTTTGTAGTGGAAGTTTCAAATTCAAAATTTTTGAAACTGGCCAAACGAGCGCATTCGTTTCTGTTCAACTTGGTGGGAAACGTGTCCAGTCTCTATCTTAATAATGGTGAATAATGCAGTTCAACACCGTGTCATGGTGAATTCATATTCAGTTTACATGCACCCTTAGCACGTTTGTGTCCTTAGCCTACCTATCACCCAGGTCCGCCCTACCCCGTAACATACAAATGCCAAGACTAATTATGCTGAATACTGCATATAAAACACATTTTCTTTTCCGTACTCGAGGGGTTAAGTCTCGCTTCATGGCTGCACTATTGATAGTGCGGATCTCTACTGTAGAAATTTCTCTGACATTTATAAATCTTAACTTCTTCTTGTTCAGTGGAGGTGTCGAATTGACGGTGTTGGGTCAATGATCTTCACTTGACATTTACCACGAAGTGGTTTATAGTGTATGGTTCATTGAATAACAAACTGCCTCATTCATCTAATGATCTCGAACTGTCAGTTTTTCATTAGACAATGATCTGAAGCAAAAAAAAACAATCTAGTATTCATACTTTACTGATACAACATACTAATTCACTCAATCGACAGCGATACCAGATTCAACGGTGCAACAACCAACAATTCCCATCGTAGCAAGCCCTGCATCATGTCACTAGCATTTCTCTGGGCGTGCTCTGGTCCACAGTAATTGGTTCGGGCGCTCCATCTCAGTTGTTGATACTCTTCACCACTCACAGGGTTCACTACATTCAGAAACTCAATCGAAAGTGACAGATGAGCCCACGCCACCTTGTTCCGAACATCCTCTTCTCGAGGATTCCTAGAGTAGTCAGTATCAAAACTCTGCGTCCCAAGAACGTAACCTGTAGCTTCCAGCATGAGTTCATCGGAGTCCGAGTCCGAGTCCACGAACTGTGGAGGAGTTGATGGAGCACTAGCATCAATACAACTTGGCGTCGAAGAAGCTTCCGATGCTGGGATCTTTTTGCTTGTTTCAATGAGAAAGCGCACGAAGACTGATCGGAACGTTGAAATATCCTCCGTGGGTGACATCACGTCTCGAACCAATACGTAAGCGTTAGGATTCACTTGCTGGAGCACTTCGAGCCGGGAAGTTTCGCCTTTTACTTTCTTAAATTCTCCTAGACGCATGTCATTCGCCCACGTCTTCTGCATTAGTTGTGCCACATTAATTCCTCGAAACTTCTTCGTAAAAACACTCTCCATGATGTTCCCGTGCACACGCTGCACCATATCCCAGCCGAAAGTCTGCATCCTTCTCGTTCTTGCACCATTGTCCGTATCGAATGAGGAAGGCACCAACAACCGACTTTGAACACGAGAAATCGTGCGACTGTTCTCCAAAATCACTTGTGTCAAGCCCAAATCTGTTAAAGGGTGAAAACCAAACTCTTCTGCTGCCTCCAATGGGTCTCGTTCGTCCAATTGCATCCTCAACACTGCTTCTCCACCAAGTGAAGGCTGCTGGAACTGTTGAGCCCAGCGAGGACCATCAATTCCAATTGCCGACTGTAAAATCCTCGATAAATTGATCTTCCACTCTGATTGCTGCTGAATCTCCGCTTTCAGGTACAGATTCTCCGCTCCAAGACGTCGTGAGAGCTCCACAGCCTCTGCATAGTCCGACTCTACCCTCGTGACCAAAGCTCCTTCATTCCCACGCCTTGAATTGGACTGTAAACTCAATTCTTCATACTGTTTCTCGAGTCTGGCCACTGTTTCCTTCATACTGTTGAGTTCTTCTCGTTGTCTTTGTCTTGCTCGCCGCATACAATCTCTGTTCTTCTGTCGTCGTCTCTCCATTGCACTGGTATTCGGTAACTCAGTACACTCAATCACCTGTTCCGACTGTACATTGGACCACATAGCCGCCATTGGCATGTCCATAATAGGCATCGACATCGATCCAAATGCTGTAGGCACCGGAAAAGCTTGGGAGTTCGCCCCTGCAGCTCTGAAAGCGTCAAGTTGCGACTCGTTCATAGAGAATGGGAGACTGAGATGTCTCAAGCCCTGGCGTTCCCCACAGATGGGGCTCACTCCACTACCAGTTCCATACTGCAGCGTATGGACTCGAACGGCTGGGCTGTGAATTGGACTGGCGTCTTGAATCGTCTCTAAAGGTGTCGAAGGCGTGCTAAAGCTTGATGAGGCGCAGGATCGAGGGGTCTGTGGGGTTGATAACTCCCGCATCTCGTCCCACATGACATCGTCGATGGAGTCCAGGATAGCGTCGGGATCCATGTCGACGTCGGACTGGGACTGCCACGAGTTTAACACGTCGCGCTTCATCAAATTGGACGTGTCTGGTCGCGTCGGATCGCCGTCCTTCAGTAGATAATGAACGGGGATGAATTCCTACACGAATACTTTACAGATTCTGGCGACTAAAAGAGCGCTAATAACCCATTTGGATCAAGTCTACACTACAAGCACCTGTACATGAAGTGATGGGAATTATTTGTCATAATCAGTGTGATCATGGGACGCCATTCATTGCAGGACGCAGTTCAACTTCAGTTTGTCGATGCGCAGGTGTCACGCTGCTTGGATTCTGCGTTGCGTCGTCCGTTGTTGCAGTGCAACACTGGTGCTTCGTGATCGCTGCCGCCACTTGATTGATGGCGAGGTCGCACTTGAACTTGGAGGACGGATCCCTTTCACCTTTGCTCTCTTGTTTTGGACGCTTCCTCGCGAGGAAACCTTTAATGTTTCCAGGAGTTGAAAATGGTCTTGAAAATGAAGCACTGGGCTTTAACGCGCTCGAAACCTTGTGCACTTTTGGTGGTGGTTGATCCTTAGTCTGCAATTGCACGAAAGTACGCTTCCGGTGATTACGAAGGTGGCTTCGGACTCGCTCTGCCTGTCAAACCAAAGGCTCGAGCAACACGAGCCATTGATGCTCGAAGGACTGCAAAATGCTGTGGTTGAAGCCCTGCAACGACACTTCGGTGGAGACCTTGTTTCACTTTTCATTATCCAAAAGAACGGCTCTCGCTCACTACGTTTAAATTATCACAGCCAAAACTACAGCGAAGACGACGTCGACAGGTTCGTTTCTGCGTCGTCTGAGTTCGGGATCAGCTGAATGGCTGGTGCGATCGTGCCGAGTTCCCACCGCATGAGCGTCGTCACCATATCCGCTGCATTGCGGTGCGCGTCGAAGGTCGAGCCGTAATTGTTCTTGCCAGACCACCGGACCTGCACGTACTTGTCCTCTCCAGTCACACGGTCGGATACTTGCAGCATCTCGATGGAATGTGCCAATTCCGCCCACACCAGACGCGACGCCGGATCAATACCAGCACGTTCCGGTAGTAACTTGGCGCCGGAAGTATCTGCCGGGTTGAGACTCTGCGTGCCGATCACGAAGCCATTCGCGCGAAGGTTCGAGTCCAGTGCAGGTTCATCGTGCAATAGGGACGAGTTATTCGACGGTACTTCGCCAGTCGTCTCCATCCGGTACCGTAGCAACGTGGTGCGGAATACAGGCGTTTCATCGGGAGATTGAACGTCGCGACCTAAGACGTAAGCGTTGGTGTGGACTTCCTGCAGCATTTCCAGCCGCTGGACGTCGTATTTGACCATCTGCGCGCCTTTCAACTGCATCTCGTTTACCCAAGCTTTCTGCATGATTTCGGAGACCGACAGCTTCTTGAAGCGTTTGGTAAAGACGAACTCCATGTCGCTTCCCCGGACGCGTCGACGTAAGTCCCATCCGAAGAGTTCCGATCGGTCAATGGGTCCCAGCATCTCGTCGGCGACGTCTTCTTCGTCGTCGCTGTTGTCGCAGTCGTTGGAACTCAATAGCTGATGTTGTACGCGTTTGATGGACCTGGTGTTCTGTAGGATAATATCCTTGACATCCCGTTCCGTTAACGGATGGAAGCCGAAGACAGATTCGGCCTCCTGTTCGTTCATGAACTCCAATTTAAACGGGAACGGAGAGGGAGGAGCTGACGTCGACGCCGTGTATTCATCCAGCGCGACAGTTGTCTCCATGACTCGTCGGAGCTCCAGCTTCCAAGATGCCTGGTACTGGATCGATGCTTTCAGGTAAAGATTCTCAGCGCCTAATTGCTTGGACAGTTCGACAGCTTCTGCGTATTTCCGGTTGCTCGCAGTATTGACATTCCGATTGTGTTCCGAAGAATCCGAACGTAGTCGAAGGGAATTATATTGCTGCTCAAGGTCAGCAACAGCGTCACGTAGCAGTTGCAATTGGTCCCGTTGTCGCTGTCGAGAGCGACGCATGGACTCGCGATTCTTCTGACGTCGCATCTCAAGTGCCGATCCGCTTTCGGACTCGGTGCACAAGTCCATTACGGCGCGTGGATTCTTCCAATTGAGCCACATGGAGTTGATGCCGGACGTTGTCGGCGTGTCGGAATTGGTCGGAACCGTTCCGACCGGTTTGTCGGACGTGGTAGGAGTGTCCTCGCCACTACTTGGACTAGTACTTCTACTATCAGGAGTAGTCGAGACTTTGGGCCAATTGTTGTTGGTCATACCGGTATTTTTACGTGTGGCTGCTGCTTGGTTGTCGGTGAGCCGAGCGTCCGACCACATGGAGGCAAGTTCGGAAATTGCGTCTCAAAGCGAATGCAAGATCATGAATGGGCGAGGGATAGGCCGGCTGGCAACGCGGCAATTGACCGGCGCCTGCGGCTGTAACGCGTTGCACTTGGCAGATTGGAGATTCAAGTGGCGGACGGACGAGCCAAGCAGCCGAAATTTTGACGAAAAAGGGGGGGAGATGCTAATGTTTGTATGGAGATACGGAGCTGAGCAGATCTACAAGTGACACTTGGTGTGGGCCTCACATCTTTGGGAATCGGAATTGTAAGCGGCATGAATATGATGCTTGGTGCAAACCGAGCTTCGATCGTGGAACACATAAACAGCAAGTATACTTGAATTACAGAATTGAGCTGAATACAATTTTGCTGAAAGTTATCAATGCCTGCCAATCGAAATTGTTTCTTTAATTACATAAACAGCCGTGATTTGTCCGCATTTGTTACTATTGTAGGCTGTACCTTGTGGACAGATCACTACTAGTACCTCACAGCACAGCTCGACGCTCGCCATCGACCATGTTCCTGCCGTTCAAGAACCTCTCGACACGGCAAAGGTCTCCTCTCCGCTTACTCGTTTAATTCGATGGCGGTCCGTCGCTCTAACAGTGTATTTTATGTAGTGCCGGATACGCTGTGCTCTGTGTGGCGTTGGGCTTTGGTATCAAATACATGGACGAGCACATGCCTCAGAAGGATCCGAGCAAGGTCAAGGGCGACGGACTGGTGCGTACCAGCTGTACCGTATTAATATTATAGATGCTGCTCATATGAGAGGATGGATCCCAACTGTCAAGCAATGAATCAAGCTGACCCAGATGTCTACTGTGTGTCAACTGGTATATTAGGCTTGGAGCGACTTGGACGAACATGCAGATGCCAGGAGGAAGGCCTAGATGTTTAGTCAGTGTGGAGCGAGTTCAATGCATTGACACGTGGAGGCCGCAATCGGCTGCATCCTGAGGTGGCTACGTGCACTTGTCTCGGTTGTTGTAGACACAAGAGAGCTGTTGTCTGTAGACGAAGGCTTTCAATGCTGTCCGTGTTTAACGGCTTGGCATGGCAGTCTTTTCCTCAGATGATGTGAAAGCTAAAGCACAAACGACAGGTCCCTACCCTCTTTATCATGAGCCGATTTGTTCACCTGGACCTCAATCAGCTTGGTGGAGTCTTACTGGACCAACAAACTTCTTCCTGATTGACTCCCACACTCTCGCGCTAGTGTGTCTGCTGTCGAAGTATGTACAAGGCTTTCAGGAATTAACACAGGAGAGGTAAGATGAGGGGAGATATATGCTGCTGACATTTTCAACATTAACTATCTGCTCCATTGCTTTTCTGTGGCACATAGCGCTGGCTACTGTCTTTGGTGCGTCTTCTTCGCCAAGGGCATCGATTTCATTGACAATCATATGCCCGACAAGCGCGCGTTGAATGCTTCGACTAGCGAACAGGTCGGACCTTCGGCTCGTGCAGCGAAAATATATCCAGAAAACTCACGTCGGTTGTGCTGTACTAGTAGGTGGCATTCGGTGTCAGAAACAAGCAAGCGCGAACAACGAAGACGTACTAATAATGAACATGTGGATCGAGCCTGCTATTATGAAGATGGTCCAGTATTTGTGATTCTAGTGCCTTCAGGTCCGTCATCAGGACACGTGCCGTCGTATTTACCGAAACAGACGAGCAAGGGCTTGAATCATGCCACGGGCTGACTTCACGAACAATGCACCGAAAGCTGTACACGATCAAAATAATCAAACTCATCAGTGTTAGCATATCGTTCTGCAGTCAAAGTGGCAAAATAACTTACCTTTTAAGCTGGAATTACCACCAGGAAAAGCTGACAGTGCAAAGGATCCCAGCGTCATGAGTTGCATCACGGAGCTCAGCACCACGAACACGTAGTTCCCCAGAATGAGACAGCTATACAGCGTGCACCCTGTCACAGTAAAAGATCTGTCAGGCGACTTACACTTCAATGACACCTTTACTAAGTCAAGATATCCTTACCTAGTGTCACGAAGTATGCGCTCGTCAATAGAAGACGGTTCGGCTGCAGTAGCCCTGAAACGTACGCTTGCGGGCCCTTTAGCATGGCGAATGCACCCATACAGCAAATACTGCCCAGAGTGAAGCTCAACGCGAACTTGGACGGTCTCACCATGATCTAACACACAGCAATTAGTCTTCCATAATTAAAAATCTACTTTGCCATACTGTACCAGTGGTAGAAAGATAGAAGCCATGCCAAAGAACAGCATGCCAAGCATAGCCATCGCCACGAAGTACTTGAATCTCGTATTCCTAACACAGTACAAATTAGAACCCATACTAAACCACCCCCAAACCACCACATTTACCAGCTCATGCTCGGAATTAGCCCTCCTTGGCTGCTTGAATTCTTCCTCCACAGTGGCCACTTCACCGCGGTCGAATCATCCACAGCGTCATCCATCTGTCCACTCTCCAATGCATCAACTGAGTCCTTATTAGGCGCATTGTTCGAGGATCCAGGAGCCGTCACCGCATTCTTCGTCAAATCTCGTGCCGAGTCCCACATCTTCCTCAATGAGCCACTGACGCTGCCTTCGCTGTCTGAGCTGGCTGTAGACGCTGTGGACAGAGGAGACGAGCGCAAGAGGCTGTTAAATGCGTCCTGGGCGCCCTGTAGCCCGCCGCTCGTGGGCTTCTTGCCGCCCCATTGCTCCCATGCGCTCATAGCTGCTCGTCTCGTGGAATTTTGACGAATGAGAACAGCGATGACGAGGGAAAGCCAGGCTGACGACGTGGATGGTACAATGTACCAATTTCAAGGGTGGACCTTCTATAAAAAGGGAAACATGATGACCATCACTCTGAGATGAACTTCAACTAAAAAGTCAAGATGCTGCTCTTATCAGCCAAACGGCAAGAACTCTTAAATACAGTGCGGGGCAAGGTACTCTACAAGAGATCGGAGCTTATGTAGAGCTAGGAAACGAGCTTGTCGTGGTTGAGGAGGAGCTGGAGGTGATGTAGGTTAGCATTTGCCGTCTAGGACAGCAAGCGCACGCGGCCCATGGACACACGACGCGCACTGGAACCTCCTGTTGAACTTGTCGAGTTGCGCATGGCTGTCGAGATGGCATCCGAGCGCGGCAACGAGTTGGACGCGATGTACGACTCGGCTAATGTCGTCTCCTCGTCGCAGCTGAAGGCGTAGCCCGTGTTGCGACGGCTAGTTGTCGGCCGGAACATCTTGGTCGGCACTCGCTCCCACGTGGCTTCCTCCGAGATGGACTCACTGAAAACACTGGCGGAATAGCTTTCAGTGACACCTGAACTCACAGATGTGTGCGAGCGAGGCACAGAGGTACCAGCAGCACTGGAAACGCTCTTCTTCGGCTGCTCGTAGAGTGTTGCTGCGAAGCTTTGGGGGTGCTGAGCCTTGAGAATCTCAGCGTCGGAGTGGCCAAAGTCGCTCAGGTAACCGGTAGTGTGGACGTCGTCTAAGGACATTGACAGTGTTTGTTCCTCCATGTGGTTGATCGTCAGGCGGCGCTGGTACTTGCGCTGTGAACCTCCACCCATAGATTCCTGTAGTAGTTGAGCCAGATCAGGGTGGAATGTCCGCTGGTACAGGTTGTAGGCAATGTGACGCCCAAGTGCCAATGAGCAGCCCATGATAAGAACCAGGAAATAGCCCCACGTTTTGGCAGTAGGCGCAAATGCACCAAACTCGTCGTAGCCCACCTTAAACGTAGCGAAGTACGGCGTCTCTGTTCCAAGAGCAGCGAAGGCAAACCACGACATGACACTGCCGAACCATAGAGAGAACGACAAAACCGTCCAACGATCTGCGATCATCCAGATCTTGATGTTCACGATCAGCACCGTCAATGAAAAAGCCACCATGCCGAACTCCACACGAGACTCGCTTCCTGCTGCCTTCTCAGAAGCGTTGAAACCGTATGACATCACCACAAAGATGATCAGCGACTCGTAAAAGGCAGCGGCAATCCAGCGACCAAACGTGTACATGTTGAAGAAGAAACGCTCCGGTCCACGGCGGTACAAGTCCGGGTACTCGATGCTGAACGGGGCTGGTAAGTCCTTATCCAGAACGCCCACCACTACGATAGGCAGACCTGTAAATGCCACGTTATACAGCTGAACACCAATTTCCCAGTACATCTTGGAGCCTGATGCGCCCGAGAGGTATCCGTACCAGTACTGTGCTAGCACCAGGGTGATGTTCTTGTAGAACATGTAGAGCACTAGCTTGGAGATACGAATGTAGTTCCAACGTCCGTGAACCAGAAGCAGACGCTCTAGGAAACGGAACTGCGCAATGGCGTAGTCGCTCGAGTTCACAGCCTGCATACCTTCCTGTCCAGAGATACCGACACCGACGTGAGCAGCCTGGATCATCGCAACATCGTTGGCGCCATCGCCGATCGCAAGAGTCCGCACAGTCTTGATATTATCCCTGACAAGCTTCACCATCTCGGCCTTCTGTGCAGGCGACACACGGTTGCAGATCACTGCACGGCACAACTTCGCAAATGACAGAAGGTGGGGAGCAGTTCCTGGACGAAGAGCCATCTCCAAAGCTTCGCCATCGATAATCAAGGAGATTTCTTTCTCTGCCCCACCAGCCATGCCTTTTGCACTGTCCATAAACTCACGGGCTGCGGCATTTAGCTTTGCGCGGATTGCTGCTTCATCTGGACACGTCGTTGCGTTCACAATAATTTGAGTGATGGAGTTGTCAAGCAGCGAGCAAGCGTACGAGATGTTGATAGCAGTTTCCTCTTTGTCGCCTGTGAGCATCCAAACCTTGATACCTGCGCGAGTCAAGTTAGCGAGACACTGCGGAACACCGTCCTGCAACTTGTCTTCAATGGCTGTCGCGCCAATGAGCTCCAGGCCTTCCTCGATTTCTTCCATGAGATCATCGATTGCGTTCGGTTTACCATCTTTACGACGATCAATCTCAGCCACGTTACCCTGAGCATCATCGAAGCGCATTTTCCACTGCTGGAACCAGCGTTCATCCAGTTTCTTCATCGCAAGCGCCAATGTACGTAAACCATCGTCAGCATACTTCTCCATGTGGTCACGTGTGATGTTCTTGAGCTTCTGCATTGCAGGATCGTCCTTCAAGCGCTGATAGATCATCATATCGGCTCCCTTTGTGTACAATAGCAGCTCTCCGTTTGGTTTGCGAACGACAACTGACATACGCTTACGTGTACTGTTGAACTCGAGGACATCCAGCACTTCGTAGGTCACGCGTTGTCCTAGGACCTCCACCATCGCCGTTCCAACGCTGCGGCTTTCAAACTTGAATCCTGCAAAGGCTGCACCAGCCACGAGTGCCTGCTCATCAGGAGACGATGCCGACAAGCGAACTTCTCCAGACTCCAGCTTCTCAGGGATCACTGTGTGGCACACGGCAAGGTGCTCGAAGAACTGCATAATTTTCTCCTTCTGTTCCTCGCCAGCACTGCCCTTCATCCCATCGAAAAGTGCCTTGTCCACGAAATTCACAAACGGAATCCGCTTGATGCTCGGATCCAGCTTGGGCTCCGGGGGAATTGGCTTTCCAGCACGAACCAATGCAGCACGACCGATTTCCGTAATGCCAGAGCCGTAGGAAGTGCCATTGATGGAGCATTTGCGGAACTCCATGATGTTGCACGTAAGCGTTCCCGTCTTGTCACTGAAAACGTACGAAATCTGGCCTAGCTCTTCATTCAGCTCCATCGTACGCACAATAGCTGGGGTGTCCGTCTCAGCATGGTACATCTCGAGATCCCATGACATGAAGCGCGACTGCAGAAACTTGACACTCGTCATGGACACGTAAAGAGAAATGGGAATGACCTGGTAAAGCAGCAAGAAGTAGTAGAACATCATCTGGATGAAGGCCACAAAACGTGAACGGTTTCTCTCCGCCTCTGAGAGCTCAATGTACCACGTGTTGCGTACGATGTCGTACTGCCACGTGATGTAGCAGGTAGCGGCCATAGCGCAAGCTACAAACAGCCCCATGCACAAAATGACGATCATGCGGTTAATGTTCAACATCAGATCACTCCACTTGGACGGTGCAGCACTGGCACTCTGCATAATCTTCGTGTCATTACCGGTGTTGAGCACAATGCCGAAGATCCAGTCCGTGTTACGCAAGTTGCAACCACGCAGCAGCACGTTCTTCACTGACAGCGGCATCACCTCCACGCCACAGCCGTCACCGACAGTAACTTCCACTTTACCGGCGAACTTGTTAATGTGTGGATTAGGCTGCTCGCACTTGATGACACCACGCAAAAGCGCCAACTCCGCAGCGTTGGAGAGTGAGTTCATGGTCGCAGCCACTGCCTGACGCAGTTTCAAGTTGGTTTCTCCATCCAGACTCTTGGTCTCGACGTAGCAGATACCACTGGGTGGTTCGCCCACAGGCTCCGACACAGCGAGGACTAGTACATCTGCAGGGATCACTTCTCTGTTGCGGATCTGCAAAAAATCTCCAACCTTGATGTCTGCCCACTTCCTGTCAACGACCTCTCCATGCTGAATCACGTGACAAGTAGCCGAATTGGCTTCGTTGTCGGATTTGTGTCGTCTCAAGTCTTCCATGACAGCGAACACTGCGTCAATGGAAATGACGAAGAACAGCACTGGAGCGTTCGTCGGGTAGCCGTACGTGTTACTGATGCTAGGGATACTCTGCAGTACGCAGACCATGAGGAAGAAGAAATTGGCCACTTTGGTGAAACTCTCCTTCAAGAACTTGGGCAGAAATGTAACGGTGTTGTACTTGGACGTCACCACGACGTTCGAGCACTTGTCGAACACTGCATTGCCCGGTGCGTAGTTAAAATAGACTTCTCTCAGCGCTTCATCATGACCTGCTGCCTGTCCTGCTCCTGAATTAACACTTCCTGCTGTAGAGGCTGGTGTCTGTTGCGCTGCATAGTTCACGAGTTCGTCCTCGTCCATAATCTCTGGTCCTGCCTTTTTGCTCTTGTGTCGAATCTGTCGAGGGGACTGGAGCACTGGAGCTGGACTGCCCAAAGTGTTGTAACCACTCGTGCTCGAGCCTAAAACGTGGTCACTTTGGTCCGACAGTCCCGAATCATCTCTAGTAGGGGCTACACTGGCACAAAGCGCGACGGAGTCGTCCTCCACCCGCGAACCGCGGAAGACGCGCGACGTGCTGCGCTTAGCCGCCATTGAGCGTCCTGATCCTGTTCTTTCACGGTACTGGCCCCTACTGCTGCTACTCTTAGACAGTGGAGTCCAATGCCGCCAGGCCACGGCGGGTCTATTTGTGAGGAGACGGCGGAAATGCCTTGGGAGCAACTGGACCAGACTGTGGGGGAGAGGCCGGCGCAAAATAGACTCGTTTCCTGGACTGGCTAGTAGCCTACCCCTCGCTTGACCGTTGAACGATGGCCCAGCTCTGGCACCTCTGAATACTAAATACGGCCGGCGATTGGCTCACACAACTGACTGTGATACTTATTCGGTATCACAGGCTTATTATACTTCGATGTTATTTTGGAGACATTTGAAGGTTTCTTGATATGCTTTAGGGGAGTGTATATGGTTACAGAGGTTTTGGAGCCGACTTGAATCGTTGAAGAAAGGCCAGCTGGTAACAACGCCATCCACGAAAAGCAGGTTGCGAATGGCGATGGCCGCCCCGCACTCTGTGAGAGAGAATGGTCGAGTGCAGCGGCTTCACTTGCTCCGAACAAGTTGAGCGGTTGTGCTGTGCAATGCTACGACGGCTAATCAATTCGACAGTGCGGCCATTTCGGCGCGTTGTTGCAGTTGTTGTTTGGAAGCCAAGCGTTGGATCCCTTGGGAAAAAACGGAGCCCGCCGCTGCTTAGGCAGCTCGTATGGACTTACGTTCGAATTATGGCTTTTCAGCCGCGTTCTCTCTGTGCAGATCCGGCGTTCATGAATCAATTGAAGGGGCCAGCAGCACCACCAAGTGCACCACATCAAAATTGTGAGTCAGACAAAAAATAATCAGTTTATACGTGCACCAAAATTTTTCAATCAACAACGTGAATACTTTGGCGTGGGGTAAGCTTTCGATGGATGATACCATTGCCTTCGTAGCCTCGTTCATCAATTCGAGTCTGCATCGATACATATACAAGACTTGTTAAATTATAGTAATCTTCCCTACTTCAAAACATTGCGGTGATAAATCTTTGGCAACTTGGGGTGCTAATTCTTTGTGGCGACTCAATCAAATTAAGCCATTCGTGGCTTTAGAATTTCGTGTAATACCGTCGTCGTCTGGGTGTTACATAGCCATCCAGTTCGATCGACGAAAAAATACCAAATGCACCTAGTGCCAGAGACAACAGAGATGCATCCTCAAAAAGGCCCGCCTGAACGAGTGGACGACTGCCGCGCAGGAGAATCTGGCCGCTGCCACGCGGAGTTAAAGTTAGCCGTCACCGAGAGGAGCTGGCCGCCGTAGATGTGAGGAGCGTCTCGCCACGAGACGAGGGACTGGCCGCTAAAGACGAGGAGGCCGGCCGCTGTGAGGAGCTGGTGGGGCTAGTTGGAAGAGCTGGCCGCAGGAGGAGAAGGAACTGGTCACAGGATGAGATGACTGGAGGAGCTGACCACTCTGTTGAAGACGCTCCTACGTTGTGGAGACATAGGTTGCTACAGGTTATGTTATTACTGCCTCTCATTGTGGAACCTAACGCTAACGCATTAATCTAGATGCAGAGCTCCCCCACTGTTGGTTGGGCGACCCGCTGCTGCACGTTTCCGCTTCAATGCACCCCTGTAGTAAAGCTTCTCACGGCCGGAGAAGTCTATTGTGCCAGTTTGTTGCAGTGCGAAGAGAAGATGAACACAGCAGCCGTACTTCTCACAATAACCCCACGGACATCTGCGTGCATTCTCATCAACGCACCACCCAGTCGTTGGCATGTTGAGGTACTTCCTCCGCGCTATGCCCTCGATGAGTTGTGCTGTGACCGGAAGGACTTCACGTTAGCAACGCGTTAGCGTGTCAAACTTCTGTGTAGCAGGGCATGAAATCACTTGCAACGTTGAACCCGAGGTGTTTTAGCCAATATCATTTATGAGATGTTGTGGCGTGGCACCACGTACTCCCGCAGCAGCTCATCGCGGGCAAATGCCCGTGTCCGACGCACTAGGCGGCCATCTACAGCTGGGGTTGTGGCAAATGTGCGCGAGCGTGTACTCTCACTTTGGCAGAGTGTTAGAAACTGGTTGACCAACACTCCTATTTAGATCTTGCAGCGCAGCGTGACGTCACGTTTGATTGCCGCATTGAATGTCTCGCAGGGGTTATTGGTAGCAGCATACCCATTTGGTGTGCGATACGATTGCCACCGCCAAATTCGTGAATTAAGCCAAACTTTCTTGAAGTACGCAGCAAAGGTGGTCAACTCCGCATGAGTCGCCCAGGTTTCTTCAATTTCCTGCCGACGACGCCTATATTCTGCATCATCTCGCGAGAAATGCAACTCGTGGATGTTGCGGAGAACTAACTCAGCAGCAGTAGAACTCATGGAGCAAAACTTCTCGTACACTTTCTTCACAACGTGGAAGTAACAATAGGAATTCGAAGTCGTCAACATCCCCAACGTCTTGTTCAGATCATTTCATTGTGCGCTGTCTGCACCCCCCCCCCCCCCCCTCCCATTGCCCACCGCACTCGCAGAGGGTTTTCAGCGACATCACGGAATGCACGGCATAGTATAGCAAGAACCTCATCGTACTGAGGCTGCTGCTGTTCCGAGACAATAAAAACTGCGAGTAGATGACATTGGCGTGCTCGGTCTGAGATGCCCACAGCGATGACCGGGTTGCCGTTCTGAGCGAGCTTGTAGGTTGCGTCAAAATTGAGAATTGAAGTGCCGTGTTCTCGATCAGCTAGTCGTTTGTAGAAAATCCCAACACAAAAGGATCTTCATCGCATTTTCCAACCTCCGGATTGCCTTCTCCATCATGGCGTCATGAAAGAGAAAACGGCTGCGATTCATCTTCACGTACACTGAAAGCTGAAGCACGAGCCTTTTGCTGAATCGCAGCAATTAAGTCCGAAATTCCTTTGTGAGGTGTCACGAAATTGTGCACAAAATGCTGCACCGTAGAGTATGGTGGCATCGTGTCCTCACTTAGGTTGAAGCGCCGCAATTGGCCACTCCAGATTCTTGCAGGCTTCAGCCCTTGAGACGCCAGTCTCGTGCTACGTACTTCATTGCAGCAGTAAGCTTGGATAGACGTGGCGGAGATTGAGGCGACGCATGCTCGAGTTCCTCAATATTCACAATGTGTAAGACTTGACAGGTCCTCCCACGGCCACGCCAGGAGCACGGTAAAATTGGTGTCGCTGCTGCACAAGAGGAGCAACTACACAGCAATTGCTGCGTCCGCATTTGGTGAACGGCGGGGATAGTACAGACGCTTTAAGGTTGGAGGCTGCTCTTCGATTTCTTGGAGCTCTTGAGAATCTCTAGCAGCATTTCTGCGTCGGCGCGAGGAAGGCCCACAGGTAACGTCTTCCAGGGTAGCGTGCGCGGCATGATAGCAGTGGCGAGGGAAAGGGGAGGGGGGGTCTAGAGGCGGTGTAGCAATATGCCAATGATATTCAGTACGCGCAAAACAGTTTGCAGTGTTTTGGTTGGATTGGCGGTTGTGAGGAGCTGCGAAGTGCGTAGCTTTGTGATGCGTTGACTAGTGGACCACCAGGAGGTCGTTGCAGTTTCAATGAGTTTGGCTGCCTTCGTCTCCGCGCTGAGCAATAATCGCCGCATCATGATTAGCATTCAATTTCCATTCAACCATTTCACATTCACAATCAAACCTTCAATAGCCAAGCCAAGTAGTAGCAAGTTGCTACTACATCCTGATTGGTACTAGCAACCATGAATCAACTTCAATTTCTGTCGACCGCGTGCAGCTTTTTTTTCGGGAGCGACGAGGGCAACAGAAACGAGTAGCAGAATATAGTGGTGGCCAATGCAAAGTAGGAGGTGAAACTGTGGGGATCTACTGGTGGAGGAGTCATTCCTTCGTAGATCCTTTTTAGTGGTAACGGAAGTCCTTCACATCTTACGTACTGTAATAGTATAAGACACCTGAGCTGTCATTTTTCCGTTATCGAAGTGGACCACCAGGAGGCCCTAAATGTAATTTCATGGTATACGCGTATGAAATTGACGTTGATTCTGGTTATTTCCTGGCTGCTATTGCAATTGTGGGTATCTAATCATTGCAGCATCTACGTTTCACTTTCTCATCATCCAAAGCTTTCTACCCAGAGATGACATGAGAGAACGATGAGTGGGGGGATGGAGAGCTGTTGCTATTGTTGTTGCTGCTCCCATGAGGCGATGCGCCGGCGATGCGTGAGCGCATGATTGAGCCGAATCGTTTCACTTGCCGGTACTTCAACATGGCTACACCTCCATGTCCGGTCCGTGCTGTAAAAGCCGCAGTCGCTTGGAGATAGTTGTGAAGCGTATCCAGTTTATCCTCTAACGTGACCAAAGGTTGAGGCGTAAATCCTCCACTTTCCTCAATCCGATCTTTCTTCTTTTCCATTGCAGGGGCTCCCATTCGCGCGCAAATAAAATTGTGTAGTCGTCTAGCTTCCTCTTGGTCCTGTTGCCATTTTGGCTTCAGTGATTCTGCTACTAACGACAGTCGTCGAGATCTCGTTGGACTTGAAGCGGTTGGCGACGTCGGTGCTGCTCCAGTGAAAGACGCTCGTTTCTCTCGTTTGTTTGCTTCTACCTGCACACACCAGTCATGGGAGTTTTCGAGACGTATCCATTTCCCAACAGGAAAAACACACAACATGGCGCTCTTCAATGACTGAGACGGCTTCAAGTTCATAGCGTACGTCACAGCTTCCATCTCAGATACAAAGAGACTGTGGATTGCCACAAAAGGCTCTGGGTATTGCGAGTGCGCCACTTCCAGCTTGGAGAGAACGACACTGGCAACGGCGAATGCACTTCGAGGATTGCTTGCAAAGAGATTTCCCGGTTTTCTTCGGGGTGACGTGAAACTCGTCTGCGTAGTAATTGTTTTTGTAGGACTTGATGCTGTATCAATACTCCCGGGAAGATGTAGTCCTATAGTGGAGACGACCACTTCTTGGAAAGATGCAAAGAGGGCCGAGTTGTCTCCTGTTGACTGTAAGGAGCTGGTAGATTCATCAATGGACGGACTCATTAGAGATTTCACTCGACTACTGGTTGTCATCTCACTGACTTGCTGCCATTGGAGCCTTTCTTCATCCAGTTTTGATCGGTCGGAACGTGGCAAGAGAGAGAAAGTCTTTAGCGGCAAAACGTAGTACTTTACGGATCCAAAGTCGTTCTCTTTCAGCTTCTCGACGGCTTCACGAGCAGTAAAGAGACTTCGAACAGACTGGAGAAGCTGGAACGAAGGCGATTTGGTGCTTTCTGATCTCTCCTCGTCCATTTCGCTTCTAAAAGCGAAGAGTACGTAGTCTGTTTCAGCAACACTTTCCATTCGAGAAGGTGAATGTCCTCTTTGAGGCGAAAACGATAGCTTCTGTACTGCATTCTTGATAGAGAAGCTAGGTTGAAATGTTCTCCCTTTCCGAGCGTCGTGGCCTGGCGGCTTGGCTTCCTGTGGACGAGAAAATATGAAATTCTCTTGTAAAAGTTGACTTAGCGCTTGAGGCGTGATCGTCAGACTGGTGTTGCCATTCCGGACCGGAGAGGTCTTAACGGGGGACATTGGGGTTTCCTCTATATCTTGCTGTTCTTCATCAAGAGTCTTCGCTCTCCACGACGCACCAGGCTGCTTGTCAATAACTTTGATGTCGAAGAAGGCCAGTGGATTTCCCTCTTTCAGGACTTCTGCTTGCCGTCGCTTTTCCGCTTCCAAAACGCCGTTCAGTTCGCCTTGTCGAGTTGAACTGGGCGGTGCATCTACGTTGAAAGATGTGACGTAGTTCCCGAGCGTTTGCTGTGTATCAAAGCATTTCTTCATGGCTTTGGCCTCCTGCGTCAGTAACAGCAGTTCGTTGGCAGGGACAAGTGCTTGTCTCTCGCTACTGGAGCCATTTGGACGAGAAATAGCAGCTTTCTTGTCACGAAGCGGAAGAGCTGGCAACAGACCACCTTGAGGTACTAGAGCTGGACGAGATTGAGAGAGTTTTGCCAGTTTTGCAGCAGAAGGTAAGATTTTCTCGATCCGTTCGTGGTTTACGTGGTCTCGTAGCACTTTTTTCTTGTAGGCCTCCCACTTCTGCGTCTTGTGGAATCGATCCAAGTACACGATGCTCTCTGCATGGGACTGAGCAGCAGCTCGTAGTGTTTCTCGAGCAGAACGGGACAGCCGATGGAAAACGTCGTACTTTGAGAGCTGTAGCACTTCGACCGGAGTACTTGCACTCACTGTCACTTCGCGATGGATCAATTCGTTGAAATTCATCCCAGCCGCTCTACAAGCATTGGTATTCAGTGTCAAGACGAAGAGTTAACTACAAAATAAGTAACAACGTACGCATCGTCTCCAACGACTCGAAATCGACCGATACGCTCCACAAAAACCTCATGTTTCACTTGAGTGAAAGGGTCTGCGATCTCCTTCGTAACTACAAGTTCACCTCGAACGACAAAGTAGACGTGAGTAGCGCGATCCCCTTGATTGTATAGTACACTCCCAGTTGAGAGTTTCTGCTCTAACAAGACATACGACAGCTCTTTTAACAATTCTCCTGTCCACTCTGGGGTCTGAAACATTGGGATTTGGTCTAAAACACCCACTCGCTTGGCCATATCCTTCTTCTGCATCCGTCGGAGGGTGGAATTGTAGTCTTTTTCACAAATTACCAGAAGTTGACACTCCTCTCGAGTGATGACAGTCGCGCTACGTACCCCTCGGCCTTTCATCAGCGCCAATTCGCCAAAGTGAGCCCCTTCAGTCAGGTTAACAAGTTTCGTCATCTGTAAGTTGCCTTTGAAATCTTTCGAGTTGATATTCACGTCTGCTGAGCCACTGAAAATGATGTAAAACTGGTCTCCTACTTCCCCTTCTCGAAAGACACAAACTCCTGCTGGAAGTGTAAGGAAATCCACCACTACACAGAGCTCGCGTACGAAAGATTTCGGTAAACTTCGGAAGAATTTCAAGGTTTGCAAATACTCACTTAGCATATCAATGTCAGCTTTGCTTCGAGCGTGTTTCTTCTTCGTTAGAACTTTGATATATTCACGTTGAGTGCGTTGTACTGGACGCTGAACACCGATCCCATTAGCAATTTGCATTCGAGAGAGGAACTCCAACTGGTCGTTCTTCAGCATGAGATTGTAGTCATTCCGCGTGATTTTCACCAATTCCGACGCAGTTTTTGACAATACCGTAGCGGCTCTTACGTCGTTATTCAACAGCGAACGCTCTCCAAAGTAATCGCCTTTACCTAATTCACACACAGTAACCTCCACGACCTCCCCAAGAATCCGTTGACTGACACGAACCTCCACTGTTCCACTGAAAACAATGTACAAGGCGTCTCCTTCATCCCCTTGGCGGAAAACAGTCTCATCTGGATGGTAATTAACACAAGTCATGCGCCGACAGAGTAGATCAAGCTCTGAAGGCTGTAGCCGCTCGAAATCGGTCGAAATTTTGAGTTTTGTCGTCTGAAACCAGACTCCAAGGGCCTGCAGGTCCATCTGAGAGCGTTGGTCGCAGTCTTGGGCTAAAGCTCGACGACAAGATTCTTCCAGAATGAGCGTACGACCATAGAGCTGATGGCCTTTAGCAGTATCGTCCAAGTCAAAACCTGAATGAACTCCATCCGGATCCTCTACGATGTCCGAATCCGCGTCCGAGTCATTGTTTCGGTTATCAACTCGAGAATGGTCCCCTGTTGTTCCGTCTTCCTCTATTTCGTTCTGTTTTCTTCTTAAAGTGGACAACTTGATCCAATGAGACATCACACTGGACTGCTCTTCCGGTACTGCTACTGTTCTAGCGAGTTGCTTCGTAACAAGAGCTTGTTGTACTAAATTCTTCATTTCTCGACTTTTCAGCATCTGAGCCAACGAAATCCTCTTTTCCGACGTAGCTCCAGTGCCACCAAGATTCAATCCCATGTCACTTTTCGGTGCTTTACGTACACTGCTCATAACGGCAGCCCACGGGTCTTTCGCTGGTTTTGGAGCCGAAATCTCTGCAGGTTTCAGCGGATTGTGCATTTTGTGCATATTGATGATGGAGTGCGCCGCTCGACTAAATCCTTTGAGTTTATCTGCTAAATGTGTGTTTAACCGACCAGAATCACCATTGGAACTCGTTGCTGAGGCATCACGGACCTCGGAGTCGCCTGCAAAGTCATTTTTTGACGTCGAAACTCCATTAGATGAAGCGGTTAAGGGCGTTTTCACCCTCGGAGAGACTTTCAGCACGGAGATTCGCCCCCTTCCACCTCGTCCACGTGATTTACGTCCTTTAGGTGTCGATGGGGTTTTCGGATGCATTGCAGCAGGAAAAGCAAGTCGATCTACGTTGATGTGAAGGCTAATTATGGCCAAACCCCCGAGAAATACACATCGCGGTAAGGCAGTCTGTCATCATGACGTGCCACGGACGAACATCAAACTCGGACTCAACACGGCAGGAAGCAAAATCTTCGAAGACCCGAAACTCCTCACGTGGGCCGTGTACGTGACTAAAGTCGAGAAACAAAACCCGGAAGAAATCATCCTAGCCAGACTCTCCAAACAATTTACTGACGGTTCTCTGGCCAAGATGATTGCATCAGCCAAACGAGTCTCCCAGACGGAAGGTCTCGCTACGATGTTGCAAGCTCAGCAGAGACAAGTGTGGTTGAATGCTGGGAAATCAAGTGATGAAGTGTTCAAGCTGCTCCAACTGGACGAAGCAGGCACGAAACTGTTCAAGAATCAGCAGTTCTCCACGTGGACTTCGTTCGTTGATGCGTTCAACCGGAAAAACCCAGAGGAAGCGGTGTCCATTTTCGCAAAATTGGTGAAAACCTACGACCAGGTTACTCTTTCGTCCATGCTGGAAGCGGCTAAGCACGTGCCAAGTACGAAAAAGATCGCTTCTTACTTGCAGGGCCAACAGAATCAACACTGGTTGGCTGACGGGAAATCTACGGACGATATCTTCAAACTACTGAAGCTCGACACCCCTGACCTCAATGTTCTGATTGACCCCAGACTTGACGCTTGGACCAGCTTCATGAGGGCATTTAATATGGTGAACGAGGGTAAGGAGGCGACTCTGATAGCGACACTCACGACTCACTACACGGAACACGGTCTGGCCCAGTTGCTCCAGGAAGGAACCAAGTTCGCAAGCACCAAGAAAATCGCTGAAGAGCTGCAAGTGGCACAATTTGCACGTTGGATGCAACTAGGGAAGACGGAGGATGACATTTTCGCGCTGCTGAAGATGAAACCGAGTACACCAACGACAGACCCGGAGGCAATCGTGTTCTACCAGTACAAACAGTTCCTTGACGCATATACGTGATTAGAGGAGCGAGTTGATTTTGCGAGAAGAAGTTGATAAATAAAAAAAAAACACTGTGGTCGGTCAACGAGATGTATTGTATCACAAAACTACGCACCCGACTTTACAATTCATCTTAATAAGCACAATTAAACCTTCAGGTTCAATAGCCAAGTACTAGTAGCAACTAGGAACTTCAATTTTCTCGGTGGTGTCCGTAGCTAACAGTGCGAGCGCGTGAAAACGCATCACCTGAGCATTTTCGCGGTCAAACTCAGGACTTTGCAAGCGAATTCAGAAGTTGGATACCGGTAGTTGCCAGCTTGTGTATTTTGTGACGAATATGATTCGTTACGGCCGTTCATCATGTGTTTGTTTACCGCTAGAACCCGCCTGGCCGCTTTCTTACGCGCCTGAACTCAAGATTTTCTGGACGATTCTCCGCAGCGTCACACTCCGCTGCGTTTGGACAGCCCGCAACAAACACCACTTATAAAAATCGGCCGCCTTTGGAAGAGCGGAATGCAATCTATCAAGTTTACTCGACTTTCAGCAGCCACTTTTGGGCACTACTCCGTTCTTCTACTGCGAGCGAGCGATCTCGTTTTCAAAGGTGTCTCCATCACTTTCCGCCTGGTTCTCGGTTCCATCCTTCTACTGTAAATTTAGGTTGTCAGACTTCTTTAGGAAAAAAAATACATATACTACCGGTAGCATGCTTCAACTTAGAATGTTTCAACACCTTAAGGGAATAAAAAAGCTTTCTTGATGAAGAACCGAATGAATCGACTTGTACTTTGCCCGTTGCAATGAAGTTGACTAACGGTTTAAGAATGTCCGTTTCTAACGGCAGGCAGCAGTGGCTATGCCTGACTGCACGTTGAAGAACTTGGTGTAATGTTTAATGATCGATGCGACCACTTTACTATATTTGCCAGCGGCCACATCAAGCTCAGGCATCTTGAACACGTTGGTGGCAACGCTCATTAGGATCCAGGTCTCGACCAACCCAGTCCGTGACTAGCGATTTCTGGTAACTCGACATTTCCGAGCCGTATGGTCGAACTATACTAAGTGCAAGTTTATCTTCGTCAGCGGGGCCGAATCCTGTCTTCAAAACCTTGAATATATCCGTAGCATCGTCTGGGTTCTTGGCCTTCAGGTACTCTCGAGAGCATCCAATTTGTAGATGAAATCGTTGCCTTCCTTAAATTCAAGATCGCGAACACTCTTTCTGCTGCCTCACCCTTGTCTAGCCAGCCATTCATTTGTCTCTGGTACAGCGCGTTTGCAGCACGACTGTTGAATGGGTTGTCCTTCTCCTTCATGAACGCACGCTTTCCGTATTTCGTCTCACGCTTAAAGACTGACGTTTTACCGTCCGCGTATTTGAACAAACCTTCACCTTACCAGAGCTCATGGCTGTCGTCAAAATCGAGCTTGGCCATAACTCTGGGTTTTTCACTTTTTAATGAAGTGACTCTCGATGATGTTCGCCTTCTCGATTCATATAGATAGAGGGATAACTACCGGTAACCCTCGCTTTTGCGATCATTGTCACCAGTTCGCTCTCACCTCCGTAGACTGTCGTAAACGTCTTGAGTAGTGATTCGTCTGCCTTTTTTTTGCCGTGTTGTATGAAATCTTCCAGCACATCCAGCGCCTTACTACGGAAAATGGACTCATCGTCGACAAACTTCAGTTTACTAACCAGCCAATTAGCAATTTGATCATCCCTCATTGCCTAACCATTGCGAGCAGCACAGGGTTGTCATCCGCGTTCATACGAGTGTCCTTGCCACAGTACTTGACAGTGATTCTGCTCATCAACGACACTTGTTTCAAAGGAGCTTTGTTGAGATTGAACTTCGCCATCTTCCCCACTAGGTTGCTTTGAGAACCGCACCGAGATCGTCGCCGAGCTGTATCTGTCTCCACTGGAGTTTGTACTTCTGAAGTTTCGCAGCGTTCACCAGACTGTCTCCAAAAACACTTTCTTCTCAAATTTCCGCTAAAACCTCGAGTGTTGAGCTGTCACTTCGGTCGTCGTCAACTTGGTCGATACGTACCAATAAAGCAGTAGATAACAGTACGAATGTGTGGAAACGCATCGCCTTGGGTCGTACCTTGTGACGCTGGGAGAGCTAGTGAATTGGAAAATGAAAATTGGAGGATGAGTGGCCGTACTACCGGTACGGTAAAATCGGACATTGATTACTGTCCAGAAGTGCATGTACGTGAACTAGTATCATTACTGCAATGCAAGCTACCGTATCCGATATATGTATGGTAGGGCATTTCCTCGGGATAAAAACGACTTCTACGTTGTGGTACCATACAAAAATGTACTGGCAAAAACGTAGACAGTTAATAAACGTTATATACCTCGACTAACTACTATCAGTACAGTAGTTAATCAAGTCTGCTGCTGTAGTCACTACAGGAAAGGAAATTGAAGTTGATTAACTGGTTATTCCAGTTAATCAACTTCAGAAAAGTGTATATCGTTTCCAGCGTTGCATGAAAAATGATAACAATATGCACCCGCCACAGAATGAGAAGCGTCTTATGCTACTGCCTCCATTCTAGGTTGAGACCACTCGGAAACTACTTCTGAAGTATTTTGGATCTGATGTTACCCTCAGCGATGTCCAAAAGCCTTTGCTGAAAAAGTCAGTAGAGATGGCCAATTTGCGGTTTTCGTCACGAAAGTGGGCAAAACACAGTGTTCGACACAGGTTTCGAAGTTTCATCGAATCGGCACTGCAATATAATCGACAAGGTCATAGCTGAATCTACCTCGTGTTGTCCTTATTTTGAAGTTCAATAGACTGCGCGCTGGCAGATCTCTGCAATTTTGTTCAATCTTGAAATGGATTTCGCCTGGTTCAGTAGTTGCACGGAACTAGAAGTCCGTGTAGAAGAAATGTTAATGTTTACGAAGTATTCAATAAATGGACTTCTCCTCAATCAACTCGCTCCTCTAATCACGTATATGCGTCAAGGAACAGTTTGTACTGGTAGAACACGATTGCCTCCGGGTCTGTCGTTGGTGTACTCGGTTTCATCTTCAGCAGCGCGAAAATGTCATCCTCCGTCTTCCCTAGTTGCATCCAACGTGCAAATTGTGCCACTTGCAGCTCTTCAGCGATTTTCTTGGTGCTTGCGAACTTGGTTCCTTCCTGGAGCAACTGGGCCAGACCGTGTTCCGTGTAGTGAGTCGTGAGTGTCGCTATCAGAGTCGCCTCCTTACCCTCGTTCACCATATTAAATGCCCTCATGAAGCTGGTCCAAGCGTCAAGTCTGGGGTCAATCAGAACATTGAGGTCAGGGGTGTCGAGCTTCAGTAGTTTGAAGATATCGTCCGTAGATTTCCCGTCAGCCAACCAGTGTTGATTCTGTTGGCCCTGCAAGTAAGAAGCGATCTTTTTCGTACTTGGCACGTGCTTAGCCGCTTCCAGCATGGACGAAAGAGTAACCTGGTCGTAGGTTTTCACCAATTTTGCGAAAATGGACACCGCTTCCTCTGGGTTTTTCCGGTTGAACGCATCAACGAACGAAGTCCACGTGGAGAACTGCTGATTCTTGAACAGTTTCGTGCCTGCTTCGTCCAGTTGGAGCAGCTTGAACACTTCATCACTTGATTTCCCAGCATTCAACCACACTTGTCTCTGCTGAGCTTGCAACATCGTAGCGAGACCTTCCGTCTGGGAGACTCGTTTGGCTGATGCAATCATCTTGGCCAGAGAGCCGTCAGTAAATTGCTTGGAGAGTCTGGCTAGGATGATTTCTTCCGGGTTTTGTTTCTCGACTTTAGTCACGTACACGGCCCACGTGAGGAGTTTCGGGTCTTCGAAGATTTTGCTTCCTGCCGTGTTGAGTCCGAGTTTGATGTAGGCATCGTCGGTAGACGTCCCCTTTACCAGCCACGTCTTGATGCGAGCACTTTGGGCTAGCTTTAGTGCGGTGGACTCGAACAGATCCGTGAGTTTCTCAGTACCGGTACTGGTCAACGTAAATCCTCTCTCTTCGTCGTCAATTGTTCGCAACCAGGGATCGGACAATATACATTGTTAATTGATTGTCAGGTTGACTTTTCAATCAATCAATAGTGTAACAATATCAATATCGAGGACAATCAATTGCAATACGGCGATCTAATTGTGTTGAAGTTGACCTCGCAGTCTTGGCAGAGGCGTAAATAGCTACGCCAATTGAAAACGAGGTGGGATAGCTCACAACTCACCTGCCAACGACCACTCCAAGCCTCACTTTCAAATCAGCGCTCCTCCAGTTCACCGCATCCCTTTCCAAGCCGGCAACTCCGACTATATCGGCTCTTTACAATTTAGAGTCTACCTGATCATGGCTATCTCAACTTTCTTCACGGCTCAAGCCCCTAAATTCAGCTCAAAAGCCGTTGTCGCTGTAATGTTCCGGGATCCCAGTCCCATCGGGCAAACTTGAAATGCGTGCAACAGCTTCGTCAAGCATTTGAAGAAGGCGGGTTACACAAACCTACTGAACCATTTGGTATCCAAACATGAAGACATTGTCCGGACGTGCATCCGCGAGAAGAAGAAAGTATCGATAGAAATGTTTGTCGACGGGCACGCTTTGTCAACATATCAGTGGATGAACCTAGTACTTCACTTTTCCGACGTGGATGATCCAACAATACGCTTAGCGGTGAGGTTCGACTCTATATGCTCGAAGACGTTGAAAGCTCGGATGGCTGCCCGCGTAGAGCTAATAGAACCCCACGTTACTGAAGAACTCAAGGGAGAGCGGTTTGTTCTGGTATTTGATGGTCTCACTGACAATGGAGAGCATTCTTTAGCTATATTCGTAGTCACACGCAAGGGTTGGAGATTTCTGGCACTTTCATCTTTCTTGGATGAATTCAGTATGACTGCAGATGAGCATATACGCTTCCTCGATCTCATACTGGACCAGTATCAACGCAAGAGATTCTGGTATTCTTCTACACAATATTGATCAATTTGTAGTAGATATTGCAAGTTTTCAATCAATCAATATTGTAAGGAACAATTTTTACAATGCTACAATATCAATCTTTTTTTTCCAATCCCTGGTTCGCAACAGCCTTTCGGTAACTTGGGGATCTGGGAACGAAATGATCTGTGAGTGTCCTGCCACGGGTTTTAAGGTGACGGCAGGAATTGAAAAGGCAGCCGCAAGTACAAGGTAATTCAGTCGCATGATACAAGTCGTTAAGGTGGAATGTGTGGCCTTGATTCAGGACTGAAGACTCTCAAGCGGCGACCTGGCGATTTTAAACTGAACGAATAGCAAATCCTTTGCTTTGCGGTAGGTCCGGATGGGATTACGTTGATACTAGTAGTACTAAGTTAGTACTACTAACTATCACAAAGATGATAGAAAAACAAAGGCGGGGTAACTCAGGCAATTGATTTGTCGAATTCAACTTCGAAGGATACCCATAGTACGATAGCAATCTTAACCTTAGTGCAATAAACTGAGATGTCATGTAGAAGAATTTATTTGATTAACTAAGCTTAGAAGTCAAGTTGCAGTCTCAGTCTACTAGTACTGTACATCACGTCCCGTATGTACAGATGGTCCAGCCTTACAAGAGAATAGACCAGATGGGGAAACTAATACTTTAAGCTCGAGTTCAGAACATAACCATGAGCTGCTTTGCGATTCCATCCTACATGGATATAACCTTTGGAATACTAAGTACAGATGGGTCATAGATGGGACAACATTGATAGTATCACTTTACGTGCATTTGGAACTTACAGAAGAAATTCCAGAATGCAACGGCAGCAGTTGTCTTCGAGCCGGGAAGAAGAAGAAGGAATCGTTTTACCATACTGTATCCATTTCATTAGACAATTTAAAACCCAGCCAGAAGAAGAAGAAATTAGTTGATTAACAGTTCGGACTTATCGTTTTGCTTACTAAGACTTAAAACTGGAAATCACTTGACCATTACGTACGAGGAATCCAAATTCGATGTTCAGGAGGGGGTAAAACTTCAGCCGTCGGGGGTTCGAAACCAAGTTGTCGAAGGACTTCGACGACTACGGCCTCATCAACTCTAATCTTTTCCGCATGAGAGTATGAAGGAACCTAGCACCGCTTGTGTGCTTGGTCTCTCAACTCGCGTTTCATGTAAGTGTATATCATTTCGGAGTCTCCACGTTGCGTGAAAAACAATTGCAGTATGAACGCGCCAAAGAACGAGGGGAGTCTTGTGCCTCTGTCTCCATTCCAGCTTAAGATCGCTCGATTTCGCAAATAGCAGTAGCCGCCAATCTAATGCCACATAAAAAATTTCACTCCATGGAACCCAAAGCGATCGCCACATCTCTTCTAGTGCTGGACACGATAAAAAGCAGTGTTCCACTGTCTCAATCGCTGTGCATG
Source organism: Phytophthora meadii (assembly GCA_032432875.1). Classification (NCBI taxonomy): domain Eukaryota; phylum Oomycota; class Peronosporomycetes; order Peronosporales; family Peronosporaceae; genus Phytophthora; species Phytophthora meadii. The sequence continues at coordinate 854,005 of JAUMGV010000057.1, read as the reverse complement.
ATTCTCGAACGCATTGCTGTACAGTAAGGATAAGCGTTTTCAAAAAATATAGCCGTGATCCAAGTATGAGATCTCGAAAAATCATTCGGAGCATCACATCATGAACAACCGAGAGAAAACAGCGTCGCAGCGATACATATTCCGATAATGTCTTGTGAATCCGGACTTGGGGGCATCCTAGCTCCTTCAGCGGGTGAGGGTTCACCGACGTAGTCGGGCAGAGCACATCGATCCAATCATCTCAAGCTTCAAGTTAGGAAAGAAACGCGTTCCTTTCCCGGATTCAACGCCAAATACCGGTGGAAATTTTCCTCGAGTGGAGGCTCGTATTTCTCCAACCTTTGGGTGGGGCAGCACTCGATCAAATATCTGGTGATACAACGCGAATATGTCCGTCGCACGCACCTGAGGCATCATTGGTTGTAGACCACCATGAATCTCACAAAAGAATTCAAAAGCTGTCGGCATCTGAAGCCGTCACTTAGGAAATCCGCCAGGCATAACTTCTGCATAGCTGAGATACCTCGGCATAGATGTTTGAACTTGATATTTCCTTCACCCAATGGAGTTGGTGGTAGACCTTGTGGGTGCGAAACCTGAAAATCAATTGACGTATTCCACCATATTGGGGAATATAGAGCTCGTCGGATAACTTTTGCTCGTGTAAGCTGTAGGGAGATGCGATCCAGCCATTTTACTCGTTTCCAGTCGAGGAGAACTTTCCGCCACCAGACCGGAAGCAACGCTTGTCTCCATCCTGGTGGTTTTGGCGGATTCTGAAGCAAAAAGTCCCCAGTCCATCTTCGTGAGTAACTTCCACAGCAGCAATTGGCCGGTACCATACTTCTTCACACTCATCTGTGTGATCTCCAGATAAAGAGTACAGTAACCACATATCTACGGGTCAAGGGTGATGTCTCTATTATTTCTAAAACCACTGCCTGCTATCATTTAACCACTTCTCGCCTTCCGGTAGGCTTCTGCGTATCGCTCGTAAAACAAGCGAAAGCCATCCGTCTCCTCTCTTTCAGCAACTCGCAGCCATTTGTACACGTTATTCGGATGTACAGGTACTCGACTCTTTGGCCAGCGCCCAACCAGTGAAGTTAATATCTTCGTTGCTTCCTCTTTTGTCGCTGGAACTTGCTGAGCTTCGGTTAAAATTCCAGCGAGAACCTCATCGCCAAAGCGTTTCTTCAGTAGTGATGTGACACTCACTTTCTCCCTTTTCGTATTGTAAAAATTCGCGTAATTCAGCCACGTGGTGATCACAGGACTCTGGAACAATTTATCACCAGCGTCATCCAACTCGAGCAGTTTGAAAACGCCTGCAGGGGACCGATGAGCATTGAGCCAATCTCGGAACTGCTCAGTATTCAACCGGTGGGCGATACTGGACGTGCTAGGGGACTTGGAAGCTTCAATGATCATTTTGGCTACTTCTGCAGCGGTGTAATGCTCCGAAATCGTCGCAATTGGATCAAAACTAACCTTGGGGTACATTTCTCGAAAATCGTCCGCGTATTTAACCCACGCGTCGAAGATCGGGTTCTCTAGCAGAGGGAGATCATCAGCTCTGTTGAGTTTCAATAGAGTGAATAACTCGTCTGGTGTCTTCTCCGATTTAAGCCAAGAGGCAGTCTGCTCGGCTTGAATCCGAAAGGCGATTTTCTCGGTACTAGCCACACTTTTGGCCTTTATCAACATCTGTGCTAGCATTCCTTCCTCGATAAGAGGAGAAATTCTGGCAAATAGAGTCGTCTGCTTGTCTGGATACATCTTGTTCCAGTCGTCCAAGTACTTGACCCAAGTGAGCAGTTCTGGCTTTTCAAAGAGATCATATCGGTTGTTATCCAGCTTCAACAGGGTTAAAACTTCCTTTGGCGTCTTCTCCTGCCCCAACCAACGTTGAAACTGCTCGAATTGCAGTCGTTTCGCCATTTTAGCAGTTGATTCGACTTGTAAACCTTTTTGGATCATCCTCGCGACGCCATCGTCGTCAAAGTGAGCCGTCAGAGTCTTGATCAAAGTCGTTTGTTCGCTGGTTTTCTTCCTGTTGAAAAGCTTCATGTATTCGATCCATTCATCCAGTTTCACGTGGGTCAGGACGTCGTCTTTTGCGTTGTTAAGCTTCAGGAGTTTAAACACGTCGTCGGCGGATTCCCCACTCTCCAGCCAGATCTTGAGTTGTGCAGTGTCGATTTTAGACTCCACAGCATCGGTGACCTTTTCCACGGCACTGGGAGTGACTCCTCTCTCCTCCGTCTCCAGTCGTTCGTCTCTTAGTAGCCGTTTGATGTGCCGACCAATGAGAACGGAATCGAATTGGGCTTTTGCTGGCACCACTTCAACACTGACGAGGAGGGAGACTGCAACTAGAAGCAGTGCGAGTCGGAGATGCATTGCTGCACCGAGCAGCACCACTTTTCTTCAGTGGACGAAAGCGATGTGAACAACCTCAGTCACTGAACTGGTGAGGCTCACACATTCTCCTCCCTCCCCCTCAAAGCACAAAGAAATTCACTTGCTCCGTATTTCATCTCTTTGATGGTGAAACCAACAGCTGTGTCTCAAACGCTGAACACGTTCTTGACGAAAGGACAAATGTGACTACCAATGTGTAGAAAGAGAGTCACATGTAAACTACTGTAAACGTTTTCGATCCTTGTTGGCAAAGTATTAACTCAAAGAGCAGCAGACCCTGTGTGAATGGAGTTTTCTAGTTCGCAGCAGACTGAGAGCGACAAACTGATAGTGTAGCCTACCGTAACAAAATAGTTGATGAGGTTCACCATATATTTTCGTGACAGAAACATCACTAGGCTCCGCTGAGCAGCTGTCGCTGGTAGATAACCTTGTGTACTTTGAGTGGTCAAGGTGAATGAGGCTCCAACCCGATGCCCCGTTGTTTCTAAGTTCTGCCATTTCGATTCTGAGTGCACAAGCATCTACCTTGTGCCATTCCTGTGACGGATATGGACTGAGGAAAATCACGAAAAATGTAAAGCCTCAAACCGGTCCAGTAACTTTTACCAGTGCCCGTGTGAGGCAAATGAATCCGATCGCGATCCAGTACGAATCATCGCAAACCAACGGGCATTCCGTCGACTGTTAGTTGAGCAAGCTGTTGGCTACTATTGGCACTTTACCACTGGGCGTGAGCAGCGTCGTCGAGCTTCATATCAATTGAAGGTACATGTATACGCACCACTTTGGAAGTGTCCCAACCTCCGTTTGACATCCAATTGAAAATCCACCTGCATCAATAGAGCAAACCAGCATAACAGTTAAAGAGAACCATTGGATTCTAAGTCTTGGACGGTTTAATCCAAAGGGGTTAGCAACACCATTTGAGCTTGCGTGAAAAGTGAACCCACGTACCTGTAGGAAATGATTGGCACTTTTTGCCAGAGGGTGGAACATCAAATCAGACACGTAAAATTTATTCGTAATTCGTAGCAAATTCTCTCATCTCTCTCTCCATTCTATCCACCACGCTCTTTAATTCCACCCTTAAAACGCTCCTCTAATTCTGCGACACGGATTACGCCATCTTTCCATCACTAGCTCCTCCACACGTCACTATCGAAAAAGCCCCAAGAACCCCCTAACGCCAATGCCAAAGTTCTGCGCGGAATGTGGCGCCCAGAGTAACGGAGGTAAATTCTGCTCTGAATGTGGCACTCGCTTCACAGACGACAGCAATAGCTCTTCCCTCTCCTCTTCGTTCAATGGTGGCGCTCCCCCTGCTGTCCCAGTCGCAGCGTATCAAGGAGCAGCTACAGCTGTCGCTTCAGCTTTTCGGAGTGAAAATTCCCCCTATGGAGGTAATTCGTTCCAGCATAATCCTCTCAAGAGCAGCTTCAATGGATCCCAGTCCCAACCTCCTCCTCCTCCTCCTCCTCCTCCTCAACCTTACGTTCGGAAATCCGTACCTAGTGCATTCCGCAATAGTTTCAATAATGGCAATAGTTCTCCCCCTGCTGCCATTCCAGTACCTTCCGACCCTGTCCCTCCTGCTGCTACGGGGGCTGAAGCTCAACAGTATTACGAGAGATGTGTGACGACGATCCGAGCTTCGAGAGGAGGTAATAACGAACGAGGAGTGAAGGATTTCAAGCAGAATTGCCGAAAATACGGCCTGAAAGAGATGGATGTGCAGTCATTTTACGCGTCCTTAGTGACGGAATTGGGAGCTGAAGGAACCAGGAGTTTTGTGCCTACATTGGCCAGATTAGTGCCAGATGATGATCGGCGCAAGGAACTGGTGGACTACAACGCGCAACAACGAGCAAGGGCTTTTAGTGGCAGCAGCAATGGCAGCAGTGATGGACGGCAATCAGCTTTTGCTAACAGAAACTCTAGTATGGCGGATTCATTCCGTAGTGACTCGACTGCAAGTTCCTATCAGGCGCCTCAGAGCAAGGGAATCCTGAATAATCGCTACGCTGATCACCCGAACTGTGACGTGTGTAACGTCCGCTTTGACGTGACTAAGAGACGTCATCAATGGTACGGAGAGCACAAGATGGAGATAATGTTCTTTTACTAACTTATTATTATTTTACTTGCAGTCGTACGTGTGGACTCTTCGTGTGCAGTTCGTGCTCTCCTGTTCGACTGCTAGTGCCACCTGGAAAGCAGATTGAAGGAGCAAAGAATTACGACCCGTCAGTGCCACAGCGTGTGTGTATTCAGTGTGCACCAGGTCTTCACCCGCTACAGGACGAGCTGGTTGCTACGTACTCCCAATCGCAGACTGATAATGCCCACGAAGCTCGTGGGCGCTTGCACGTGCCGTTTACCAACTCATTGAACAAAGAATGCTGCAATGCTGCTGATATTATCGGCAATTTCTTCCGGAATGACTGGGGCGCATCAGCTGACCGAGCGATCCCCGTTGCGATCCTGCAGAAAGCTCATGGTCTAGCGATCATGACGGTTGTTAAAGCTGGCTTCCTCATCTCCGGTAAAATTGGTACGGGTCTCGTTGTTGCCAAGCTGCCTGATGGGTCATGGTCAGCTCCTTCAGCCATTGGAACGTTCGGATTAAGTGGTGGCTTTGAACTTGGCGGTGAACTAGTGGAAGTGATGATTATTCTCGGATCGGAAGGAGCTGTCAAGGTGTTCCACAAGCCTCAGGTGAACCTTGGAGCAGGTCTGGACGTTGCGGTGGGTCCCTATGGACGGTCAGCGCAGGCTGCAGCTGCTGCCAGTACCAGTGGTCTCAATGCCAACTACAGTTACTCACAGAGTAAGGGACTCTTTGCTGGCATTTCCCTCCAAGGCGCAATTCTCGCGACGCGCTCGGATCTGAACCGCAAGTTTTACGGACGTGACGTGCAGCCGAGTGATCTGCTGAATGGTTTCGTAGAGCAGCCAACAGCAGCCGCCCCACTCTATGAAGCAATTGACAATGCCATGCGTGGGATTGAAGATCACAAAGAAGAACAGCAACGTCGCTCTTCAGTCATGGGAGCATGCAGACTGTGCAATTGCCCCATGTTCCAGGCACACACGACCCAGGTGTGGAACAAGAAGTGCAAAACATGCAACCACGCGCATTGAGAACACAGGTACTTGCTAGGATATTCCGATAGTATCCTTAAATTTAAACAAACTTTTTCTTCACCTCGATTGTATTCTCTCTCTAGCTCGAAGTAATTTCTTTTTCTTTCTTCTCATCAACGTAAGGTATCTTTGCTGTCTGAGTCTCAAACGTACTTCTAGTATACGCTAATATGCTTTTGTCTCTTAGTCTATGGTTGGAAGGCAAAGTCAGCTTCTGGAAACTTTTTCGCGTATTCCTTGTTGTATCCACGCCAAATCACACCACTTGCATCGTCCAGGAAAGCCGTCGAGTCTACCTTCAAGACATTTTTCAAGACGTCATTCGGGGTTTTCCCTTGAGACATCCACCGACCAAACTGTGCTCGCTGTAAGTTACTGGCCATATCCTTTGTGCTCTCGACGTGCTTGGCTGCCTCTAACATCTTCGCCAGTCCTTCATCTCCGTAGCTTTTCGTGAATACGTCAACCATCGTCGTTTTCTTGGTAGGAATCTTCTCATTGAAGCTCTTCAAATACTCAACAAACGGAGTCAGTAGTGGGCTTTTCAGTAGATCGTCGCCTGCGTCGTCCAGTTTCAGCAGTTTAAACACTTCCTTTGGAGGAGTTCCGAACTCGAGCCACTTCGACAGCATCTCCTTCTTCATATTCGCTGCGATCACATTGTCAACATTCCCCTTCGAGAGGAGCATCTTCATCAACGCTTCTTCACCGTACACTCGCACGAATACTCCTAGTTCTGACGTTTCTCTTCTGGGGTATTTGGTGTTGAACTCGTCCAGATATTTCGTCCAAGTGGCGAATTGTGGTGTATCAAACAGTTTATCCGCTCCGTCGTCAAGCTTCAGTAACTTCAGGATATTGTCAGGTGCTGAGTCGATGCTTCTCAACCAGCCTTTCATCAACCTTGCCTCCAATTTGGTTGCAAGATCCTTCGTACTTGGGACCTTCTTCGCAGCGGCCAGTACCGCAGGGACCCCGGCAGTGCCGTACTGCCACCTTAAAGCCCAGACAAGGTTCTCATCAACACTGTACTTGTCGAGCATTGTTACGTACTGCGTCAAAACCTTCCACTGAGGACTTGCGAGCAGATCGTCAGTCACCTCATCGAGCTTGAGGAACTTGAACACTTCATCAGACCGTTTCCTTTGGGATAACCACGTTTTGAGTTGTTGATTTTGGAGGTAATCGTCTATCGGTCCGATATTGATACCAACCCCTCGCTCTTCTTCGATATTTGTAGCAGCTTTTGCTGTTCTCAGAAGTCTTGTCGTCACTGGGACGCTTTTGCCAGCTAAAGCTTCAACGAGATCAAGAAGGAGAATAACCGGTAGAAGAAGAAGACCTAGGTGCATGGCTGTCGTTCTGTGCAGGAAATTCAGAAAGTGATCATATTAAAATACATGCATATTTGAAAAACATGTGTGATATTTACTTGGGATGATGTGGACTTAATCCTCAAAGTTAACTGTTCGTTTGCTTATGCGCGTAATATATGTATCTTAGGATGTTGTATTACCATGCTGGTACATGTATTTTTTTCTGGAGCAAATGATAGAAATTCATGAACAAAAGTAGCCCGCGTAAGCAAACGAACGGTTAGATGTATTACCAGCATGGTAATACAACATCCTAAGATAAAACTCGCGTAAGCAAACGAAAAGTTGACAGATGTTGCATATCCAAAGTAAAATATTCAAGTACCTGTACAGGCTCACCATGCGTTGACTCGTTCTCCTGCACGCTACAACTTCAATCTTCATGCCAGTCCTACTAATGTGATGAAATCAGGCATTTAGGTTTAGAATTACTACGAAGGCAATAAGTTGGCTTCCTTGATTTGAAAGCATAGCGCTCAGATCCTGAATAAGTGTCAGCATTTGCATGCTAGGCAACGCTATTCAGTGAACACTGTTTACATCGGTAGAGGTTGCCTGTTACCAAGAGTATTGCGGAGTGATAAAATCTGCTTTAGGATTTGAAATGCTACATTGTGAACCAAAAAAAATCTCTAGGAGTGTCGTGGACTGACTTAATTACGTGTATCTGCGAATCGTTCTTGAAGCCAGACAACATTATCAATTACGCTGGAGTAGATCTGGCTTCTAGGAATACATATCGTACTGAAGGATGTATTCGGGATTGATTCTCAGAGTGTAGTTATCCATCACAGGATCAATCCTGCCGCAAGTACAGCGTCGCGGGGCGTTGTGGCGACAGGGCATTGTTGTCCCACAACTGGTGGCACCTCGATCCTCACTTTGCAATTTTCCTTCGTCCTCCAACCCAGTAAACCATATGCGTCTCTCGCAAGTTCTTGTGATCGCCGTAGCGTCCTTCCTTTTCGCAAGCGACACAGTTGCTGTTGTCACTCCCAACCAGGCCAAGACCGCCAAGATGGTGCATAGCAGCCCGAGCCAGCGACTTCTAAGGAGCAACAAGTACCCCATCGGGGAGGATGAAGACCTGTCTGAGGAGTTCGTGGACGAGGACCTTGGTTTCGCTACTGATGACGAAGAGGGCTTGGAAGAACGCAGTCCTTTGTCCAGCGCTGTCGTGGCGAAGCTTGATGACATTGCAAGTGGCTGGGGAACTACTTATGCGAAAGTAGCTATGGGCCAGTCATCAATCTCGCAAACCAAGATTAATGCGTTGCTAGCCTTGCGTGACGCGTACGTCAGTGGAAGCAAGAGGGCTAAGGCGGCGGCAAAGATGGCGGTGTTGCGTGCGAATCGCTAGAGCCATTTCTGCTGCGAATGTCCAGTCCTGAACAAGCAAGATGTGATTTCTTTGCCATTAGAAGAGAATAATACAAGCCTCTCGAATGGTTTTGTTAGCTGTCTACGGTTGTGTGTGCTTTGGCTGTGGAGTTATCGGTCTGATATATTTCTTCGTAGGCAATGCTGAGGAAGAGCAGGACCAAAGGAACCGAGAAAGGATTTCCTACTGACGAAGATCATCTTCATTACCAGGTAAGCGCGAAACCTGTCCATGCGCCACATGGGCAGCTCTCACCAAATGTGAGGATTGCATGTGTGAGAGAACACTGATCAATGTTCTATCTACAGAAAATAATTCTAAGTATCTCACTTGCCTTCAACCATCTAGCTCTTTAGTAGGAATGACAAACACGAATTCTGGTTCCAGGGGAATCGGACACAGCTCCGGTTTAACGCATGGAGCGATCACTTGCAAGCTACTGACGGGTATGGATTGTTTTTTTTTGGTCATGTATTTGTGTTAGCTTACTAACTATACACTCCTGGAATCGCTAGGGGCTCTTTTCCCGATGGTTCTGTTGTCTGTGATGACTCTTTTGGTAAAGCTATAAAGTCTTGGTATTCTTGTAGCATCTGTCGGATAGTCTTGGAGCCTTGGGGTTTGTTTTCTGCCGTTGTTACCCAGTTCTGTAGGGAATTGACGGGTATGCATTGTAACTTCGGATCGGATATTAGTCTTGGAGATATCTTTTTTCAGGTGAGGTACATTGTCGGCATTATATTAGTGTGTAGAGTCTAAAATGTAGAACACGTTATTTGTCTCATGGTTGGAAGGCAAAACCAACTTTTTCGCGTATTCCTTGTTGTATCCACGCCAACGTCCAGGAAAGCCGTCGAGTCTACCTTCAAGACATTTTTCAAGAGTTGTAGTTGGTACGTAAGGAACCAGCGGAATTAAGGGTAATTGACATTTTTCTTTGTTCTGCTGAACAAAATTGTCTTAAAACTTTCGGGTGTACACTAACGTGGATACGCAAGGCATCTCCACTACAACTTCAGCTCCTACTCGACAGAAATGAGAAGGGGCTTAGCGGTTTTGGCATCTTTCAGAACTTCTTCCTCATACTTGGGATTCACTCCAACATGCAGCACTTGACCTGGAGAAGCAGAGCCTTCCAGCAACTTTACAGCCATTGGGTTGAGCAGGTACTGCTGAATGAGGCGCTTGAGAGGACGAGCTCCGTAAAGCGGACTGTACCCAGCGTCAGCCAGCCAGTCCTCCGCTTCCGGATCAACCTTCATAGTCAACTCCTTCTCCTCGAGCAGTTTGTCCACCTGACGCAACTGAAGGTCAGCAATGGAGCGAATGTCCTCGCGTTTCAGACGGTTGAACAGCACCAATTCGTCAATTCGGTTCAGGAATTCAGGAGCGTAATGTGAGCGTACAACATTCATCACGTCGTTCTCAGCCAGAGAACTGGGAGCTCCTTCGGGAAGTCCAGCAAGAATCTCCGAGCCCAAGTTGCTCGTAAGGATGATAACCGTGTTGCGGAAGTCCACGAGGCGACCTTGTGAGTCTGTTAAACGGCCTTCATCAAGCACTTGAAGCAGGATATTGCTCACATCTCGATGCGCCTTCTCGAACTCATCGAAAAGAACCACTTGATACGGGCGACGACGCACAGCTTCCGTAAGCGTTCCTCCTTCCTCGAATCCCACGTATCCTGGAGGAGCACCCACGAGACGGCTGACACTGAATTTCTCCATGTACTCGGACATATCGATACGTGTGAGTGCTTGCGGCGTCTGGAACAGGAACTCAGAGAGAGATTTCGTCAGCTCAGTCTTGCCCACTCCCGTTGGCCCCAAAAACATGAACACTCCAAGCGGGCGGTTGTGTGCATGAAGGCCAGCACGTGCGAGACGGACGCAGTTACTGACCGCCTTCACAGCTTCCTCCTGGCCGATTACGTGCTGGTTGATGTGGTCTTCCATCTTGAGCAGACGTTGCTTCTCGCCTTCCATTAAAGTAGCTGCTGGGATGCCAGTGGTCTGAGCCACCACCTCTGCTACATGATCAGCTGTCACTGCGTCACCAAGTGACGTCCTGCTCTTCCCAGCCTTCTTTGTCTCTTCTTCCGCCTGTTCCTCATGGGCTACTTCCGCCTCCAACTTCGGAATGGTCGAGTGCATCAGCTCTCCTGCTTTGGCGTAGTTTCCAGAATTCTGTGCCGCCACCAGATCACGACGAGCTTCTTCCAACTGACGCTTGGCATCCTGCATCTCCTCCAGCTTGTGCTTCTCAGCGTTCCACTCGTCCATCAGTTCACGTAGCTCCTCCGACGCCTTCTTCACCTCATCTTCCAGCACAGCCAAACGTTTCTTGGAAGCTGAGTCCGTCTCCTTCCGTAGCGCTTCAATCTCAATTCTTCTCAGAATGATCTCCCGGTCCAATTTCTCGATTGGTTCCGGTTTACTTTCCTGCTGCAGACGTAGCCTCGATGCTGCCTCATCCATTAAGTCAATAGCTTTATCCGGCATCTTCCTCTCCGTCAGGTACCTGTTTGCCAGCGTCGCAGCAGCAACTAGAGCACTATCCGCGATCCTCACACCATGATGCACCTCATACTTCTCCTTTAATCCACGTAGAATCGTCACTGTATCTTCCACACTTGGCTCAGAGATCAACACTGGCTGGAACCTTCTGGCTAAAGCTGCATCCTTCTCAATATACTTCCTGTACTCATCCAGCGTCGTTGCTCCCATACAATGCAGTGCACCTCGAGCCAATGCAGGCTTGAGCATATTAGCCGCATCAGTAGATCCTTCATTGCCACCAGCTCCCACTAAAGTGTGGAGCTCGTCAATGAACAGAATCACTTTCCCGTCACTTTCATCCACATCTTTAAGTACTGATTTAAGTCTTTCTTCAAATTCCCCTCGGAATTTCGCTCCTGCGACTAACGCAGCCAAATCCAAAGCCACCACTTTCTTGTCTTTTAAACTGTCTGGTACTTCTCCAAGGGCGATACGTTGCGCCAGTCCTTCAGCTACTGCAGTCTTGCCCACACCTGGTTCTCCGATTAAAATCGGATTATTCTTGGTCCGACGGGATAAAATCTGCGTAGCTCGACGGATAGAATCCTCCCGGCCGATCACAGGGTCTAAATTCCCGGATTTCGCGATTTCCGTCAAGTCCCGTCCGTATTTTTTGAGACTTTCGCCTTGAGGAACGTTCTGTGGGTTAATCCAAGCCTGCGGTTGCCCTCCCATTGACGCCATACTACGACGTAGAACGGGGGAGGTAGAACGCAGCAGCGTTCGCCTGCCGATAGCTACGCGAGACAAAGAGAGCATCTTCTACTTGAGTGTCAAATATCAAAGTGATTGAAGAGGGATCAGTAGGAAATGTTGATTCGAGAATATTCATAACGAATTCGAGAATGTTCGGACAGGAGAGCCAATGGAGATGAAGTGAATTCTGATTGGATGAGAAACAAATATGAAGTTTTCCTGAAGCTCCTGAAGCTCGATGATGTCACAGACGATCTGCTTTCAAGTCACGTTACCACCTGATAAGTCGAAAGCTGACGAGAATCTTGTCTGGGCTTTAATTCGTCGCTACGGTGTGGACGGGATTCCGTCGGTGCTAGCCGCTGCACAACGTCGCCAAAAGGTTGGAGAAGGTTCAGATCAATAAATGGCTTAACAGCGTGGACCCGAAGCCCGGACAATATCATGAAATTGCTGAAGCTCGACAATGGGGCGGACACCTTGTTTGAAACCCCACAGTTTGCCACTTGGTCGAAATGTCTGGACGATTTCAATATCAAGTTCCCTGATGATAAAACGTCTGAAGTTGGAGTATTTGTGCGAGTGTACGGTGAAGAAGCTCTGATGAAGATGCTCCTTTCAAAGGGGAACGAGGGCAGTATGATCACAGCAAGAATATAGAACGGGATGCTCGAGAAGTGGCTTGAGTTCGGCTAAGGACGTGTTTAAAGTGTTTAAACTGGACGACGCAGGCGATTATCTACTGTGTAGCCCTGTTTGACCCCATTTATCCAGTACATGAAGGGTTTCAATGTAGAAGTTTCCTACCAAGAAAACGACGTATTCACAAAAAGTTATGGTGAAGATAAACTAGCGAAGGTGTTGGAAGCGGCGAGGCACGAAGGACATGGCCAGTAACTTGCAGCGAGCGCAGTTTGGTCAGTGGTTGCTAAAGGCGACGATGTCTTGAAACACGTCTTAAAGGTAGAGTCAGTCGACGGCTTTCCTGGACGGCAAGATTTGGCGTAGATACAACAAGGAATACGCGGAAAAGTTTCCAGAAGATGACTTTGCCTTCCAACCGTAGACTTAGAGATGAAGCTCAAGTATCAGATTCAATCAAAGACTGATTGTAGTTTAGTTGCAGCGAAGGTATTCAAGTATAAAAGAACTGTTTATTCTATGAAAAAGGTAGCCATTATCATTTCTTGTTTCGACACTCATCGGATTGGAACATTGACGGCGAAGGCGTTAATCGAGTGCTTACGCGTTTGGGTTATGAGCCTGAAAGTACCGAATTGCCTTCAAATCTTCCAAGACAACGCATATGGATTCCGCGAAATTAGAATTGATACAAACGTAGTAGCATAGGTCTGCAAGACGACTGTCCGCTCAAAGTTAATCAACTACTTTCTTCTTCTTCTATGAAAAAAAAATCAATTAGTACTGTAGTTTATTTTGTTGTGACTATAGTACCACCATTCCGGTAAAAAAAAAGTGGCATGGTATCCTGTTCTTCGATCTCTTGTAAGAGATCACTTAACTCGTAACACTTGGAGCCGCTCCACTGGAGCGGCGTCATGGTGGTTATTGCCCGTCTGCTGCAGAAGAAACTACCGGTACCTCGGACTACAGTAACATCAGCTACATTACCCTTACTTGGCGTGTTTACTACTATATAGTATGATGAGGATTCTAGTGACATCCGTTGTAAATCAATACACAGTGTTTCCAACATCTGGTACTCACATCATGAAGGAACGACAAACACATAATCAACCCGTAAACTCGTTTGAAGAGTAGTTTGCCAGGAAATGGTTCCCTGTGCGACATAGCTCACATTCCAAATTCCCTCCATAGGTGAAGACAGCCATGCAAGTTCGCTTCCTTCTCCTACCGGTTGTTCTCCTTCTTGGTCTCGCTGAGGCTTCGGCTAACCGAGGCGTCCCAGATACTGCAAGGCTTCTAAGAACAGCAAAGACTACTGCAAATAACCAAGAAGAGCGAGTGTTTGGTGTCAACCTCGGACCTATCGATGATTTCTTCCAAAACCAGCAACTGAAATCGTGGGTATCTCAAAAAAGGCGATCCGACGAAGTTTTCAAGTTTCTGAAACTCGATGATGTTGGAGACGATCTACTTGCCAGTCCACAGTGGAAGGTTTTGACAAAGTACGTGACCATGCTGGACAAGTCGAAAGCTGACGAAAACCTCGTCTGGGCCTTAATTCGTCGTTACGGTTCTGATGAAGTCCCAGCAGTCCTAGCTGCTGCGAAGCAGGTCCCAAGTACGAAGGATCTTGCGATCAAATTGGAGGCAACACAAATGAAAGGCTGGCTGGATAGCGTCGACCCAAAACCGGATAGTATCCTTAAGTTGCTGAAGCTGGACGGCGGAGCGGATAAGCTATTTGATACTCCACAATTCGCCACTTGGACGAAATATCTGGACGAATTCAACACCAAGTTCCCTGACAAAAAAACGTCAGAAGTCGGGGTATTCGTGCGAGTGTACGGTGAAGAAGCGTTGATGAAGATGCTCCTCTCGAAGGGGAATGTTGACAATGTGATCGCAGCGAATATGAAGAAGGAGATGCTGTCGAAGTGGCTCGAGTTCGGAACTCCTCCAAAGGAAGTGTTTAAACTGCTAAAACTAGACGACGCAGGCGATGATCTACTGAAAAGCCCACTACTGACTCCGTTTGTTGAGTATTTGAAGAGCTTCAATGAGAAGATTCCTACCAAGAAAACGACGATGGTTGACATATTCACGAAAAGCTACGGAGATGAAGGACTGGCGAAGATGTTAGAGGCAGCCAAGCACGTCGAGAGTACAAAGGATATGGCCAGCAACTTACAGCGAGCACAGTTTGGTCGGTGGATGTCTCAAGGTAAAACCCCGAACGACATCTTGAAAAATGTCTTGAAGGTGGACTCAACGGCGTTCCTGGACGATGCAACCGGTAGCATTTGGCGTGCATACAACAAAGAATATGCTAAAAGGTTTCCAGAAGCTGGCTTTGCCTTCCAGCCGTAGATAAACGCAGTTTTCCCAGACATTTCAAACATCGACGATCTGCATGTACACCATCCTTTTGAAATCTCGGTCTTGACGCACTCGACGGTACCGGTACAATGATGCATCAACTCGAACGTTTTGATTATTGGTGAGCTGAGCTTCTTGGTTTGGGTGGATCGAAATCCATTCTTTGAAGGACTGAAAATAACTGCACGGTTGCTCAGCTTGAGCTCGTTGCTGTGCATTGACAGTGACGATGAAATGAACTCTTCAAACCGTCTCAGTTTACTCCACAGTAGCCGATCCGCATTAGCATATCGCAGTGTTAGATCGTTGGCAGTACATGTACTATATCCAAGTCATTCGCAGATTGACGATCTGATCGCGTGAAACGATTGCTTCAAAATACAAGGGTATCTTCGTTCTTCAATTCCAGGATGTCAAGAATCTGATGATCAGGATTCCAGATCACCTGGACCAGGTGTACATCACTGGATGGTGAGGTGAGTACAAGCTGCCGTATTCAAGCATGGACTAATCAAAGCGGGAAGTTTCAAGCTGACATTCTCTCGAACTTCATCGTTTGAAGTGCACCTAACTGGACCAAGAAAAAAGTGTAAACGTAAATGCCACAAAGCACTGAAGACCAACGTCTACATTGTGAAATGCTGTCTCATTCTGCGTTTAGATGTACTGTAAAACCTCTAGTCTCTAGTTGATGCATCATGAGATCGGAACGGGAAAAAGAACAGATCAATCCTGGGCTCGGTTTTGCCAAACGATCGCTGAATTTTACGCAATCTGACAGCACGTGGTTTTCTGACTCCTTTCGTTGGGTAACTAACTATCTGCCCCTAGAACTGCTGATGGCCTCTCACTTTGACAACTAGCCTACAACCGACAAGTCTCCTGCTACGATGAGAGTCCAGTACATTTCGTTGTTGGTTGTTGCCCTGCTTGCAAGCGCCAATGCTTCTTTAATACCAACCGAAATGGAGAAATCCGCACTCCAAGCTCCTTCTCATTCGCTTGGCGCGCGGTTTCTACGGGCCCACAAGACAGCCGACGAAGAGGAGAAGGGGTTTCTTGATGCTATCCGGGGAAAAATGGATGAAGTCTTCGAGTCCATGAAATTGAGTCCAAGACGCCCCTGCAAAAGAAGCTTTTCAAGCCTTTAAGGTTGGTCAAGTGAAGGAGAACATTCTCGAGAGTGCCCAATGGAAGGAATGGGCTTTATATGTGGCAAAAACAAACCAGAAAACACCAGATGAGTCTCTCGCTGCGGCCATGACAGTAGAATATGGTGGTCCTGGCTTCTCCAATATCCTGGCTAACGCCCTGACTAATCCAAATACGAAAGAACTCGCTTTAAAGCTGGAGAATGCGCAAATTAGCCGCTGGATTAACATGGGCTCTGAACCGGACGACATTTTTAAAGTGCTGAAACTGGAACAACAGTCGATGCTGAAACTGGAACAACAGTCGAAAACGTTATTTGATTCACCCCAATTCGCGACTTGGACAAGTTTCCTCAAGGCTTACAACCTCAAGCATCCTGGAAAGGAGATTTCTCAAATGGGGATGTTCACGGCTCAGTACGGAGACGATGGGTTTCTAAAACTATTGGCTGCAGCTGATGATACTGCTGGTACTCAGGCGTTTAGGAAGGAATTGGTTAAAGGTTGGCTGGACGAACCTACACACCCGATGAATGTGTTCAACGAGTTGAAGCTGAATGAGGCTGGAGACGATCTCCTCAGTAATCCGTTGCTGAGCACGTGGGTCCAGTATTTGAAGGCTTTCAACAAGGAGTTCCCTCATGCAGAGACGACAATGATACAGACGTTCACTAAGAGCTACAAGGGAGATGACGTCAAGTTGGCTCAGATGCTGCAAACTGCTAAAAAGGTCCCCAGCACGGAGAAAATCGCGACGAATCTGCAGACTGCGCAGTTTAATCAGTGGATGGCGGACAAAAAGACGCCAAAAGACATGTTGAGTGTGTTTAAACTCAATTCGCAGACGTTTACGGACAACCCAAGTGCGGACATTTGGCGTGCATACAACAAAGCGTACGCCAAGAAGTTCCCAGATGCAGATTTTGCGTTCCAGCCGTAGGTGGACTAGAACTTCACGTTTAACAAGAAATCTCTACCCTTTAGTTCACGATGTGGTCTGCAGCCTACTTTACGCCACTCACCTCGAGCCCATCATTTCCTTATCTGTGTGCTGTACACGGCTGGCAAATTCGTCACAAGCTGTACCACATGGCTCTCTATGCTCAAGTGGTTTGTGTAGAGCGCTATGGGTTTGTCGGCAATTATTCCGGACGACCTGGTAGCGCTGCGTCAAAGTCGAGCAGATGAGTGGTAAGTTCGCGATAAAGTACATGCGATGAATTACCCCCCCCCCCCACTTACATTCTTCCCCTACCGACCCTATCTACTCCTTTCCTAACGCCCCCCTTCCACTCCGATGAAGTGTTCCAGCCTAGTTCCACTGACAGAACCTTCATCAGCTCTTGAGGGTGCGGTTCAACTGGCGTCCGTAGTTGGCGTACAACGGATTCTCCACGAGTCCTCGTGGTCGGGGACTAGACTGTCGGTCGGCGGGTCATAGACGTAGCGTACCCCGCAGACTATGTCGTGAACCAACTGAAGAGTCTTATTGAAGGCGAAGGTCTCCGTCGATCGCCCTTCGTTGGTATCTCTACCCTCTAGGCTACAGGTAGTGCGGCGTCTGTCTGTCCGTCTGTGTGTCCGTGTGTCCGTCCGCGCTGCGTTTTTTTGCTGCCGAGCGCAGCGAAGGCGGCCTCGGGATTGGCTAATATTACATTTATTCGACTGTATTTTGATTCGACTGTATTTTGATAACCATTGTATTTTGTTAACCCTTCAACCCCCATATGTTGGAGCCACCAACATAATGGGTGTATAGCTCTTGAAAACCTAACCACAGCATCTATACGCATGTTGGAGGCTCCAACATAATCGATTTTAGACTTGGTGTTTGTATAAAGAATTGCTTAATACATTAATTAGGTATAATTTTCGTACAAGAGATGTGACGATGCACAGGTGTAGGGCTAATGGGAAACAGTTAGGGGAGAACAAATAATGTGACACAAACAGGCTACGGTGAAATGACTGGCCCAGCGCTCATTTGTGATTTTTGCTGGTGTAGGAAACATGGTGGCCCCCGCAGGAAAGCAACCGGCGCACAAGCTCAGTGCGTCTGAGAAGAAGAAGATCGAAGACCAGCGTCGGCGCGAGCGTAGACTGCGGCGCTCGAATGACCCACCGGTACGTCGATTGCCATCTATCAAGATTCGGACAGCACTGGCGAAGAAGGCGGCGGCACAAGAGGCGGCGGCACAAGAGGCGGCGGCACAGGAGGCGGCGGCACAGGAGGCGGCGGCGGCGAAGGTAGTGACTGCTACAAAAGAAGCGTCTGAGACAGAGGAGGGTGCTGACGTTCCTGACGACGGGCAGGAACATCAGAAGAATGTCTCGGCTCGCAAGGGGAAAACCACATCCAAGGGCAAGGCGAAAACGACGGTTGCTAGAGGCAAGGCTTCTAAAATGAAGAAGGCTAAGGGTGCGAAGGTGAGTGGCGAGGTCGTTGAAGGTGAGTCAGGTGAATCTGATGAAGCGAACGTGGTCGTAAGAAGCACGCTCGATAGGCTTCTTGACGACTTGGGTGATGATGATTCCAGTGACGGAGATGGCGACGAAGTAGTTGAGCATGATGCTCCTCCAACATCCAGTCCAACATCGAGTGAGGTGGTACAGAATCCTCCAACATCCGCTCCAATACCTGAAGCAGCAGTTGCTGAGCCTCCAACATCGGGGCCAACATCCCGGACTACTGCTGGTCGACCTCCAACATCCGCTCCAGCATCGACGGCCGTTCCAACATCCAGTCGTCCTAGATCAAGCCTTGGAAAACGGAAGAAGAGGTCGGTGACACAGTCAGAAGATAGCAGCAACGACGAAGAGTGTGTGGATGAACTGAGTAATTCTGATGAACAATTTGGTGGAGACGATCCCTGCTTCGATGGAGTCGGTGAAGCGGAAAAATATACATTGTTGGACTCTGAAAGTGAGGACAGTTCGAGTGAAATTGGTGAAAATGTCGTGGAGGTGGAGGACATGTGGGAGCTTGAGTGCTCGTCTGACGAAGAGGATGACGTTGCAGAACTGCCTGACAGCGAATTTCTCCGTACGGCCACTAACAAGTCTTTGATGAAAGATATGCGGAATACTGGCTGGGAGTATGGTAAGCTGCTATTATTTTGCATATTACGCGTCTCGTGTCACTAACAAAAAAAATTTACTTGTAGAACCAGCTAAATTTGGACCTGATCCGACTTACGACGATCTCTACGAGGGTCCTTATGGCCCCAGCGACGCTGTAATGCGTATTGCAGAGGATCCTTTGGCGCTGTTTTTCTTTTTTATGCCTCCCCAGCTCTGGAGACAAATTCAGCGAGAGACGAATTTGTACCACAAACAGAACATCGAGAAACGCGCTGAGATTTGAAAAGCGCAAAGGAAGGCGAACCGGGATGACGTTGAGGCTAAGAAGGATGTTCGTGCTCGACTCTGTGCTGTGTCCTGCGTGGAACCGCACGAAATATTGCGCGTGATTGGTTTGCTAATTGCGAGAATGTTGTGTCCGTATGCAAAGGGATTGTCAGGGCATTGGAGAAAGAGTCAGCATGGTGCAGTGCCTGTCGGAACATTTGGGCAGTGGCTGTCCCGAAATCGCTTTGACCATGTGATGCAGAACCTGCATTTTACCAACAACACCTCTCCTCAAGCAAGAGTAGATAGAGGATGGAAGGTGCGAAGTGTGGTATCGACCCTACAGAAGACATTTGCGCGTGGGTACAACGTTGGTCCTGTCATCGCATTTGATGAAGCTATCATTCCAACGCGTTCGCGTAGAAACCCAACGCGACAATACCTACCACAGAAGCCTCACAAATGGGGCACCAAGTTCTTTGCGGCGTGCTGTGGTGACACTGCCTACTGTATGAGGTGCGTATCTTGTTTTTTTCTAACTTTTTTTTACGTCGAGCTTCGGCTCGTCGTTTTTTTTTTGACAAAGATATTTATGTTGGAGGTGGCTAATTTTGTGAATTGGTTTCCAACATTTGCTCCAACATAGGATTGAACTTTACGTCGGGACGAAGACCCATTTAGCTGTCCCCCCCTGTGCAGATAATTCGTGTGGTGCGGCCGCGGTTATTCGGAATATGGATGCACTCGTGCCGCGGAGCCCCTCTTCACCTTTCCGCTTGGTGATTACGGATAGGTACTACTCGTCTGTTGTCCTAGCGCTCGAGCTACTGCACAGGCGTTTGTACTTCACTGGCACAATACAGACTCGACGTGCTGGATACGCAGCGGGGGTTATCACCAAGAAGAAGGTTTCCAAGAAGACACCGAGTGATCCAGCGCGGGGAACCGTGAAACTTGCTGAGAACAAGACGTTTCCACAAATTACAGCGGCCATGTGGATGGATAACACTCCTGTTCACATGCTCTCCACAGGAGGCAGTCGTGCTTTAGTTCCAGTGTGTAAGTTGATTATGTTGGATTTTATGTTGGAGAATGAATCACTAAGTGGTTGATATGTTGGATATATAGATCGCAAAGTTGGTGCAGATAGGCAAAACTTTCCAGCCCCAGGGCTAGTGCGTGACTATCAGAAGTGGATGGGGGGAGTCGATATCCATGACCAGCTTCGCATGCAGCGATACAGTATCCAGCTCGCGTACAAGCCCAAGAAGTACTACCGTTCGATCTTTTTTGGCTTGACGGACATGGCGGCAGTCAATGCGTTCATTGTCCATCGCTACTACATGAAACTGACAAACCAGAAAGCTCCAGATCACTACAAATTCATGGAGACTCTGCACGAGCAACTTCTTGCAATTGATGATGAGAAATTCAAGGAAATTGAGGTAATTTTGATGTTCGGTGAGGATATTGCTACGGAACTGATATCTCTTTTGTTTGTAGGCCGCAACGCGAGCTGAGGATCTCTCCAGCAACGACTTCCGCAGTGGACGGTACAAACGGAGACGAACACTACTTGGCAGAGTGCCCAGACTTCGTGGACTCGAAGAAGGGGAGAAAGCGCGTTGCCAGAACCTGCAAAGTGTGCACGGTCTACCAAGTGCTGCCGCGGAAGTTCTCCAAGTGGTATTGCCCAGGATGCTCGGTTGATACGCTGCGGTACGTTTGTTGCTGTGATATCTACATCATTATTTCCTGCTCTAACAATGTTTCGGCGCAGGAAGCACCTGTGTAACGTGGCACGCCCAGGAAGGGAGAAAACTTGCCATCAGATCTGGCATGAGGACTGGAACAATGGTCTCAACATTCCCGAGCGACTGCTGAACGGCCGCCGCGTACAGGACCGCCGACCAGGTCGCAAGCGCCCTCGCACACGCCGCCGCGTCGACATGGAAGAAGCTAAGACTGGAGGAGGAGGTGAAGAATCCAGTGGTGACGATGAGTAGGCGATGCACATGCGCGGCTCTGCATGCATTTAGTGTGGTTGTGCTTGGCTATCTAACAAGTGTTCGTGCATAAATATGATTTCTAATAAAAAGAGCATTTTTGAATGTTGGAACCTCCATCAAAACCATTCGTTTCAAGCATCTACTGCTAACATAGAGACCATTATGTTGGAGATGGATCAATTTTGCACGACGACAAAGACGGAGACTTCCCTACCCCTCCCGCCAACAAATTCGTACTTAGAGTAGACATATACAAACATCAAGTCTAATTATGTTGGTGGCTCCAACATAATGATCAAAATATACCCCTCGATTTTTTGTCGGGGGTTGAAGGGTTAACGATTATTCAACTGTCTACAGATTTTATCGTGCGTTCGATAGTATACGTTCACCAAGAGACCACATATGTGTGGATGCGATTTTATCGACCACAAATTTTAATGTCTTCGCAATCTTTACTTGCTATGCCATCGCAAAGGACCTACTTCTTTCCAGGATATCCGGACTGTGGATAACGTCGTATGTGGATCGTATAAGGATGCCGCGTTACGTCTAGGATATCTCGAGAATGATGAGGAGTGGGCAGCCTGTATGGAGGAAGCCGCGACGTTCCAGATGGCGTATCAACTGCGTCAGCTATTTGCTACGCTGTTAGTATACTCTCAGGTTGGGCAGGTGCGTCAGCTATGGGATAATTACTACGGAGCATTGTCTGAGGATTTCCACCGTCGATTCCGCGCCATGGAAGGCCAGGCGAGGGACGACGTGGTGATGTTTAACACGCTCAAGAGTCTGAACGAGTTGCTTCAAGTGAGTGGGAAAGAGGTGCATGAGTTTGACCTTCCACAACTTGCCGATTTTCCTGATCTGCTTCTTCGAGACGCACTCCAGATCAACAACAGTTTGATTGACCGCGAGACCATGGCGTATGACTATCACATGCTTCAAGAAATTGTGGAGCATGAGGATGGACTTAATGAAGGTCAACAAGCTATCTACGCGAGAGTCATGGCGGCTGTCGACGGATCTTCAGAAGGCAACAAGTTATTTTTTCTGGATGGACCTGGTGGTACTGGAAAATCAACCTTGCTCAAGCACATCCTGGCAAAAATCGGTAGCGTCTGGAAAATTGCCATTGGCCAGTTCGAGTGGAATTGCCTGCACTTTCGACGGAATGGGTGGTCGCACTGCACATTCTACCTTTCGAATCCCGCTAAAGCTGAATGCGGAGTCTACGTGTGCGATCAATAAGAACTCCGCCCTGAAGGAACTTATCAAGATGGCCAGTTTAATTATCTGGGACGAGGCTCCGATGGCCCATCGTCACGTTTTTGAGGCTGTGGACCGTTCGCTACGGGATATCTTGGACCTCGATGAACCATTTGGCGGGAAAGTGGTCGTCCTTTCAGGAGATTTCAGACAAATTCTACCAGTGGTACTGCAGGGAACGCCGGCCGATACCATCGACGCGTCTAGTCTTCGGAGTCGCGGAGCAAATCCAGAAAGTCCATCTTACGGAGAACATGCGTGTGAGGTCGGCTGCGAATGAAACGACAGCGGAAGAACTGGCAGCATTCTCTGAGTTTCTCCTTCAAGTGGGCGAAGGAAGGCACCAACTTAATGCTGGACTTGGACCAGATTTCATTAAGATCCCGAACGACATGTTGATTGAGAGCGAACCGGAGGAGGAGCCGGAAGAAGAAGATGAAGAGGTTCGGCCTGGCACCACTCCCAGAGGCATGCGACGCATCATTGACGAGATGTATGCAGACATTAATAACCCTGAGATCGCCACGGATGAGTACTTTGCCAACCGAACGATATTGACGACTACGAACATGATCGTGCAGCGTATCAACGAAGCTGTTTCTCAGAAGCTGGAAGGTGACGCCCAGGAGTATTTGTCCAACGATTCAGTGGATAATGACGGTGACGCTGATTACTTTGAGCCTGAACTCCTGCATTCAGTGAATATGAACGGAATCCCGCCGCACAAACTAACTCTGAAGAAGGGTGCGCCGATCATGATGATGCGCAACCTGAATCCCAATCTTGGACTGTGCAACGGAACGCGCCTCCGTGTTGTGGAGCTGAAACCTCACGTGATCCATGCGACCATCATGACAGGGGAACGCCACGGCCAGCATGTGTTCATTCCGCGGATTGTGTTCCTCGGTGACGGGGACACGCGTGAGTTCCCCTTCCGTCTACGTCGTAAGCAGTTCCCAGTGCAACCAGCGCTTGCGATGACAATCAACAAGGCCCAAGGACAAACGGTACAAAATCTCGGACTATACTTAGCTATTTTTCGCCTCTCTGTACGTGGTGTTATCGAGAGTGACAGCGCGGTCCAGACTCAAGGTGATGATCGAGTATCCTGACCAGGTGGACGCCATCAGTGTACACACAGAATATCGTTTATCGACAGATATTCGAGATGTAAGCAAGAGGAAGAAGGACATCACTGCATTTTTCATATCAACAAATACATGTTCACTGTGCATATGAAACACTGTGTATATTTTTGTCCCCTCCGAGCGAAGCGAAGGCAGGGGCTACAGAGTAGTAGGGCGAGCTGGAACAGCGAGCACTACGGGTCGGGACCTAGATATACACACCGCCCGCAAAGCGGGCGGCACTCGGCTAGTCTCTACCCTCTAGGCTAGTGCGGCGTCTGTCTGTCCGTCTGTGTGTCCGTGTGTCCGTCCGCGCTGCGTTTTTTTGCTGCCGAGGCGGCCTCGGGATTGGCTAATATTATATTTATTCGACTGTATTTTGATTCGACTGTATTTTGTCGAGGGCGCTTGAATTTGCATCAAGCGCCCTAAAAAAATGCATCACCAGGACGAAATGATGCATTTGTTTTTTGCTCGTCGGTGCATCATTTGAGGCACTGTGCACAGACGGTGCCGACAAGTTTGTCTACTGAACGCAACATGCTTCACTTCTGGTAGCTTATCGAGTTTTCTACAAGGCAATGCTAATAGCATCGTCTACTGGGGTCTGCACATGACCACTGCTTACCATGCCCTCAGCTTGACTGTCGAGTGCACGCTGGATCACTTCCATGGTCAGCCGCCGTACACCGAACACCTGTTCGATATCGCGATTCATTTCTGGAGTGAACTCTTCGTACGTCTGCGGCAAGTAGCTAGCGAGTAGCGTCTCGATTGTGTCGGGAAGCATTGGGCATAAGCCCATTTCGTCGCCGCTGTGGCTATTTTCATACAATTGCTGGGTGAATACCGGCGTCTTGTCCAGTGCGTATCGGATGAAATGTTCAACATGAAAGTAGAACTGCCGAACGTCATGCTCCGTGATCCGTACCACAACTTCCGACAACTTCTTCTTCAGCATTGCCCGACTCTCGTCCGTTACCGAGGCCGCTGAACGCCCCCGCCACAATCTTGACTTAACCAGCGCGAATACTTCCTCCAAAGGGTTCAAAAACGGCGAGTAGATGGGCAAAAATTCAACTGCGACGTATCTTGAGACGGTCTCTCCTTCAAAGTACTCGGTGATGATCGATCTATGGTGCATGCTCGCGTTGTCCATAATGAACGCACGCTTCTGGCGGCGTGCTGCAGGTACTTTGCCCATGTAACGGGTCATCATCTCCTTCATAAAGTCTAGGATCACCTCGGCTGTAATGCTGCCTTCGACTACTTCAAAGTGCAGCACCCCAAACGCAGGTGAGCCAGCGAGAAGTAGTGATACATGTTCGGGATGGTCCGTGTAAAATTCATCGGGTACAGTTGGGATCCAGCCAGCAATCGACCAAGCCTTTCGCTTTGTCTGTCTAGTCAGCTTCATTTCATCATAATAGATCGCCTCATACAGCGTGTTCTGCCCGTATTTGGTTGGCAAGAACGACGCGTACTTGAAGCGTTCCTCAATCGCCCGGTCCGAGTTGCGATCTCGTGGAAAACGGCGAAAATCACCCAAGCGAAATCCAGCAAGTTCTTTTAGGTACTTCCCTACCGTCTTCCTGGAGATCTTCACGTTGAAAGCAAAACGAATAAAGGCCGCAGTGTGCGCTAGCGAAGTAGTATTGCACAGAAACTGGAACCTAGCAGCGGCAAAAATCATCTCGCGGCTAAGAATGCGACGCCTTCCGCGTCGTTCGACTTGTTGACCAGCACTTGACCGCCGAAGGTGCCTACTCACGGTCCCTTGTGTGGTGCCGAGCCTCTCGGCAATCGCACGCTGGGTGGTGGACCCACCGAGCTCTTGGATGACGCGATGATCGGTCTCGCTTAAGCGGGGCTTCTTCGTCCCAAATCCGGCAACACGACGCAGCTTTCGTGCGTCTCCGTCCGAAAGGTCAATCTCCTCTCCAGCTTCAACACGAAGACGCAACTGGTCAAACATTTGCGCTTCTGCAGCCTGTTTAGCTGCTAGGCGCTCGTAGCGCTGACGCGACTTCTCCGCGGATAGTCTAGCGTGCTGACAAGCACGAGCAAGTTCCTCAACTTGGCGACGGGCACGTTGCGTAGCGAGTCGGCGCGCGGTCTCAGCTTGCTTCTCTTGTCGGCGTCGACGGCGTGTGTCTGCAAGGATGACCGCACTAGACTGAAGCTCGATGCCTTGGAGAGAAGGGTCAAGGGCGACAGCAGGGTCGAGACGAGGAAGGCGGGAAGGGAGCTCTCGAGGACGGCCACCAGGCATCTTGAATGAGTCGGAGGGTGTTCGGGCAGGATACTTTTACGTACGGCTAGGATGGATTGTGGCAATCTCGTCAAAAGGACCTTCGGATTCCAGAATTTACGACGTGCGACCTATGCACTTATTACTGCCCCGGCTCGAATGCATCATTTCGTCCTGGTGATGCATTTTTTTAGGGCGCTTGATGCAAATTCAAGCGCCCTCGACGGTACCATTATTCAACTGTATTTTGTTAATAAGACAATTGTGTCAGGATGTGCCGAAGTACTTAGATGGGACAAACACAAGATATGGGTCCGCCGCAAAACGTATCAAGCTTCACTAGGACGAATGATTCACGTGTCTCCGCGAGATGAGGAGAGGTTCTACTTACGCGTCTTGCTATGCTATCGCAAAGGACCTACTTCTTTCCAGGATATCCGGACTGTGGATAACGTATAAGGATGCCGCGTTACGTCTAGGATATCTCTAGAATGATGAGGAGTGGGCAGCCTGTATGGAGGAAGCCGCGACGTTCCAGATGGCGTATCAACTGCGTCAGCTATTTGCTACGCTGTTAGTATACTCTCAGGTTGGGCAGGTGCGTCAGCTATGGGATAATTACTACGGAGCATTGTCTGAGGATTTCCACCGTCGATTCCGCGCCATGGAAGGCCAGGCGAGGGACGACGTGGTGATGTTTAACACGCTCAAGAGTCTGAACGAGTTGCTTCAAGTGAGTGGGAAAGCGGTACATGAGTTTGACCTTCCACAACTTGCCGATTTCCCTGATCTGCTTCTTCGAGACATACTCCAGACGTATAATAGTTTGATTGACCGCGAGACCATGGCGTATGACTATCACATGCTTCAAGAAATTGTGGAGCATGAGGATGGACTTAATGAAGGTCAACAAGCTATCTACGCGAAAGTCATGGCGGCTGTCGACGGATCTTCAGAAGGCACCAAGTTATTTTTTCTGGACGGACCTGGTGGTACTGGAAAATCAACATTGCTCAAGCACATCCTGGCAAAAGTTCGTTTGTCTGGGAAAATTGCCATTGCGGTAGCTTCGAGTGGAATTGCCGCACTTCTACTAATGGGTGGTCGCACTGCACATTCTACCTTTCGAATCCCGCTAAAGCTGAATGCGGAGTCTACGTGTGCGATCAATAAGAACGCCGCCCTGAAGGAACTTATCACGATGGCCAGTTTAATTATCTGGGACGAGGCTCCGATGGCCCATCGTCACGCCTTTGAGGCTGTGGACCGTTCGCTACGGGATATCTTGGACCTCGATGAACCATTTGGCGGGAAAGTGGTCGTCCTTTCCGGAGATTTCAGACAAATTCTACCAGTGGTACTGCAGGGAACGCCTGCCGATACCATCGACGCGTGTCTAAAGTCTTCGGAGTTGTGGAGCAAATTCGAACAAGTTCATCTTACGGAGAACATGCGTGTGAGGTCGGCTGCGAATGAAACGACAGCGGAAGAACTGGCAGCATTCTCTGAGTTTCTCCTTCAAGTGGGCGAAGGAAGGCACCAAGTGAATGCTGGACTTGGACCAGATTTCATCAAGATCCCGAACGACATGTTGATTGAGAGCGAACCGGAGGAGGAGCCGGAGAAGAAGATGAAGGGGTTCGGCCTGGCACCACTCCCAGAGGCATGCGACGCATCATTGACGAGATGTATGCAGACATTAATAACCCTCAGATCGCCACGGATGAGTACTTTGCCAACCGAACGATATTGACGACTACGAACATGATCGCTAGCGCATCAACGAAGCTGTCTCAGAAGCTGGAAGGTGACGCCCAGGAGTATCTGTCTACTCATTAGTGGATAATGACGGTGACGCTGATTACTTTGAGCCTGAACCCTCCTTATTTTTAGTGACATTAGTTGCAATCCGCCGCACAAACTAACTCTGAAGAAGGGTGCGCCGATCATGATGATGCGCAACCTGAATTCCAATCTTGGACTGTGCAACGGAACGCGCCTCCGTGTTGTGGAGCTGAAACCTCACGTGATCCATGCGACCATCATGACAGGGGAACGCCACGGCCAGCATGTGTTCATTCCGCGGATTGTGTTCCTCAGTGACGGGGACACGCGTGAGTTCCCCTTCCGTCTACGTCGTAAGCAGTTCCCAGTGCAACCAGCGTTTGCGATGACAATCAACAAGGCCCAAGGACAAACGGTACAAAATCTCGGACTATACTTGGCGACTCCTTGCTTCTCTGTACGTGGCGTTATCGAGAGTGACAGCGCGGTCGAGACTCAAGGTGATGATCGAGTATCCTGACCAGGTGGACGCCGATGGAGTGTACACACAGAATATTGTTTACCGACAGATATTCGAGATGTAAGCAAGAGGAAGAAGGAGATCACTGCATTTTTCATAACAAGAAATGCATGTTCACTGTGCATATGAAACACTGTGTATGTTTTTGTTCCCCTCCGAGCGAAGCGGAGGCAGGGGCTACAGAGTAGTAGGGCGAGCTGGAACAGCGAGCACTACGGGTTGGGACCTAACATACACACCGCCCGCAAAGCGGGCGGCACTCGGCTAGTCTCTACCCTCTAGGCTAGTGCGGCGTCTGTCTGTCCGTCTGTGTGTCCGTGTGTCCGTCCGCGCTGCGTTTTTTTGCTGCCGAGCGCAGCGAAGGCGGCCTCGGGATTTTTTGCTGCCGAGCGCAGCGAAGGCGGCCTCGGGATTGGCTAATATTATATTTATTCGACTGTATTTTGATTCGACTGTATTTTGATTACCATTATTCAACTGTATTTTGTTAACGATTATTCAACTGTATTTATCTACAGATTTTATCGTGCGTTCGATAGTATACGTTCACCAAGAGACCACATATGTGTGGATGCGATTTTATCGACCACAAATTTTATTGGTGTCTTCGCAATCTTTACATATCCAGTAATACGATTGGTCAAAATACAATTTAACGATTTTATTTGACAATACTTGCCTGCTTGAAATGCTCACTTTCCAATTTGACATGGCCATCCGTATCCGCGACCCCGACACCGATGTCGACGAGAGGGCTCGACCTCGCCGCTACCAACGTCGTGCGGCCGACCTCCGCCTCGACACCATCAACAACATTTCGGTGTTGAACAACAACATGACTGATGAAATCAGTGCTTTGTTGGACGCTCTTCGTGATGCGCATCGCCTGATTGCGTCCCTGCAACGTCGGCTCTCTGCACGCGAAATGTTCGGTACAAGCGATGAGGAGAGCGACAGCGATTACGACAACGAGCCTTGGTTCATCGACACGTTCAGCCAATCGGATTCCACTGACGATGACAGCGTCATCGACCTTACCTCTGACAGTGAATAAGCATTTATCTACATTGTTTTTGGTTAATTACGAATGAAGTAGTTAACTTTGATTTTCCATTTAAAACATCTTAGTGTAGGTTGTGTCATATTTTGCATTTTTGTATTTTTTACTGTTTTTATATTGAATAGCGACATTGCGCTTATATGTTTTACGTAAGAATTTCCACAGGTTACATATGTGCGAAAAAAATAACTTCAATGACCTCCTTTCAACACCGGCGCGTCATGAGTCCAATTTGAGTTATGTAGAGGCGCTTCACGATCGAACCGCGCTGGCTATATTCGTGGAACATCGTGCCCAGCCTCCGTGCCTTACTTGGAAGCTCTCACTTCTCAATTTGCCTCCAACAAGGCAATGGCTAGCCAGAAGGACTGGCGCGTACTTGAAGCCCGCTACCGAACTCCGCCTGACCCCGAAGACGATGCCGTCAGACGTCGCCGCGAGGCTAATCGCCGCCAGGCTCGATCTCGCCTTCAGGACCGGCAGCTATCGCATCGCCTTGCCCACCAACGCGATAGGGTAGCTGCTGGACGTTTGTCGCAAGTCCACGTTACTCAGGCAGAACAAGAGGTTTTAGAACGCCGTTATGCTTCCCCTGAAGTTCCTGAGACTGAAGAGCAACGTAAACGACGGTTGCGGAATAAATCTCAAGCTGCTACCCGACTACAACAGCGCATGCGCGCTCGACGTTTGGCGCGTCAGTCGATAATTACTGCTAATCGATCGCAACCTTCAGATTCATCGTCCGTCAATTTACCTGTGAGATCATGCGTCACGGAACAGGAAGGCAAACAAGAAGAAGATGACCCTGCGGAACATCAACGTCGGTTTGCTGCAGCGTATGCGGAGGGACTTCGTATTGGTGCCGTCATTCAAGGCCGAGATGTTGCCACAGCGGGATCTTCGGCCGCACCAGCCCCCGCCAACAGCGTCCCAGGTATTCCAACAGATGCTTTACCTTCCGACATACGTACAGAAGATCGTGCGGCAGCAAAGAGAGCGAGGGATGCAGAGCGTACACGAGCACGCCGTGCAAATATGACATCTTCACAGCGAGGGGCTGCGAAACGAAGAAACACTGAACAACGACGCGCCAGCCGAGCTCAGCAGAGTGAAGAACGGCGCCAAGCCGAAAGGGACCGTAACCGTATTGCAGGACAAAGAAGACGGGCGAGTCTTAACGACCAAGGGCGTCGTCAAGAACAAGAAGCAAATACCGCCGCGCGAGTTCGCCAGCGTTCTCTTCAGGATGAGGATGAGCGTAATCAAGCGAGGCCATACAATGCAGCGGTTAAAGCTGTCCGCAGGTCCCAGATGACTGAAGAGGAGCGCGAGATCCAGCGTGACGCTGACCGTGTGCGACATGCGAATGCTAGAGACGCGCGGGAAGATGATGAGCGCGCTACACAGCGGGAAGCTGACCAAGTGCGTCGCGCTAATGCAAGGGATCTACAGTCGGCTGTTGAACGCGAGTCGCAGCGTGAAGCCGACCGAGAACGCCGGGCCGATGCAAGAAGGCAGATGCCAGAAGTGGAGCGCGGGGACGAGCGAGAACGGGACCGAGAGCGCCACGCCATTCGAAGGGCTCTACAGACAGAAGAAGAACGCGAAGAGGAGCGCGAGCGAGTTCGCGATCGTCGGCGAACCACCCGCCATCGCCAAGCACTCGCGAACCACGAAGACTTCTTACCGTCCATGGTCAGGGGTCCAGATGTTCACAAACACACCAGGCGCCATCGCCTTCCCCCCACTGTAGTCTGTGGCCACTGTAACGCGTGGAAATGGCCTGGTGAAAGCAAAACAGCCTGTTGTATCGAGGGAAAAGTCAGACTACCACCTCTGGCTCCTGCTCCAGAAGAACTTCTCCAGCTTTACGATGACCCCGATTTTCGAAAAAAGATACGGGCGTACAACCAGGCGTTTGCCTTTACGTCTATCGGTGCTTCAAACCCGAACACGGGTAGGTTTCAGAACGTCAACCAGGACAACAGCGTCGCGGGTGAACGTGGCGTATACTCCTACCGAATTCAAGGTGCTATGGGCCACTACATGGGTTCGTTGTTGCCATACATTGATCGTCGAACTGGCCAAAGGACTCAGCCCAAGTTTGCGCAGATCTATATCGTCGATCCGGACATGGAGCGCCGAGCTGAGAGACGTATGGGGATTTTCGCAGACCTGGACCCTGAGGCTTTGTTAGACATCGAGAGGGTGATGCAAAGGTACAACCCGTTCGCTCAGCAGTTTCTCACGTTTGGCGAAAGGGTGCGTCAAAGCGATATGCAGCAGCCAATCGACTTGGTGTTCCGTCTGAGAAACAATCCTTCCAGACCTCGAACGGAAAATCTGCCGACGGTTTCTGAAGTGGCCGTCACTATGATTGAAGACGGCAACCTCGCACAGCCTCGCGATCTCTTGGTATATACAAAAGACAGAAATCTCTTGCGTCTCTGGGAAACAAACGCCAACTACGACCCCCTTCAGTACCCGCTACTTCTTCCGTATGGAGAACTGGGGTGGACGTATACGGATACGTACGAAGGTGATGTGGTGCGCAGGAACAAACGCGCTATGGCTCTACGTGAGCACGTCGCGTATCGACTCTTCCAAAAGGACGATGACCGATCAGCTCTACATAAAGGGGGGCGCCTTTTCCAACAGTATTGTGTGGACCAGAGAGCCAAATGCGAGCAAGAAGAACTTCGTTGGATAGCAACTCACCAAAAGGAGATCCGTGCTTACCAGTACAATGGACTGCGAGATGCGTACCTGAGCGAAGCTATGGAAGAGGCTAGGACTATCCTGGGCGATGGCGAAGGACTCCTGGCGGAATATGATCGTGACACTGGAGCGCTGGCTCACCCCGACCGAGCCCGAAACAGGCACTTCCTCAATCAGGTTGGGAAGAAGATCATCTTACCGTCTTCTCACTCAGGGAGCCCGCGT
This sequence comes from Phytophthora meadii, assembly GCA_032432875.1. Classification (NCBI taxonomy): domain Eukaryota; phylum Oomycota; class Peronosporomycetes; order Peronosporales; family Peronosporaceae; genus Phytophthora; species Phytophthora meadii. Next base: position 821,936 of record JAUMGV010000057.1, on the reverse strand, counting down.
CAGATGTACCAATCGTACCAAGACTCGATGGCAATCGTTAGGGAGTAAGGCAAGCCAGATATCTTCGACACGATGACTTGCAATCCAAAGTGGGAAGAGATCCAAGAGCAGATTCGCGATCCTACCCAGAGCGCCCAAGACCGCCCAGACATCGTCGCGAGAGTATGGCAGCAAAAGCTGGCTGCTCATTTAAAAGACTTAGACGAGGGTGTGCTTGGGCGGGTTTCCGCTCGGATTTACGTGGTGGAGTTTCAAAAGCGTGGACTTCCTCATGCGCACATCATTGTCATCTTGGCGGACGAGGACAAGCCACGCACGAGGCAGATTATTGACAAGATTGTGTCGGCGGAAGTACCGGATCCTGACACCAACCCCGGCCTTTATGAAACGGTCATGACGAATATGATGCACGGGCCCTGTGGCGCGGCGAATCCATCGTGTGTCTGTATGAAGGATGGCAAGTGTACAAAGGGCTACCCGAAACCGTTCGTGGAGACAACGCGGGTGAGCGAAGACGGTTTCCCGCAGTACAGACGCCGACGACGACCGGAAGGATTTTTTACATTCAATGGAAGACGGTACGACAATGCTACGCTGAATCAGTGGGTGGTGCCATACAACCCATACTTTTCATACAAGTACAACTGCCACATCAACATTGAAATCTGCACAGCACTGTCAGTGGTGAAGTATCTCTACAAGTACGTGTACAAGGGATCCGACAGAGCTGTGATTACAGTGGAGACGGTGCAAGACGAAGGTAATATCGACAGACGGGAACCCAACGAGATCATCCGATACTTAAGCGCGAGGTACATCTCTCCCATTGAGGCGTGTATGCGTCTCCTCGGGCACGTAGTGCAAGGGAAGTCCCATGCGGTTTTCCAGCTCACGGTCCACCTCGAAGGTGAGCAGATGGTGGTATTCCGCGAGACCGAAGATCCGGAACGCGTCATGGATCGTAGTGAGCGCACGAAGCTTACTGCCTTCTTCGACATATGTGCGAGTAGAGCGCCCGAAGACCAGGTAGCTAAGACAATTGTGTATCAGGATGTGCCGAAGTACTTTAGATGGGACAAACACAAGATATGGGTCCGCCGCAAAAAGTATCAAGCTGCACTAGGACGAATGATTCACATGTCTCCGCGAGATGAGGAGAGGTTCTACTTACGCGTCTTGCTATGCCATCGCAAAGGACCTACTTCTTTCCAGGATATCCGGACTGTGGATAACGTCGTATGTGGATCGTATAAGGATGCCGCGTTACGTCTAGGATATCTCGAGAATGATGAGGAGTGGGCAGCCTGTATGGAGGAAGCCGCGACGTTCCAGATGGCGTATCAACTGCGTCAGCTATTTGCTACGCTGTTAGTATACTCTCAGGTTGGGCAGGTGCGTCAGCTATGGGATAATTACTACGGAGCATTGTCTGAGGATTTCCACCGTCGATTCCGCGCCATGGAAGGCCAGGCGAGGGAGGACGTGGTGATGTTTAACACGCTCAAGAGTCTGAACGAGTTGCTTCAAGTGAGTGGGAAAGCGGTACATGAGTTTGACCTTCCACAACTTGCCGATTTCCCTGATCTGCTTCTTCGAGACACACTCCAGACCAACAACAGTTTGATTGACCGCGAGACCATGGCGTATGACTATCACATGCTTCAAGAAATTGTGGAGCATGAGGATGGACTTAATGAAGGTCAACAAGCTATCTACGCGAAAGTCATGGCGGCTGTCGATGGATCTTCAGAAGGCACCAAGTTATTTTTTCTGGATGGACCTGGTGGTACTGGAAAATCAACCTTGCTCAAGCACATCCTGGAAAAAGTTCGTTTGTCTGGGAAAATTGCCATTGCGGTAGCTTCGAGTGGAATTGCCGCACTTCTACTAATGGGTGGTCGCACTGCACATTCTACCTTTCGAATCCCGCTAAAGCTGAATGTGGAGTCTACGTGTGCGATCAATAAGAACTCTGCCCTGAAGGAACTTATCAAGATGGCCAGTTTAATTATCTGGGACGAGGCTCCGATGGCCCATCGTCACGCTTTTGAGGCTGTGGACCGTTCGCTACGGGATATCTTGGACCTCGATGAACCATTTGGCGGGAAAGTGGTCGTCCTTTCAGGAGATTTCAGACAAATTCTACCAGTGGTACTGCAGGGAACGCCTGCCGATACCATCGACGCGTGTCTAAAGTCTTCGGAGTCTGTGGAGCAAATTCGAACAAGATCGCATCTTACGGAGAACATGCGCGTGAGGTCGGCTGCGAATGAAACGACAGCGGAAGAACTGGCAGCATTCTCTGAGTTTCTCCTTCAAGTGGGCGAAGGAAGGCACCAACTTAATGCTGGACTTGGACCAGATTTCATCAAGATCCCGAACGACATGTTGATTGAGAGCGAACCGGAGGAGGAGCCGGAGAAGAAGATGAAGGGGTTCGGCCTGGCACCACTCCCAGAGGCATGCGACGCATCATTGACGAGATGTATGCAGACATTAATAGCCCTGAGATCGCCACGGATGAGAAACTTCGCCAACCGAACGATATCGACGACTACGAACACTATCGTGCAGCGTATCAACGAAGCTGTTTCCTCAGAAGCTGGAAGGTGACGCCCAGGGTATCTGTCGAACGATTCAGTGGATAATGACGGTGACGCTGATTACTTTGAGCCTGAACTCCTGCATTCAGGAATATGAACGGGATCCCCGCCGCACAAACGCCAACTTGAGAAGGGTGCGCCGATGACGATGCGCAACCTGAATCCCAATCTTGGACTGTGCAACGGAACGCGCCTCCGTGTTGTGGAGCTGAAACCTCACGTGATCCATGCGACCATCATGACAGGGGAACGCCACGGCCAGCATGTGTTCATTCCGCGGATTGTGTTCCTCAGTGACGAGGACACGCGTGAGTTCCCCTTCCGTCTACGTCGTAAGCAGTTCCCAGTGCAACGCGTTTGCGATGACAATCAACAAGGCCCAAGGACAAACGGTACAAAATCTCGGACTATAATTGGCGACTCCTTGCTTCTCACACGGACAGCTGTACGTGGCGTTATCGAGAGTGACACCGCGGTCGAGACTCAAGGTGATGATCGAGTATCCTGACCAGGTGGACGCCGATGGAGTGTACACACAGAATATTGTTTACCGACAGATATTCGAGATGTAAGCAAGAGGAAGAAGGAGATCACTGCATTTTTCATAACAACAAATACATGTTCACTGTGCATATGAAACACTGTGTATGTTTTTGTCCCCTCCGAGCGATGCGAGGGCAGGGGCTACAAAGTAGTAGGGCGAGCTGGAACAGCGAGCACTACGGGTTGGGACCTAACACATACACACCGCCCGCAAAGCGGGCGGCACTCGGCTAGTCCTAAAAAATGAGGAGAGCATGGTGTCCGTCCGTCCGTCACACGGATCACCATATCGATTTTAGCCAATTAAATAATTGGAAATTATTTTAACCAATTAACGTTCTTTTTGCTGCCAATGGTGGCCTGAAAGCGAGTTTTGGGCCGCACGGAAGAGCGAGAACAAGTGAGTCTATCGCTAGAGCGTTTAGAGCACGGTATGAAATTGTGTGAAGTAGTTATTTACTAGCACAGCATGTAGCTATTTCAGTGCTATTTGCATAAGTTGAATAGAAGAGCTTACTACCAGGAATGTGTGGTGGACATGCTTACACGGTGATGTATTCCATTATGGGCATGATGTTATACTTCAGCAGCACAATGACGGTGAGGGGGGGCAGAGGGTGAAAAGATGTGAAACTCTGCGTGTTTACCTCAGTAGATATCCACACAAAGCTTCAATATGCATATTCCAGTTGCGCTGGTTTAATTTTCAATACATTATTCTAGAGGAAGGAAGTGACGTTGGACGCGGTGTCAAACAGCATGTGAATGCACGGAGTCACCTACATCAGTGAGTCAGGGTCGGTGACCACATTAGGGCACGAGTACATGTACACAAGGATGTAGATGTAGGGATATAGAGGTGGGCATGTAAATGTGATATGTAGGAAAGAGAATAACATGGTATGGCAGGCTTAGAACATTTGTGCATATACAACCTGTAGATTAGTAGGAAGCGTGTATGTACGTCCAATATAGCCAAGTAGACGTTCATGTACAACCTGGGGTACGTTAAGTTACGAGTGCATGATCCACACCTGATGGTATACGAATAGATACGTGTGCAGCGAAACAACACGCGCTTACCGCCGCGTAGCGGCGGCGCCCGACTACAGCAACGGACAGAATGCTTCTGCCGACAATACTAACAGCCACGTAACGAAGAAGGTGCATGCACGGGATGGGGATCTAGGATGATTCGCATTTTCCTACCAATCAGAAGCTCTCAAAAACTTTTTTTAACCAATCATCAGCATTTACTTTCCTGCTAATTCTGCGCCAGTCAGCTCGTAAAATGGAGGCAGCGATCAACACCCCACCACCAGAGCCACCACCGGCCGACACGGCACTGCAAGACGCCGCTCTTGCAGCCCTTATTGACGAGGCATTTTCCCAGCAGAAAAAGCGACGCAGACACTACTCCATGAAGCAAAGGCGCGATGCATTAGTAGCTACCGAAGGCATGAGTCAGCGCCAGGCTGCACGTGCGCAGGGTGTCCCGCGATGGACCCTCACAACGTGGAGACGGCGCCAAGGCGACATCTTCGCCTTCCGAGGCAGCGAAAAGGTGCTCTCGAGAGCGCCTGGTCGGCCTGAAATCTTGCCATTTAAAGTAGAGCTTATTACGTTTATGAAGGACACCCGCCGGGATTGTCGGTCACTTACCGCCTCCATTATGGCCTCCTACGTCCGCGATGAGCACGTTGCATGGCTGGACTACTACGTGAAGGACAAGAAGAACGCTTCGACAGCCTACGAGTCGCTGCTACGACTCCTACGGCGTTTTACTTACCGTCATGGGTTCGTCCAGCGGACGCCACATGGGTTAAAGGTTGCTTGTTCATACTAATCTAGCGGGTTGAATACGGAGACGGCGTTGAACGGCGAACCTAAGGACAGCGAACCTAAGGACGACGAGGAGAACGTGTCGACTGGAGAGCGCGTGGTTGAAGGACGGCACCAGCACAGCGCAGACGTGGAGGTCCAGCGGGACTAGGGACGGCGAATGAGCGTCGAGCGCAGCGCGCTGCTGAGTTGTTGATTGGGCGTGGATGTCCGCGGAGAGAGTGCTCGACGGAGACTGAGTGGTGGAAGTGGCACGGCGCGAGGGACTCACGACGAGAGCTGCTGCACGAGGGAGCGGTTTTGGCGATGAGGAGGAGCGTCTGGGACGACGACAGACCGAAGGACAGTTGAAAATTCGCCACAGAGGGCGCAGAGTGGGAAAGTCGCCAGAGAGGGCGCAGTGTTAAGAATTTGCCAAAGAGGGCACAGTGGTTGAGAATACGCCACGGAGGGCGTAGAGTTGGAGATTTTGCCGCGACGGGCAGAGTTCGGTGGTCACGGGAGGCAAGCGGCTGAGCGGGTCGTTGGTCTTCGCGGGGATCGTGTTGAGTGAGGCGAGAGGCCTCCAGACGTGGACGTGAACGAGGGCTCCTGAGGAGCACGAAACTTCCAAGCAGGCAGTGACGGGGACGAAGCTTGGGCGGGCGACGACTGGGCTGGCAACGACGTGTCGGGCGGCAGCAGCAGGATACTTGCCACGAGGGTGAGGACTTGCTGGTCGTGTGAATTCGACCGAACACGGAGTGGGCGCTGGAACTTGCTGGCGGGCACAAGACTGAGGAACCGGAGCTACTGTAAGGACCGGGAACGAACGAAAGACGGGATAGTGTTGATATTTGATAGACGTTAATAAATAGGATCCACCGTACGGTTTTACGGAGGATCCGGCGCAGTACCAAGTGGGTGCTGTTGGCCAGTGGTGGAGTTGAGAAACGAGCAATCGCCTGTTCGTCGCTCTAGGACGGCAGCGGGCTACGACACGCCCAACTAGCCGGGCGAGATAACAGGCTACGCTACATGGTGGTCATACAGGGGCGTAGGTTGAGACAACGAGGCGTAGCACGTACGAAGACGATGACGATGACGACGACTGCGACTGCTAAGCGGGCAACAAGGGCAAAGCGGCCCAAAGCGAAGTCGAGCGTCGAGCGAGAGAAGAAGAGCGAGGACAACGAGACCGGCGACGACACGTACGAAGGCGAAGGGGAGCACTCGACCCCTGAAGCTGCGCACATGGTACTCAGGAGTCAGGCGACGGGATCCAATACCCCGCCGAGACGTGAGGTGGCCGGCGAGGGTTATGCGGCACTCGGTGAAACCTTGGCACTGGCGGGACAAGTTGTTGCTCGTATCCAAGCGCGTGATGCAGAGGAACAGGTACCTCCTGACGAAGATGAAGCGTCGGGTGTACGGGAACTTGGTGACGGGGGTGAAGACCAACCGGACCAACAAGTGAGAATTGACAGCGAGGGCCCGAGTTTAGAAGCGGTGACTGCACTGCTGCGAGAACTGGAAACCCACGTAGCGGAGCTGAAGGCTGGGCGAGCGGGACCACCACCACGAGAACGAGATGAACGAGAACCGGCCCTACAGCCGCACGGCGATGGAGGAGACACCGTTCCTGTAGATGTGCTACTGGGACAGGACGATGCGAACGAAGACCGTAGAGCTGGTCGGCAACGCCAAAACGGAGACGGTCGACGCGGACGCAGACCCCGGCACCGAGACGAACGACGCTCAGCTGGACGTGAACGACGACGACGTGATGAAGATGCACGACGCGAACGACGGCGTAGCCGGGAAAGCCAAGAACGACGGGGAGAGCGGCGACAAATTCGTGCAGAAGGAGACCCACCTGACGACGGAGAGAGTTCGGGAGACTCAAACGACGACGAACGCCGACGGGGACCAGCCAGACGCGGCGACGGCAGTGATGATAGCGGCAGCTGTGGTGGTAGCTCCGGCGACAGCAGCCCCAGTGAAAGCAGCAACGAAGACAGCGATAGTGACGCGAGTCGAGAAGCACGAGGACGACGCAACCACCGTCAACGCGGACCGCGGCGAGACCGACACGAACGGCGAGACCGGCAGGAACGGCGAGAACGACGTGAACGGCGAGATCGACAAAGACGACGTGAACGGCGTGAAAGTGAGGAACGTGACGAGCGGCGAAGGCGAACGGGTCGGCGCAACATCAGGGACCTGGAACTGCCCACGTTTACACCATCCGCGAGAGTGTCAGTAACGACGTGGATCGATCGGGTAGATCTCGCGTTACAGGGAGCACGTGAATCCGGGCGAGGCGAATGGTCGGATAGAGCGTTGTATTTTATCCTGGGGAACAAACTACTCGAGAATGCGGCACGTTGGTGGGTGAATGCAGACCGCAGGCTCACGAGAGAACAGCGTACCTGGACGAATTTGAAGCGCAGTTTGCTGAGAAGATACGCGCCACCACAGGATCTCGCCGAGGCAGAATGGAGAGTGAACTCGAGGGCGATGATGGCAGGAGAGACGTACGCAGATTTTGCAGCTGGTTTGCGAGATGCAGCAGACCGGAACGCGGTCGAAGAGCGGGTGTTCCTGGCGCAATTCTACAGGAATCTGGATCGGACGACGAGACAACTGGTGAAGCAGCCGCCGGCTCCGCAGACGCTCGAGGAAGCTGTGGATAAGGCAACGGAGCTGAGTGACCCCATGGACAACGTAGCGAGAGGAATGCGAGCCATCGGACAACCTTTTCCTCCAGCGCCGGGTGCTCAGTTGATGCAAGTGAACGGACCGAACGGAACGACAGTGTTGATACCTGGTGTCGGTGGTATCGCGATACCGGAAGCAGCAGCAGGAGCTGCGGGAGATGCGCACGAGGGCCAGAGGTTGCAGACGGAGGACGAGCAGCTGGCTCTCTTCACCAATCCGCAGGGCGTGTACAACAGGTTGACGGGAGTGAATCAACCGATCCCCGGCAGAGAATGGACTGGACGACAGTGGGAACCGAAGACAACTGGTAAGCGACGTGCCAGGAACCTTCCACCGAAGGAACAAAAGAAGCCACCCAAGCGACACAAGGTAAATAAGTCAGAGACTACGAATACGGCGACAGCAACGCAGTCGAGTGCAACGGCACCAACAGCGCAGATTCTACAAGCAGCGGCAGGTGAACGGCGCGTGGAAGCACAGACGGCGGCGAACACTCAAGCGGCGGCGGGTTCGACGCTGAATACGGGATGTCGAAGATGCGGAAAGCAAGGTCACTGGGCGACGCAGTCCTGACGCACCGAGGTGCTACGCGTGCAATAACTCGGGACATTACGCGCGTGAGTGTCCAGACAAGGAAGCGAAGGCGCGTAATGATGAATACATGAAGAAGCGAGGTCAAGCGCCAGGAACGACGCCGGGAAACGAGTAGCGAGCGACGTTGAGGGGATACGGCGTTCGAGTGCATGGAGGGCACCCCGACGAGAGAGATCAACGCAAGTGACAGGCGAGGACGGCTACGCACGGCTACTGGACAGGGAAGTGGCGGCTGTGCGGCGGGTGGAAACGCTGACGGACGGAAAACTGAGTAAATTGATGACGGAAATGGCGGAAGAGGTGGCGATGCGCGACGCCGAGCGGGCGGCGTTGTATTTGCCAACGGTGCGACCGGCGTGGGCTGCTACGCGGTTCGTACGTGAAGAACGAGAGCAGCAAGAAAAAGCGAGCGAGCCACCAGAGACGGGGAACGGCAGTGGCCGACGTCAAGCTGGGGAAGGCGCGAAGGTAGTGGTGACGACGGACGCGGTGGCTACGGCAGACGCAGAGTCTCCAAGCTACGGTGAGACGTTCGCAGTGAGCGAGAGTAAGCCTACGGGCGTGGCGGTAAAGGTTGCGGCCGTGACGATGGCTGATGCGGCGACCGAGGTGTTGAGAAATGCCAGTGCAGCACCTACGATGAACGGGAGCGACAAGAATGCGGAGGCGAGTGCGATTACACAGGGTGTGTATGGCCCACAGCAGCAGAATGGCACGATGACGGCAGCGGTGGCAGCCGAGGACCCGCTGTGTTTAGAAGAGAAGGCACCGATCCCAGCCGATGTGGACGACGAGACGGAGCCGAGCGAGACACAGGTGATGAGCGACATTGAGCCGAGCGAGGACGATAGTAATGACAGTTCCAGTGGGTCCGGAAGCGGAGTGGAGCGAGCACGACGTGAACGACGACGGGCGCGAAAGACAGCCAAGCAACGAAAATTAAAGGCGAAGCAGGCAGCAATGCGAAAAGCTACTCGTGAGGACGTTGAAGAGCGTGGGCGTCGAGCTACCATGCAACGCGAAGAACGTGAACAGCAAGCAGCGGAGGCACTGACAGCACTTGAAGAACGACGGCAGCAGCGTACGAGTGGAGACGCGAGTGCGGACACGCAAACGATGAATTTGGCGCGGGTGAGTCTCACCAAACAGCGACGGGCACAGAGAGTCGGCGATGAAGCACTGGAGCATGTTGGCGCTGAAGACGGACTCCCGACGGCGATACTGACGGTGGACGGCGTGCGTAGGGAAGTGAAGTTGGACAGCTGTGCGAGATACTCGATCGCAGGGACTGACTGGATGGCACACGGAGACAAGGTGGCGAACGTGGCGCCCGTGGACTACGTGGAGGGCATCGGTGGTTTCTTGCTGGACGTGGTCGGAGTGTGGAGTTTCGAGTTTAAAAACGTGTACGACGAGTTGATAAGTGTGGAAGCTTTGGTGGTCTCAGGATGTACAGACGAGTTTCTTCTCGGCGTGGACTTCATGCAGGCACGTGGAGCAACGATGGATTTTGGACGGAACGAGGTGAGATATAACGACAGCGGCAGGGCGGTAGTGATTCCCTTCAGGACGACAGACAAGCAAGGCGGACGGAAGGTTGCTGCTGTAAGGATTGCTGGGAAAGCACGGTTGACGGCACGGGCGGTGACGCCAGTGGCAGTGTCCGTGACAGCAAAGGACGGTGAACGGGGGCTGTTTATCCCGACGCGAAATACGGGAGCAGTCATGTTGGCGGCAACGGTGACAACGGCGCGAGGCGGGAAGGCCTGGGTGCCAGCGATCAATGCGAACGATCGAGCAGCGAGTTTACCAAACAAGCGTGAGTTAGGAACGTGGATTCCAGTGGACGATGATATGACCATCCTGGCGATGAATGACGGTCTAGGAACGAAGCGGTTGAACGACTGGATGAGCAAACTAGGAGATAGCCAGACGCCATTGAAGAACGAAAGCGAGGTGAAAGTGGGCACCAAGGATCAGGAGGCTCGTGAGTTGGTGTTGCAGTTGTTGCGTGTGTACCGGGGGTTGTCTGCGGACGAGAGTGACTGCCCTCCGGCTACGGCGTTGAACATCCACCATCACATTGACACCGGCGAGACGGCCCCGATCATGTTGAAGCGGCGTCGACAGGCTCAAACGGAAGACAAGATAATTGAAGAGAACGTAGAGAAGATGCTCCGCGCCGGCGTTATCGAAGAAGGAGATGGTGCATGGGGATTTCCCGTTGTATTAGTGCGCAAGAAAGATGGAGAAATACGCTTTTGCATTGACTATCGTGCTCTTAATAAGGTGACGAAAAAAGATGTGTATCCTCTGCCCCGGATCGACGAGACGTTGGAGGCGTTGGGTGGTGCTTTACTCTTCACGACCTTGGATTTGAAAGCGGGGTACTGGCAGATATTGGTTGCACCTGAAGATCGAGACAAGACGGCGTTTACGACGAAGAGAGGACTGTACCGTTTCGTGAGGATGCCCTTTGGACTTACGAACGCGCCGTCTACTTTTCAAAGAATGATGAATCATGTGTTGAGAGGGCTCACGTGGAGCACGTGTCTAGTTTATCTAGATGACATTATCATTTTTACGCGTGGCGGGATCGAGCGGCACGTAGTGGAACTGGCGACGGTGTTGGAGAGACTGTCGATGGCTGGGCTGACTTTGAAGCTGAAGAAGTGCAGCTTCGCCATGCGATCGATGGAGTATTTAGGCCACGAGTTGAGCAACGAGGGTGTGAGACCGGTGGAACGGCTGATCACAGCTGTGCGGGAGTTTCCGAAGCCTCGCGATGCTCACGAGGTCAAGCGGTTCGTGCATCTGGCGGGCTATTATCGACGATTCGTGGAAGGATTCGGGTCGATCATGGCGCCAATGACCAAGTTGTTGAGAAAGAAAGTGGCGTGGGAATGGACGGCGAAGCAGGATGAAGCGTTCGAGAAGGTGAAAGCGATCCTAACAAGCAAACCTCTCCTTATCTATCCTGACTTTCGACTGCCATTTCGAGTGGTGACGGATGCGAGTGTTGTTGGACTTGGCGCATGTTTGATGCAGGACCAAGGCAAGGGCTGGCAACCTGTGGCGTATGCGAGTAAAGTTAATAGCGAGACCGAGAGCAAGTATGGCATTACAGAACTGGAGTGTTTGGCGGTGGTCTGGGCGGTGAAGCTGTTTCGGCCCTACTTGTACGGGCGGCAGTTCGTCATAATTACGGATCACTCGGCCTTGCGGTGGCTGATGACGAGTGCGAACTTGACGGGCAAGCTCCATCGTTGGGCGCTGACCCTGCAAGAGTTCGACTTTGTAGTCGAGTATAGACCTGGAAGCACTAATGTGGTGGCGGATGCGCTCTCGAGGGCTCCGGCGATTGGCGGGATGCGAGCAGCGGTTGGTAGAAGACGGCGTGCGCGGTTGCGGCGAGAAGCTGGGCAAGGACCACCAGCAAAGGGCGCGATGCGAGCGGCGGTTGGCAAGCGGCGGCGGTCGAAACGACGAACGGTGAAACAAGGGCGGTCGAGGACGGCGCGAGGCGCTGCAGATGGCGGTACGACGGGCGTTAATAATGGGGGAGCGAGCGTGGACGGCGTGGCGTCGGAAACAGGAGCGACTGCTGGTTCGCTCGACGTACAGGACGAAGGCGAGGGCGTGGACGAGAAGCCCGTAGAGACGGTAACGAAGACGAGTTCGGGCGACGCGGTAGCCGACAAGGACAGACGGCGACGACGGAAGGCGAGGACGGTGCCGACGGTCGACCAACGGGTGACTCGGGCCACTACGAGAAAGGAAGGCGAGCGGCAGTGGCAGACGGAAGCCGAACGAGCGCTGCGGGACTTTTCTGTGGACGTGGAGACGGACGGAGCTGCGGTGACGACACGGAATTCAGCAGTACACGGCGCGACGGCGGCGCACGAACGCGCGATGTTGGAGGCAACGACCGAGGCGACGACAGGACGTGGTGCTGAGGCGGCGTGTGGCACGACTCCAGTACGGAACGAGGCGGACGTGGACTACGGCGACGCAGTGTTGGCTACGGACGCGGGTGACCTGATGGCGAGCGGCGAGTCGGTGAGCCAGGCGAAGACGGGGGCGGATGTGTTACACAACGGTTTGGCAGACGCGCACGGGCGTACGGCGCAGGACGAGACTCAGAATAGTGCGGTGGCGGACGTGAGCGTGGATCAGGAGCAAGCGACGGCCGAGATGCACGTCACGACGGCGAGTAGGGTCGACGCGGCACCTGGAGTAGTGAGTGACGACCGACCGAGAGCGAATGCAGTGACGAGAGACACAGATCCAGTGAGCGTACCGGCGGCGATAGTGAACGACTCGGCGTTGGTGCATGAGGCGGTGGTTGAGGACCGGCAGGCGAGTGACGATACGGCGGTTGCGCAAGGGGCGTCGGGTGACCAGTGCGTGGATGAGTCGACGATGGATGCGGCGTTGAGCGGGACTGTAGAGACTGGCGCGGTGAACACGTATGAGGGAGATCACCGGCGTCGGCGTGCAGCGGAAGTCGAGCGGCGACGGTTGACGGAGCAGACCCTGCAAGTTACTGACGACGAGATCCAGGAGGAACAGGCGAAGAGTCGGTTGGTGCAGCGATTGTTGTCGGATGGCGAGCATCGAGGGCAGAAGGTGTCCAAGGTGTTCGGCTTGGTGTTGATAGAGACGGTGAAAGGACAGCGGGTGATTTTACCCCCGGCATTGTGGGCCGTGGTGTTTAAAGAGTGTCATGATTCGGTGTGGGCGGGCCATTTGCGGGCTCCGCACACTTACGCGAGGATTGCAGCGACGTACTGGTGGCCGGGACTACAAAACGAGGTGAAGAAATGGGTGCGCGGCTGTAGAGAGTGCGGCAGCAGGAAGGCGAGGCCCAGAGAGGTAGTGCCGCCGCTGCGTAGTATCCGAGGAGGTGACGTGGGCGACAGGTGGGCTTTGGACGTGGCAGGCCCATTACCTGCGAGCGATGGCGGCAAACGTTACGTAATAGCGGCGGTGGAGTATGTGACTCGTTACGTGGTGGCGACGACGGTGGACCGACACGTGGCGGAGAACGTGGCCGAGTTCCTGATGAAGGACGTGGTTCTGAAATTCGGGCCGTTCCGGGAGCTGTTGACGGACGGAGCACCGGAGTTGACAGGCAAAGTGATTGACGAGTTGGTGGCGATGTTGCAGGCGCGGCAGACGAATCCCGTGCCTTATCGACCCCAAATGATCGGCCTGGTGGAAAGGTTTAACAGAACGTGGAAGGACATTGTGGCGACATTTATGCAGGACGAAGAGCAGCGCGACTGGGAGCGTTGGGTGAACTTCGCGGTTTACTCGTACAATTCCGGACGACACTCGACGGTCGCATTGTCCCCGAATGAGTTGATGTTAGGACGGCGCTTGAAGAGCCCGAACGAGTTGTTGAGAACGACAGGACGGACGGAAGCTGGCGAGCTGAGTGCGTATCACCAAGTTGGTGTCGACGTTGAGGCGGAGCCATGACTGTGCAGAGAAGGCGAGAATACGCGAGCAGCAGCGACAAGCTCGGTATTATAACCAACGGGTGAGACGGCGAAGGACGTTCAGGACGAATGATAGGGTGTGGGTGTATCGGCCGCCGAGAGGGCCGAAGGCGACGAAGTTAGCGCACCAGTGGATGGGGCCGCTGAGAATAATTGAGGCTGTCGGTTACGACAACTACCTACTTGAGCGAGAAGACACGGAGGGTGAAGGCGAGCAGATTATCGCCCACGTATCGTTCTTAGTTTCCTATCACTACCCTGAAGACTTTCTGGCAAGAGTGGCGAAGGACATTGCCGACGAGTTGCAGTACGAAAATGAAGAGACGCACGGTGACGCAAGACAGAAGGACGGTGAGACTGGTAGAGCAACGAAGGCTCCAGTGCATGCGGCGACGGGAACGGGAGGAAAGAAACGGCGTCGACGAGCAGTGGCGCGTGAGACGACAGGCGAGCAGCAGGGCGAGCCTTTGGTGGAACTACGACGGCGGAGAAGACGGAACGCCGCGGGACAATACATCTTGGAGTTCGAGCTCCAACCTGAACGAGAAGTGCGACGACGACCAACCGGCGAAGTATCTGGAGAAGACAATGGACGGCGGTGGGTGTCGGTCGACGAGTACGAGAGACTGTTTAAGGACGGTAGAGTCGTGGAAGACTCTAAAGGTGGGGAAGGCGTGTAGCGGGTTGAATACGGAGACGGCGTTGAACGGCGAACCTAAGGACAGCGAACCTAAGGACGACGAGGAGAACGTGTCGACTGGAGAGCGCGTGGTTGAAGGACGGCACCAGCACAGCGCAGACGTGGAGGTCCAGCGGGACTAGGGACGGCGAATGAGCGTCGAGCGCAGCGCGCTGCTGAGTTGTTGATTGGGCGTGGATGTCCGCGGAGAGAGTGCTCGACGGAGACTGAGTGGTGGAAGTGGCACGGCGCGAGGGACTCACGACGAGAGCTGCTGCACGAGGGAGCGGTTTTGGCGATGAGGAGGAGCGTCTGGGACGACGACAGACCGAAGGACAGTTGAAAATTCGCCACAGAGGGCGCAGAGTGGGAAAGTCGCCAGAGAGGGCGCAGTGTTAAGAATTTGCCAAAGAGGGCACAGTGGTTGAGAATACGCCACGGAGGGCGTAGCGTTGGAGATTTTGCCGCGACGGGCAGAGTTCGGTGGTCACGGGAGGCAAGCGGCTGAGCGGGTCGTTGGTCTTCGCGGGGATCGTGTTGAGTGAGGCGAGAGGCCTCCAGACGTGGACGTGAACGAGGGCTCCTGAGGAGCACGAAACTTCCAAGCAGGCAGTGACGGGGACGAAGCTTGGGCGGGCGACGACTGGGCTGGCAACGACGTGTCGGGCGGCAGCAGCAGGATACTTGCCACGAGGGTGAGGACTTGCTGGTCGTGTGAATTCGACCGAACACGGAGTGGGCGCTGGAACTTGCTGGCGGGCACAAGACTGAGGAACCGGAGCTACTGTAAGGACCGGGAACGAACGAAAGACGGGATAGTGTTGATATTTGATAGACGTTAATAAATAGGATCCACCGTACGGTTTTACGGAGGATCCGGCGCAGTACCAAGTGGGTGCTGTTGGCCAGTGGTGGAGTTGAGAAACGAGCAATCGCCTGTTCGTCGCTCTAGGACGGCAGCGGGCTATACGACACGCCCAACTAGCCGGGCGAGATAACAGGCTACGCTACACTAACACTAGACAAGTGTATCAAACGCGCACAATTGCCGCGTGGGAATCGATAGATTCAAGGACAATTACAAGTTCGTTCAACAAGGCCCTCGACACTCGGTTTTAAATGCAAAATAAAGCTGCCTCTAATTTTTGCATTTCAGCGATGTAATTCTTTATCCTAGCAAATCTCTATTTAATAAAAAGGTCACTGACGTTTTGACATAGTCGCAGCATAATTTGTATCGGTTCAACGAATGATGACTGGCTGTTGCATTCTGTCCGTAGCGGTAGTAAACAATTACGTGAGAAAAGCCGAACTCCGTCAGCATGAGCTTGAGCAGAGACTCCGCTGGGCCTTGATCGCACGTTTCTATCTCCACTCGAAACAGGAATTTCACCTCGCCGAGTTTGCGTAGATATGAGGTAGACTGTTGGTGCTGGTGCAGTCGTCGGAGGATGTCCTTGGAACGCCCCACCTTCAGAATGAAGTCGGGGCCATCAGACGAGTTGTGGTTGGAAGATGTCGTTGATCCACAGTGTAGTACTGTACGTAGATCCCTCCAGCTCCATGACTAACTGGAGGCTAGTAGAATACCCCCGTCACATGCGGCCTGCGATGCACCGCGCACTGTCGGTCTGTGTTCCGCCTGACATCTTCACGGGTCCAGGCGCGAAGCCTCGTACAGGCGACCATCCTGCTGAACGGTCTCTAGATTCAGGTAGGTATGGTAGCTCTCACCATAGATGTTCGCGTTCGGCTTATAAGTCCACTCATCGTTGTCGAGACTCATCCCAACCATGTGGTGTGCTAACTCTTGCTTGTAAAGCTCTCCATGGGACGAAAGGAGTGCCTTCAAAAGTAAACCCGATGTGGAAAACCTTTTTCAAAGTACTGGAGTTGATGGTGCGAGATCAAACTCCCGGTCGCGGACGCCTTGTTCACTCGAGCACCTCGTTCTTACGCTGCTGCGTTACCGTGGAAGTGTTCATCGCTTGGCAGATTGAAGTGTGGGGAAGGCATCAAATCGAGGCGAAGCCAGCGACCGGGATGGTGGGTGGATGGCGTACATGAGGTAGTGCTCTACAGTATACGCAGATCAAACCGCGTATAATCCGCGTATAATCCCACTTAATATGACGCTCACTGAACAGAATACCGGTTTCATCCCGGTAATTTGAATAGAATCGGTACATGTACTAGTGCATTTGACCCGTCATGAGCAGAGACCACCGTACGTCTTGTGTTCTTCTCTTCTCTAGCTCTTCTCTAACTGTGTCCTCTGTCTAATACAGGTTACAACGATCGTAGCGAGAGAAACCGCTCGAAGAAATCCTCCTCCAGCCGCAAGTCCAGCCGCAGAGACGAAGAGCGCTCGTCCCGCCACAAAAGCCACAAAAAATCGCACGACTCGAAACCGCCCAAAGGCAAGATCACAGAAGAGGACTATTTCCTGCGTCAGACGGAATTTCGTGTCTGGCTTGCACAGGCCAAGTACGTGGAGTTTTTTTTTTTTTTCAGAATTTAGATCTTGTTTGATCTAAATTGTTCTTAAATTTAGGTCCAAGTACGTCGATGATCTGTCAACGGATGAAGCTATGGAGCTGTTCACGGACCAATTCTGCAGGAAATGGAACCGAGGCAAGTTATCTTTAATGTTTTACGACGGAATTCCAGAATCTGTGGTGGAACAGACCAAAAGGACCCGTCACCGATGGGGTTTTGTGGCGAAATTAGGAGAAAAAGAGAAATTTGAACTGGCCACAGCCAAAGACTCAGTAGATGTGGCGACCAAGAAGGACAATTTGTTGACTTCTGGTAAGGAGAAGGTGAAGGGGCCAGTATTCGAGGAGGAAAAGAGTAGACGTCGTTATCAAGAAGATGAAGATGACAGGGAACAGGACAGAAAGAGACGAAAAATGAATCGTCGAAAGGAACGGGAGTACCGTGACGTCGTGATGGATGAACTGGCACCGAAACCTACTGGAAGAGAAGCGCAGATTGAAAAGCGACGTCAATTAGGGGACAAACTGCATGGAGCTGCTAGAGACCGAGAAGATGCACGTGACGGTCTTGATCTGAGTGAGGATTTCCTCATGGGCGGACGTGGTGATGACTTGAAGCGGAGAATGGAGCAGCGTGACTCAGCTCGACGTCGGAAATTGGAAGAGCAGGAGGAGAAACTGGCGGGGCTGAAGGTATAGTAAAGTGCGAGTTTTTTTGTAGATTGTTGTGGCTTTCTTACATGTAGTTTTCCTGTTTCTAGGCAAAGGAGAACGCGAGAATGGACAAGTTTCTGGAAGAAATGGGGCTCTCTGGGCCAAACGCTAATGGTGGTAAACCCATGAGAATTGCTCCACGTCAGTAGGTGTAAGTCCGTGGGTTTTCACTGGCTTTCGCTGGATGAGCCATCATCCAAATCGAAATGGATTTCTTCAGCATTGTTGTGTTGTTTTTTTTCCTGCAGATGTGTTGGTAATCATTCTTCTCGATTATTTTTCTGGCAATCGGTAGGGAAGATTATATTCCTTCTTCATTGTCTACTCACTAATAGCATACGCTTGTCCCATCGCCAGGATACTCCGGTATGAAGTTGTCGTGCATCCAGTTCATTTTTCAAGTTTTTTTTTTCTGCCAGCCACTCATGGGTGTAAGGGTTATCGTGCTCCTAGCGACTTTCGTCCTGTTCGTACAAGTCCAAGCTTTCTCAGTGCCTAAAGACCCACCCACGAGGTTCCTACGGGCTCCAGAGGATTATGAAGACGTTTTGGCTGAAGAGAGAGCGGGACTTTCAGTGTCAGCCATTGAAAAGGCCAAGGCTGCTGTTCGACCTAACATTTCCCCGGAGAAACTCGCGAGCTGGTTAAACAAGGGGAAATCTGTTGACGACGTCTTCGTGAGGCTGCAGCTGAATAAAGCTGGGGATAAAATCCTGGACAATCCTCAATTTGCCACTTGGTTGAGGTACACAGACGATTTCGTCAAGAAGAACCCGCAAACAGAGACCTCCGCTGTCTCGACGTTAACGACACATTTCGGTACTGAAGCTCTGACGAAGATGGTCCAAGCAGCAAAGAAAGTGGACGGAACGAAGACTATTGCTAACAAATTGGAGGCTGCTCAGTTGCAAACGTGGCTGTCCAGTGGGAAATCTGCTGATGGTATGTTCACCATTCTAAAACTTGATAAAGTGGGTGATTCACTGCTGGAGAGTCCGGTGTTCGACGTCTGGAACAAGTATCAGAAGATCTTCGCTCAAGAGAACCC
Source organism: Phytophthora meadii (assembly GCA_032432875.1). NCBI lineage: Eukaryota > Oomycota > Peronosporomycetes > Peronosporales > Peronosporaceae > Phytophthora > Phytophthora meadii. The sequence goes on along the minus strand of JAUMGV010000057.1, from coordinate 803,211 downwards.
TAGGGTGAGCAGGAGTTTGTATTTCACTCTGTCAACCTACTACGGTGATGACGCCCTGGCTAGGATCATCCAAACTGCGAAGAAGAATGGAGTCACAAGAGCTGAAGCAATCCAGTTAGAAACGGAACAAATTATCAGGTGGCAAGCTTCCAGGAAAACTCCAGACGACGTCTTCTCTCTTCTGAAGCTCAAAGGAGATAATGTCCTCACGTCTCCTCAATTCGCGTATTGGAATTCGTACTTGAATCTCTACAACAAGGAGCTACCCCACAAGAAAGTGAGTGTTTTGTCCGTTTTGACGTCAAGATACGGGGCCTGTGGGATATCCAGGGTGGTGGAGGCTGCGTTAAAGACCAAACGCTCGTCTACAGTAGCTAAAAGACTCCAAGCCGAGCAATTTCAGCGTTGGATGGCTAGTGGCAAGTCAGCGGACGACGTCTTTGTGCTGCTGAAACTAGATCGAGAGGAGAAGAAGCTGCTCGAAAGTCCTCTATTCACCACATTCACCAAGTTCACGAACAAGTTTAACCAACAGAATCCTGATAAACAGAGGACCGTGATCTCTGTATTGACAAAGCATTATGGGGACGATAAGATCGCGAGTATTCTCAGGCAGGCAGGAAGGTCCAAGCTCTCTACCGATTTGGAGATGGCGCTGTTACAACAGTGGATGACTAAGAAATTGGATCCTCAGGGTGTTTTCAAGATGCTTCGACTTGACCAGGCAGGAGACCACTTACTTTCCAACCCTCTCTTCACGATGTTCACGAAATTCACGGACTTTTACCATGCAAAATACCCGAGTGAAGCCTTGGCTACGTACACGATCGTCCGAGCTCATTATAATGATGCTCATGTGGCCAGAATGATCATGAAAGCGGAGACGAACCCGAGTTCTACGGCTGCTGCAAAGCGGATGGAAGCTGTGCTGTTCCACGAGTGGATGAGCTCTCCGGATGACGCCTTTAAAGCTCTGAGGCTGAGCCGACCGGGTACCCTTCGCCCAGGGAAGGAGCTACTGAACGACCCGCTGTTCAACTTTTGGGTGCGATTCCTGGATGATTTCAACAAAGTTTTCCCTGGGATGGTCGTACCGCGGACGCTGTGGACCACAACCTACACAAGTGAAGATATTGTGAAACTGGTGAAAAACGCTAAGAAGAATCCGAAGACGCGCGAATTGGGCACCAAATTGGAGATGGAGATGCTCCGGGAGTTTGTGTTTGACGGTAAAAAGCCAGAATTTGTCGCCAAGCTGCTGAGTGTGAAGAAGAAGAGCGATTCCAACTGGAAGTTGTGGGAGAAATACGTTCAAGAGTACAACAAGTACTATCATGTGGAAAGCACCACAGTGTAAGAGTTAGGTAAGAGAACTGAATGCTCTGACTTCGATGCAAACGCGTTTCGCGAACTCATAATCGTATGCATAACTGTACATTGTTGTCATTCTCTAGGCTCTCTTGGGCGGAGTCTATTATACCGGAAAAGCACCATCTTGTGTGTATAGATAGATACACAGTGAAGTCGGTTGCTTGAGGAAAGCACCTGAAGGTCACTCAGTATTCTGGGACCATCAACATCCTCCCTTTCGTAGCCAAGACCAAACTTGATTACGATCAGGGATGATTTAGTACAGAATCACTTGTACTAGTATTAAACTACATGTACCATGCCACTGTGTCGGTGGCAGAAACGATAGCAACAGCCAATAGTACAAGATAATGAACGCGCATGACGGATGGCTGTTGGTGTCTATGTGGAATTGAGAAGTGAGGGAGTGCGCGAGTATTATCAACCTACTGACAGACTTGGTGATTGTCACTCACGCATTAATGAGATCAAACAGCGATGGGAATTTTTGCCAGGTGTTGAAAAGGAAACAGATCCGCATTGGAATATTATTGTGAAAGGTTTCATTCTGAATGTACGCTGGTAACTGGTTCGTGCTTGAATTTGTCCTCTTCAAACAAGAACTGGAAACAGCAACTAGACCAATCATCATGTCAACGTTGATGTACGGTAACAGCTGCCACGCATGTTAATACCGGTACTTGCTCATATTCATTCAGTTGTGAGACCGATGAAACCTGCAGCACTACAGCCTGTAGACTGCACTACTACGTCTAGTGACACCACACTCCTTTCAGTACTATTGTACCATGCTTCTGCGACTTCATGTAGTTCATAATGCGTTATTGCTTTATCAAGTATTTCGAAGTACCAGTACCAGTATTATATGACTTTAATACTGTAAAAACATTTTGTCTGAATACAATCGCGGGATCGAACCTCGAGCAGAAAAACAGCACGAAAGACTGTCGATCTCGTATACATTTTACTGGTATTCCAATGCGGATCTGTTTCCTTTTCAACACCTGGCAAAAATTCCCATCGCTGTTTGATCTCATTAATGCGTGAGTGACAATCACCAAGTCTGTCAGTAGGTTGATAATACTCGCGCACTCCCTCACTTCTCAATTCCACATAGACACCAACAGCCATCCGTCATGCGCGTTCATTATCTTGTACTATTGGCTGTTGCTATCGTTTCTGCCACCGACACAGTGGCAGCCCGATCCCTGCCAGAGGAGCAGAACGTCTCGAGGTTCCTTCGGACTCACAAGACAACGAAGACCAACAGCGAGGAGAGAGTAAATCTCTTGGGGTTCGATATCAAAATCGGCTTGCTGGACGACATGATTGAGAAAGCGAAGCTGAGCCCGACGTTCAAAGAGCTTTTAAACAGCAATGGAAACGCCGAGAAGGCGTTCAAAGCGTTCCAAGTGGATGACGTGGTCGACGACGTGTTCCAGAGTGCGCAGTGGAAAGAGTGGGCCGAATACGTGAAATACGTCGCTGTCAAAAAGGGCGAAAACGTAGATGAAGAGCTGGCCAGGGCCATGTCGGTGGCGTACAAGCCCGACGGATTATCCAAGCTGCTGGCCACGGCAGCAAATAACCCGAATTCCAAGGACATCGCATTGGTGATTGAGAATGCTCAGCAGAGTCGCTGGATCAAGGGGAAATTCACTCCCGAAGCGATTTTCAAAACCCTGAACCTGCACAAAGCAGAAGATATCTTCGACACCCCCCAGTTCGCAACATGGACCAATTTCCTCAAGGCGTACAACAAGGAGAACAAGAAGGCAATCACAGAGTTCAACGTACTTTCGTCCGTTTACGGAGACCTAAAGCTCGCCAAAATGCTAGGATCTGCTAATGACGGCCCATACGCCCAGACGATGAAGAAAGAGCTAGTGCAGAGCTGGATAGACGACGCCACGCACCCGATCAACATGTTCGCCAGACTGAAGCTAAACGAAGTCGACGATCTCCTCACGAATCCGGTGTTGAACATGTGGGTACGATACATGAAAGAATTCAACGAATTGTACCCGAAGCAGGGGACAACAATGATCAAGACGTTCACTCAGAGTTATGGAGACGAGAAGGTCGCGCTGATGATCCTGGAGGCGTCCAAGTCCAGTGACGATAAGGTGGTGGAGTTCGCAAAGAATTTGCAGACTGCGCAGATCAATCAGTGGATGGTGGACAAGAAGACTCCGAAGGAGATGCTCACGGTCTTGGGGATCAACTCACAGACGTTGAGCGAGAACCCTCTGGGCAGTGTCTGGCGCGCGTACAACAAGGAATACACTAAGAAGATGGCAGACGGAGACTTTGCATTCCAACCGTAGGTAGAAAAAACTATAGATTCCAAAACTGTTTTACATGAATTCTATGTACAAAATCGTCCTACACTGCTGTGGCAGCCCACAAATCTCGCGGTGTAACACTCTCGACTGGTGGCTCTTTCCACCGTTCCCAATTCAATTCGACTTGCGTAAGTTTCAAAGAATTCACTGCCGCACGTAGCTTCCCGATGATGATTGTACTTGCTGTGATTCCAAAGTGCTTCATGAGAGCGTCGCTATCTGGCGGCACCTGCATCATGCGGTCCATCACAAATTCGAGCATCAACTGGAAACGAGAAACTGCAACGCCGTCGAGAGGGACTTGTCCGATAGAGTGCACGATCGTTTCCAGAAATGCCGAAAAGCAGGTTATAAACTCTCGAAAAACCGATTCCACAGTCTCCAGACGCTTTTGTTTCATCGACAGCAACTCACATGAAGCAAAAACGCCTAACGATGACTCCAGAGCCTTGAGGTTCGATGAGATCACACGCCAGACGAGATCCCACATCACCAACGCTGAAAGCCTCAACGGAGACGTGTCATTAGTCAAATCACCCGCTGCCACCGCTTTCTGGAACGACCCAGCAAAATCCGACAAAGCACGCGAGAGAGTTGAAACCTGGGCTTCCCACTCGACAAGACTTGGGTTTTTCTGTCCTTGGTTTGCACTTTTTGCGATCCCAGCACTCAATCGCCTCAGGTCTCTATAGCGCTGCTCTTCGAGATCTGTCTGCGGCTCTTCCGTGGCCTTAGAAGGAAGAGCAGCACTTGCAACCTTCGAAGCAGAGCCCAGATCCTTGAGAATACTCTTGTTCCGGAAAGCTACACGCTTCACGAACTCGGTCTGGGAACTCTTCGGTACCAGAGTTTTCAGTGTATTGCGTGTACGCTGAAGCGCAACGGCGACGATCGAATCGGTCAGTGTCGGGTGCGACGATGGAGGCAGGAACGGAGGGACTGCTACACTTACACGCTCTTCTCCGAGCTGAAGGGCTTCCTGTAACGCTACCATGACGGTGGAGTTTGCCTCATGATGGGTCTTGGAGGTTAAAAGTACTTGGAACGATGCGCGAGCAGCAAACGCAGCGTCTTGGCTTAGAGGTGAAGCTGATGTCAATCCGCAATCAGATGCACACCGTCCAACTAGCAAGTCAGCTCGCGGGGAGACAATGTGAGCTATGACGTGTTCACACACGTCCGTCGTCACAGTTCCAACCACAAATTCCACCACCGCCTTCAACTTAGGGTGCACCTTAAATACAGCTTCGGACAGTTTGTCGTTCTCCTCCTGTACTGGCGGGAAGTTGAAGGGGGAGGCAGTGGATACTTTTACTCCTGGACTTGAATCCTGAGGCACAGCTAATGAAGGAGCAGACTCAACACCACGATCATCTTCAATGACGACTTGCAACGGTCGGAGCTTGCGGATTGGTGTCACTGGTTGTCCTGCCACTACCAAACCAGAGGAGCCAATGGAGAGTTTCCTACGTGGTGTTGGCTGTGCGCGGGTCTGAAGAAAGCCACGTAAATCGTCCAGCTCACTCACGCAGCTCTGGACGAACACTTGGCTGTATAGGAACGGGAGTTGATCTTCTCCGGTAGCTACATGTTCACCTGCAAGAGTCTCACGAATCTCCACCGAGGGAAGCAAGTCTGTAGACTGGTAGTCACAACCGCCTTCCAGGCGCAACACTCGAAAGATCCGTTCGATCTGCATCGCAATGTATAGCCCCGTCTCTCCTAGAGAATTCAAGCGCGGAGAACGGTACAAGAGCTCCAGTAAAGTCACTAACTGCTTAAAGTACGTCGTCCCCATCGATAGTCGGTCGAGTGACAGCATAGAAAGATAGTCACACAGCCACGGGATACACTTGGAGATGGAAGAATTCAAGATGCTGGCCTCCAGTAATTGCATGACGTCCAGACTAGAATCGCGAGCCACTTCCAGTGTGCTGATCCCTTCTCGCTCTACCGCTTTGAACACTGCGTTGTGAGCAGATAGGCCGCGGATTGAGGACGTCACTTGCCACTGAGGGGAGAAGCGAAGATACCCGAGGAATTTGGCCACCACTTTGAGTCTCAACACAACTTCCGTGAAATCCTTGCGAGCGTCAGAAGAGGGAGAGATTGAGTCTCGAATAGCATAAAACTGCCGCTCCAACTGATGTTTGACCAGCTCAGAGAACTCGTAGCTATCGCAGCTATGCAGGAAGTGGAAGAAGAAAAGCTGGTTGTCCGTAAAATAAGCCTTCATGCGATCAAGAGTAGCAGTAAACTTCTTGGTGGCGTCGTCCTCGTTCGAAGTTTTCACTGGTTGTCGATTCTTTCGCACTGAATTATTGTTTCCTTTACCATTGACCCTGTTCCCATTGTTAGATCCACTGTTGTGCGACTGAGGAGCTTTGTTCGACGGTTTTTGGCTCGAAAAACGTCGATGCAGCTTCAGCAATCGGTCAGGCTTGTCTTTCATAATCTTTAGCACCAGATCTTTGTCGCTCTCGCCAAAAGGATTCGAACCAACCTGAACCAGCTCCTGCACGAAGAATTTGGCAAACCACCACCTGTTCTCCAGTGAAACCTCCGCTAGAAGCCCCCGAGCAGCAACAATTGCTGCAGCTGCCACACTGGCATTCTCGATGCCTACCAAACTGTGTTGTTTCTGCTGGAACTTCCTTAGTAAGCTCAGAAAACCGTCTCGAACCTTCTCACGGTTGGTGTACAGGAGAGACTCAGTAGACGTTCGGAAGTGCAAGCGAGAGTCTGTTTCCTCGTTGAACGGGATGGTGAAATCTCGCACGGCACTTGCTTTCATTTCGACCGGCAATTGGCAGCCAATACGGGCACTTTCAGCCACACGTAGCTCCTCGCGTCGACGAGACTCGTAATCCAGTCGCTCCAGCATGTCCTGGCAGATACCCTCGGCATCACGTAAGCTGTGCTTTACTAGCTCCAGCAGTTCTGTACCTAGATGAGCGACCACCGATTCAATCTCGTTAAACACAGTTTCAGCAAACTCAAGGCAGTGAGAGCGCCAACATAACTCCGATATCGCTCCGCAGGGAGATTCCGCTGACGTTTGACCGGAAGATTCCGGTTGAGAGTCATCTTGGTTGCAAGACTTGCAATCTGCTCGGTACAGTAAGCTGATGAGGACTTGCAGTTCCGTGCACGTGTTCTTGACAAACTTCTCCTTGATCAGGAATCCGTACAACTTGGCTGCCTGCTTGTTCGTCTGATAGTCAGCAGAGTCCGTCCTTTTCTCAGAATGCTGTTTCTTCATCGCTGGAGCTATGGGGTCTTCCTGCTGGTTTGAAACCAATTTCTTCTTGGGTTGCAAGTACCTTTCCTGGTTCGATGACTTTTTCCTGACTTGAACTCGTTGAGCTTCCGAGGTTTCTCCACTAATTTTCTTCTTTTTGGGCACCATTTGCATGACGGTTGGTGGAGTTTTCAGAGCCTCCGAATTAGAGGCACCCCACACTGTTGGTGCGTTACTCCCCGGCAGATCTTGCCCCCAAGCCGACGACTTGGATTCGGGACTTGAATTACGCATCATTCGCTTCTCCAAAAGGGACCTTTTGGCCCAAGCAGGGGGTCTCGTGCTCTCCGAGGACCCCAAAGCTGGAAATGGAATGGCTACAGGCACTGGTCGAGCCACCACTGTTGAATCTTTAGGAGTCAGCAATGTTGTAGTGATTCTGCGCTTTGTAGACTTGGCTGCAGCAGTAGGAGCTGACAGTTGTGGGAACTCATCGTCGAAAGTGGCTACTGTAGCCATGTCACTCAAACTCGATTCTTGGGCTGTAGTTGTCGAGATATCGTCGGAAACGCGGGAATCTGCATGAACCTGTACTTGTCGATGCAGAAAGTCCAGAAATACATGCGCGAAGTCGTCCACGCGCACACGTTGGGCCTTTTCTCCAAGTTGCAACGAGATGGATACATTTGAAATCTGAGTTTCCGGGCGAGCATGCAGCCCAGAGGCGTCGGCACAGTGAAATTTGCGTATATTCGTCTCAACCTCAAGCAGCTCCGCGTCTGAGAAACCTCGCACGGCGGCCCAGAGCTGCGCGTCGGCGTCATCCGCGTCCGAGCGGCACTCGGCCATTTTCCCGCGTCTTTTGGCTTGAAAAGTGGCGGGGACATTGTGATTGGCTGAAACAGCTGGGCGAAAAGGCACATGTACCCAGTAAATGGTACATGTGTGTACAAGTCTCCAGTCTCAAGTCACTCGAAGCGAATACCGTACGATGACAGCAAAAGGAAGCATGCAGGCCACAATATTGCTGTATGCTCTGGCATTACCACTTCGATTGAACATGTCTGAATAGCAAGATATCTTGGGGTGAGTTGAACAGGACATGGTAGTGATACCGGATAACACAGTGCTGCACCGCATTAGAAGTTTCATGTCAGCAACTACATGTACAGGCAACGATAACGTTCGTTTCGATGGGTGAAAGCACAGCACTGGCAATTATCCAAATATATAATTGTGTCCGTTCCGGTGGAAAGTAGCTTTTCGCACCAAGATCGGATCCACTCAGCGTGATGGAAGGCAGCGTTGGCTTGTCGAGCTCGACGGCACGCACTGAATTTCGTGCGTGGGGGCGAAAGCGAAGCCAAGAAGTCGATCGTGGCGTGAGACCGACGTCGTAAGATCGCTATGAACAGAGAGCCGGAAGATGCGCATAACATGGCTTCTAACCTCCCGTTTAAGTTGCTTTAAATAATAGAACGACAATGCTACATCTGCGGACGACGACAGCACCTATTGATGCCGGGCTGTCGCACAGTGCGACTGCACTACATGTACTACGACTTGAACGAGTGTTGCTACATACAGTTGTGCTGAAGTGGGAGATCGGTGATGAAGTCGTTCTGCGTTTCAATTTTGCTCGGATGCTGAACCGAAACTCATGTCCATTAGACCGCAACTTAAGCGAGGGCTGGCTTTGTGTTTAGGGCTCTTCAGTTTCTGGGCTGTCTGCTCTGATTGGTCGAACGTCAGCGAGTCAGAAACGAGTCGCAGTGGAAAGGAGGCGCAAATAGGAGACCAGCTGTTGTCGTTGGCTCTGTTCCCCCTCCCGCACTCGCCCTCACAACCAAACAGGCGTTGGCATTTCGAGTGCGGAATCGACCATCACTCCTGCAGCCAAGGGCAAGGAGCATCTCGAGTGAGGCAGCGACCAACACTCCTGCATTCCGCACTACAGTACCTACCCGGCAATGGCTACGACGCCCGGCGGCAAGATGGATCGGCGCCGCGCCGGCTCCAACTACTTCCAGCTGGACGCGGACCGTAAGCGCAACACGTCCAACAACCGCAGCAACTACGGGGATGGGCGCGGCACCTTTGGCGATCGACTGAGTATGATGGACGTGCTTCCTCCTAACACGCAGGGCGGCAACCAGATGCGCGGTGGAGGCCTCCAGGGCGACTTTGCGGACGAAGTTTCGATCGATTTCTGCTGTGAAGTGCTCTACAACAAGTTTGGCTTCCAGTCTGGCAGTGTGGACAACCAGAGAGAGCACGTGCTGCTGCTGTTGGCCAATTCCAAGGCTCGAGCTAAACCCCAGGACCCGCCTGGACACCATGTCGTTACGTTGCACAAGAAGCTCATGAGCAACTACACGGATTGGTGCCAGTTCATTGGTGTGCCGAGCACCACGTACTGTGGACAACCGCAGGGAGATCTCAAGAACCCGCTGCACATGGACATTATGCTCTTTTTGCTGCTGTGGGGAGAAGCTGGTAACTTGAGACACATGCCCGAGTGTCTGTGTTACATTTATCACCAGGGGCTGAACATGCTCAATCAGGACTTCCTCGGACAGCAGAAGGTGCCTGAAGGATGGTATTTACGACAGGTGGTGCGTCCGATCTGGAAAGAAGCATCAAACATGCAGAGGAAGAACAGTCTCGGCAAAAACTTGGAGCACACGCAAGTGCGTAACTACGATGATATTAACGAGTACTTCTGGAAAAAGTACTGTCTTAATATTGACATCACGCACATTGGAGAGGAGCTAACCAAGAAACACACCAAGACCTACTACGAACACCGTAGTATCTTTACGCTCGTGCTGAACTACTACCGCATTTTCCAGTTCAACATGATGTTCATGATGGTGCTCATGGCCATCGCATTCATCTCCGCCATCTCACCTAGTGGCGGACAGCAGTGGTTTGCTCAGTTCGAATCGATGGGAGAAGTCGTGGAGCCATATCAGAAACAGGACGTCAAGCTCACCTACGTGGGTATTGTGTTCGCACTTTCGTCAATGGGATTCTGTAAGACTGTGTTGGAAGCCTGCCATGGTTGGCACTTGCTCACCGCTAGTGAATCGTCCGAGACGTCCTCACGTTCGTTTAACTACGGTGGTGCTCTTGTGGTTCGTATGCTCTGGAATGGTGCATTTGCCGGAATCTTTGGTTTGATGATCTACACGCCGCTGATTACGAGCAAGAACACTGAGCTCCTCGACAAGGCAGCCCCGGCCTCTGTTGCCTATATTCTGCCAGGTGCACTGATCATCGTCGTGCAGGCGTTTTCCCCTACGATGATTACAAAAACATTTGCGGCCAAGTTCATCCGTGAGGGTGAGACGTGTTACGTGGGCCGGAACATGGCTCCTCCGTTGAGTTACCAGATGAAGTACATTACCTATTGGTTGATTCTTTGGGGTCTGAAGGCATTCATCTCGTACTTCATTTTGGTTCGCCCATTGGTTCTCCCATCGCTTGCCATCTACGAAATGGAGCTGGAGTACGGAAGTAACGTCGTGTCGTTCCACAACTTCGGTGTGATCGCGGCGCTGTGGCTCCCTGTGATTTTCATTTTCAACTACGACACCCAAATTTACTTTACCGTGTTCCAGGCTACGCTTGGTGGTATTCAGGGTCTGATCATGAAGACCGGTGAAATCCATGGCATTAAGGAGATTACCAAGGCATTCCGTGTCGCGCCCCAGCTGTTCGATCAGAAGGTGGTCACCAACCTAGCTCGCTCGAACGATGCTGCCGCTGATGGTTCCGCCGCAGCATATCAATCTCAAATGATGCTGCGTTTCGTGGTCGTCTGGAATGAAATTGTAAACTCGTTCCGCGAGGGTGACCTGGTAGACGACAAGGAGGCAGCTATCTTGCAATACGACATTCAGAGCTCAGGCGACGTTTTCGAGCCCGTGTTCCTGTCGGCCGGTAAGTTGGTGGAAGCTCTCGAGTACACGGTGAAGCTGGCTAAGGAAGGAAAAGGCGATTCGCAGCTGCAGGTGTACATGGTGCAGAAGGACTGTCTGTCTGCTGTTCGCAGCTTCTTCACTGCAAGCATGTATGTGATGGAGGCTCTGCTCGGAAGTGATGACGCCGACATTCTCGACGCGCTTCGTCAAATGGAGACAATTGCTGCCAACGGTAGCTTCATGAGCACTTTCGACGCAAAGAGTCTAGTGCAGTTGCGCACGGTATCGATGGAGTTCTTGGAGGCTGTGATGGACTTGCCTGACCCGGATGCTCAATCATCGCACCTGACGACGTCACGCGTGCACACCATGGGTGTTGTGCGTAACTTCGTGACTAAAATGGAGAACCTGCTTAACGCCGTTCGTATCTTCGCAAACCGCCCTGAACTTGCTGCAAAGTTTAGCAACTCCAAGTTTTGCTCTAGTGCAAATGGCTACGTCTTTGCTGCTCGTGGCTTGGTGAATCTGTTCCACAACGACACGGCTATGGGTGCCGCTACACGCGCGTACTTGCTGATGTCGCTTGAAAAGGCTGATGCTATGCCTCGCGTGCCTGAGGCTCAGCGACGTCTTGGTTTCTTCATGAAGTCACTTGTGATGGACATCCCGCAGCTGACATCGGTCAAGGAAATGCACTCATTCTCCGTTGTGACGCCGTTCTACAGTGAAAGTGTGCTGATCTCTCTGTCAGAGCTAAACGACCCACTGGTGAACCACCCTGTCTTCCAGAAGGTGGAAGAGAAGGGCAAGAATATTACCATTCTAAAGTACCTGATCACGATCCACCCTGAGGAGTGGGAAAACTTCTTAGAACGAATTGATGTGAGCACTGCAGAAGAAGCCCAGGCAAACTACCCGCTAGAAATTCGTCTATGGGCTTCGTACCGTGGTCAGACATTGGCCCGTACAGTTCAGGGTATGATGCTTTATGAGGATGCCATCAAGATTCTGCACTGGCTGGAAATTGGTTCGAGTCCCGGCAAGACTGCCGAGCAGAAGCAGGCCCAGCTTGAGGACATGGTACGCCTCAAATTCTCGTACATTTGTGCTTGTCAGGTGTACGGAAAGCATCGTGCAGAAAACAAGCCCCAGGCCGACGATATTGACTACCTACTGAAGACGTACCCTAACTTGCGTGTAGCTTACGTCGACACCATCGCGAGCGAAGGTGGAAAGCAGTTTGATACCGTGCTTATCAAGAGTGAAGGCAACGAAATTGCCGAAGTGTACCGTTATGAACTGCCTGGCGACCCGATTCTTGGCGAAGGTAAACCAGAGAACCAGAACAACGCTCTTCCGTTTACCCGAGGCGAATACCTGCAGACTATTGATATGAACCAGCAGCACTATTTCGAGGAGTGTCTGAAGATGCCACAGCTTCTCGTGACCGCTGACCTGCATCCTTCCAAGAAGCCTGTCTCGATTATTGGTATGCGTGAACACATTTTCACGGGTAACGCTTCGTCTTTGTCGAAGTTTAAGTCGTGGCAAGAGCTTGTGTTCGTGACGCTGTCACAGCGTGTGCTGGCTGATCCACTGTACGTGCGTATGCACTACGGTCACCCTGATATTTTCGACAAGATCATTGCCATGCCTCGTGGCGGTGTGTCCAAGGCTTCTAAGGGCATTAACTTGTCTGAGGATGTGTTCGCTGGTTTCAACTCTACTCTTCGTGGCGGTGTGGTGACGCACGTGGAGTTCATGCAATGTGGCAAGGGTCGTGATGTGGCTCTTTCACAGATTTCCATGTTCGAAGGTAAGCTGGCAAATGGTGCCGGTGAAACCTCTCTGGCGCGTGAGGCTCACCGCATGGGCCAGTTCATGGACTTCTTCCGTCTGAACTCGATGTACTACTCGCACACGGGGTTCTATTTCGCTACCTGGATGACTATTGTGACAACTTTCGTGTACATGTACTGCAAGGTGTACCTGGCTTTGGCTGGTGTTCAGCAGCAAATTGTTTACGACATGAACTCGACTGCTGTCATCACGAGCAATATCGCTAACAACTTCGACGAGCGTGTATTCACGGACCTGAAGGCTGTGCTGAACACACAGTTCTATATCCAAGCTGGTACCTTTTTGATGCTTCCGCTGATGTGTGTGTACTTCGGTGAAGGTGGTTTTGTGCGCGGCATGACGCGGTTCATCGATATGATTATCACACTTGGTCCTGCCTTCTTCGTGTTCCAGGTCGGTACGACGATGCACTACTTCGATAACAATATTGTACACGGTGGTGCCAAGTACCAGGCTACGGGTCGTGGTTTCAAGATTTCTCGTGAAACGCTGGTGCTGTTGTACAAAGCTTACGCAAGTTCACACTATCGAAAGGCTTGGGAGCTGATCGGTTTGTGTTTAGTGTACCTGGTGTTCGGTAACTTTTACATCTGTCAGACTGATGCGTCCGCCAACGACAACACATTTGCATCCGATTACTGTGACACTGCTCAGGCATACGGTGTGCAAACGTTCTCCGTGTGGTTCATTTCGATTCTGTGGGTGGTCGGCCCATTCATGTTTAACAGTGACGGTCTCGACTTGAGGAAAACGAAGGTGGATATCCAACAGTGGTGCATGTGGATGTTTGCTCCAGAAGATTACAAGGATGATGATCCGGCAAACAAGGGTGGCTGGGTTGGCTGGTGGAAGGGAGATCTCGAGCAGCTTCACAACTCGAACATGATTTCACGTGTCACAGTTATTCTTCGCGAATGCCGTCACTTCCTGCTAATGTTTTACGTGGCCACACTAGAGACGTCTGATGTCATGTACGTTGCGTACTCGTTCGGCGCTGCTGTGGCGACAATTATTCTTCTCGGTTTTTTCCACGGTATTGGTGTGGGCATGCGTTCTATGAGCCCCGTGACCCGCGCTGTTATCTACTTCGGCACTATGGCGTCCTTGGTGACGGCATACTTTCTCGCTACGTGGATCGTGATGGACTGGACTTTTAAATACTCTATCTCACTGTTCTTCGCGTACGTGGCTGCTCTATACGGCATCAACGAGTGCTTCCGCATGTGGAGCTTCCCACATTCTTCCATCGCAGGCATCGCTGTGTTCCAGCAGCTCCAGTTCCTGTTCGACTTCATCTTCTGCACAGGAATGATTATTCCGCTGGTAGTTTTGTCCTGCATTCCGTTCTTAAACGTTATCCAGACGCGTATGATGTACAACGAAGGTTTCTCGAAAGTCATGTCTGCTTCGTCCCAGTACGCATTCTCACTTGCTGCCTTCATGGGAGTTCTCGGAGGTGTTGGAGTTGGTTGGCTGTTTAACCTGCTGTCGACACTGGAGCAGTCAGCAAGTTTTGCCAGTTATGTCGTGACGTACGATGGCGTTCTAAGTGGAAATGTCGGCGACGGTACTACAACGTACATGCTATATGGTGCCTGTGTCGTGGGCACGATCATCTCTGGCTTCTTAAACTACTTCCTAGGCCGCCGCCTGTCTATCGTGGCTGGTGGTCTCTTTAGCACTCTCGGTATGGTAGCTGTCAGTGCCAACGATGATCTCCGTTCGACACTACTGATGCCTGGCATCGGTCTTCTTGGTGCGTCCTGTGGCATCCTGCTTCCGTCGCTGGCGATTTATATCTTTGAAATTTCCACCAAGGAAATGCGTGGTAAGGCTATCCTACTTCTGGGCATGGGCTTCATCGCTGGTAGCTTGCTAGGTGGTATTTTCGCGACGGTGAACCAGTTAGGATGGATCTGGCAGACATTTGCTGCTTGTATCGTCATCGCTTTGGTAACCCCAGTTGTCAACGTGTTCCCTGAAAGCCCCTACTGGGTTCTGGAGCGCAAGGGTTGGGATGCGTGTGAGGCCTGCTTGGTCATTCTACGCCGTAAACCTGATGTGCACGAAGAGCTCAAGATTATGCGTGAAGAGGAAACCGCTGATGAGGGAGGTGCTGGTGCTTTCAAGTTCCTTATCGGCCTGTTCCTGATGCTCGTGACTTCGTTGACAACGGGCTTCTTGAACGCCTTCGTTAGCTACAAGGGTGCCAGCGAGTACACTGATCAAGATAAGCTTTTCGTGAACGCTATGGCATTGCAGATTTCCGGTGCTGTAATTGCCTTCTTCTTTATTGACAAGCTGGACCACAAGTCGGTGCTCTTTGGAACGCTGATTCCGATCGCGATTTGCGCTGGTGTGCTGGGCTTCAACGAGACGTCTGATTTCTTGGGCGATTCCGAGGGCTCTGGTCTGTACATCAGTCTGGTTGTGATGCTCATGTACTTTTTCATGGGACTTGGTACGAGCTCTGCTCCTTGGTCAGCTTGCGTCGGCATGTTCACCACTAGTGGCCGCGCCTCGTCAACTACCGTGCTGTTTGCCATTTTCTTCTTGGCAGACTTGGGCTACGTTTACATGCACACACACGACTCCATGATGGAAAACGAGTACTTCTATCTGTACGGAATTGCAGGTTTCAGTGTCATCGCGCTGGTCCTGCTATTGGGCGCAGGTACCAAGAAGAATGGTGTCATCTGCACGAAATCAGAAGCACAGAAGGACCGCGATCGCATTGCTCGCATGCGTGCCGAGCGCGCAAGCCGCAACACAAGGACTCCGGGTACTGCTCGCCAACGCAACATGAGCCGTGTGCGGTCCAAGTCCAATGCAGGCGGCCAACGGGGCAATGCTACTCCTGGCAACTACCAGATGTACGAAACACCCGCCAATGCCGCACCGCCGCTCATGCACGCGCGCGCTTAGAGGGACTATCACACGCACAACGTAGCGTGACTTGAAGCTGTCCATAGCCTCGTTCGTTTTGTACATTCATTTTTGCCTCAATACAGACTTACGTGAAGTTTAATATGGTACACTAACTACAGCATTTAGTGTTAATAACACTATTCATGAGGCCATGCTCTGAGATTATGCACTGAAATTAGTGTTAATAACGCTAATTAAAAACTAACACTATCTGTGGTACAAACAATTAGTGTTAGCGAACGTATAAATAAGAAGGAATTCTTATACAATAGCCTCTAGCCGCTCTCCAGACAGGGTTTGCGTCTGAGCCTGTGCTAGTGTAAGATCTTTAGACGGTTGTAGTTGTGCTGGGCCAGCATCTTCAACCGGTTTGCCTTGAAAATGATCATAATGATCTGCAATGATGAACTGAAGCTCTTCACTTAGCTGATCAATTCTCCACTTGCCATTTACGGTAGCAAGACCACAACGCACCATCGCCTTTTGCGCGTACGTGATGTTGCCCTTTTTGGTTCGCTGCAGGTTCACATCTTCAACGGCATCAGCTGCGAGGTTCAAGAAGAAGGATTTACCCGGGTTCCGCAGAGCGCCCGACCAAGAACCGTCACTCCGAATATCATTCTGCCACTCATTTGCTCTGATCATCTCCACCTTCTTTGCTTCCCAACGCTTAGTCCAGGCGTCTTTTATCTTGGAGATGACGAATGAATCTGCTGGCTGAACCAAATGAGTCGCGTTGGCTGGGAAGAAGCGAATCTCCGCGTTAAGACGAGTAAGTTGCTGCTTTGCGTCGTCCGAAAGGCTATGGCCGCTGTAGTTATCAGCCCAGATAATCATTTTCTGCTCTCTCGGTAGTCTCCGTAGAATCCGAGCTTCACCGAGCCATTGAGCAAAAACCTTCGACTTGGAGAATGTTAGGAAGTGTTTGAGCTGCATATGCATTGGTCTGAGCTTCTACCTAAAATAGTGTTAGTTTTTCTTGCCTTTCAGAGCCCACACAAATTAGTGTTAATAACACTATATAAAAACTAACACTATTCATCCACTAACACTAAATGCTGTTGTTAGTGTAGTTTCTTGTTTACTTGTTATGTGCTAGGACATCTCCATAGATCTGATCTGCAGTCGACTGCAAAGCTAGCAACGTTGCAGCTAGATCTTTACGTCTCGAGGATATCTCACCACTTTCACAATTTAAGATGATGTCTGTCACTTCACCCCTGAAGTCTGCAATGGTTGTTCGAGTAGAAGTTCCACATTGGAAATAGCACTGAGTGAACTCGACCTGCTCCCGTTGGCAGTCGATTTTAGCATCACTTCGAAGAAGCTCTTCAACAACGGCTGGAAGCTTCTTGTCTTCCTCGATTGAGGAGTTCGGACAGATTTGACTCGCATCCAAGTCACTACAGAAGCTGTCGACAGATTCAACCTCTTGTTCAATCAACGTGGAAGCATACGGACATGCCACAACACCACTGGGCGATTCCTTCTCACCACTGGGCTCAGACCACGCTGCAATTTGATCCGTAAGCGGCAGTATGGACGACGTCAAATTGGCGACAGGATTGGAAACCGAACTTGTTGCAGTGAAATAATCCGCTACAACGGCAAATTCTGCCTTGGACGGATGCAGATCGGTCATGCGTTGAGCTTCTAACGCACACATTGGACAGCATGGCACAATTGACCAGGGTCGACTGCAACCGAGAAACACTCGCTTGTCCTTGGCTCGACACTTGGAGCAGATCGGCAATCCACAAACCTGACAGCTACGGAGACGAATCCCGAAGAAACCACTGCTACCGCGCTTCATGCACACGACACAGACTGCTTTCTTCCTCGGAGGTGGCAATTGAGCTAAATCTTCTTCAACTTGAGCCCTCGAAGTTGTCCGACGAGCTAACACCGTGAGCTTTTTGGCATCTGCACAATTCACGAGCTTCCGTAACCCACCGATAAACGCCGACGTCGTGCACGGAGCCAAGACTTTTGGGAATAAATTCCCATCCGACATATCAAATACACCACGTGCCAAGACGCTCACAAAACCCGGTGTCGTCTCGCGAAAGATGCACGTGAAGAAGACTTTACCCCGAACAACATTGGTCTCAAATGGGGGACACTCGGATACGTCTACTGAGTGCAGAAAGAGATAGCCGTATTTGTTCCCACAACGGTCGACATCGATGCCCATCGCCTGCAGACAGCAGAGATCTCTAGGAGCTCCTATTGACCTGGCAGCGTATAACCACTTGAGACCGAAGTAGTGCAATGGATCATTCACTTTTGCCAGCTCGAGGTTCCGCAGAATAACACCGTCCGTCTTCGGTAGCAAAAATGACAATGTAGTTCGGGTCTCCTCGTCCGTCGTACCAGCGAATCCATACAGCATGTCTTCAATAGTCCCAGGGATGTTCCCCATTGCAACGACACTTGGTTGTCCATTGGCAACAGCCCCAATAGCTTGAGGGAAGTCTTCTTCTGCGGCGAGTTCAGCCGTCGATCGTCCTCGATGATGTCGTCGAAAGAGTTGAAGACCATCGAATGACCGAACGGACTTCCAGTCCCGCGGACTCAAACTTGGTAGACCGTTGGCGAGTCTTTCATTGCAGCACTTCTCATCCGATAGAATAGCTTCCAGCCGTTGACAAACCAGATCTCGATACTCTTGGGTCTGCTCCTTGGATACGTTAACATCGGGAAAGTATCCTTTGGGAAGTGGAAACGAGATTTTATCTTGGTTGATCGAGATTCGAGCACCCGAGAACGTCTCCTCCATCGACGCCATCGTACCATTTCGAAACTGTTGAAGAGCTGTCAATACCAACGGAAACGTGGGGACGATAGACGTCGTAGATAATTGACACTTCTGGGTAACAGTGAGCAACGTCACAACTTCCAGCATTTCTTTTGCGCCGATGCCCGCAAACTCCCACTCACGAGAATTTCACCGCACGCCACGCGTTGCGTTCGCCTTCCTCTACCTTTTCTCGAAAACATTGACGATTGCCTGGAGAAAATCAAATAATTACTCCACCGTGTTGAATCGTAAGGAGTTGAGTATGCTACAATTTCTCGTCCTGGTCGAAGCCCGAGGACATGGGACTATAGAAGACGTAATACCCGTCAGATTCATCGAAGCCCGCAGTGAAGCGGGGTTTCTCCGCATCATCGTCACTCAGTTCCATGATGCTGTCCTTGGACGAGACTTCGACACTAGCGGAGCTCTCATCGAGTGACGAGGTCGTCGTCCTGTTCAGGGACGAATTCAATTCAGCCAAAGTCAACAACGGGTCTGGCCGATGCTTCTTCCAGTCGTCGAATGCGATGTTATAGTCCTTTGGGGGTGCCGACCACGCAATTGGGGAACTCAACACCGTCGTGTCTTCCGATTGAGGATCGGATAATAGTAGCGAATCCATGAAATAATCCGCCACAACGGCGTACTCGGGTACGGCCGGCTGCATCCCTGTCATATGCCCTGCTTCCTGTGCACAACTAGGACAACAGATACAAGAGGAATGAGGCTTCTCTTTGCCCAGGAACACGCGTTTCCCTTTAACGCAGCACTTGGAGCAGACAGCGATGCCACAGATCCGACACCATCGAAGCCGAACACACGAGAGCACACCTGTCCCCACACGTCGGATGCAGACGGAACACAACCCATGCTTTGGGTTCTCTTCATCTACATTCAACGCGTCTCGATTCTTGCCGGACACAGCGTTGTAGCGCGCTAACAGCGTCAACTTCTTGGCCTCTGCACAGTTAATGGCTTTGGTGAGGCCACCAACGAACGCCGCGGTGGCGTACGGTATCACGGACGCGTACGGCATTGAGAGCTTCCGTAAATCCCCGGTCGTATCGAAGACACCGCGTAACACGACGTCAACTACTTCCCAGGTTCTCGACTTTGTAGGGGAATGCTTGACTTGAAAACCCACACTAGTGCCGTTGTCTCTGCATTTCAGAGCAATGGCTCTCTCATTGTTAAAGTGTGAGTCCAAATATTTTCGCAGTTAATCACTACCGGTTATGCCCCATTCTTGGCTGTCAGTAAAACCGAAATGCATTGTTGGCTACTGTAACCGACTGGTATTTTCTCCATCTTTTGGTCCGAAACGGCAACTGGATGCACAAGAAGTGTTTCGCGCAAAAAGGAGCGGTAAAAGGTTATGACGCGCTAGTGCGCGCGAGCAACAACTACCGCAGTCGCGTGTGCCAGTCTCGAGACAGAGAGGATACAGATGCAAGCAGGGAAAAGGCATGCCTCCGCCGGGATTGAACCGGGGACCTTCTGTTTACAAGACAGATGCTCTACCACTGAGCCACACAGGCGTAACTTTCGAAACACATCCACACAATTTTCGCCCCCTCAGGCCACCACAAAACCACAAATCGCACGCCACCCACGCTCTAGACATACACCACCACCACCCTGCTATCCTTCCATCACGCAAACTAACCACTCAACTACCTTGGACGGCTACATTCACCGCCAACGATGACTCCGTCCTTTTGCCAGCAGCGCCTTCCCCCCTCGTACGACTATACAACTAGAAGTACCGCTGAAAAGAATACACTCAGCCATCACGGCACCCATCTCACGCCAACGCCCGTCGCGGACATTTAGGCAAAAGCACCTACCGACTACTGGTAAAAACACGACTAGTACGGACGGAGGTGAATCCAGCTCGAAACGATACCAGCAAAGGAGAAAGACAGTGATCGGATTGGCACCTTGAATGAATGAACAGTGATCGCTCACTGCCCCCTACCGAAATATAAAAGATGACCTGGTGGTCCCGTAAGGCTCGACATTGTTGCCGAGGAAGCAAACATTGTCGAGTGTCCGACGCGGCCGTTTTGGGCGGGCATTCCTTTTTCTCCGAACGCCCGCAAGAAACTGTTTCTTGGTTCTCGACTTTGTAGGGGAATGCTTGACTTGAAAACCCACACTAGTGCCGTTGTCTCTGCATTTCAGAGCAATGGCTCTCTCATTGTTAAAGTGTGAGTCCAAATATTTTCGCAGTTAATCACTACCGGTTATGCCCCATTCTTGGCTGTCAGTAAAACCGAAATGCATTGTTGGCTACTGTAACCGACTGGTATTCTTCCATCTTTTGGTCCGACGGCAACTGGATGCACAGAAGTGTTTGCGCAAAGAAACGGGTAAAAGGTTATGACGCGCTAGTGCGCGCGAGCAACGACCGCGGTCGTGTGCCAGTCTCGAGACGGAGAGGGGATTAGGGATTGCAAGCGGGAAAAGGCATGCCTCCGCCGGATTGACAGGGGACCTTCTGTTTTACAGACGGAATCTCTATGCCAGCTGAGCCAGCACAGGCGTAATTTCGAAACACATCCACACAATTTTCGCCCTCAGGCCACCACAAAACCACAAATCGCACGCCACCCACGCTCTAGAGATACACCACCACCACCCTGCTATCCTTCCATCACGCAAACTAACCACTCAACTACCTTGGACGGCTACATTCACCGCCAACGATGACTCCGTCCTTTTGCCAGCAGCGCCTTCCCCCCTCGTACGACTATACAACTAGAAGTACCGCTGAAAAGAATACACTCAGCCATCACGGCACCCATCTCACGCCAACGCCCGTCGCGGACATTTAGGCAAAAGCACCTACCGACTACTGGTAAAAACACGACTAGTACGGACGGAGGTGAATCCAGCTCGAAACGATACCAGCAAAGGAGAAAGACAGTGATCGGATTGGCACCTTGAATGAATGAACAGTGATCGCTCACTGCCCCCTACCGAAATATAAAAGATGACCTGGTGGTCCCGTAAGGCTCGACATTGTTGCCGAGGAAGCAAACATTGTCGAGTGTCCGACGCGGCCGTTTTGGGCGGGCATTCCTTTTTCTCCGAACGCCCGCAAGAAACTGTTTCTTGGTTCTCGACTTTGTAGGGGAATGCTTGACTTGAAAACCCACACTAGTGCCGTTGTCTCTGCATTTCAGAGCAATGGCTCTCTCATTGTTAAAGTGTGAGTCCAAATATTTTCGCAGTTAATCACTACCGGTTATGCCCCATTCTTGGCTGTCAGTAAAACCGAAATGCATTGTTGGCTACTGTAACCGACTGGTATTTTCTCCATCTTTTGGTCCGAAACGGCAACTGGATGCACAAGAAGTGTTTCGCGCAAAAAGGAGCGGTAAAAGGTTATGACGCGCTAGTGCGCGCGAGCAACAACTACCGCAGTCGCGTGTGCCAGTCTCGAGACAGAGAGGATACAGATGCAAGCAGGAAAAGGCATGCCTCCGCCGGGATTGAACCGGTATTTCTGTTTACAAGACAGATGCTCTACCACTGAGCCACACAGGCGTAAATTTGGGAGCACCATCCACACAATTTTCGCCCCCTCGGCCAGACCACAAAACCACAGATGGCACGCCACCCACGCTCTTCAGGACCTACACCACCACCACCCTGTTATCCTTCCATCACGCAAACTAACCACTCAACTACCTTGGACAGCTACATCACCGCGACGATGCTGGCTTCATCCTTTGCCAGCGTCTTCCCCTGGTACCAGACTATACAACTAGAAGTACCGCTGAAAAGAATAGCTCAGCCATCACGGCACCCATCTCGCCAACACCCATCGCGGACATTTAGGCGAAAAGCACCTACCGACTACTGGTAAAAACACGACTAGTACGGACGGAGGTGAATCCAGCTCGAAACGATACCAGCAAAGGAGAAAGACAGTGATCTGATTGGCACCTTGAATGAATGAACAGTGATCGCTCACTACCCCTTACCGAAATATAAAAGATGACCTGGTGGTCCCGTAAGGCTCGACATTGTTGCCAAGGAAGCAAACATTGTCGAGTGTCCGACGCGGCCGTTTTGGGCGGGCATTAGCTTCTCCGAACGCCAGAAACTGTTTCTTGGTTCTCGACTTTGTAGGGAATGCTTGACTTAAAACCCACACTGGTCCGTCTCTGCATTTCAGAGCAATGGCTCTGTCATTGTTAAAGTGTGAGTCCAAATATTTTCGCAGTTAATCACTACCGGTTATGCCCCATTCTTGGCTGTCGGTAAAACCGAAATGCATTGTTGGCTATTTCATTGACTGGTATTTTCTCCATACTTTGGTCCAAACGGCAACTGGATGCGCGGAGTGTTCGCGCAAAAAAGGAGCGGTAAAAGGTTATGACGCGCTAGTGCGCGCGAGCAACAACTACCGCAGTCGCGTGTGCCAGTCTCGAGACAGAGAGGATACAGATGCAAGCAGGGAAAAGGCATGCCTCCGCCGGGAATTGAACCGGGGACCTTCTGTTTACAAGACAGATGCTCTACCACTGAGCCACACAGGCGTAACTTTCGAAACACATCCACACAATTTTCGCCCCCTCAGGCCACCACAAACCACAAATCGCACGCCACCCACGCTCTAGACATACACCACCACCCTGCTATCCTTCCATCACGCAAACTAACCACTCAACTACCTTGGACGGCTACATTCACCGCCAACGATGACTCCGTCCTTTTGCCAGCAGCGCCTTCCCCCCTCGTACGACTATACAACTAGAAGTACCGCTGAAAAGAATACACTCAGCCATCACGGCACCCATCTCACGCCAACGCCCGTCGCGGACATTTAGGCAAAAGCACCTACCGACTACTGGTAAAAACACGACTAGTACGGACGGAGGTGAATCCAGCTCGAAACGATACCAGCAAAGGAGAAAGACAGTGATCGGATTGGCACCTTGAATGAATGAACAGTGATCGCTCACTGCCCCTACCGGATTGTAAAAGATGACCTGGTGGTCCCGTGAGGCTGGAGCATTGTTGCCGAGGAAGCGAACGTTGTGGAGTGTCCAACGCGGCCGTTTCGGCGGGCATAGCTTTTTCTCCGAACGCCCACAAGAAACTGTTTCTCGTTATCAACTTGTAGGGGAATGTGTTGACTTGAAAACCCACGCTGGTGCCATTGTTTTCTGCATTCAGAGCAATGGCTCTTGTCATTGTTAAAGTGTGAGTCCAAATATTTTGCAGTTAATCACTACCGGCTATGCCCCATTCTTGGCTGTCAGTAAAACCAAATGCAGCTGTTGGCTACTGTAACCGTCATTTCTCATCTTGGTCCGAAACGGCAACTGGATACACAAGAGTGTTTCGCGCCGAAAAGGAGCGGTAAAAGGTTATGACGCGCTAGTGCGCGCGAGCAACAACTACCGCAGTCGCGTGTGCCAGTCTCGAGACAGAGAGGATACAGATGCAAGCAGGGAAAAGGCATGCCTCCGCCGGGATTGAACCGGGGACCTTCTGTTTACAAGACAGATGCTCTACCACTGAGCCACACAGGCGTAACTTTCGAAACACATCCACACAATTTTCGCCCCCTCAGGCCACCACAAACCACATGTCGTGGCGCACACGCTGAGCGAGTAATAGTGCTGGAAGATCGATCGAGGCTATGGATGCCTGCGATGAACAAACGTCCGAAGATGATAGTGCATCTGACTAACAACATTTCTAGCAACGTGATTGGCTTACGTAAACCGAAATAGTATATTTTTTACTGCTAATAAAGAGTAGTGAACTCTTATATAGGTGTCAACTTAACTCGAAGTTTCCCCGTGGACGCCTGGAAGATATTTAACGAGAGTACCACCAATCGAATCAACACGCCACGAGAAATCGTTTGGTGCAATTTTTGTGGGGGGTCAAAAAACCGTCCTCGATGCTGTCGCCCTGTAAATCTATTGAATTGTAGAATGTCCACCTCTGTCTGCAGCTCTCTGTTTGTGCTGCTCGTATCGTAAAGGGAGAAGTCGGTCGCCTATACACCACCACCACAACGTTTGCTGACATTCGGCCACGCCTAGAGCGAGCCTTCGCCAACCTAGCACCTTCGACTGTGCAGGGTTGTATTGATAGTGCAAACAGGCAGTTGGTCAAGCTTAAGAATCATCTCGATAGCCCAAACAATTTCGATAGGCTGAAGATCTGAATGATATGGAGGAGTGAAAACCACATCATGATCTTTTGCTCGTGCCATGCTAACTACCACAGGAACGACTTGTGCTTTGATGTAGCTAGACAGAATTTCCCACAAAATTGGCTTTGTTGCATTTTCAGGGACTTCCAGACCATATTCTCGCATTGAATCCAGCATTTTTCATGCCTGACTTAGGTGTCGATTTAGACAGCACTTTGTGGTATTTGGCATTGTCCATCACGATAACATAGTTTTTGAGCCCCATAGAATCTAACACACTTTGCAATTTTTCCATCCACTCGACGAAATAATCGTGACAAAACATTCCATGGTAGTCTTTTGTCTGTTTTCCTCCCTCAAAAATGTCCACCGTATCTGACAGCAGCTGAGCCGATTGTTCGGAGGTACGATCGTTATCATCTACTGAGCGATCTTTGTCCAAAATTGCAGCTATAAAGCAAAGCCTCCTGCCTTTATGCTTAGCTTTGACACCGTCGGATCAAATAGCGAGTCGTTGTGGCGTGCATAGTGCTGGTGTATGTAACTCTCATCAAGATACACAGTACGCCGCGATGAACGTTCACTGTTGGTCATTTGCTGAATGTATTCTGCCCTCGCCAAGTTATTAGCAGCAGACAGCTTCAATCCTTTTCCTTTATGAGCACCTCTATCATAACCTTGCCCCTTCAGAAAGCGTTGCACGGTTCGTAAAGCCGATTTTGAGGCGTCTGCATCGTTCATGTCAACCACTAAATACTCCATTTCAACTAACAAATGCATCACATCTTTAGCTGTCGTTCTAGTCCGGGTCTCACAGCGACCGCGAATAAAGTCACGCACAGATGCTTGCATTGCCAACGATCGCGGAAGTCGTGTCATTTTATCCTCTCGGTTTGCCGGAAGGGCAGCAGCAACAACATATCCGTCAGCACAATACGCAGACCAAACATCTCCGACTGTTTTGTTTGAGCGGTTGAGTAATCGAGCGATTTTGTTGGTCACTCCTTCGTTCTTTGGCTGCACTTCCCTACGGAAATTGGCCTGCAATGCGAGTATGTCGAGCTTTTCTCCTACGGTAAGAGCCCCACTGCGGTTATCTTTCACATACTCGATCGCTCTCTCTGCGTCAGCTTGGCCTCGACGAGGTTTCTTGCTGCGGCGCTTGGACGCCATCTCTGAATGTGAATTCTGCAGTGGTATTGCTATTTTTGACTCCGATTTGCGGCGGGGATAAAACAGTCACCTGTACAACATAATAAATTGAATGGTATATAATGTCAGCATATATGTATTCACACGGTTCAAATATCCTGTTGTCAGTGGCTAAAATGGCGTTAGGGTTGCGATACAAAATAACATCGCATCTAGTATGCAAGGTCTGAGGAGATAAAGCAGCTGGCTTACAGCATACAGTGTCAGTTGCAACAGCTTGGGAGCTTCCAAATTGCGTAGAAATCGACGTAGTATTGACGAAGTAACACCAAAAACCGTCCTCAATGCTGTCGCCCTCTGTTAATTGTCACTCACAACAACACAATTTAGGATTTTGTTTTGCATTATCCGCAGAATAGTATAATTTTTGTTTTGAGAAAAATCTAACGGCCAGACACATTCTAACGGCCATTCTCGAAACAGCTGTAAAATGTCAATCCAATCGACTACTTGCTAAAAACCCACTAACTGTGAGCCAGTTACTGATCAATTTTCTGTCAAAATGAGGGTGACGCTGAGGACGTCGACCTAGAGGAGAGCCGCCAGGAAGTTCCTGGCACTCCCCCAACAGTCTCGGCATCTATAGTTCGTAGAAAACATTATTATAATATAATATATTATTCATACTATGCGTGCTGTTATATTAGGTGCCGAAGGGATAACTGTTCGTGCTGCTGCCAAGGCGTTTGGTGAACCCCGCCGTACTCTTACCGACCGGATCGCAGAAAAAGAAAGCATTTTGCCTTTCAAGATTCTGGAAAAAAGGGTGCTCTGTTGCCTCAGCTGAAAAGCTAGTTTCAGCAGATTTAACTACTGAGATGCTGTCTTTAGCATTGTGACAAGCTGTTATTATTTGCATCCGCAAAAAAACGTCGTGATCTAAAGAGCACATAAAGATATCACCCTCAACATGCCCGAGCACGTCCGCGAGCGCGTGAAGCACCCAAGAACTTTGCATGATATTCGCTTTTTAAGCATTGTAAGAAGTGCAGCTCTCGAGCTGACCGCACCGTTGCGCGAGCTCGTCGTTAGTGATTCCCAGGTTCTCGACGACATTCCGTCCGAGTTCCATGACAATTTTTTCGACCTAAAAGATGCTTTTGTATCATCTTCAACGCCTCAGCTCGAGCCCGAAAGGGAGCGCATTCTAGTTTGGGATGCCCCTCTTCCATCAAAATGGGTGAAATCCTACAACCCTTTGGTAACGCTCACGACAAACTTTTTCGAGGCTTGTTCAGTTCGTCGGAGGTCATAGGACTCCTTATCACATCGAGGAAGCTGCTGCAGCAATCTACGGTTGCTTGATTGAGGGAGAATAAAAGTGGGGAATTCAAGTTAAAAGACGGCTCTATCATTTCGTGCACACAGCATGTCGGAGACACAGTCTACATTCCGCCAGGATTTAGTCATCGTGTTACAACGGTGTCTGACGGCGTCATGCGTATCGGCGAGACTGTGGTGATTCGTGCTTCTATACTATCGTTTGAAACCAACATCTCTAAACCGTTTAACGGAGCTGACGGACCTCGATGCAATGTCGAGAAGGAGGCATGTAAGTTGTGCTCAAATTTTCAAATTAAAGTGACCCAGAGAGAAATCAAGAAACGAGGATCTTGGTATGGGCCGGCTACAAGAACAAGGTATGCCCGATCTGTGGGAGGTACTGCAACCAGAAACAAAGCAGGAAAAAAAGCGTAGGAAGTGTAGATTTACTCCGAAACGGAAGAAAAAACAAGTATGAAAAGGTAGTCGGCTACTGCATCAAGCAAAATATACAAGATTTTTCTCAGTCAAAGCAAATTGCCAACAACTTGAAAGCGAAAACGAACCTAACAACCATAACAATTATTTTAATGCAGAATTTGTTGTTGTTGCTATGTGTTCTTTCGAGTTATTCCTGGTTAAATACATCCACAAAATGAGTATGTGGTCACGATCATTTTACTACATTTACTGATGAAACTTTGTAACAACTACCTAAGAAGTATAACTGAAATGATGAGTTTCACACTTGTTTTGGAGAGCTTTTTATGTTGCTATTTTTTTCCGTTTATGCTCTCACTGTTTCTACTTGTAGGCAACAACACTGTTTATATACAAACATGCACGCCAACAAGGCTTTACCTATTTCTATATACAACACTCAGGATCAAGCCGTATTATCCCATGACGTTCACACCGCACGCAAACTAACCACTCAACTACCTTGGACGGCTACATTCACCGCCAACGATGACTCCGTCCTTTTGCCAGCAGCGCCTTCCCCCCTCGTACGACTATACAACTAGAAGTACCGCTGAAAAGAATACACTCAGCCATCACGGCACCCATCTCACGCCAACGTCCGTCGCGGACATTTTGGCAAAAGCACCTACCGACTACTGGTAAAAACACGCGACTAGTACGGACGGAGGTGAATCCAGCTGGAAACGATACAGCAAAGGAGAAAGACAGTGATGGATTGGCACCTTGAATGATTGGACGGTGGTGGCTAATTGCCCTACAAAATGTAAAAGATGCCTGGTGTAGTAAGGCTGACATTGTTGCCGAGGAAGCAAACATTGTCGAGTGTCCGACGCGGCCGTTTTGGGCGGGCATTCCTTTTTCTCCGAACGCCCGCAAGAAACTGTTTCTTGGTTCTCGACTTTGTAGGGGAATGCTTGACTTGAAAACCCACACTAGTGCCGTTGTCTCTGCATTTCAGAGCAATGGCTCTCTCATTGTTAAAGTGTGAGTCCAAATATTTTCGCAGTTAATCACTACCGGTTATGCCCCATTCTTGGCTGTCAGTAAAACCGAAATGCATTGTTGGCTACTGTAACCGACTGGTATTTTCTCCATCTTTTGGTCCGAAACGGCAACTGGATGCACAAGAAGTGTTTCGCGCAAAAAGGAGCGGTAAAAGGTTATGACGCGCTAGTGCGCGCGAGCAACAACTACCGCAGTCGCGTGTGCCAGTCTCGAGACAGAGAGGATACAGATGCAAGCAGGGAAAAGGCATGCCTCCGCCCGGGATTGAACCGGGACCTTCTGTTTACAAGACAGATGCTCTACCACTGAGCCACACAGGCGTAACTTTCGAAACACATCCACACAATTTTCGCCCCCTCAGGCCACCACAAAACCACAAATCGCACGCCACCCACGCTCTAGACATACACCACCACCACCCTGCTATCCTTCCATCACGCAAACTAACCACTCAACTACCTTGGACGGCTACATTCACCGCCAACGATGACTCCGTCCTTTTGCCAGCAGCGCCTTCCCCCCTCGTACGACTATACAACTAGAAGTACCGCTGAAAAGAATACACTCAGCCATCACGGCACCCATCTCACGCCAACGCCCGTCGCGGACATTTAGGCAAAAGCACCTACCGACTACTGGTAAAAACACGACTAGTACGGACGGAGGTGAATCCAGCTCGAAACGATACCAGCAAAGGAGAAAGACAGTGATCGGATTGGCACCTTGAATGAATGAACAGTGATCGCTCACTGCCCCCTACCGAAATATAAAAGATGACCTGGTTCGTAGGCTCGACATTGTTGCCGAGGAAGCAACGTTGTCGAGTGTCCGACGCGGCCGTTTTGGGCGGGCATTTCTTTTTCTCCAACGCCCGCAAGAAACTGTTTTGGTTCTCGCTTTGTAGGGGATGCTTACTTTAAAACCCACACTAGTGCCGTTGTCTCTGCATTTAAGAGCAATGGCTCTCTCATTGTTAAAGTGTGAGTCCAAATATTTTCGCAGTTAATCACTACCGGTTATGCCCCATTCTTGGCTGTCAGTAAAACCGAAATGCATTGTTGGCTACTGTAACCGACTGGTATTTTCTCCATCTTTTGGTCCGAAACGGCAACTGGATGCACAAGAAGTGTTTCGCGCAAAAAGGAGCGGTAAAAGGTTATGACGCGCTAGTGCGCGCGAGCAACAACTACCGCAGTCGCGTGTGCCAGTCTCGAGACAGAGAGGATACAGATGCAAGCAGGGAAAAGGCATGCCTCC
Organism: Phytophthora meadii; assembly: GCA_032432875.1. NCBI lineage: Eukaryota > Oomycota > Peronosporomycetes > Peronosporales > Peronosporaceae > Phytophthora > Phytophthora meadii. Next base: position 773,336 of record JAUMGV010000057.1, on the reverse strand, counting down.
GCCCGGGATTGAACCGGGGACCTTCTGTTTACAAGACAGATGCTCTACCACTGAGCCACACAGGCGTAACTTTCGAAACACATCCACACAATTTTCGCCCCCTCAGGCCACCACAAAACCACAAATCGCACGCCACCCACGCTCTAGACATACACCACCACCACCCTGCTATCCTTCCATCACGCAAACTAACCACTCAACTACCTTGGACGGCTACATTCACCGCCAACGATGACTCCGTCCTTTTGCCAGCAGCGCCTTCCCCCCTCGTACGACTATACAACTAGAAGTACCGCTGAAAAGAATACACTCAGCCATCACGGCACCCATCTCACGCCAACGCCCGTCGCGGACATTTAGGCAAAAGCACCTACCGACTACTGGTAAAAACACGACTAGTACGGACGGAGGTGAATCCAGCTCGAAACGATACCAGCAAAGGAGAAAGACAGTGATCGGATTGGCACCTTGAATGAATGAACAGTGATCGCTCACTGCCCCCTACCGAAATATAAAAGATGACCTGGTGGTCCCGTAAGGCTCGACATTGTTGCCGAGGAAGCAAACATTGTCGAGTGTCCGACGCGGCCGTTTTGGGCGGGCATTCCTTTTTCTCCGAACGCCCGCAAGAAACTGTTTCTTGGTTCTCGACTTTGTAGGGGAATGCTTGACTTGAAAACCCACACTAGTGCCGTTGTCTCTGCATTTCAGAGCAATGGCTCTCTCATTGTTAAAGTGTGAGTCCAAATATTTTCGCAGTTAATCACTACCGGTTATGCCCCATTCTTGGCTGTCAGTAAAACCGAAATGCATTGTTGGCTACTGTAACCGACTGGTATTTTCTCCATCTTTTGGTCCGAAACGGCAACTGGATGCACAAGAAGTGTTTCGCGCAAAAAGGAGCGGTAAAAGGTTATGACGCGCTAGTGCGCGCGAGCAACAACTACCGCAGTCGCGTGTGCCAGTCTCGAGACAGAGAGGATACAGATGCAAGCAGGGAAAAGGCATGCCTCCGCCCGGGATTGAACCGGGGACCTTCTGTTTACAAGACAGATGCTCTACCACTGAGCCACACAGGCGTAACTTTCGAAACACATCCACACAATTTTCGCCCCCTCAGGCCACCACAAACCACAAATCGCACGCCACCCACGCTCTAGACATACACCACCACCCTGCTATCCTTCCATCACGCAAACTAACCACTCAACTACCTTGGACGGCTACATTCACCGCCAACGATGACTCCGTCCTTTTGCCAGCAGCGCCTTCCCCCCTCGTACGACTATACAACTAGAAGTACCGCTGAAAAGAATACACTCAGCCATCACGGCACCCATCTCACGCCAACGCCCGTCGCGGACATTTAGGCAAAAGCACCTACCGACTACTGGTAAAAACACGCGACTAGTACGGACGGAGGTGAATCCAGCTCAAAACGATACCAGCAAAGGAGAAAGACAGTGATCGGATTGGCACCTTGAATGAATGAACAGTGATCGCTCACTACCCCTTACCGAAATATAAAAGATGACCTGGTGGTCCCGTAAGGCTCGACATTGTTGCCGAGGAAGCAGTGCCACGCGGCTGTTTTGAGCGACCAAACGATTCTGCTAGCTACTCCAAACGGATCTATTGATAAGCGTGTTCATGTAGAAGAGATCTGCACACCTCACGTATGTTCGAGCGACATGCCTGCACTGCACACAGCCCTTTGCAATGTTATCATACACTCCTAAGTATTCAACGTGCTCCATATTGTACACTACACCAGGATGAAAGGCGGTACTCTAATTCCACCCCATGATTTGCGCCACGCACTGGGCTATTTCGCCCGGTGACATTCGGCTCATACCTACAGTCGTATCGCACTACCGAGGTTAGATCGGCAGGCGACACATTTTCAGCGTCACGTCGGCGCTAAACCTAGAATCCAAGAATACGCGGAAATCAGCAATGCGAGAGACATGTTGGTAGTTTTTTGTTCCATTTGCTGGTGCCAAACAGCTGTAAAATGTCAATCCAATCGACTACTTGCTAAAAACCCACTAACTGTGAGCCAGTTACTGATCAATTTTCTGTCAAATGGAGGGTGACGCTGAGGACGTCGACCTAGAGGAGAGCCGCCAGGAAGTTCCTGGCACTCCCCCAGCAGTCTCGGCATCTATAGTTAGTAGAAAACATTATTATATTAATACTAAGCGTGCTGTTATATTAGGTGCCGAAGGGATAACTGTTCGTGCTGCTGCCAAGGCGTTTGGTGAACCCCGCCGTACTCTTACCGACTGGATCGCAGAAAAAAAGCATTTTTACCTTTCAAGGCTCTGGAAAAAAGGGTGCTCTGTTGCCTCAGCTGAAAAGCTAGTTTCAGCAGATTTAACGGCTGAGATGCTGTCTTTAGCATTGACAAGCTGTTATTATTTGCATCCGCAAAAAAACGTCGTGATCTAAAGAGCACATAAAGATAGCACCTTCAGCTCTCGAGCTGACCGCACCGTTGCGCGAGCTCGTCGTTAGTGATTCCCAAGTTCTCGACGACATTCCGTCCGAGTTCCATGACAATTTTTTCGACCTAAAAGATTCTTTTGTACCATCTTCAACGCTTCAGCTCGAGCCCGAAAGGGAGCGCATTCTAGTTTGGGATGCCCCTCTTCCATCAAAATGGGTGAAATCCTACAACCCTTTGGTAACGCTCACGACAAACTTTTTCGAGGCTTGTTCAGTTCGTCGGAGGTCATAGGACTCCTTATCACATCGAGGAAGCTGCTGCAGCAATCTACGGTTGCTTGATTGAGGGAGAATAAAAGTGGGGAATTCAAGTTAAAAGACGGCTCTATCATTTCGTGCACACAGCATGTCGGAGACACAGTCTACATTCCGCCAGGATTTAGTCATCGTGTTACAACGGTGTCTGACGGCGTCATGCGTATCGGCGAGACTGTGGTGATTCGCGCTTCTATACTATCGTTTGAAACCAACATCTCTAAACCGTTTAACGGAGCTGATGCAATGTCGAGAAGGAGGCATGTAAGTTGTGCTCAAATTTTCAAATTAAAGTGACCCAGAGAGAAATCAAGAAACGAGGATCTTGGTATGGGCCGGCTACAAGAACAAGGTATGCCCGATCTGTGGGAGGTACTGCAACCAGAAACAAAGCAGGAAAAAAAGCGTAGGAAGTGTAGATTTACTCCGAAACGGAAGAAAAAACAAGTATGAAAAGGTAGTCGGCTACTGCATCAAGCAAAATATACAAGATTTTTCTCAGTCAAAGCAAATTGCCAACAACTTGAAAGCGAAAACGAACCTAACAACCATAACAATTATTTTAATGCAGAATTTGTTGTTGTTGCTATGTGTTCTTTCGAGTTATTCCTGGTTAAATACATCCACAAAATGAGTATGTGGTCACGATCATTTTACTACATTTACTGATGAAACTTTGTAACAACTACCTAAGAAGTATAACTGAAATGATGAGTTTCACACTTGTTTTGGAGAGCTTTTTATGTTGCTATTTTTTTTCCGTTTATGCTCTCACTGTTTCTACTTGTAGGCAACAACACTGTTTATATACAAACATGCACGCCAACAAGGCTTTACCTATTTCTATATACAACACTCAGGATCAAGTCGTATTATCCCATGACGTTCACACCGAGGATGTGAGCTTTTCTCACAACGTTAGCCAGGTGTTCAGCTTCGTAGTCACGAATTGTGCCGTCATCGAAGTGCACAGACCAAACAAAAACTCCTCGTGAAAGACGCACCCCAGAACCTTGTCTGACCTAGTGCTAGTCTCCGCTTCGCCCTGTGTGGTGACGGGAAAGTCATCAACAACCTTCTAACCAAGTGGCTGTCCTGACCGCTTCAGGAACAGGGCCACGAGACGGGATACACTGAAATAGCGCCCCCCCCCCCCCCTCCTCTCTCTCCAATGCCGATCGGAGAATAATTGACCTTCCTGGAGCCTGGCGACCAGGAACTTTTGCATAGCAGCACGAATGTCTAGAAATTCTCCCAACGCCAGGCTAGCCAGTACATGAGAGCATACCCATCCTGAGCGAACGTACGACTCACACGTACACTGGAGATGTTCTCGGACTGTACGAATGACTTCAACGGACCATTGCGGGGCGAGCTTAAATCCCTCGGTCGGCTTGTGAGATCCAACTGAAACACGATGAAGTGACAAACCTCATACTCTAACCCTTGAGCTGTAACGCGTCTCGGAATGTTACCACCACGAGACCTAACGAACGTTCTAGCCCGAGCAGCGTCAACATCACACTCGAGAATTCCAGCGCTGCCGACCATGTGCTTTCGTACGTTGAAGATGATGGCTTCTAGCTGCTTAGAAGCCGCCCACGAAACATTTTTTTCGGTAGTTCCGAGTGTTGCTCAGCAGTGCTGCAGCCTTGGCCATCATCTCAGGAGGGACAGGAGCAACACCGAAATGATACTCTCAAAACAGAGATCTTCGGCATCATACCGTAGAATACGAGGGATTATTCCATCCACCACTCCAGCTGTCGAGGCCCGTGTTGACGGAGCATATGGCTTCTTAACCACGACATGATGTAATTCAATCTCTTGTTGGCTGGGAATTAGTCCGCTAATCCCCGATCCGTTGACATGCCACCGCCCCCATCGGCTTACAAGATACAAGCTGCGAAATCAGCAGGCATATTCAGCTTCTCCCTTAGTAATCCAGTGATCTGTGATAACTTCACTCATCTTCAGAAACTGAGCATGCGAGCGTGCGAATCGAAGCAGTCGAAGATGAGGTTTAATCATGTCTTCATACATATCTTGATCCGCCAGTAGGCTCTTTTTCTGTCTTGTTTGGCGTACAATTCGCCGCGCAAAACTTGCACGGAGATTTTAAGCTTGAGCTCTTCCCGCTTCACTCGCCGTTACTAGGGGAATCCTTGTTAGTTTCTTTTTCTCCGCTTTTTGATATGCTTAAGTTCAGCGGTAATCTTGCCTGATATCAGGTCCAATTGAGATGCACACTCGAAAGCGCACACAAAAGTTCCCCAAAATAAAAAAAATGGATCGGCACTCGGCTGCCGAACCCGCCACTCTACTTCGCTACAGCAAAGCCACACACAGCTACGGTTCACCAGCCCATCACGCCACAGCAGGAAAAGCATACAATAAGCGTCTGTTCAGCCGAAGCCAACCATACCGCGAATCGAACACTCCTCCATTAAACGCCGCAGCAGACAAACTGGTCGCCGACTGGCCACGCAGGCAGCCTCCACAACCAGCAACACCACGCTTTTCGAGCAAAGAGAAGTACAGTTCAGTACATTTCAAAGGACTCACAACCACGGCCCGAAGGCACAAAAACCGCAAGACACTTCACATCTGGCACATCCTCCACCGACTACACGGAAGGAAGAAAGCCAAGTTTGATGTACGGACACTGATACAGGCATACTCCCAGGACTAACCCGGAAGTACAATATGCGTTCAAAATTTCGATGACTCACTGAATCCTGCAATTCGCATTACGTGTCGCAGTTCGCAGCGTTCTTCATCGATGTGCGAGCCTAGACATCCACTGCTGACAGTTGCTATCTAGTTAAAAGCAGAGACTTTCGTCCCCACAGTATAATCAGTATTGTAAATGTGTTTAAAACAAAAAAAGCTACTAGCCCAGACCGAAGTCCAAGCATTCGCCATGATAGGGCGTGGCTCAGCAAAACGCCAAGCAACACCCCCAACTAAAAGGGTTGATACGGTTCACGTGGAAAGTTTTTTAGGTGTGGTAATGATCCTTCCGCAGGTTCACCTACGGAAACCTTGTTACGACTTCACCTTCCTCTAAATGGCGAGGTTTAAAAAAGTTCCCATCAATCCACTCGCAATGAAGCAAGCGGACTCACGGTCCCAATTTTTCACCGAGTCATTCAATCGGTAGGTGCGACGGGCGGTGTGTACAAAGGGCAGGGACGTAATCAATGCAAGCTGATGACTTGCGTTTACTAGGAATTCCTTGTTCAAGACTGAAAATGCAACAGTGTATCCCTAGCACGATGCGCATTCACAAGATTACCTAGACCTATCGATCAAGGTTGTATACTCGTTGAACGCATCAGTGTAGCGCGCGTGCGGCCCAGAACATCTAAGGGCATTACAGACCTGTTGTTGCCTCCAACTTCCTTTGGTTTGATTACCCAAAAGTCCCTCTAAGAAGTCCACAAACCTACCCAAAATGGTAAGCGGAACTATTTAGCACGCGGAGGTCTCGTTCGTTAACGGAATTAACCAGACAAATCACTCCACCAACTAAGAACGACCCCACCACCCATAGAATCAAGAAAGAGCTCTCAATCTGTCAATCCTTACTATGTCTGGACCTGGTAAGTTTTCCCGTGTTGAGTCAAATTAAGCCGCAGGCTCCACTCCTGGTGGTACCCTTCCGTCAATTCCTTTAACCCCTCGTCTCCCAACGCCATAAGATATGACATCCTCAGAAAACTACGTCGTATCTTATGACGTACGATGCATATCAACAGGGTTTGGCTCGAAAGCTATTTTCACTTTAATCAAGTCATTTTTAAAAAATTAGGTCAAACAAGTTTTTGCTGAACGCCCAGAAACAGGGGGTGCGCGGGAAATATAGGGGAGAGGGATCAGTTTTGGGATTCACGGTGCTCGCGAACCGTTCATTCCAAGTTTTGCCGGATGGCGCGCATCCGCTCCAGTCGTCGAGGAAAGGCAGCCGCTACTGCCGCTGCCGCAGCCACAGCCACCGCGAGATACATCGACTTCGGTCACTTCTGGCGTCAGCTCCGCTCTGCTGGTTGGACAGCCAAGAAACCTAGCGGCCTGCAAAACGAGTGGAGCTATACAAGCCCGGATGGCACCAATGTGCTGATTGGCGAGGATGCCGCTGTGAAATTTGCTGTGGAGTCTGGCATTTTAGATGGAACCAGAGTTAGTGACGTCGACGAAGATGCTCGGATCAAGTCAGCCCAGATGAACAGGTTACAGTTTCGCAAATTGACACCAGTGTCAAAGTGTACTATATCGCAGGGTACCATATCAAACCTGTTTGGTACATCAAGTGACTCAGATACCTCGTTATCCCAGTCGGCGGTCTCGCGAGCATTTGATTTGCCCTCAGAAAACCTACTGGACGCTTCGCAACTCGAAGAAGCCGCTGTTGGGTTGCAAGGTTGGAGCTATTACGGTGCCTTGCCCAAGGTTGGATAGACGACGATGGTATCTAATCATCTTCGATCCCCTAACTTTCGTTCTTGATTAATGAAAACATCCTTGGTAAATGCTTTCGCCTAAGATCATCTTTCAGCGATCCAAGAACAGGATATTAGAAAAATGGGAGGTTTAAGACGTATTTTACCTTTTACTTATATAATGTTTTTAATTGGTTCATTATCATTAATGGGTTTTCCTTTTTTAACAGGATTTTATTCTAAAGATTTAATTTTAGAAGTAGCTTTTGCAAGCTCTGTGACGCTGAAATATGAATACCCCCAACTGTCCCTAATAATCATTTACGAGATGGGGCCAGCAGTTCAAGAGAGTTATGTTTGGCCAGACCTCGGTAAACGCTGAAGCAATAGTCGCTATGATCCAAGCTACCGAACGCCACATCAACGTAGCACGATCAGAAATGACCCGAAACATGCGCGTGTAAGGTTCTTTGGATTCGGATCGAAAAAAACATGTACGCCCACGGCACAAACTTGTGCACAAACGATCCGCGAGACCACGTCACATGCTCAGATCTGCAATCAACTACCACCCATCCAGCGAGAAGTGAAGCTTGTACGTGAGCTCACCCGAACAGAATTTTCAAACCTCTTCGCCGTTTATACTGTATTTTCTAAGGCTGTCTGAAAATACTCGTCTATCTCACCAGCACTGATCCTCAATGATAAAACCCCACCGCCACCCATACAAAATTGCATATGCGGGGAATTCTTGTCAACCTTCCCGCGTAAAGGCATCCGGAATATTTACACCTGCAATATTACCTAATCTGTCGAATACAGAATTCCGCGTTAAAATTGGGCTAACCCTTGTAAGACAATATTCTGTATAATACAGAATAAGCGATTTTAAAGGTTAAAATATTCAGCAAAGCTGCCAACAAGCATTTCTTTCGCATTCTAATTTTTGTAAGGAGTGCTTATCATTATGGATCGCATGCAAGGAAGATAGACGGCCATAGAAAAGACGATATAAATCGGCTAGAGGTTTGAAAATCCTAATTGCAGCCTGCACCTCCTCCCCTCTCCCTCCAACGCCACTCATTCATTTTCGTATGAACGGGCCCAACGAAAAGTCCTTCAAGTAGCTATGGCGCGATCTCTCCAAGGCAGGATGGAACGCAATAAAGCCGAAGGTACTAAGCGTGGATTTCACGTACGTCAAGCCCGGCGTGTCTGGTCGATTGGACGAATCCCGTCGTGCAACTGACTACTTTGTTGGTAAGGGTCTTATTTGGTGGCTACGCAAGACGATCTCTAACGTATTGGTGTGTTTGCAGGTGATAACGAGCTGATGGCGTTTGCGCGACAGTCAGGATTGTTGGAGCTGCCAATAGTGCCCCCGCCACGCAAGCGGTTGGCTGTGGCACCTGCTCGAGCTCCTGTTGCTGCCCCGGTGGTCAATCGCGATCCAAAAGAAAGTTCTTCCGACGACTATCCACGTAGCTTCTCCCGCTGTTGACGCCGGTGCTGGCGCCTGAAGCTCAAGTTGAGGTGGTGTATACCAGCGCGGATAATCCAGATGATACAGAACAAGTCGATGGTCGGCCTGCTATTCCGGAGGATACTGAATTGGTGAATACTGGTGATCATGGCTCTGGTGGCGACGTTGATGCTTTTGACAGCAACCAATTCATCAATGCAATACGCACTGAAACCCTATTTGAGCCTGTTTCCCCGGACGACGTGAATGTGACCAAATATCTGACGATGAATATGCTGACGATGAATATGCTGACGATGATGACACCTGCCACGCATGAACATTACGACTACGGCAGCGACATTGAATCTGATAGCAACTACGAAGATGATAGTCACTTATTCCAGCAGGATGACGACGCCATGCGTCAGCTCGGGTTGTCCGGTTGAAAAGTGTTTGATCAAGACCATTCTGGTTAGTCTGTATGATACAGAATAGGATGAGAAGGTGATTTGACTAATCTGTATGTACTTGAATACAGATGAAGCCAAAGACTCAACAAGACTTTCTGCATTTTGCGAGCAACAACGACGCGTCCGCTCAAACGGACGAGGCCTGGAAGGTGCGCCCAGTGCTCCAAACCATTGAGAAGACGTTTCGTCGCGGCTACCGGATGGGTGCTCGTGTGAGCTTCGAGGAGGGAACCATTCCAAATCGAAGCCAGTTCAATCCTATTTGCGTTTATAACAAGGACAAGCCGCACAAGTACGGCACCAAGTGTAATATGACGTGCTGCGCGGACACCGGCTACTGCATAAGATGGGTTATTCTGTATTACGCGGAATAAGGCAGTCCGTGTTGCGATAATGCTGTTCTGTATGCTACAGAATAAGCTAATCGGTGCTAATGATATTCTGTAACGTGCTCGGTATTATGCAGAGTTGAAGTGTACCTCGGCGCCGAGAAGGACAAACAGAGAGCGAAGGGCGTCGCCCAGAAAGCGGTGATTCGCAACATTGGCAAGGCACTTGACGGACAACCCGGCAAACGCCTGGTAATTGCTGACAACTTCTACAGCTCTTGCGCACTGGCACTGCAACTCCCGAGCATGGGATATTACTTTGTCGGCACCCATCGCAACGACCGACTGGGGTGGCCGACGACACTTTCATTCACTCAGAAGTCGCGGCCCGCAGCCATGCCCCGCGGAACCTATCGCATCGCCCAAGCCATTGAGCACCCGTCGCTGGTTGGAGTGTCCTGGATGGACAGTAAGCCCGTGAATATGATCGCGACGGGCTGCGCAACAACCCGGACAGCGGTCGTCAGAAAAGACAAGCGTTCTGGTGTGCTTACAAACGTACCGTGTCCACAATTTGTGGCTGACTACCACGCTGGTATAGGTGGCGTGGTGGCGTCGACTGTCATGATCAGCTCCGCTTGCAGAGTTATTCAATCCAGCAATGAGTATCGTTCAAGAAGTACTACAAGCAACTATTCCTAGCTTTCGTCGACATGGCCGTCGTGAACGGCTTCATCCTTCACAAGTTGATGCAAAAGAAGAAGGGAGAGTCGGTACCCACGCACGCCGAGTACATGCGGCGCCTACATGTAGAGTTGCTGGGGGTCACCGCAGCGACCTTTCGAGCAAACATGAACGCAGAAGACTTGGCTTCGGTGCCTCTACCTACACGAGAGCACATACTGGAAAACAATGACCGTCTTTACCATGGCAAGCGCCGTCAGCATCTGTGCAAGGTGTGCTCAGCACTATTGCCACCCAAAACAAAAGGATTAGAGACGAGCTACTTCTGTGAGGCTTGTTGTGTGGCATTTGATGACTACGTACCGCTATGCAATCAGGTCCACCGCGAGGAAACGGGCAACACACTCACCTGCAGCCGAATTTGGCACAAGACCTGGGTAAACGGCACTCTCATTCCTCCCCACCTGAAGAAGCGCATTCGCTTCGGAAAGCGCAAGCGGGGCGACGCGAGTGATACTGACGAGGAGGACAGTAGTTAGTGCTGTTCATATAGCGCCCCAAAACATAATGCAGCACCTGCCAGCGTCTTGATCGATCTGTAGCCACCATACGTTCCATCCAAGTTCATCTTCACTTCCTTCTAGTCTAGAACTGGCCAAAAATTTTGTGCGCGTAGGGGGTGAGAGGTAGCGTCACCCAGCCACTCACACTTGGCGCGCAGTTTTGGCGCGCAAGCGTTCCCAGCAATCGGATTCAGCAGGATATCGACTTATGGAAGACGAGACAAGGCTTATACCCGCTGAACAATTAATGAGATCGCATTATTTGCACAGATGTCTTCAATTTCGAAGCGGTTTTGTTAGTACTCGTTGCATTTTGTCCAGTTTGGTCGTGTCTAGCACACTTTGGGCTTCAAACAGATAAACTGTTGCGGACACAGCTCAATACTTTAATCAACATTATTGCTTATTATGTATTATACAGCTCGTCCTACATGGGTTAATGGGGGGAGGGCTTTGCCGGGCAATAACTTGGATAAACTTCTTTAACCCCTTGAACGCGAGGCTTTTCAGCGCCCCCATCGGTCGAAGCAAACGTGTATGTCTGGGGAAGGGTTACGATACAAATAGAAGGTATTTTTGATATATTGTATGTTGGATAGACGCGACCGAAACCTAGTCCTAGAGAGGAGTCCCCGCGCTAATCGTGTATCTCCATGATATCAAGAGGTAGATCAAAGCGGTATACTGGAACGTGTATCTTTTGAGGTAAAGTCAATACAATACTGCGCCAAAGAATGGACTAAGAATAGCAAAGCCAGGCAAACGATGGTCAAAGCCGTGCTTCTCGAAGACAGATGTTGCATCAAAAAGATTGCTAAAGTCGTCTATACTGAAATCAAAACATCTAAGGACACAACAAATGCTCACCCCCTCGTCTCGGCCGTGCGCGCTCGCTTCAAGACACCTGCCGTTGATTCCTCGCCAGATCCACTGTCCTCCTAAGCTCCCTCCTCTTCTGACCGTTCAGGCACGCGCGCTCGGATGTTGCGCTTCTGCGCCTTAGATGGCATGAGCGTTCCATCCCTCCACGCCTTGTGCCAAATTTCGAAGCAGGACATCGCTGCGCCATTGTGTCTGTGTCGAACCTTATCACACAGAAATACCCGCCAGGGCTTCACCTTCTTGGACGTTGTCGTGAGTTTACAGTCGCTGCGGTAGACAGAATAGCCCCCTCCGCGCGCGTCGTCGTTGCCTTTGAGCAGGGAGCACACCTTGCACGCGCGTGTGCGCCGCTTCCTACCGGCTTGATTGTTTCCAGGCCGCCATTCGTCATTCTGGAGAGGTACGTGCCGAGCCGAACTTTGTCGTCTGGGGGATTTAGACGGCGTAGCAACAGCGTCCTCAGTACTGTGAAGCCCCTCCCAGTCTTCGCGCAGCTGACAGAGATCCAGGTGCAGTTGAAACTTGACATGACTGAGTTTGCGCAGCCCATCGACAGCTCGGCGAGCGTTGTGTACGATGTAGGCGTTCACGATAGCAAGATCTACCAAACCGAGAAACAATGACTTGTAGTACTTTTTGTATTTGATAGCGAGTTGCAGCGAGTATATGTCAAAACATGTCCATACACGATTAGTAAGCTTGATAAGGTGTATATCCAGCATAGGAGCACTTGCCTTTGCAAACGGAGCTGGTCATGCACGTCGACGCCCCCCATGAGTGTCTGGTAGTCCTTCATAACCCGAGGGGACCTCTGCTTGCAGTCCCGACAGCTTATCTCGACGTACAACCGGTCTACCTCAACGCTGCCCCCCGATGCGAGCATATACACCGCTTTGTTGTCCCACCAGCGTAGCGCACGAAATCCTGGCACCTGTGTGTGCTCCGTCACTTCGAATGTTCCTCGATCGATGTTCTGAGGGCGGTTTTTGGGTGCGTTCTTCTTCTTCTTCCCTTTTTCATTCTTACCGACGATGGACTCTGGCAATCCGAGTCGATCCGTTTGCACCGTTCCGATCGAGTAGAAAACCATCGTCAGCAGCTGCATTGCCAGCGGCACAGAGGTGTAAAAGCGATAAGTAACTATGACACGCATTGCCCCGGTACCCAGTCCCCTGGGTCCAAACACAGCCTTGATATTGCGAACTACCGTAGTCTGTCAACAATCCTCCAGCAAGTGGCTGCTCTTGGTTTCCGCAGTACACCTCGAATCCGTAATGTACACGTTTACAAAAGTTTATAATGTGTGGTACATGATAAGACAACTTAGCATCCAAAACAAAAATAGTGCTCCTGTCGGAGCACGAACCTACCGGATGCAGTAGGCCGAAGTCGAGCAGCACAACATGAAGAGTTTGGTCCCCCATTTGTGAGGCTTGTCTTTCATGAAAACGCGCATACGGTTGAAGCTCGATTGTGACGGCAGCATGGCTTCGTCAAATGCAATTGTAGGTGGCGGTATGTAGCCACTCCTGAACCGCGACTGCAATGAATCGATGACAGGCCGTAGTTTCCAGGCTCTGTCTTTCTGAGCGTGCATGTCAGAGTTGCTGCTGAAGTGTAGGTTTCTTGAAAGACGCATGAATCTATCTCGGGTCATGAACTGCCCAAAGCACCCTCGCGGTATGCCACCCTCGTCAACTGTCTTCCAATGATGCTCAAGTTTCTCCTTGTTTGGAGCTATCGTACGAGCGATCAACAGCCCCACGAATAGGCACAGCTCCTGCGCAGATATGCCCGGAGTTTTCTCGAGCTCGGTCTTGATCTGCTCTCGCTCTTTCCGCTTATAACTCGGATGCTTCTTCTCACGCGAAACTTGTTTGTTGTACTACCCTTCCACCCGTTCATCCATCTTCTCCATGAAGTAGTCGTTGCTCTTCTCAGCTATATCCTCCCAAAGAGTGGATTGCATGAAATAAACGAACGTGCCTGATGCTGTGAACGCTGCTGTCAAGGCCTTCTTCGTTAGTCCATATTCACTGTCATACAACCTAGGATAGTCGTCTTGCATCGAATTTGGAGGTCGTGGCTCGTAGGGCTCCATGAGATAGTCATACGGAAGCTGTTTGACAAGTGGTGACCACCGGGTTCTTGCCATCTCGTTCAGGAAGTCGCGTGGTACTGTCCCGGCCGATATCTGACCCACGCCACCCACAGCTTCAATCAGGTCATTTTCAAAAAGCAGTTCAGGCAGGGGAGATTTATCGTCGTCAACAACTAGATACGTCTCTTCTGCTCCGGTAAGCTCGTCACTACCCCGGCCAACTCCTTCGCCATTCTCACCATCAGAGTCTAGTACGGCGTAACCCGATTGACCAAACACTACCAACAACAGCATAATACGAGGGCATACAAGTTAGCATGTGCCGGTATCATGTACATTCAAGTTCGACTTACCGGGACCTGTTACCGGCAGGCCTTCTTTCGTTTCTTCATCAAGCATTGCCACGTCGTCCCTAGAGCGGCGGTAGTCGTCGTCAACCGATGTACAGTCCGTGGTTATGAACTCAGTGTTCAGGTTTCGTCGCGCCTGAGTAGATGATGTGGTAAAGCACATCTCGAATTTTCGTACTTACTCGAGAAATACATGGAGATTATTATGGTGGACCGATGGCTGCTTCCGATGCTTTGGACGACGCTAGTTCAGTGAGATCTCGCTTGATTCGGTGCTGTAGACCCATGATCACTGCAGATATGGGTGGATATTTCTCGATCACGCTTCGAGTGTATACTGTATACTCAGTCGAAGTCAAAGTGTGATCTGCTGATGATCAGCATCGACAGATATTCTTGAGGTCGAAAGACTGTGATCCTCGATGGAGAGGTATACGTGACACCCCAGAAGTGGAGATCACCGAGGATCCAGTCGATTCGGCAGTCATGAGGGGGAGACCAACTAGGATTGCTGACGATCTTGGGTTTAGGTGTAATCCACGGAGGCAGTCATGTTTAAGCGATAGGCGGTGGGGTGGAATCCACGTCAGTGAAGATCATCAGATCAAACTAAGTGTAATTGGCCGACGCGATGTGAAGATTGGCGAAGATTGACTGAGAATGGTGAACGGAGACCGGTGATCTTACATTATGCCTCTAAGAGCAAGGATCGATGCTCGCTAACGGGTTCGCGAGCGGATATCACGGTTAATCAAGTGTAATCTGTGGCAGTGGAGTGGTGATTGACAATAATCAAGTCATATCGAGTGGCAAGACGGAAGGAGCAAGGGTGTTGCCACGTGCTCGGCTATGGCATGGTCCTAGGTGGATACAATCTTGGCTCACGGTCCAGCCCGACGCTCGCGACCCTCCCATTGGTCTGATCCTGATTCCCTGGAGGACGACCAAGCGGGATTACGCGGCGATCACCTCCGACTAAGTACGATATCGGTTCCCGATTGACTCACGGCTCGACCCGACACTTTGGACACCTCCGTTGACCTGATCCTGACTCCCCAGACAAAAACCAAGCGAGATCACAGGGCGATCACATCCCGATTAAGTACGAGATCAGCTCCCGGTTAAGTACGAGATCAGCTCCCGATCAGGGTTAGGGGAACCAAGCTAGGGATCAGCTATGTAGCCAGTGTCATGAGATCGTAGGATAGTAAATCAGGATGGGACCAGTAGGCATAGGAATAACCATAAACAGACTCGAATTTGCCCTGAACCACTCAAGTGCCTTCGCTACGCCTGGAACCGGGAACTACATTGGCCCCACAAGCATCTGAAGGTAAGGATACGTGATCTAGTATAGCGGTTAAGACTGGATAATATATTGTCCAGCTTTGCCCTATCTAGTGATCTGTCCTTTAAGTGCAAACCCCGGATCGGAAGGAATTGGTTGTTTGGCCTAACGATCCCGTCGAGTCTCGCCCCCTCAAGACCCCCGCTATCGGAAGCGGCAAGCAACGTAAAGGAAGGGACCAGATCCCGAATATTGGATTATTGGAAGACCTGGATCAAGGACCAGGCACCCCCATCAAGGCTCGAGAACTCGCCTACGACCGGATCAAGTACCCCGAGGTATAGTGAAGAACTCCCACGCTACATCACACCCCTGTGTCTCACAAGACATTCTTCCGACCTTCAAGACATCTTCAGAAGTCACCTGGAAGAGCGTAACCCGCCTACCGACGGGTACACAAGGTGAACACTACACGCAGCAAGATCACGGATCATCGGGGGACCCCCTCCGTTAGTCGGTGTCTGGGCGCAAGTGGCGATCGCGATCGGCTTCAACCAGATTTTGGCCAGATCCGCTCCACCACAATGACATAGCTGCATAACCAACAAATGCACCTTGTCAGTACTAATCAAAACAGAAACCCCACCCTTCCAGTTCATACCACTTGCGTTGTCATTTTTGAGAGTCTCATCTTCGTTTAGCTCTTCAACGTTGTGTGACGAGTCGTGAGGAGATACACCTTGTACCATGGTAACACTTGTACAGATGGGAGGTGGCGTGACCGGTCGAGCTACCTCCAAGTCATAGGAAGGTTCCTTGTGGTGGCCTAACACGATATGAAAACAATACAAGATAAGAGCCCACCCTATCTGGTATCATACAAAATAAGAGCATCGTACGTTCTCCAACATGCGCCACAGGGGTCCTCATCGGCGAGCTGCTGCTCTCTGGCGCCACGACAACATGTTGTTGCTCAGCACCAAGCTTGGCTGAAGTACAATCGCAACGTTAGTACGCTTTCAGTGTTGTATGACCAATACAATACTTGCCCAGGTCAATTTGGTCGAGATACTGTATGAGCGCCTCCTCAACCACGAAGAAGTCCTTCCCGCAAACGCTTCCCTTCTTAGTCGTATGAGAGTCCACTGGACTTGTTGGATGACCACCCAAGCTTGCGCAGTTCCCGCCATCGTGCTTGGAACGCCATCTTCGCTTGGACTGGTGATTCTGAAAGTGGGAGAGAAAAATGAGTGGCGGCAGATATCTAATGTGAAGTACACGACTTTGACCCGATTCTAACACAAATGTCTATGTCTGCGAATGTGTTTATGTCCAACCTTGGGTTCTTTGAGGGAGGGAAAGGTTAAGCTACCTACCCCTTGTTGGTTTGGACTTTGTATGTCCCAATACAAACTTTCAGTAAAAAAATCCTTAACGTGTACCGTCCACGTTAAGGATTTTTTGGTAACATGTACGGTCCAGGGGTCGAATTTTTTGAGAGGAATGCTCTTCAATAATTTTTATTTTCAAGGTGTACATGTAATTCATTATTCAGAGTGCCTCGAGTCATTCGTGTCCAAACGAAGTCTTCTTTCAACCTCCTTTCTATAAAACAACAGAGTTTGGATTGCGTCTCGAGCACGGGTATCCGCCGGTGATGTTGATGACTTGTCATCGCTTTTCACACTATAATCTCGAGCTGGATCATTTGGTGCCTTCAATTTGGAGCGTGACGATATGGTACTTTTAGCAAGTCGATCCAACAATTCGCTTGCTTCTGATGGGACCACGTACACAGGTGCCGGAGGTTGGTACGTCCGACTCAAAAGTTGGTGGCGAAGTGAATTAACTGGAGCTGGAGGCAGAAGAGTGGATGCATTCCAACCTTGAGAGGTGGTAGAAACCTTGTCATCTCGTACAGACTTAGATTTGCTGTTAGTTGTGCTCGGTTGAGTGGGCCTCCTGCTCGTTACAGCTGGCGGCTTAACTGCAGAGACTTCCCTTCGGACTGCCAAGGAGGATGGCTGCACATTTCCTGAGCCTGACTGCTTAGAAAGAGAAATCTGCTGTCGTTTTTTCTGGCTGGTCAAGCGCGAAGCCTCGTTTTGCCGGTTCACCCGAGCTTTGCCTTCATCAGACTCGAAAAACCGGAGCAACTCGGACAGGTTTGGAGGCGCTGGGAACTCACGCGAGGCCATCGAGTGCTTCGTGGTTATTTTCCTGATGACTCGATCAGATATACGTCGTAACTGATGCATCGCAAGTGCAAGAATAGTTGCTGACTAATTTTTGGAGAGGCATGAAGTGGTGAGGACGAGACTACTAACTGTTGATGATCTGACCGCTACAAGGATGATGACAACTGCTGCCGCTGATGCACGTTCGGAAGACAATTTCTTTGAGGACTGTGCTTCTACAGCAGGCGATGACAGAGTTGAAGCTGACCGTGTGGTGTTCGCTCGATCAGCATCGATTCGGCGACTATCATCAGCCACAGTAAGCCGCAAAGGATCGATCCAACGACTGTCTCAGCTCGGAGATATACCTCAACTTTCAGCTTCATCACCACTTCGGCGTCCGGCGACTGCCGCTGCCACTACCCACAGTCGTGTACATCAAGCTCTGCGCGATAATGACAACAGCTTTGAGTTTTCCAGCAAAGAGGCCACTGTGGAAGGACTGTGTTATTCGTCCAGATTCCCGATCAAGGAAATTACTAGCAAGGGTGTCGTTAGTAGTAAAATTCCTTCTGCTACATTGCTTCGGAGGAATATCACGAATACAACCACGGAAAATAAGCCAGCTAGCGAAGAACAAAAGCCGCCAATCAATGAAAATACCGACGAGCCGAGCGAATCGATCCCTGAAATGGACATCCAAGCAAAGAAAAGAGAGATGAGACGTCAACTATTAGCCGAGCGAGAGCGAGCTCGATCTGCAGCTGTATCCTTATCGGGTTCCAGTAGTGATTCGGCGATCAAAGCATCGGTAGCAGTCGTTGATGAAGCAGCCTTTATACTTCGTAAGCGACGCTGTGCGAAGACTTTTGAAGATATGATCTCTGCTCGATTGAAGACGCTTGATACCGGCGGAGAAGCGGGAACGCCGACTCCTAGTATTGACAATGGTATCACCAAGTTACTTGAGCATGGGATCATTCAGTCCGTGCTGACACTAAGTACGAGCTCGGACGCAGCTACTCAGGGACACTGCTGTCGAGCGCTATATTATCTGTCTCGAGTACCTGCTGCTCGAAAGTGTATGATTGCGAGCGGTGTAGTTGCCAGCTTGAAGCAGCTTTCACGAAATCCAGCACCAGGCCCTCGGCAGGATATGGCTGCAACACTTTGCCATCTTTCTGAAGAAGACAATGTCGTAGAAGCGCTTTTCTTCGAGGGGATCGATCGCTCTCTTCTACGGCTCATTACCTCGCCCAGTTGGGAAACCAAACGTATCTGTGCAGCAGCGGTATTTAATCTCTCGGTCGATGCACGACATATAAAACACTTCCGTGAAGTTTTCTCGCAGCTTCTGATCGCTGTTACGAAATCCAATGCAGGCATTGGTGGCAGTAGTCTCTTGAACGTCCATGCTGCAGCAGAACTGCACTCGTCCTCTGCATTCCTGATCAAAGCCACGTACAACGCATCGCTCGTACCAATGTTCCATCCGACTCTACTTGGAGAAAACGTTCCTCGCTTCCTCTCGACACATATTCCATTAGTTCCTCCTGTTACCCAAGGTTGGGCACTGCGGGCCTTCATATCTTTGTGTGAAGTTCGATCCAACCGACTGGTGCTGCTATCCTCTACGTTTTGTGAAATGCTCGAGTCCATGCTACTTTCATCAAATGAGGAGATCCAGGAGATCACGCTTTTAATTCTTCTGCTGCTGTCGATGGATGAAGGCAGTCGAATTAAGATCTGCAATTGGCTTCCCATCAGTTCATTGATCCAAACAACCAGCCAACACATTGAAAACACAGTCGTTCTCAAACGACTCGGTAAGCGAGGAAGTCTCAATGGTGACCAACTGGAAAGCAAGAAGAACCCAGGATACATTCTAGTTTACCTGCACTCATGTATCCTTCGAAACCTGTGCGACAGCGTATTGACACACCACGAACTCATTGAAGAGGGTGCTGTTCCCGTTTTGCTGGAAATGAGTCGGATGTCTGATCCCACAGTGAAAGTCAACGCCATTTGCTCCTTGTGCTATCTCATTTCGAGCTCCACAGAGGAGATAGCGACTCACATCCCTGAATTGACGGAGCTCCTACTGACTTTGACCCAATCGTCTAACTCACAGGACAGTTTATTCTCTGTGGAGGCTTTGTACAATATCTCGTGCTGTGATGACTGCGTTCCTCTCCTCTGTGAATCTGGATCCTTACTCGATCGCTTGCTGCAACTCGCCGCCGATCCAACACACAAGAAAATAGCCGAGTTGGTAGCTGCAGTCGTTTACAGAATGGCTGGCGTGGTCACTTGTGCCCCTCAACTGCTGAAACGAGGATTTCTAACGCAACTGGTACATCTCATTCGCCAATACCCGACATGTCGTGCTTATGCTCTTAACGCGCTTTTCCTGCTGGCAAGAAATGGCGGAGAGGAATTCCCTCACGGTGGTGACGAGATGGCTCAGCTTGTGCTGGCTCTGCTTAGCAACGGTAACGAACTGGAAAAGGTGGCGAAACTTTGGATTAAACCTGCATTTCCTACTCGACTTATTCGACGACAAACCAATCTTGATATTGCACAAGGGGATCCAGCAACGATACGCAGTGGAGTGACGTTGTTGGCTCATTTGGCACATCACCCGAAGAACCGCGCAGCTCTTGTTCGCAATGGCGCAGTATTTCGATTTTTAAAGAAGCTCAACCGGATAAAACCAAAAGTTAAAGACACTAAAGAAGAAGAAGAACTACAAGAGGACGAGGACGACACAATTCTGACCAACTGTGCGTTCGTATACTACTGCCTAACAGCCACACAGGAAGGGTGTGAATTTCTAGTGAAGGAACGAGGAGTCGAAGATCTCATCAACTTGTCCCGGATTCGAACCAAACAGACAGTGACGAAAAGTGAAAGTGATAGAGGGGCATATACGATGAAGGAACTGTGTATGCTAGCTTTATGTCGGTTATCATCGTTTGCAGGTCTCGAATCTCGGTTAATCGAACAGGGAGCAGTTCAAGCAGTGATGGTGTTGGCGCTCGTGGCGACGGATAGCGTAACGATCAAGGCTTTCTGCATCATGACACTAGCGAACTGCTTAGTGGACGTCACGATACACTGCTTGCAATCGCTTGTTGGTCATGGGATCATCTGGGCTTTATCGTCGTTATGTACGGTGGAATATCCCGAGATCAGCTATGTCTGTGCAGTATCCTTATGTAATTTATCGGCTCACGCGAATAAAGTTCCCAAATTCCTGGATGCTGGTGCCCCACGAGCTCTAGTTCACTTGCTCTCTCACAGTGGAGGAGCTGATGCCGCGGAAGATGCTGCAGTTGTACTTGTGGTAGTGAAAACAATCGCAAATCTGGTCGCAAACGAGAAACTGTGTCAAGCCTTTTTAAACGAAGGCCTTGAGAAGCACTTAAGTGTTCATTTTTCCTCCCCTGAGCACAGAGGAGCTTCGACAACTCACCGCGATGGTTTTATTACGAGTTACGAGTGCAAATGACGCCGTGATTTCGCCCGAGAGAGTGAAACTTACGATGCTCCTTTGGATGGAGCAGATCATCGACATGAAGGATGAAGAACTCGTACGCAACTGTATGTTGACAGTGCACGATCTCACGAGCAATTCGTCTTTGGATGTGGCAGAGCTGGATGTTCCTCATATCATACGGATTTTGGTCCAAGTTCTTCAACGTCACCAAACACGCAGTACACAGATTGTGACGCTTTGTCTGTCAGTTCTGTACAATTTATCGTGTCAATTGGCAGCGTTACCGACGCTGGTGCAGTCCGAGATCATGCCATTCTTACGACAACACGTACCCATGACAGACACAACGTTAGCAGCACAGAGAAGGAAGAGCGCTACTCCATCACACTCACCTGCTCCAGGCTCCAACTTTTCTGCTAATGTTCAGCTCTGTTGTCTTGTACTTCATAATTTAAGCTGCTATCATGTTACTGCTGAGGATGAAGGAGTTCTTGCTGCTCTTGTGTCTTGCCATGCAATCGCTACTCTCCATGACATTTACTACGGCCCATCGTCCGAGGGGCTTAAAGTGACCGCAGCGGTGGCGATCTGTAACATTGCGATCGGAAAAGTAAATTCTACACGAGTGCTGGAAGACCACGCAGGCCGAGTTTTGTTACATTTTATCCGCAGCGAGCACTTCCAGCCAGTAAATTACCGACTGGTGGCTGCAACACTGCGGAAACTTTCAAATGCTCCTGGAAACCAAAGCAGTTTACTGAATGCCCATATTGCTAGCGCCATGGTTTTTATCCTAGAGCTACCAGACATGGACACGGACGCTAGTGCAAATATTCTCGCAGCATTGCGGCATTTCTCCAGTTGCAAAAGCCACCTCCCACGACTTCTGGACGACGGTGTGTTACCGTGTGTCGTGAAGCTTGCGGAGCAGCTAAACGCTACTGGTGAAATGGTCAGCTACTGCTTCGAGATCATCTCCAACTTGTGCAGTATCGATTTCCAGGAAAGCTTGAAGGATTGCCCTGAGATTAACGTGATTGGAACGCTGGCCAAACTCTCAGATCATCACAAGCAGAGCCACCATCACCAGCATCTCGTACAATTTGCACACCAGGAACCAGCGACTTCATTAGCTTCCTACTGTGCAAGAGGTGGAGGAAGTTCTTTATCTTTGCCAGAACTGATCACAAATTTGATGAAGAGCGCCACTTTCACGACTGGAGCTGCCAAGAAAACACTACAGATTAAAGCGAACTATACTGTTCCTGCTCGGAAATGGAATCCCCAGGCACAACCGAAACCTAAAGATCCGCCACCTTTAGTGTGCAACGAGATTCCTCCTACCGATAACGGACAGATTGTCTGCCCAGAGATAAAACAGCGCATCGGGTGCTTCTCACCGCTACCAAAGGAACAACTTGTTCGGGATGAAACGAATGAAGCAGTAGCCACATCCCCTGTCACTGCCCCAAGTCGGTCCATTCTTGCTCGACGCAATAGTGAACGAAGTTTCGGAGTTGGGGGTCTGCGTTCACGATCTAGAAAAACGTCGACACTTGGAGCGAAAAAAGCTCTTCAACGAGGACAAGAATCTCGGCATCTCTCAGGGTGGTCCCATCGAAGGTAGTGACAGTTTGCAGTGATGTGCAGCGGAATAATACCGGTAGTACAAAATCGAGCAGAACTTGCATGGCTGAAGAAGTATTTCATTGCATTTTAGAATGGTGATGGCAACAGTACTGCGAGTCTTTGTGTAAAAGATGCATGATTATTTGTAGTTATTCGTATTACACTTTCTTTCTTCTTTTACCATAATGAAATCAGCTCTTAGATTTCAGGAATACTTTCTTGCCAGGCTTAGCTCATTAGAACGGAAAGACCGAACGAAGCGACCAATGTACCAACTGTCATCGCGAGGTTTACTGCACTGGAGGTCGATGTCGGAGTTGACGTGTTACCACTCAACGTTGCAGCCTTTGTGAGAGTTGGGAACTTGAATCCACTTGGAGCGGCCACACAACCAGCCGCAGCTGTATTGCACACAGTGCAGATTTGGCCGTACAGGTATCTCTTGCAGCCGTTGGTTGCTTCGGCGCATTCCTTGACGTTTTTGTAGCACGGCGGGTTTTCAGCAATAAGGGAGGCTTTGGTAGGAAGTGCCACCATTTTATCTACGACTGAACTGCTGATCTGAGAGGATCCTGAGGTCAGCAACGAGCTGTACGTGTCGAGTAGCTTTTGAGCCCGCACTGCATTAGCTTGTTGATCCTGGGGCTTCTCCCAGAACGGGATGCTTTCCGCCCAAACACCCGCCTCGGTGGCATTGAACTCCACGTTTCCATCTTTGCAAAATGCGTTAAAGTCCGCGTAGTTATTGTTACTTGAGTCCTTCATGCTCGTGATACCGACGACATCATCAATCGGGACGAAACCGAGAATACGGTAGTTGTAGGTGCACGTCACTCCGTCCGGCAGCTTCCCTATGTCGCAAAGACCTTGGCGTGTATCAGCGCGGCATGTATCGTTCTTTACGAGGTCCTTGTTGTTATCACTCCACTTTTTGAGGGGGCAGTTGTTGGGGAACGAGTACCAGCGGCAATTCGGGTACGGTGCACGTGGATCGGTGTCTCTTGCCTCGCCACCGACGAACGGACCAAGCTCAGGGACTGTCGAGTTGCCATTCAGAGAAATACACTCCTTAGAGAAGACGCTGCTTCCTGAAATCGGCGTGCATTGACCTCCATCCATGGCGATGTAAGGGCCGTACTCGGTCCCGTACTCAGCGAGAGTCTCGTTGGTCTGGGTGAAGACAATGTCATAGAAAACCACCCACTTCATGTTGTTTTTACGCCAGCATCTATTGTCAACACTGCGTGTGTTGTAGTTGATACCCTCGGCTTGAACGTACATGAGAGCACCTTCGACTGATGCAGTATTTACTGTGTCGAGCGCACCTCGGAAGTGCTCTGCATCTGTTGATCCACCATACTTGGACCCAAATGCACCGATACTATCGTACCAGACTGGGGCATCACTTTGTGCTCGGGCATGCACCACGTGAACCGGTTTCATGTACGCACTGGAGGTTGAACTTGCTGTCAGTGAGCTCATGAAGTTGACATAGTCGTGAGCAGCGCCAGACGCAGTCGATAGTGTGAGGGCAGCCACGGACGTGATAGGAACGAAAACCTTCATTTAGCTCTGTTTTGTTGTGGTGGAATGATGGAGCTGGTTGAAGAGGCTGGTTGCTTTGCTGGCTTGGACACTTTTTGGAGAATGAAAGGGTATCGTATGGAGACCTCGCATGGTTTCGCCATGCACCGAGGACGAGAACTTAATCTAGTTTTAGGACCGACGAAATAAATATTCGCACGACTACTTCAAGTGCATCAACGGCTCCAGATAAGGACCAAGTGTAGTGATGTGAGTTACCCTGTAGTTCTTGTCTCCTGTGTTTCACAGATGTCATGGCAACCGCGCGACTAGACTCCAAGGCAAGTTACCCAGTCACACTTGACCAGCAAATCTCAGTTTCCAAAAAGACCTCAAGAACTCAAGCCCGATCAGCAGATTCAAGATGAAGATCTACGTCGCAATTGCAGCTTCGGCGTTGGCTCTGTCTGCAGCTAATGCAGCCCCCACCTCCGATGACGTGGAATTGTCTCTATCTGCCGAGCTGGAAGTAGCCGAACGCCCGTCTCCCCGCAACCGCGCTTTAGTTGCAAGTTCCTCGACCAGTTTTGTCAGTTCACTGAAGAAGACCCCCAACTCGGACAAGTATCACACCAAACCAGTGCGTGCGATTCATGCTCGAGTTCAAAGTGACGCCCCAGTCTGGAACGAGACTACCAAGACATTCGGATCGAAATACTACCACACAGCCGAAGAACAGTTCCGTGGCGCGCTTGACACTGTGAACACCGCGTCCGTTGAAGGTGCACTCATGTACGTGCAAGCTGAGGGGATCAACTACAACACGCGCAGTTCGGAAGATAAGTGCTGGCGTAAAAACGGCATGCAGTACGTCGTATTTTACGACATCGTCTTCGCCCAGACTAACGAGACTGTAGCCGAGTACGAGTCCGAGTACGGCCCAATGCTTCCAATGGACGGTGGTCAGTGCACTCCGATTTCTGGAACCGACGTGTTCTCCGATGAATGTGTCTCTCTCAACGGCAATAGTAGCGTGCCAAACCTCGGCCCGTTCATCGGCGGTGAGTCCAAAGAGACCGACAAACGTGCTCCTTACCCCAACTGCTGGTGGTATTCGTTCCCCAACAACTGCCCCCTTCAGAAATGGGTGAACAAGACCGAGGAATGCCGCGATACAACTCGCCAAGGTCTCTGCGATATGAACACTCTACCCGACGGTGTTAAGTGCACCTACAACTACCGCATTCTCGGTTACGTGCCAATTGACGATGTCGTCGGTATCACATCCATGACCAACAAGGCCACTGGAAACAAGTACAGCAACTTCACGGAGTTCTGCGAGGCCGGCGGTGTCGAGTTTCAAGCCTCGGAGGCTGGTGTGTGGAACGCCAGCATCCCATTCTGGAAGGACCCACAGAACGCAACGGCCAACGCTGCTCGAACGGAGAAACTACTGTCGGCCTACGCTAACCTACTGAAGACAGGAAATTCCTCGCAGATTAAGAGTTCCGTGGTCAAGAACATGCAGGCGCTTCCGACTGTGGCTGAGCTCTCTGCGGGCAATCCACCGTGTTACTTTAACGTTAAGGACTGCGACTCGGAGTTCGGTTGCAAACGCGAGCACTTTGGACAGATGTGTACGCTCTGCAACGGTACAGCCACCGGGTGCGTTCCGCCACCCGAAAACTTCACGTTCCCAAAACTAGAAAAGGCCGAGACACTGAAGGCGGAAGCGACTGCAGGATCGATGGCTTCCAGTTCGGTACTTGCCGGTGGTGTAGCATTGGCGACGATTGCGTTGTCGTTTTTGATGAGCTAGAGCGTCGAGAAATACATGATGGAGTACACATCCTTCAAAACCTCCACTTCAACTAGAACCGGCTGTGATTTCGTCACATTTCGATCTCTACAGCGCAATCGCAAACATTCTAAGATTCTACTAATAAATAATATCAATGTATCCATTTCTGAAATTTTTAAAGACAACACTTCTACAAAACCTCTATTATAAAATTTCCCTTTCTACTCCATTCGTGAATTGTCTATCAGATTTGGCATTGTATAAAACGCACAACAGTTATCCAATATACTCCGACAGCCACAAACAATCCGCCATCAACGATGCTCGGTGCCTCGTGCCTTGTGGGCGCTGCGCGACGCGCCACTGCTCTGCGGTCGCTTCCAGGCCGCGTAGCAGGTCTGCCGATGTCTTCTCTACCTGTTGCGCGCTTCGATCACGCGCGGTTCTTCATGCAGCAGCCGCGCGCGCGATCTCCGTCGTTCCTGAACTCACTTGCAGCCTCCCGAGCCTCCGTCCTGCGTCGCGCGAGCTCCTCGGTGTCTAAAACTACCAGTGATGAAGTGGCTGCTTCTACTGAAGGAATGTCGCACCTGGAGCGCCTTAAGGATCTGTGGCGCAAGTACGGCATCGTGGCCATCGGCACATATCTGACCATGTACGGTTGCGTCCTGGGATCTATCTATCTCGCTATTGATCAGGGCTGGGTGCGCACCAGCAAGAGGACAAGCTCCAAGGGGGAGGGCCAGTCGGAAGAGACTTTTAACCTCGTCACCACGACCAACAAGTGAGTTTTAATGCTTTGAAGCGAGATTTAGGAAAATGGTTACTAAAGATTGATGTTGTTTTCTCTAGATTCGTCAAGTTTGCAGAGGATATGGGCATTGCGCAGTACTTGGAGGTGGAGCGCGTTACTTCCAAGTCGGGAACGTTCCTGCTGGCGTGGATCGCGACTAAATTCACAGAGCCCTTGCGTCTGGCACTGACGATCGCGGTGACGCCGCGTATCGCGCGTTTCCTGGGTCGTGCACCTAAGCTTCCGCCTAAAGCACCGGGGAAGATTGTTAGTATGATCAAGAAGAAAACCGCCAAGGAACAACCAAAGGCATAAAGTGACAAAATCAACACACTGTCCAGTGTAAATTGATAGAAGCTGGATAAGGAACTTTTGGTTCTCACAACGGCAGAACAGGGAGACTTGGAATACCAACCTCGACTGGGAAGAGGGTATCTCTGTATGAAGAACAAGTGACTGGTTCACATTTGAAGAGGTCGTTTGTTTGGGTTTGCAGTCTCGTGGATATCCTAGATCAATGTGATGACTCGTGGCTGTTGTTCAACCTGATTGAAATAGCGTTGAACTGTGCGACCTTTGACTGGACTTTCCTGGATCGGAGAGTTGTGTGGAATTGCTGCTGTACGTTCACCCTAAAGCGTGTGCGTAGCTGTGGAATCCTAAACGTTGAGATACTCATGTAATCCAGGATGCGGCTCTGAATGACCGGCACAAAGCAGACGCATCAGCAGATACCAGTAGTCACCTGAGCCTCTAGAGCTAGCAAGGACCGATCTAAAGGCGTCCGTCGTCATGGGTGACGCTCCCGTGCCGTGGGTCTAGTCTCCTACTACACATTTCGACGAAAGGTGACCACCTAACATTGCTTCAATTCATGCCATGTTGTAGTCGGGGTCCTCCCCCCAGAGGACCCCCACCAGGGCAACCACCCGCAGGTTATCCACAAGCTAGAGGCCCACCTCCAGGGTTTGCACCGCCAAGAGGTCCTCCACCAGGTACATTGCTTCCAACTGGGAATTTTGAAATGTTACCTGACACTTTTTCATCTTACAAAGGAGCCCCACCGGGTCGAGGCCCACCTCCAGGTAACTACAGCACTTCTGATCAATTGGAATGCACCGATATGCAAACTAATTGTCAACTTGCTGACTGGGTGAATAGGTGCCCCACCAGGCCGAGGGCCTCCACCCGGAGTGCCACCTGGAGCGCCACCAGGTTAGTCTTGTTCGTAAACTTTATCAATTAATATTCACCTCACTTAAACTCAATGGTCAGGACGGGGACCTCCGCCAGGTGCGCCGCCTGGGGCTCCACCAGGTTAGACTGATGCTCATCATGGAGATAATTTTATCTGTTAATATTGTGATTTGCGTGAAACTCAACGTTCAGGACGTGGACCACCGCCTGGGGCACCGCCAGGAGCACCACCAGGTAAACAAGCACAAACGGGTTCCATGAATTTTTTAACTCGTTCTTTTACTCACCGAACGCTATGTTTACAGGACGAGGACCTCCACCCGGATCTCCACCAGGTCAATACTTCGACGCTTTCCCCGTAATATCTCCTAGCTCACCTTACACTTTGTGATTCTGAAGGCCGAGGTCCACCACCGGGTGCCCCACCAGGTGCGTTTGACTGCCTAACACTTCATCGAAGCACGCTAACTTCGCTTGCTGCTTGACTCGTTAGGAGCCCCGCCAGGTTTGCATTATAAATTAGATGCTTGTGGATTTCTTCCTTAACATTTGGGCACTTCAGGCCGAGGACCCCCTCCTGGTGCTCCACCTTCAGCGGTTCTAGGGCGAGGTCCACCTCCAGGTGCCCCACCGGGTAAGTGCGTACTGGTAATATTTCATTGCACTACGAAACTAAGGCTTTTCTTGTCGGGCTTGCGATTCTTTAGGTGTCCCACCAGGTATACATTTCTTTCTCTGCTCTAGAATTCATCGCAACTCATTTTGTATTTGATATTGGAATCGGGTGACTTTCAACACTTTAGGTGCGCCACCAGGTCAGTGCATGCTCACAAAATTTGTTTTGCTGCATTTCAAGTCATCTTACAGCGGGCTAAATGCAGGGCGAGGACCACCTCCTGGAGCTCCACCAGCAAGTCCAGCACGAGGGCCACCGCCGGGTGCTCCACCAGGTGCACCACCATCTTCACCTCTTGGCCGGGGTCCGCCTCCTGGTGCTCCACCCGGACAAAGACCCCCTGGAATGCCTCCAGGTGCAATGCCCCCAGGGGCGATGCCAGGTAACTTCGCATTGCTGCTAACCTGTTTTTATGAAAGACTTAAATCTCGTTTTGTCAACTGCCAGGTGGCCCACCTCGAGGCCCTCCTCCGGGGATGCCACCTCCAGGCTTTCGTGGCGCACCACCGGGAATGCCTCCTGGTCAACCCCCAGCAATGTCTCGCGGTCCACCACCAGGAATGCCACCACCAGGAATGCCTAGAGGGATGCCTCCTGGAATGGCTCCACCCAGCATTCCTCCAGGCGCTGGTCCACCGGGTATGCCACCTCGAGGGATACCAGGGGCACCTCGCGGACTTCCTGGAGCTCCACCTGGAATGCCACCGCGTCCAGGAATGCCGCCATCGGGCGTGCCTCCTGGAATGCCTGGAGCTCCGCCGAGAGGGCCTCCTCCAGGTTTTCCACCAACAGCTCGGGGCCCGCCTGGAGCTCCAGGAATGCCACCTCCTCGAGCTCCACCGATGCCACCGGGTACAGCACCGAGCGAAGTTGTGCCAGTTATCGTCTCAGAACCCACACAAGGTACGATGAAAGTAAGCTGATAATTAGGTAGCTCGAGCTAACGCTTTGCTGTTGTGTAGATGGTGCTCCACCTCGAGGCCCACCTGGAATCCCACCGCGTGGTCCTCCTGGTGCCCCGCCTCCAGGTATGATGCCGCGGGGTTTGCCTCCTCGTGGTCCACCCGGAGGTTTCCCACCTACCGCTGCACCACCTGCAGGTGGCGCTTTTGCTTCTCGATTCGGTAAACTCGCTGTCAAGGTGCTACGTGCCTTCGACCTCAAGAAACTGGGAATGATGGACACAGCAGACCCGTACGTGAAGCTCACGATCGGCACTCAGAATGTCCAAACCAAGGTACAAGAAGGCGGTGGCAAGACACCCGAGTTTAACGAGAACTTCGAGTTTAACATTGCCATGGAGAAGGAGCTAGTGGTCGAGGTTTGGGACCAAGAGAAGGGTGGACAGGACAGGTTCATGGCTCAAGCCAAGGTGGAGATCGTTCCTTGGCTCTCCAAGGGTGGCTTCGAAGGTGACATTGAGCTGCACGATCGCGAGGGTAGCCCCGCAGGAAAATTGGCGGTTGTTGCCAAGTTCACGAAGCCCGAAGCTGGAACTACAGGACCCGTGAAGTCCCCGCCCATGGTTCCCCCAATCCTTTCAGGTCCTGCTGTGGCCCCACTGCCACCTGGAGCTAACGCGATTTCCGTTCCTGGAGTGCAGCCGTTGGCTCCATCGGAACCACCTCGAGATCCGAACGGTAAGTTCACGGACAAGGAAATTCTCGAAGCTTTTCAAGCTTTCGACCTCGATCACAACAATTATGTGGGTGCTGCTGAGATCCGCCACGTGCTGATCAATATTGGCGAAGCACCGACCGATGAAGAAGTGGATGAGATGATCAAAATGGTCGATAAAGACGGTGATGGACAAGTAAGCTTCGACGAATTCTACGCAATGGTGACCAAGGGCAAGCAGCCTCCTCCTGGACTGGGCGCCACTGCAGCTTCACCCGAAAAGGCTGCAGGTGCAGGACCGGCAGGTGCAGCTTCAGGCGCTCAGGCTATTCAGCTACGTAACCAGCGCAAGGTTGCGTTGGAAGAATTCGCACGTGACAACGGAATTAAACCTGAGAGCGTCAAGAAAGCGTACAAGCGGTTCCAAGCCACAGACAAGGATGGATCGGGACAAATCGACTATTCGGAGTTCTGCGAAGTGCTGCAGGTGGACCCATCGCCGCAGTGTGAGAAGGTTTTCCAGCTCTTCGACAACGATAAAACGGGTCGGATCGACGTTCGAGAGTTTATGATCGCGCTATCCAACTTCACGGGAGCAGAAAAGGAAGAGAAATTAAAGTTCGCGTTCCTCGTTTTTGACGAAGACGGGAACGGCGTGATCACGCGGCAGGAGCTCATGAAGATCCTCAAGGCCAACCACATGGCTTCCAACGAGTCGGAAGTCTCTCGAAAGGCAGACACGATCATGTCCCAAGGCGATAAGGACGGCGATGGTGTTATCTCATTCGATGAGTTCTCAATTGTGAGCAAGAAGTTCCCCAACATTTTGTTCCCAGCCTACACACTCGGCACAGCAAAAGATTGATAGGATAGGCATCTATACGCCCGACACAGCAAAAGACTAATAACATCAGTACCATGATAAACTTCTCGTTTCAACAGGTTCTCGTTAGTCTTTCTTGGTAGACTTTGCCGACTTTAAAGTGACGCTGAACACAATACTTGTTAGGATTCCAACAGCATGCCCGATCAAAGTGCCATACACACAAGTAAGTGGCCATTGCTACAATGAACGAAGCCCACATTTAAGTTAGTCATAACAAAGAGAGCAGAAGAAGTTATTGTTTTACCTGCCACGGACGATCCCAGTCTAGAGGAATAGGGAGGGCGCCAACGTATGCTCCAACCATAGCTCCAATGGACGAGCAAACGATATAAAGCTTCTGTGGGTCACTCACGCTGCACAACAAATAGTTAGCACAATACACAAAGCACGAACGGACTTATCCTCACTACGCACCGGAGTTCCAGCAGTAGATCGAGCCATTCGGGTGGTGACACACCTAAATGTAGTGCCAAAGGAACCGTCACACAGCTCGAGAGCAACAGCGAGAGCAACAGTGTCTGCCTCCATAATCTGCATTAAAGGAATGTGAACATGAGCTCAAAGTACTTTTGAGAGGCAAAAACCACGCCACGTACTCGACAACAGGAGCTCCAAACAGCACGACAGTCACGTGGAACACCACGGATCCCAGTACCAGACCCAGAATTCCTTGGGCAAATTGTTTAAGCAGTGGCTGATCTGTAGATCGGAGAATTAACAGGTTCGATGCCAATAAAAGGACGGAAATGGTGACCACTACAGGCACGAGACCATGGAGAACAGCTTCTTCGAGATGTTGGCCAAACCTAAAAAAAACACGTTAGAAAATGACAGTAAGGTGATGACAGAGTATTTCGCTAGTACGTACAGCAGAACAGGGAGATAACGAGCCACGATACCGGGTAGTACGAGCTGCAGGACCTTAGGGAGCAAGGTCATGACGAGACGAGGCGACGATGTAGCGGTGAAGATGAAGGTCTATACAAAACTAATGTATCCTAGTCCAGATATCCTACTCGTATCCCGAAAATCGATTATTATAATGGCTGTTTAGTCTGTAGATTCCTTCTGATTCGTTGAAAAGATGAGCAACTAAGGATATCTGCGTCCAACTTGAGCCTTATATTGACTGTCCCACACCACCACGCAGTTTTTCCTGGAGGACGTCCCAGACGATGGGATTCACGAACGAGAAGCGATACCCACCAGGATTCCGACCCGATGCAATGGAGGAGAAGACCCCCGCAATGATCTCCATGGCTGCATGGCCCACCAGCACCGCTGCCAACTTCTCTAGGCTTGCACAAGAGCCAGGAGTCAAGATGGTATTTAGCCAAGCTCTCCATGAATTCCCATAATTATGGAATAACATAGTGTATCGTCAATTTCTTACGGACAGATTATGACACCTAAAGCTTATTACGCTACGCATGACACGATGCCGCCTCCACACCAAGGTTTGTCTAGTCATTTTTACTTAAGAACTGTGAATGCAGACTCATTTGTTTGCAGTGATTGTCATGACGTCTACATATAATGGAATGAAAGAGCAATATCAAGCTGCAGACCGCAAAGTAACGAGGACATGAAGAATAGCTTTATCTTTACAAGTTTACTGACAAAAGTGTGTAAAATTTCAGGTTTCTGGCAAACGAGGGAACGCAGACCAGATATTGTCAAGTCCTCGACCACCAAAACACCATCGGCCATGTGCGTGAACGCAACAAGTCAAGCCGTGACTGGGCTAGTAGGTGTGTAGAATGGAGACGCGAGCGAACCAGTAATTTATAGACGGTATGAACACAGAACTGGAGACATTCTCTTATGAAGCGGTAGGTCTGGAGGAATTCAGTCGTCAACATTGCAGAGGGAGTCCAAAGCATGCGGGGAGAGCAGGGTGTCGGTCCAACTGAGTAACTTGTTGATTTCTTCCTCGTCGACGGACTCGTCTAGGTCAGTAGCATCTCCATCCGACGTTCGAGTTGACACGGCTACAGCTTGAATCGTATTTGACAGCTTTTCAATTGATTTACTGCACTGGTGAAGGGGTGGTAACGTCAATGAAGGAGAGAGTTGTGAGTGTGTATCCTGAGCGAGTATCACTGCAGCACTGGCAGGAACAGCAGAATGAATCGGTGGCAGCCTCATCACAACAGTTTCCTTAACTTCAGGTCCAGTTTCTTGAGGTTCTTGTTCAGGTTTATCACCACTGACGTCTCCAGCTTGTTTAATCCACGTCGCAAACATCTTTTTACGCTTCTGCACTTGTTCCAATGCTGTCAATGGCGCTTTCTTTCCTTTCTTCTTTGGTCTCGGTGGTTTAAATGAGCCTCTTGACGGAATTTTATCGTGTGTTTCTTGGTTACTGTTACCATTCGACTTGGAATGTCGACGGGTAACTTCCCCATTTTCCGTTGTACTAGCATTGCTCGTTCTCGTCCTGACAGATGCAGTAGAAATATTCGATCGTGCCGATGCTGGTCGACTCGAACATCTGCTGCTAGTTTCCGAGCTCAGACTACTCCGCGAACCCGTCGATCGGCCATTTCTCATCCCTGTACTAGACCCACTCGTCCTTGTCTTCGCAGCTAGCAATAACGACGGCATTTTAGCCATCAGCGGCTGCATGAGCTCTCGAATGCAGTCATCGTCCCTTGGAGGCAGTTGACCTCGCAATTGAGCCTCAAATTCCTGACGCAGTCTCTGTATAGCATCGTCCTGGATCTTAGCAAGTCGATACTCCTGCCACGGTCCAATATACATGGCGGCAGCCTCACCACTACAGCAAATGCGCACAGCACAGGTCACCTTCGCGTCGTTTCGAGCTATCAATACCGACAAGGTCTAATCATTCCGTGCCGCAATCGTACTTAACGTTTACGCTACATAGACGTTGGGTCAGACTTGGGTCAGGCTCAGGTCACCGCTCATTATTCGATCCGTTGAGAGGTAGACGAACGCGAACAGAATGTCAGGACTCGTGCGAGTACTTAAGGACAAGGCGCCGGTGTTGGTGTTCAGCAGCTTGTGCGCGGGTGCAGCTTATGCTGTGTACTACGCGCACCACCAGCAGATCGCCGAGAAAAAGGTGAGTTTTGAGTCAATTTATCCGATGGTAATAGCATTTAATCCATGCTCTTGCTGCTACAGGTGATGCGTCAAGGTGTGATCAACGACATTAAGCGGGACAGACTTAAGCGACGGGAAATGCAGGAGAAGCAGTAGATAATGGAGCCAATGACCAACCATCCAGCGTCTCTATTGCAGCTATTGACCCGTACTCTGTACTGCTGCTTGGATCACTTGTAGGACGTTGCTACACCTCTCTCGGCCGATGTAGTCGTACTTCAGCAGCATCTCATCTGCCCAGTACTGGAAGAACGCATCCACTGCAGTAGAGTCCATTGTGAACGACGTTGCCTCATTATCATAACTGATGGCCCTGAGATTTTTTTGAAGTTCGTGTTTGATACGCTGGAGAAGGCCTTGAGACTCTGTTTCCAAGTGTGTTGGGATTTTGCACGCGTAGCAACATACCAAGATCTCCAGTGGGTACTGCAGTAAGCAACACACTTGATCCACGCTGCAGGCACGAAGCTGAGGTCTAGATAGGAATATCTCTAGCTCTGAGAAGAAAAGATCAAGGTCCTGCACTTCACTGAAGCGCACGAAGTCAGAGGAGGCAGAGAGCTCAACCAGTTCCAACGTTGTTAGAGTACTGACCACCAGTTCGGTAGCTTGCTCGATCCCGGCCTGGTTCTCTGCTGTGTATTGATCCACAGCAAGGTTGATGGCCACGAAGATCAACTGATAAATCGTCGAAGGTTGAGGATGCCCAGCTGATAAACTTCGATCCGGAGTCAGTCCAAGACGCCGAAACAACGCCACTTGCGAGGGTAGCAGAGCTAACAGTTGCAGCTCTTCCTGTCCTCGGGTGACGTTGGAAGTAATCCATGTAGTGAGCCACGCCTTCAGAAGGCTGCATGTGTCTGCTTCGAACTCCAAGTGCAGATACAAGTCAGTCACGTAGCTAGTGAACATGCGTTCCCATCTTCTCATCGTTGTCGAGGCCTCCTCCAAGAATGACTGCGAGTAAACCAGCGCAGCAGATAACCACTGGACAAAGGGCAGGAAGAGCTGAGTTAAAGGCTCCTCTACCCTTGCTTCTGCTTCGTGAGTGTCAGAGTTCCAGGCATTTGACAAAATCAATCGCAGAACAGAAGCAGTTTTCTCTCCGATAAGATGCTCTCGGATCCAGTATGCACCATCTTCGTCTATGGACAGTCTTGAACTTTTCAACCAATTCGCTAGACGTATGATCTCATTTCCTGCTTGGTCGCCTTCACGTTCGGCCTTTTGAGTGTCTGGATGCATTGATAGCAGCCGTAACATGTTCCCAACAACTATTCGCATTCTATCTCGAATGGCTACATCCACATCAGCGTAGGCACCAGCGCATCGGCTGGAGCACGCTACCAGAGCTGTGTTGAGCAAAGCAGCTAGCCAGTAAGCCTCCTGAAACACCTGCTCTCGTGTTTGAACCATCTCTTCAAGACTAGTCAGCAATAGCTCCACACGCAGAGAACCTTCGCAAAAGCCTGTCTTCAAAATGGCCTCGAAAAAGTGAGGAAGCCATGTGACAGCAGATTGTTCACCAAAAAGCGCCATTGACCAGGATATCCCTCGTTCAAACATTGACGTCGACGTCGACAGAAGTTTCAAGGCGTTTTCTTGATAAATAATCGCTTTGGCGTGTCTGGTGTGGATCTGGAGCTGCTCGTCATTTTCATCTTGCTGAACCAAAGCGGAACTCGAGAACTCTAGTCCTCGAAGCGGGGAGCTTAAGGTTGCCACTGCAACTTCAGGTAGTAGCATCCGATTATTCTTTCGAGCAACCTTCGCTAGGTGGTTAAAAGCCTCAGAGAACCGGCACTTTACCATCGCCTTGGTCAGCAGAACTGTGAGAGTTTCCAGATCTGGAAATGCTGCCGCTGATAGGTACAAGTGCAGCGCCATTTCAACTCGAACAGCTGAGGGTAAGGCTGATCTTGCTGCAGAATTCACAAAAGACTGACGTTCCGACCTGTGTGGTCTTCCTGCTTCCTTCACAAACGCCTTCAAAGCGAAAACTAAGTGGGAATCGAGTGGGGTCATGAGCAGAAAGCGCATACTCTCAAATTCGCTCGGAAACCATCTTATCAGCCTGTTTCCCAATACAGACAGCTCTAACCGCGACTCCTTGCCAGCGAAAGCGGTACCATGCATCTCAACAAACGAAAACCAGCGCTCCAGCTGCTGCCTTAACTCATCCAGAGCCCCGATCTGGTCTTTGATCTGTCTTATCAACTGACGGGTCTGGGCCTGATCAGCGAACTTTACCGCGCGAAGGAAACGCTGAAGTATATCACTGGATGGTGTCAGTAGATGTTCATCAGCATCACCAGGGGATTTGGCACGCTCAGCGCCAGCTTTGACATCCGAGAGCACTTTGAACAGACTTCTTTCCAATGACTGAGGGCAATTTGGTGAATTTTGAAGAACCTCCGCTGCAAATATGAGCGCTTCACTCGACTCTTGGCACACGACTTCATCTCTCTCGTAGCAGGATAGGAGTTGTGGGAGAATATCCAACTCGATCATCGCGCAAAAGCCCCATCTGTTGACTCTAGTTGGTGGGTCTTTCGT
This sequence comes from Phytophthora meadii, assembly GCA_032432875.1. NCBI lineage: Eukaryota > Oomycota > Peronosporomycetes > Peronosporales > Peronosporaceae > Phytophthora > Phytophthora meadii. The sequence goes on along the minus strand of JAUMGV010000057.1, from coordinate 736,515 downwards.
GTGGGTGCTCTGGTATGCGTCCCATGCCTCACTGAACCGTATCAAGCTCACAAGATATAGTGGAGTTGGCTCGCTTCCCATCAAAATGCTATTGGTATCACTCACAAGAGCAGTAAACTGTTGCCGCCCAGTCTTCTGACCGTCGCGTGTTGATTTTAAGCACGAAACCAAAGCCGGAAAGAGCAAAAACTTCACTCCTCGTTGATAAACGTTCCCTGTTAAGCTTAAGCTTATGCTCACTCGCAACATCGCAGCAATAAGACTAGCAGTCCAGCCTTCTCCAAATGTTACCATCATTTTCGTGAGAACACCACGAACAGTAGAGCGATCCGTTTCCACACGTATGAGCTGATGCTGGATACTCCCACCACTCGATATAACCTCACCACCACTCAGAATGACTCTGTGCATGACGGCGAGGCAATAGCTCTTAAATGCTGGCAAGAATTGGGGGTTGCGACGGGTAGCTATTGATGCATTTGTATCGAGACTCTGCAAACATATTTCTAGAAATTGACACCAGTGGATCCCAGACTCCTTCAGCAAGGCACTATCACCTTGTTCAGTCATAAAAGCATCCCAATACGTGAAAAAGCTGTCTTCAAACGGGGCATTGGCCTCAGACGTAGAAAAAATCTCGTACGAAACAAGGAGAATATCCAATGGTGCCGTACGACTCGACCCAAAAAAATTACCAGCTGAAGATTGCCTCACTCCTCCTGATGTTTTCAATAACTTGCCTGAATATAACCGCAGAATACGTTTTGTTGTCACCGTTCCTGCACCGTTGTGGATAGTAAAATGCGAGAACAGTGCTTCACAATCTATACCACTCCAAACTTGACCAAGTGCAGTGATGACACCGAATATACCAATCGACAACGAACGAACCACTTCCAGCAGAATCCGATATCCCGGCAAGTTAGCGATTTCTCCCTTCTTTTCTAACGGTAGTACTACAGCTGCGAACGCATCTGCCTTTACGCAATGTCGGATAACATCCACTAGGTGGATATGCTTGGCATTTCCATAATTCTTAAGTTCTCGCTCCCAAACGCTCATCCACATCTTACCAACCGGATCCTGTGGTTCTCCTCTCATATTCTCCATAACCAAATCATAAATCCGTTCATACGCCTCGATGTTCAGCAACGACTCCACTATTTCGTCACTTTTCACTAACACTTTAGATTTCCTCCTCCCCTTTTTCACAGTCGTCACCCCAGTCATCGGTAGTGAATCCCAGAACGCTGATAACGCAACCATCGCCTTATTCGTGGCATAGTTTTCTCCGTTTTGTTCCAGTATCTTTGCAGCTTGCTGTGTACACTTCACTAGAAATTTCCATTCATCTTTGGACCTCAAGTACTCGGCACTAGTTCCATTGTGACAAAACTCGCACTTTTTCTCAGTCTCTTCAGTCTTGATATCGTTAGATCTTGTCCTAGCTCGCTTAGCTGGAGGCCTATTTGTTCGCCCAGTTGATGTGGGCTCGAGAACCTCTTCTAGTATCTTCTCACAGATTTCCTGGATCCATTGCTGCACAGCGACCTCCAAACATTTTATACCTTGCTCCCGCAATGCGAAACTCAACAATAGTATCCTCAACCTTAAAGGCAACAACTTTCCACCAATAACTTGCGCCAGAACACCAAGAGACTCCAGATTTACGACAGCACGCATCAGTTCCGCCTCTCTTACCGCCAGAAGCTTGCATTGAGCCAATTTCTGGCATAACGAAGCTAAAGCCAGTGCCTTGTACTCAACAACATCTCCATATTGATCTCCGATGCCTCGTTTCTTGCGTTTACGAGGTGTTTGCGGGGCTTTGGACTTCTCTCGGGCTGCTGATCGAAACTCAGTCAAAACATGACGCTTGAGCACCGGAAAACGCGCTAAATAACGCCAATCGGGTGGTGGCGCTTGGTAAATTATGCATTCGCACAGTGGATGTGAGGAGGAAGCGGCTAGGACAGCGGTAAGTTCCGTGAAAAGCGCGCGCACGCCCCGGTCTAGCGACGCCAATGCTACATCCATTTGGAATGTGAGTTAGGTTGCGGATAGTTAAGTTGCGTTTGACAAGCAACTTTAAAAAATTCTAAATCTCAAGTAACTTAGGATGATGTCCTTGTCAGATGAGGGAACCGTGAATAGCTAAAATCTGTTGAATTTCAACATTCTAAAATAAATTCTAACTTGGTCGCATGCGCGATGGAGCCACCAGAACTGCAGCTGGAGCTTGAGAGCGCACGCGCAACGCTAGACCGCTGTCGTGAGGCACATCCTGCAATACCACGCGCGCATATGCTCAAACGACGCGAATTTAAAGCATGGTGTAATGGTGCAAATGCTTCACGGAACTACTCGCTATCAAGTGACAGCCGCTCAAGTGCATCTCTCCTAGAGAAGAAGTAGTGGATCGTCAAGTAAACTAAGGGCATTGACCGGAAAGTTGGTGTAGCAACAGTGGAAATGTACGTTAACGCTATCTCAGACCTCTTCAGCGATCAGCAAAGTCGCGGTGCGAATTCACACCCGCATCCGCGGAACAGACTCATCAAAGCCTTGTTGTCGTCATTGAGACGTGAGCCACATGAAAAGAATAAGCGTGACTATGTTGACCGTGGGGTTGGATCTTTGCTGGATGGTTACTGTACGACTGAAGACCTCGTATCAATCTCTCGTTACTACATGAACCTCAACACTGGTCCCGATTTACGAAATCGAATGAGTCATTTCCTATGTCATGCGTGTCTACTTCGAGGAGAATCGGCTCGCGACATGGAACTGTAAAGGCTGCGGTGTGATTCTGGAGAATTGAAGGGTTCACAAATACAGAGCACTAAGTCACTCGTGATGATCCTGGGGCAGGGCAAAACTAACCAGTACGGCCGTCGTGAATTTGGTTCATGTATTCGACATACCGCAACGTTGAAGTGTGTATTGTTGGTCCCTTGCACTGTATTTTGGATGAGGTGTGTACAAAAGGAGATATTAAATTTTAGTGCCGAGAATTGGTATGACATTAAAGTCCTGAAGTCAGGAAAAGGTACGACAGCTTCAATAACCTACGATCATTATAGTGCTGCTCTAAAGCATTACTGCCCTTGGCATGCGTTCAAAGGCAAAGACTCGTGTGCGCGTCGATCAGGAGCTCGGATGGCGGAATTGGCTGAGTATCAGAAGTAGCAGATACGTGAGTACAGGTCGTTGGAATGCATCGACTATGGAAGGGTGTTACCTTAGCGCGTTAGAGAAGCCATGCGGTCACTTGCTGGATTTACACCAGATAGATGCACGTTTTTTTTGGAGCGCGCATCGCTCATTCCTCCAGAGCACCTTCAAACACAGATTTTCCCGTTCATTGAGACCTACATGGCAGCGTACACGCAAGAGTCGGCACCTCACATCGCAACCGGTGGATTTTTGGACTTGTTACGGTACCTTCGTGTAGTGCTTCTCCAAGACGCCACTCTTTTGCGTGATCTTCACCCTACTCATAAACTATGGACAACGGCTCCATTCAACAGCAGCTCATTCAATGAGTTTGCATCTGAATTAAAAACCAAAATGATGACGGAAAAATCACCACACACAATGAATTTACACAGCGTTGTTCCAGATCTAATTGAACATTTGAACCAGCAGCATCAGCAGACCCTATCGCATTTACAAAAGAGTTAGCGAGATTGGCTGATCCGTGCATCATTTACAAGAAGCTCTCACGCGACTTCCTGGGGTTCTGCATCGCTTCGTCTTGCTGTTAATTGGGGAGTGGGGACTAATCGGTATCATCAGAAGTTGCTTTCGGCATCCACTACCTCCGACTGAGTACAAGCAGGTAAGGTCACTGAAGACCGTCCATCAGGTATGGCAGGAGTGGGAGGCAGGACTAAATGGTGGGCCCGCCGTCCGTATACTAGAACAAACTCATGGTTCAAAATGGCGCTGCAGTACAGCTGAAAAACGTTTTTTCTTTCGTAGAAAAAGAATCATTGACCGCATTATTCTGATCGCACAAGAGCAGAATGTTAGTCATGAACAAGCTGTGGGCATACTAGAGGCTCAACGCGCAAATTCGAAACTTACATTAAATGGTTTAAGTGATACCTTGGACAGAAAGAAGTAAGTGAACAAAACTTAATCAAAACAATGATTCCATTGCCATTATAGTACATACCGTTTGTCGACAACTCTGGGGGTCCTGGTCGATCCGAATCGGCTTAATGTCGCCCTCCAGGACAGCATCGTGCTTCTCGTTTACTGCCTTGTAATCTTGTAATCAATCCTGCAGGCCGCTGACCGTAACGTTTTTTTGTGTGTCTCGTTATCGACCGCTTCTCCCGAAGTCATCCTGCTTGATATTCAACACCATCGTGACGTACTCCTGCAGCAGAAAGGGGCAGCTCCGGTACGCTGCTGTTTGATCGCGAACTTGACGATGATGTCGAGCAGGTACACGATCATCGCCAATTAAGTACCAAGACGAACTCGCCCGAGCGCGTTAACACCACCAGCGTGTTGCCGCGTCGGCGAATGTCATGCCCAGCTTACCCCGTAGAATCTCAGCTTCACAGGTCTCTGCTTAGGGAATTCATATAAGTGTATGAGAATGAGGGGTGGTGACAAGGAATTCTCTTCTCGTACCTGTGTGTAAGCCGTCGCTTTGGGTAATGAATAAAAAACTCTGAGCTGTAATATTTTCTTGCAACTGGCAAATTTGTATTAGACGCGAGTTAGTGCACTGTTATCTTCTTAGGATAGCATTCTATACTTCACTGCACCAAGTAACTGTGGACAACATCCTATACGAGATCGAACGTGAATAGCTAAAATCTGTTAATTTCAACATTTGTAAATCGTTAACTTTAACATCGCGATGGAGCCGCCGGAACTCCGCTGGAGCTTGAGAGCGCACGCGCAACGCTAGACCGCTGTCGTGAGGCACGTCCTGCAATACCACGCGCGCATATGCTCCGAAGCAACACGAAAATTAAAGCATGGTGTGATGGTAAATACTTCCACGAAACTACTCGCTATCAAGTGACAGCCGCTAAGATGCATCTCTTCCTACAAGAAGAAGTAGTGGATCGTCAAGTTCGATTTAAGGGCATTGACCGGAAAGTTGGTGTAGCAACAGTGGAAATGTACGTTAACGCTATCTCAGACCTCTTCAGAGATCAGCAAAGTCGCGGTGCGAATTCACACCCGCATCCGCGGAACAGACTCATCAAAGCCTTGTTGTCGTCATTGAGACGTGAGCGACATGAAAAGAATAAGCGTGACTATGTTGACCGTGGGGTTGGATCTTTGCTGGATGGTTACTGTACGACTGAAGACCTCGTATCAATCTCTCGTTACTACATGAACCTCAACACTGGTCCCGATTTACGAAATCGAATGAGTCATTTCCTATGTCATGCGTGTCTACTTCGAGGAGAATCGGCTCGCAACATGGAACTACCTGACCTTTTCAGTGTGATTCTGGAGAATGAAGGGTTCACAGAATGCAGAGCACTCGTGATGATCCTGGGGCAGGGCAAAACTAACCAGTACGGCCGTCGTGAATTTGGTTCATGTATTCGACATCGCAACGTTGAAGTGTGTCCTGTTGGGTCCCTTGCGCTGTATTTTTTTTTCGATGGTGTGTACAAAAGGAGGATGTTCCGAATTTCTTAGTGCCGGAGAATTGGTATGACATTAAAGTCCTGAAGTCAGGAAAGGGTCCGACGACTTCAATGACCTACCGTGCCCATTATGATGCTACTATTAAAGCATTTACTGCCCTTGGCATGCATTCAAAGGCAAAGACTCATGCTGCACGTGATCAGGAGCTGGATGGCGGAGAATTAGCTGGTGCTACGGAGTCACGATACGTGGATTAGGTCGTTGGAATGCATCAACTATGGAAGGGTGTTACCTTAGCGCGTTACCGAGAGAAGCCATGCGGTCACTTGCTGGATTTACACCAGATAGATGCACGTTTTTTTTGGAGCGCGCATCGCTCATTCCTCCAGAGCACCTTCAAACACAGATTTTCCCGTTCATTGAGACCTACATGGCAGCGTACACGCAAGAGTCGGCACCTCACATCGCAACCGGTGGTTTTTTGGACTTGTTACGGTACCTTCGTGTAGTGCTTCTCCAAGACGCCACTCTTTTGCGTGATCTTCACCCTACTCATAAACTATGGACAACGGCTGAATTCAACAGCAGCTCGTTCAATGAGTTTGCATATTGAATTAAAAACCAAAATGATGACAGGAAAAATCCAGGCGCACAGTAAATTACCACGGCGTTATTACAGATCTAATTGAACATTTGAACCAGCAGCATCAGCAGACCCTATCGCATTTTGACAAAAGAGTTAGCGATTGGCTCATCATCATCATTTACAGAAGCTTCTCACGCGACTTACCTCGGGTTCTGCATCGCTTCGTCTTGCTGTTGATTGGGGAGTGGGGACTAATGGATCTGGAGTTTCAGAAGTTGTTTCGCATCCACTACCTCCAACTGAGTACAAGCAGGTAAGGTCACTGAAGACCGTCCATCAGGTATGGCAGGAGTCGGAGGCAGGACTAAATGGTGGGCCCGCCGTCCGTATACTGGGAGCAAAACTGGTGGTTCAAATGGCGCTGCAGTACAGCTGAAAAACGTTTTTTTCTTTCGTAAGAAAGAATCATTGACCGCGTTATTACTAAATAACGAGCAAAATGAGTCATGAACAAGCTGTGGGCATGCTCGAGGCTCAACGCGCAAATTCGAAACTTTGCATTAAATGGTTTAATTGCTGGACAGAAGAAGTAAGTGGACAAAACTTAAATCAAACAATAATTGCATTCCGTATCGTGCATACGATTTTATCGACAACTCTGGGGGTCCTGGTCGATCCGAATCGGCTTAATGTCGCCCTCCAGGACAGCATCGTGCTTCTCTTTTACTGCCTTGTAATCTTGTAATCAATCCTGCAGGCCGCTGACCGTAACGTTTTTTTGTGTGTCTCGTTATCGACCGCTTCTCCCGAAGTCATCCTGCTTGATATTCAACACCATCGTGCCGTACTCCTGCAGCAGAAAGGGGCAGCTCCGGTACGCTGCTGTTTGATCGCGAACTTGACGGTGATGTCGAGCAGGTACATGATCATCGCCAATTAAGTACCAAGACGAACTCGCCTGAGCGCGTTAACACCACCAGCGTGTTGCCGTGTCGGCGAATGTCATGCCCAGCTTACCCCGTATAATCTCAGCTTCACAGGTCTCTGCTTAGGGAATTCATATAAGTGTATGAGAATGAGGGGTGGTGACGAGGAATTCTCTTCTCGTACCTGTGTGTAAGCCGTCGCTTTGGGTAATGAATAAAAAAACTCTGAGCTGTAATATTTTACTTGCAACTGGCAAATTTGTATTAGACGCGAGTTTGATATGCACTGTTATCAAGTAGTGGAGACTTCATGGTAACTGATTATCAGGGTGACGGGGGACCAGACGGGTGCAAATAGGGGACGGCGTCCCCCTCCAACTTCCGATAATAGTGTTTAGCGGTATTCCCAAGTGTATGATTTGCATTTTATCTGCGACATTGCAGGCCGTGATCGGTTTTGGGATGGGACCTTGTTTTTCAAAAATATGAAATTGGCCCACTCTTCAAAACACCATCGACCACACAAGTAACGAAGAATTCATGGTACGTATGGTAGTTTTATTGTTGGTTAATGCTATAGTAACTCAATGACCATGGCAGAACGACGACAGCGCCGGGGAGATACTCAAAGGACGCAACCGCCTGCTCCAGCTCCGTGCCCAACGGCGAGGATACACCCGGAAGGGGGATGGAAGATCGAAGCTTCATGATGCCACTCATGTAGCTGCTTTTGATTTGGCGAGCGCAATGTCTCAAGCTCAAGTTGACAAGTATGTCCGTGAAAAGCGGAAGGAGTATGCAGAGAGGCATAGCGGTGTAGTCGCAGATGACAATCACTCCTCGCCTAAACGACAGAAGAAAGCGGCAGCTTCTACACAGAACAACTCGGAAGCGTCAATGCATAGTGTTGACGAAGTGTCAGAGGCCAGTATCGATGGTGATACCGATGAAGACTACGTTCCAGACGTCGTTTCCCCCCCTAGCGACTTGACTTACAGCGATTCGGATGAGAGTTCAAATGACAAAAGGGCAGCCGCTGCACGGGCATATTTCGGAATAAGTGATTCATCTGGAGAAGAAAGCACTATACAGGAGGGTAATCATGCATCTACACGCATCACAGGACCGGACAAAGTACGCATGAAGATAACGGAAACGAAACCGACTACGAGTATACCGGAACACGACGGTTCAGACCACCTATCTACCCAGTACAACAGCTTTGGGCGCCTTTCGCAATCCTGCCAGGATTTTTTGAGTGGATTCCCTTCGCGTTGGCTGTCTTGGGAGAGCTTTCATGCCGAACTCAAGCTTTTTTCTGCCCGGACGAGACAGCGCTTCATTACCCGGTCAACATCTAGTGTGAAGAGGCGGAACGAGCAAATTAGCGATCCAGCTCGTTATTTTCCAGCAAAATGGAGGCAGTACTGCAAGACTCTGCTGTGTACACACGGTCTCGCTCAGAACGCGCGCGGTAAAGGACAACGCCAGCACCAATCCGTTCGATACACGGGCTGTACAGCAAAAATTAACGCGACTTTGTCCAGAATTGGACGTCGATACTACGTGTTCGTCCGATCCAGTGGCAAACACAATTACCCTCTCAGTAGCGAGCTCTGGGATTTCTACGCTGAGAACCGACAAGTTCACGACCCAGCGCTGTTAGAGACTGTTGGCGATATGCACACAGCTGGATCCTCGGCGAAGGGGATACTTGCATGGCTGCGCAAAAAAACAGGTAAAGTGGTGCCTGGGTTTAAATATTTGATAACTTCATTGAATGGTTACGGATATTATCTGCTTTGTAGGCAAGAAAACGAAGCTGAAAGACGTACACAATATAGTGCAGCAGCTAAAAGCATCTTCCCATGGCAGCACAACTGATGCGGAGCGAACAGAAACAATTCTGCAAGAGTTTTCGAGCCAAGATGACGGAAACACGGCTCGTATATTTGTAGATGAGGCGCGTGGCGTGGCCGTTGCAGTTGTATTCCAGACAGCAGGGATGAAGAGACTTTTCGCTGCGTTTCCTGAAGTACTAATGGTAGATACGACGCACAACACGAACTCAAATGCCTACAAGCTCTTTAGCTTGGTTGTCCATGACTGCTTCGGAAAGGTAAGCTGAAACGGCATCTCAACAACAGTAACCAGGAATAACAATATCGCTTACGTGTTCTCTTCTTATTTGTGCTTGATCAGGGGCAGTATGTCCAGCATTCTCTGGTTGAACGCGAAACCCAAGACAACCTTCGACTTGTCTTGAATGCATTCAAGCTGAGTAACCCGGAATACAAGAACGTGAAAGTTATAGTGACCGACAAAGCCTTCCACGAAAAGGCAGTACTTGCAGAGGTCTTCACACACGCGAGGCAGCTGTTGTGTCCGTTTCATGGGCAGCAGTGGTTTGCTAGGCAAGTGGCAAAGCTGGTTCGAGGAAACAAAGAAGTGAGATCAATGATTGAAGCGTCAATGGCACAACTTATCGACTCCAGAAGCGCTACTGAGTATGAAGACCAGAAGGCATTGCTACTGGACTTGTTGGGGGGCGAGGAAGAGCATCCGCTTTACGCGTCGTTTATCGCAAACTGGGACAACATGCAAGACGAGTGGGTGGCTTATCTCCGTGGAAATATCCCGCACTTGCGAAATCATACCAATAACCGTCTCGAATCCAAGTGGGGGAAGCTTAAGCAGCTTATTTCCGCAGCTTACGGTATCGATGAAGTGGTCTCGACACTTATTATGATGCAAGAATGGGCTGAAGACGAGTACATCGAAGAGTTCAACAAGACTGGATCTCGTCCCCCTGTCGTCGAGCATCCTGAGCTTTCTACGTTAGCTGTGGCTATCAGCAAATATGCGTTTGACATAGTTGCAGATGAGTTCCGCTACGCAATAGGTGGGCGAGCTCAATACGACGTGAAATCTGCTAGAGACGGAAAAGTTACCTTGCGTAGTCTTCGCACCAAGAACAACCATGTCCTCGACACTAAGGTAACAGCGTGTTCGCAATATTCGGAGGTGTACAGCTTGGGTAATCTGTGGTGTACATCTTCCGGTATCACGAAGGGTTACACTTGCGGTATCACTTTGAGTATTTACTGCGGTATCTCATTCGGTGTTGGGTTTTTCTGTATCTGTAGGCGTGCCAATGTGACTGCATTTTTGCCAAGACTCTGCTGTTACCGTGTCGACATGTCCTGTATTTCAGGAAGGTCAACAACAACGAAACTGTGCTGCCTCCTTTTTCGCTCCTCAATCGACGTTGGCTCCGATCGCATCCAGCTAACGACATAAGGACGGGTTCAATCCAGCGCGGAAACTTTGAATGTCACAATGTTTGTGCTCCTGAACCCGTTACACCGCTACGTCAAGACCGGAAGTACGCGCAAGCAAAGCAGACGGCCGACAGCATTGTAGCTGCAATGTCTCGCCAGCCGACACCGCTGTTTCAAGCCGCTCTTCGATGGCTTAACGAGTTCGATAAAGCCCTGCACAATGGGACTATGGAGAATTTCACGGGAGTTGTGGCAAATACTACTGGAGACTCGTTCACGAAACAATTTCCGCTATTAGCTTCACAGGAAGGACAAGCCAAACAAAACACGAGACTGAAACGAAAGGATATCGTGTCTGTTGTCGTCCAGCATGATGCAGGAGTGGCGACCAGCGCTGATTCGGCCGAAGTGGAAACTGAGACGTCAAAGTCTAGTATTTCCTTATCAACCACCACCAGCAACGGCTCACGTCAGGTTATCGGACCACAGCCTTTCAAATTTACGAAGCCGGTCAATAACAAGAAGCTATCCAGAACTGCAGTACACAAAATTGCTCGTGCGCAATTAAAAGTTGGCCTCCGTAAAGTGGCGGGATTATGCGGGTCAGGTAAGGAAATGTCAGTGGTGACGGCGCCCGAAATGAACATTCTACTCTCTGGAGGATACTCGTATGAAAAGGTGGCGCAAGCAATGACCGGCTTCAATTTGCCAGTTTGCGAGGTGTCACAACAAGCTGGTGTTCGTTTGATGGAAAAAGGTGAGCAGGTCACTTTGCACGCGGTAGATAAGCTTCTCCCGCTTGATAAAGCGCTGCATGCGCTGTCCATTTTGCATCTCCGCGGGGTGTCTTCTTCAGAAAAATTGGTGGCGAGTTGGCCAGAGTATTCGTGTGTGAGCCACGAAATGCTCAGCTTCATGGTTCGGTACGGAGAGGCAAAATTGCATGTTGATGCTGTTGAGCACACGACTCAATGGATCCAGGCCGTTTCGTGGACCGGACTACAACTAAAAGAAGTTCCAGCCATTGTGCACGGACTGGAAATGAAACAAAAGGTAACTGAACACGTACTCATCGGCATACCGGAAGTGTACACAGTAAGGAGTGAAGTCCGCTAACTATTTGTTGTTGTTGTGTAGGATGCAATTATTATCGAAGTAAAACGTCTGAATCTGTGTGTTGCCGCAGTTGGAAGAGAGGCAATTGATGGCTATCGCCTGCTCAGCTTTCGACATCACCAGTGGCTAAGCACAACTGCCATGCTGACGTCTATGCAGGCACTCGCAGCCAAATACGGTAATGTCGGTGTGGTGAGTCCCTCGTTTACAGAGCAGAGTGAACCGGATCAACAGCGAAAAGTAGCGAATGCCTACAAGGCTTTTTCTCCGGTGAAGAAGGACATTATCGGCGTCCTGAATATTTGTGGGTCGCACTGGATCGCGTACCATATCGACGCCACATCAAGAGCGTGTCGTCTTTTCGATCCTCAGCAGTCTGACGATGCATATACCAAGCTCAAATCTACCCTACAAGAGATTGTGGAGCCTCTGTTACCTATTGGCGCTGAGCTGACGTATTACCGGTACGGATCTTGCCTCCAGCAGGACAGCGACAACTGTGGACTGTGGTGTCTTCTCGTCTTGGAGCTCACTGTTCAAAGTATCCCGTGGAACGAGGCAATGTACGCGTTGGTGCCATATCTGCGTCTCCGTTACCTCGACATGTGCCTACGCTTCATCGCAAGTATTCGAATCAGAACCCCGTAATACTCTAAATTTAGAGAGTCTCAGATCGGCCACACGGTGCTAAAACATGGTGCATGATAAAAAACAAGCTGTGTCGTATTGTGTTTCTTTCCGGTATCAGCAGCAAGAGCCGTAATATTGTGGGTTCTACTCAAAATTTTCAGGGCCGATTGGGCCGGTCACGGCAAAAACACCCCGGTAAACGGTTTACCGGAAAAATATTTTTACCGCTGCAATTTATCTTCCCCACCGGGCCACGGCAAACGGCAAAACGGCAAATTCCGTCCGGCAAATTTCCAAAAATCACGGCAAACTCGACCGTTTTGCAGTTCCGCAGCACCCACTCCGGCATCCCGAGAATTATAATATTATCAGCGTTTTATCAGATTTGGATCAGTCGGGGGTGCGCTTTTCGCATCCATTTTGCAAGAGGAAAAATCACGAAGAAGCTGCAAGATAAATTTCGTCGGCGGCAACGAGCGTGACGGAGGGCGCGGCAACGACGTGAAGAAAGAGGTAGGCGAGGAGTCTGTGCGCGCGCTGTTATGCTTGTATAGTCTGATCACCGTCTTCTGTAGTGAGAATGCGTGATTCTAACTTCGACACAGCCGAGGAGATGCAGCTCTGCCGGTCATACATCGCGATCGGCACGGACGCTATGTCGGGGACCGAGAAAAAGAGTGGCACGTTTTGGGAGCGCATCGCGAAGCACTTCAACGACCACACAGGCGGAAGCGAGCGATCGCTTCGTTCCCTGGAGTCAAAGTGGCGCGTCATCTGCGCCGAATGCTCCAAGTTTGTGGGTGCGATGACAACTGTGCGTGCTCTTCATCGTTCTGGAGAAAACGAAGACGATGAGATCAAGCGAGGCATGCAAGTGTACGCAACGATGGTCGAAGACTGCGACAAGGACAACGATGGATCAAAGAACAAGTCCAAGCCAGCGTTCAAGATGCTCCACTGTTGGCGTATTCTCGAGACGGAGCCAAAGTGGCAGACGTATCGTGATCTGAAGCCGTCGGCCGATGGAGATGCCTGCCAAAGTGCCTCGGTCCAAGCACCATCGGCGGCACCAGCTCAACGACCCACAGGCAACAAGGCTGCCAAGGAGGAGGCAAAGAACGCTGCGATCATGGAGACTACCTACAAGCGCATCGCGTCGGCAACGGTGCAGACCGCACGCGCAAGTGCCAAGCGCGTCAAGCTCATGGAGGATGCCAACAACATGGAACTGTTCACCGTTCCGTTGGAGAATCTTCGGAAACGAGCTTGATCCTTTCGTAGCTGGTGGAGTTTAGGAGCAATTAAGCCCTCATGTGAAAGGTCGGGCAGTCAAAGTTGATGGTGCTTGGGCTCTTGAGCCTGCAACTATTGCCGGTTGGACTAAGTTCATGGCATTCAAAGTGAAGAAGCACATCATCGATAGCGAGAAATCGGAGCAAGACTGGAAGATTTGGGTTAAATCAATACAGGATAAGACTGTCAGGCTTTTCATCTATGATTATGGCGTTGGGCTTGGGAGGAAGCAAGACCGCCAAGCTTTCCTGAAGGACTGCATCCGACCTACTGACACAGATCGGGCTGGTGCAGCTGAGACTGTAAGCCGACTACATGACTTCTGGGGCCCGCCCTACGACGGAGAAGCTGTTGTTTGGCGTATGTGGGCGAGGATGAGGTGACTCGCAGTCTCGATCTCACCGCATGGGATGACGCGATACGTGCACCGCCTCCTCCACGCATCTTGCGGCTCTTAATCCTTCTACTACGGCCACTGTTCCGGGAAATCCGTAACTCGTCACATATGAATTAACATATTGACATGATGTTATTTCCGATTTTCAAGCGACAGGTGGATATTACGTTACGATGTGATTGGTTATACTTTGGGTTATAAGCGAAAGGGACTTTGGGACGCGGCCGCACCCGTGCGACATCTGTGGAAGATTGTGGATAAACCTTCGCCTGACTGTAAAGGGGCCCAAAGGACCAGAAGTGTACTTCAGAGTGTGCACAACTCTGAAGGTAAAAAACTCTGTCTGGTCACCGGACTTTCCCCGACGATGAGTGCCTAAGTTCTGGCGGAAAGTCTCTCAGAAGAACGTATCTCTGAGAGACCTCATCCCGTTACCGTCCAGCGCGACGATTGATGGTTCAAGGATTCACAATACCCGCAGAGACCAAGTATCGCGCGCCGGACGCCGCGCACCCGCGCAACCCTCAAGATCTTCATGTACGTTGAAGCATTAGTGCTCCGTACTCTGGTTTATTACCCAAAACTCTGGTATCTCTAACTCTGAGTGACCAAGACTCTGAAAACCAAGTGATATCAGACTCTGAAAACCAGGATACCAGACTCTGAAACCACCGAAGATTCGAGACCATACTGAAACCAAGTGAACCCAAGTTCAAGTCACGCATTCAAGTGATTACTGACCTGCACATCCCCCGTAATGACGTCTCTACCTGTTAACCCATCGAGATCGACTGCACAAACTGCATACTGAAGCCAAGTCAAAATGCCTGATGAATACAAGAACCAAGTGTACCTGACATATGAAGACTGACTGCATATAGGACGCTAAGGATGACAAGAAGAAGAGAGATACCAGAAAGATATGATAGTTATGAGGAAGATAAACGATAAACAGAGTTCAATTTGCCGTGTAACCCAGAAGTCGCTGTATTTCTGTTTGCAAGGCCACGCCAAGCATTGCTGCCGTGTGATCTCTCGCCTATTCAATCCCCTTAGGCGGAGATCAGGTAACGTAGCGACCTGAAAGGACCCGCCTATTCCATATCCTAATTGGGTCGTTTGTTTTGTCTCTATTTCAGACACCGATTTCAGACTTTCTCTGGTATATTAACCTCTTTTCGACCGCCGACTTCCTGGAAACCACCTCGGTTCCCAGAGATTCCGACTCCCGAACGCCCCTGGAAGGATTTCCTGAATTCCGACACCAGACTTGTAACGGGGTTACACGTACAAGTGGTTGTACCACTTGTAACTCTAACAGTTAGGATAACTATTAGAGGTTGGAAATGGGCCTCAGACCTTGGTGTGCTGTACACACCAATGGATACATGGGCGAACCACATTATTGGGT
Source organism: Phytophthora meadii (assembly GCA_032432875.1). Lineage (NCBI taxonomy): Eukaryota > Oomycota > Peronosporomycetes > Peronosporales > Peronosporaceae > Phytophthora > Phytophthora meadii. The sequence goes on along the minus strand of JAUMGV010000057.1, from coordinate 721,247 downwards.
GGTTCGTGTGCATTTGTGCATATTATTGGTAGAAAGTAACGGATTTCTACCAATCACTGAGCAGAGTTTCTGCCAACCACACGTTGGCAGACCCTTTAGAAATAGATAACAAACAGTTTTAGGAGGTCCATAATTGGCTTATGCCAAATTCAATAACAGTTCTCATTTTACGGTATTTTGCAGTTTAATTTAGTTATATTTGATTTAATTATACTTATTTAAATAAGTATACTTAAATTAAGTCTAATCTACTTGCACGCTTCCTCATACACGTAAGCGCACGTGTACGCCACCTAATAGGTCTAGGTAGACCCATTACACCTGGTAGCACTTTGTAGTCCGTCCCACGACCGACTGCTGTTCGTTCGTATGGAGTCATACGAACGCGGGGTAGAGAACTCCCCAATGGATGAGGGATCCACTGGGACCCCTCACATGTCCGTGACGCGCACGGACTGTGCCCACCTGTCAGATCCAGAGTGGGAAGCTCTCCAAAGACTTTCACAAGTCATTGGAGAGGCAGCGGTAGCGACGATGCTTCGTACGCTATCGCCGACAGAGCAACACGGTGTTGCTCTGGGGTACATTGTTAAGGAGCAACGAGATGTTGCTGCCTCGGTGGCTTCCCCGAAGCCACGCGTGGAGTCGTTGAAACTCCACGTGAGTACCTACACGGGGAAGGAGGACGAGACCCTCCTTCGTTGGCTTGTCGAACTTGACACAGCCGTTGCGGCTCGACGTATCGTCGATCCGATGTCGAAGGTCGCGTTCGCCATGTCATGTCTTGGCGGACGTGCGAGGAGTTGGGCCTATGGGCGCCGACTCTCGGATCCTACGTGCTTCGGCACGTACGAGGTGTTCAAAGAGGAGCTCAAGCTTGCGTTTGAGCCCCCGAAGAACGAGTTCAGATCGAGAGCGGAGTTTCTCGATCTGCAGCAGGGCAAGGATGATGTTCACACCTTTGCCCAGCGTGCTCGATACTTGGTATCGAACATAGTGGCCAACCCGATCGACGGGTCTACGATCTTTAACAAGTCTTGTTCCTTGAAAACTGTCGTCATGGCCAACTTATAAGTCTGCCAGTCCTTCCCATCCCAGTTCTTTGGGATGCCTTCTGGCTTGGACATCTTAGATTCGTTCCGTTGGGCGGGAAAGCCAGGGCTTGGGCTCATAACCCTGTTGGGAAATGAATCGGTTAGGCCACACTCGTGCGCAAATTAATAAGACGAGATCCTTTTGAGAAGCACCTAAACTTGGCTTTGCATAGAGTATCATATCCGAGTGAATTGTTTTCGCTTCGTATACAGCTAGCGCATGCTCGACGGGCTCCTCAACCTGACCACAAAACACTTGGAAAGACCCTTCTGAGTCAAAGCAAAACTCTGGGTTTTCAACTCGAACGTTCGTCCTGCATGTTTGAGCAATTCCACCAATTTTGACCGACACACGAGCAAGTGTTTCCATCATCATAGTCATCTACTGTATATGAATATTGTACAATAAGTAAAATCCAAAAAGCGTCTCGCTTAAAAAAAAAAGTGTCTTAAAGCGGCCTAATCAGCGCTTAAGAAGATCCGTGTGGATAGTCCTACGTAGCATTCGAAATACTGATTCTGCTGCCTATCGTGCTGGGAACTACACCGTAACAAAGCTCAATGAACCTTGGCGTCATTTTCAGACGAAGCAACCGCTTGGAATTCACGCACCGCTTACCCGAGGACGAGGCTGCGATCCGTTTGCACTATTTCGATCCTCTCCATTGCGCCGCTGTTATGTTTGAGCAATAATGTTTTTCGGCGTGATCGTTGTCTGTACGCGTGCGCAGTTTACTCATGACGATGCTTCCTGACGAAAACACACGCTCCTGGAAGGCTGTGTTCGGTTGTGCGGATGTGTTTTTATTTGTCAACACTTCGCTCGCTGCAAAACCGGTAGCACAGCAATGTCCATACAATGATAGTTAATGCGCCACAATAGTTGGTAGTGTAGCTTTAGCCAAACGATAAACGTGCCTAACAGTAAGTGGAGCGCCTTCTGGATGTTTGAAGCCGTTTGCGCACATGTGGTGCACTAAACTCCCACACGTTGTGCACTTGGCGGCTTCGTCTGTTGGAATTCGTATTGATCTGGCCTGAAACAGTAAGGAGCTGTTGCTAGCGGTAAAGGAACCAGCGGCAGCGGCGAGAAGACCAGCAACAGCGGAACCAGCAGCAGTGTGTCCAGCTGGAGCGGCAACTGGGTCGTTGGGGAAGCTACGGGTGAGAACGCTGGAGAAGATGAAGCACAGGCCGTACATGTAGCACCTGAATGAACGAGCTGAGCTCGTTGAGGAACAGAGAGGAACAAGGCTAACAATCAATCTATCAGTCTTTCATTTCCTTCGAGGTGCACAAGTCAAGCTACTGAAATACACCGATTGCAAATCCCTCAAATCGCCGGATTAACGCATATTTGCCGATTACATTTTGGCAAATATGCGTTAATCCGGCGATAATAGCCAGTAAAATAAATCATTGTTTTCAGCAAATGAGATCGCGAGCAAAATGGGAATGTCACACGCCTTCGTGTCCGTTTAAGTACGGAAAAATTCTCCTCCCTTTCCAGAATCTGCTAAGATGGTGAATTTCTTCTGTGCGGTCGTTGGTGAGGAGGGCAGCGCGTTCCCTGTAAACATCGGTGAGACTGCGTCGGTGGGGGAACTGAAGGAAATCATCGCGGGAAAGCTTAAGTATACTGGGCGAGCGGACCTGCTGCAGCTTTCTCTGGCGAAGAAGGACGCAGGATGGCTACCAAGTGCAGAACTTGGTGCGATACGAAAAAGAGAGGAAGTACCGGGTTTCGAAAGGGTATCACTGGTGGATACAGAGAAAGTGATGTACTCGACCTATTCGATTCGGGATGTGTTGGCGATGTATGGAATGCCGCCGCCTGAAACGCGGCAAATTCACGTGCTGGTGGTGATACCGGAGGTTTCGGCGGTGTCGTTTATTGGCGTAAACGAAGAATACGCAGAAAAGATTGTTTCATACATGGAAATTGCCGAGCGTCTCAAAGAGAACGAGGAAGTTCGATCCCTTTCGGAATACCTCGCGAGTGTGGATGCGCAAGATAACAGTGGAGCTTCTCCATTTGTCGTGCTGGAAAATTCGTCCGGCACAGGCAAGACGCAAATGGCATTCAACTTGAAAGCCAGAGGGGAGTGCGATGTGTTCTACATTGTGTGCGGAGACCCCGGTGACCGCGAGCAAACCGTGTATAGCGCCTATGGAACGCGTTCGGGGACGTTCCAAGAGTGTGTCAAGAAGGACTTGGAAGCCATGAAGCCGAAAACATTAAAAAAAGGTGTATCGCTGGGCTCTGTTGGTCAAATTTGTAACATGCAGACACTTTACCTGTACGGCTTCATTCTGGCCGCACTGCAAGGAAAAGACCGATTCTCCGGAACAACTGAGCGCGCGCACGTTTTAGATGAGCTCAAGCATCGTAAACAGAATTGCACGAAGCCTTTCGTTTTCTTTCTGGATGAATTTCCGCGTGTAGCTTCGGGTCTTGATGACAAAGCCCAGCTGGAGCTTGAAAATTCTCTTCGTATGATGAGAAACGTGTTTCGCTCGTTTGGTCTAGCTGTTGTGGTCAGCTCCACGAATGGGACTGCTCGAAATCTAGTCGTGAGAAGCGGTCGATCTAGAGAAAATGCGTCATGCCTCTGGTGTGTGGTGTTTCCGTCCTTTCCTGGCGCAATTCTTAACGGTGGCTCTGGCATACCCAAACTGCTCATGGAAATATTAAGACATAGCCGACCACTCTTTGCTCAGATGGCTCTCAAGTATATGCAAGATAACCCGTACATTGACGGCTGCGACTTAAAGAACTACTTGAATGCGATGGTGAAGATTCTGGCATCGCAAATTAGTTTTATGAAAAAGCGGTCCAACGAGTTTGCGATAGGCCAGGTGTGCTTGTTGCTGAGCACCAGTTATCGCATAGTGGAAGGCAAGGTGAACATCATCGACGGTCATTTCGCCCGTCTTGTTGAACAATCTGCCTTCGAGCTGCAGCTAGACGCAGATCTAGGACTCCGGAAGGACAATGAATCCTGGGAATTCCGTTGCGTGCTGCCGCCTCCAAAGGAAGATAATCTGCTGCATTTGACGATGACGGGGGGCTTTTTATTTCGTCCATTCGAGAACTCTTTGTGTACAGTGATGTCGAAGATCCAACCTAAACTTCACTATGACAACAATGAGCAGCGCTCGAAGGATGGGCAATTTCTCGAAGCGTTGACTGCAGCTGCCATCGTGTTGGCAAGTCATGCTGGGGGCGTCGGTGGGGTGGCATTTCCGAGGTTTTTGGGTGAATTCCTGTTCGAGTTGGGTGTGAGTGAACGAAACGAGACGGTGAAGCTGCTTCAAGACGTTGAAAATGCTGGGTGGACTCAAATCGTGCCGTTCCTGTCTCCTCCGAATGGAAAATGGCCAACATGGTTAAAGGGCAACTCGATGCTCTTTGACAATCTCGTCCGAAGTAAGAACGCCGAGTTCATCGATTTCCGAGTAGCCTCGGACATCATTTCTGGTGAGTGCAAAGATCATAGCAGTGCTATAGATCTTGGCGAGGTCAAAAATATTCTGAAGCGAGTACCTGCAAAATCCAAGATCCACTTGGTAGTGACGAACACTCTGCAGAAGCAATATTTTACAAAACCGTCGTCGTGGGACACCTTCGTAAGTGGACAAACTAATTTGCTGAACGCAGATTTCTATCGGGTCTCGAAAGGATCGGGGCTGCAAAATATCAAAGGGATGACGAACCAGAGCAGCACTACGACTGACAGAAAGCTGGTGCTTTTTATCGAGCGTGGGGGGTAAGTGATCTTAGTTTTCTACATGTTCGGCCTACGACGAGTTCTACACAGCAGCTGTGACTGATTCAGTGTTGCGACTGTGGGTTGTAGCATCCAGGACTCGCACTGGTAGCAGGCAGGGGTGAACCAATTGAGCGTCGTCTCGAACACCCCCGTATTTCCAACCAACAAACGACTTGCCACGACACCAATCGAAATGCATCTGAGCCGCAACAAGCTCCCGGTGCGGTTGGAACCATCGCGGCAGCTCCTCCGTCTTCTTCGTATCAATTGGGTTCGACTTGTACCCTTCATGACCGTCTTCAGCTTCTTTTACCAGATTATTCAGTGTGTCATGAAAATAGCTGCTCTAGTGGACGGACAGTGCGCTTCCCAAGTTGTGATAGCCATTAAACAGTATGTCGGTTAAAACTGCTTTCAAGACATATGGCTACACTTCAACTTTACGATGCACAAGTTCCAGTAGAGTACCGTCTTCTTTGTCGTCGACGATGGAGCAGCTTAACTAGTGCTGGAGCTTCCATGATTATGAACCGATCGAAGATGCCGCAGACACTGGCATTGGGCCAACTCGACTACTGGAGAAACGTCGGCAGATGTTCGAGGTACAGGAAGCTCTGGACGCTCAAAAAGACGAATTCGCTCGTCGCGAAGACGCTTTCCACCGTCGTGAAGAGGGACTACGTAAAAAAGATCTGGAGTTGCAGGAATCGCTTATTAAGTTCAATAAATTCCTACAAGAGAACGAGTCGAAGCGCAATCGAGCCGTCAAGCGAGCGAGTGACGAAGTCAAACAACGCATGAGCAAGGAACAGGAGGTGGCGAGGTTGCAGACCCAGTTAACTGCTCTTCAAAAAGAGAGTGACGCTCTAGGAGCACAAGTGCGTCACCACCTCAAGTATACGCGATACCTCGAGCTCGTTGCAAGAAGCTGTCCCTGAGGATTATCCGGAAGTTAGTGACCTTGTGAATCGCTATCACACGTTACGTGAGACCAACCGCGACTTGAGTCGAAACCAGCTCACACACGAAGAGGAAAGTGAGTCCAAGCGCTTGGAATTTGCTGCCTTCCAGAAGGAGAGAGCGAACGAGATTCTCACTTTCAACAACCGCATCGCTGCCCTTCAACGTGCTCTTGAACGGGAGGAATTGCTGGGCGTTCGGTTGCAACACGAGACGGATGCGACTATGCGAGCCACGACACAGAAGACACTGGCATTGGGACAGATCTTTATGGCCATTGGGAACTTGCTGCAGTGATGTACCAGCGGCATCCACGGACAGATCCTGAAGCATGTCGAAGGCAGCTACCACGCTCAAAGTAGCACCCAATCTACTGACAGCCACGATTCGTCTGGAGGAGCTTCTTTTTCGTCTACACCAGCAAATAAATCTGGCAAGACTGCTAGCGGAATATCTGAAGCGGATGTGATTCATCACGGCCAAAGAGCTATGATCGATCTGGACGTTGTCGCCGCTTACATGGCAGACTTCACCGCCATTGTACAAGGGCGTATTGATGCCCAGAGAGCACAGAAGAAGGCTGCAGCTGCTGCAGCCGCCGCATCTCTAGCAACTGGAACTGTAACCTTTACAGCAGGAAACGGAGACGGAAACCCTCATGGAGGAGCTTCTTCAATTGGAGGAGGTTCCACTGCTACCATTCGATAACTTCATAACAAAATAGGAGCTCTCCTTACTTTACCCTGGTGTATTTGGCAGCCATTTCCAGAAATCCATTTACTTACGCTGCTTCTTGCTCTTGCTACCGGTGCGTTGAGTGACAGCCGAACGTAAGCGCTTGCTCTTTATCTGAGCGTAGTGAACTTGATCGTCGTAGCTGGTAAAGAATCGGTCCAGTCGAGTTTGAATGTGCCTACCACCTGCAACCGCTGCCTTTGTCTTTTCTTCAAGTGGCTGTAACACGCCATCACTCTTTTGAGAGTCCCATCCAAACGCATTGGTGCAGTAGTTCCGCAGAGCTGCCAAGTCTGGAGCACTCCAAGAGAATCGAGCGTCGGAGCGATCCACTTGCGGGGTCATGTAGGCCTGAACCACCTGCTTACTTGGAAACTCGTCACCCAGCTCCCATTTCCGCCGTGCTGTGGCGTGCGACCGCTGGAATCGTTCACGAGTTGTTGCACTGTCGCTTCCGTCACTGTCTTCCGATTCGTCATCTTCATCCTTGTTCGTTTTCTTCTTTTTCTTCTTTGAACCTGCTGCTACCCGTTTGGCTTCTTCAGCAACATCAAACTCTCGGACCCACTTCTTAAACTCTCGAAGCCCTTCAATACCCGGGTAAGCGACTGCAATCTCCGATGCATTAACAATTCCAATACCACGAACTCCATCCGTGTAATCGCTACCAAGAAGCAAAGCCAAAGCGATAATCTGCTCACGCGAAAATCCCAACTCCTGTTCAATGTCTCGCGCCGAAAAAGCCTCAACAAACTTCTGGTGGTGGAAAATATTCTTGTAAACGCGCTTGCCACCGAACGGGAAAATATCGCTATCGTCCGTAATAACGCCGTCCACAAGGCCAAGTTGCTCTAGTGCTGCACATTGTGCTTCAGCTTCCATAGGACTCACGAGAAACGGCACACCAAATAAACGCAACAGCGCCATCACTTCAGCCACCATATCATCCGTAATTCCCTCTGTGTCGCGTAGTTGCCGACTACGCAATTTCTTCAATTCAAGTTGCTCCTTTTGCAGTGCTGCCTCGTCCATTTCTGGGTGCGTGTCGCCGGTAGTTCTAGGTTGCTTTTGTTCTTCTGAATACTGGAGATAGCGGACACGGGTACTGCCAGTCTTTTCTTCCTCTTGTTCACTAGCGATTGAAGCTGCCAACGCAGCTTGTAGCCGCTCCTGGCTGTCCGTCTCTGTATCACCTGTGGCACCCTCCGTGTTTTCATCTTCGTCAATAACAACCACTTCAGTACTACCGGTATCTGCTGCTGTGATCGTAGATTCATCTTCTTCATCTGACAGCTCAAGACTTGAGTCAAGTGGGGCAGCTGCCGTTCCCTTCACAGGGGAAGACATAGCTCCTGTTCTCGTACCTACCGAACTTCCACGAACACCAATGCTCCCACCATGCTGCAAAGAGTGTGCTTGTAGCGCTCGTCGCACTGCACCGGCTGCCCACTGAGTTAAATTCGAGGCCGTCGTCATCGCAGACTGCAAAGCCTCATCCTTCAATAGGTCCAGATCTTCATGAGCCTTTGCATCCTCCATCTCGTTCTTTAGTGTCAGAAACAACTCATCCGTACCATCTTCTTCGTTCTGGTCATTGACATTGTGCACATCAAGGTCAGCACTTAGGGAGTCTAGCTTCTCGTCCGTAGGGAGTTGATTTTGCTCCGAGATCTCAGTAACAACGAGGGGGACAGCATCAGTAGATGTTTTCTCACTTGGAACGTCTTCCCATTCCATCTCGTCATCGCTCCCTGTTGTGTTTTCAATATTCCTCGAGCTTGAGATTTCTGCTTCTGGTTCTGCTTTAGAAGATTGGTCTAAGGTCTCCTGTCCGGCAGATGAAGGTTGCTCCGTGGCTAGACCTTTCACTTCTTCCCAATCAACTTCGTCGTCCTCGTCTTCATCTTCGGGTTTTGACAACTCTGTTGCAGTAGGAACAGATTTCGCCGCTGATCCAGTAAACAACTGCTGAAATCGCGCCATTTCATCCGGATCAACATCTGCAGCTTTTAGCGAAATACTGACATCATGCACTGGAATCTGGCTTGTAGAGATCTTGGCCTGCGTTGTAGAGGTCTTGGGAGTAAATTCCGGAGGAGGAGCTGGGGTTTCTTGCTTAAGTCGAGCAAGTCGAAGCTGTTCAATTGCAAGCACAGGCTCCTGCTTCACACGAACCTGATGCCGCGCCACCCACGCCGCAGTCACCTCTGTTGCTCTGGCATCACGAATGAGCCCTGTTTTTCCCAATGCAAACTCGGACAATGGTTTCTTTTCAACTACTTTAAAGGCGCTTCCTCGTTCTTGATGAGGCTGTACAACTCCAACTACAGACGCTCGTTCTTCCATATCCGTCCGTTCAACCTCTGCAACGACGTTGTCCTCATTTTTCTCTTCCTTCTGCTCTGCATCTTTCTGATAAATATAAAATCGGTTGCTGTTCGAATCAATGCGGTGGCCCTGGCCAACACCTCCTTGGGATTCCATCTCCTCCTCCCGTTTCTGCTTCTTGGCTGCTTCAATCCGACGATTCAGCTCACTAGTCTCCAGGAAAGAGGAAATCTGCGTACGAGAGTACTTCTCTGGGTTGCCTGCAAGGGGAATAAACTGATTTCTCACTTCTTGACGTCTATCGCGTAGAATCTTCTGAATCATATCCTTTTGTAAATGAGGCGGTAGTGAAAACACCGCGTGAAGATCAATCTTTGACAGCCGTGAGGTATCCAACTCGATATCGTCCAGGGTTAACTCCTCGTCCTCCTTTTCCTGCTCTACTGCTGCTTCCCAAACCATTTCCACTTCATTCTCTTCACTTTTCTCTTCAACTTCTTCAATAACTACCTGTTCTACCTCCAATTCTCCCTCTTTCACTTCCTCTTCTTCTTCACGTGCATTTGAAGCTTCTGGTAGTGTAAAACCTGGGGCAACTGCAGGTGCTGGGGCTCCTCCGTTCTTCTTGAGCTCCTGTCTGGCCTGTTTGAGTCTGTTAAGTAGAATACGCTGGGCTGTATGGCGTAGATTAGCACTCTGTTGCTCCTGTCTCTTCCTGCGTCTAGCGGTTGTTCTCTTCTTGATCTCTGGCGTCTGTCCGTCGAACACGAAGACCGGACGGACTCCATAGTAAAGCAATTTGGCCACTCGATGGAGTGTACCCATGAGATGCGCATTGCGGATCATGTTGCCCTCGTCGTCGCGCATGGCCTTAACGAACTGCGTGAGCCAGATACTGGCATCTACAGCTAGCACTTGGCCCGCTAAAGACTCGATCTCGATCTTCCGTCCTACCGGAGCGAGCAACACCCATAGGTTCTGCACACCCATTATTGTCTATAATCAAAACGATTTTGATGTTGACAAATATCAAGTTGGATAAGCCAACACTGTGCACTACATTTTAACGATACTAATGTTAAATTCATGCGGGTTAGGGTATTGCCAAGAGATAACGTGGCACTGTTTCCGTAAATCCTGGCCGTCGTACACGGCAGGTAGCGCCTAAAAAAATCGTCACAAGCTGTACCTAATGCTTCTCCATGCTTGTACCAAGCTTTGGTCTGTGCGGAGCTCCTCATGTGCGGGGATTGTCGACATTGATGACATATGATCTCACAGGGCCTGTATAAAGCAATATTACAGTTTACAATATATAATCTTAACCGAAGTCGGCAATTGTGAGTCAACACCATTGATAAAGGTATACCCGAATCTTATTGAAGCTGTCCACCGCCAACTAGACAGCACATCCGAGTATATTCGTGCCGTTGCACCAAGTGGTCTCGAAGGCTGACACAACCTGTGTCAGTGGCACTGCCGCAAATGGTTCTATCCTCCCTCCTGCAAAATACTAGTAAAGTATGCACGTTTTTCATTCCTCTGAAGATACCATTTTCACTTACATGCCCATGGTCATGCGCTTAACATTCGATGAGACGCGGACGGTGACACTACTCAACATAGAATTTATCATCACTAAAGCGTGTGCAAGCAACGGTTGGACCTACAAGAACAAGGCCAACTGCGACAACAAGGGGTTGAGAGTGCTGCATAATCTCCAGTAAAGGGTACTTTTGTGGTATTGTAAATTACAACATTCATTCATACAATTTGTAATGAACGAATGTTGCAGTACTTCCTGGGTCTTCAATGCCAGTTGAACTCTCGATGACACACAACGTATTGTTACTGATAAACAATGAAGAATGGGATGTCGTTCGTTACTAGTTATACCTTAGTCATGAATAGTATGCATGTATGGCTTAATACTAGCCTGTGACGAATTATATCGTTCTAGTAATTGTCTATTGCCAGTGCAGTGAGCACTCGTCAGTAGGTTCCAAATGGATGGCCCAAGGGCCTATAACTCAGTTGATGTTGGACTCATCAAAAGATGTTGAGTGTGTGCTCGGCAGGACCGTAATGCGGCAGCTTCATCGCTTTGTTGAATCTACCTGTGTATGGCGTGAGTGCTCTCTCAACTTGACAAACTAGACGACACATCCAAGTTTTATCATTGCTCTTTGCTGTGCTACCGTGGTGAAACTCTACAAGTCATTATAGCTGATCACTCTGTGTGATCACGGCGTGAAAGGCAAAGTGGTTCCCCGCTTGCCAGACACATTCTTCACAATTAAAACTACCCTCTCCAGCAGACCACCGCCTCTGAAGCATCCAGCCATGGCCGCGGCAAACACGTTCAGCGTCATGTGCTACAACGTGGCCGGACTGCCAGCAATCATCTCAAGTGGAAACCCATCCGTGTACACTGTCGACATGGGCAAGCGCGTCGGTGACTGGGACATTGTCAATGTGCAGGAAGATTTCAACTACCACGCCAAACTGTACTCAGAGAACAAGCACGAGCACCGCACGCCTACAAGTGGCGGGGTGCCGTTCGGGAGTGGCCTCAACACGTTGTCGCACTTGCCGTTTTCTGGCATCACAAATCTTGCGCGCGTCAAGTGGAAAGAGTGCAGCAACGATGACAACGCCGACTGCATGACGCCGAAGGGCTTCACGCTCGTCGAAGTGCAGCTGGCCGATGGCGTCACAATTGACGTGTACAATGCCCACACGGATGCTGGTGTAAGTGATGCCGACCAGAAGGCTCGCGCTTCGAACCTGCAGCAACTGAGCGACTACATTAGCGCGAATTCCGCCGACAACGCTGTCATTGTCATGGGTGATACAAACACTCGATACACGCGTGAACGCGATACTATCCGCGAGTTCGTTGAAGGTCAAAAGCTTACAGACGCGTGGGTGCAGTTTGTTCGCAATGGTGTACCTCCTGAGAAGGGTGGACAAACATTGGGGTGTGAGAAGGACAAGATTACCAACGACTGCGAAGTCGTGGACAAGATCATGTATCGGGGTAACAACTACATCACGTTGACACTGGACAAGTGGAACAACGAGAACGCTGCGTTCCTGGGCAAGGATGGAACCCCACTATCGGACCACCCTCTAATTTCGTCTATCTTCTCGTGGACTCTCAACCCCGATATCCAACTCAGCAACGCAGTCGGCGGTCCGCACGGTGCTCATTTCACTGATGTTGCCCTTGCTGCTGCAAACCAAACGGAAGATTTTTTTTTGGTTCAGATACGGAACGGTTCTGGTTTTTGGAACGGACATCTGTTTTGTAATGATGAAGTGCTGGTTGCACTCACTGCTTGACGATCACTTCAGAACAAGAAGACAGAGGCACAGGGAGTACCGACGTTCGAACGATATACATAGCATTACCTGGGTTTCAAGTATGCTCGTTCGTGGACATCGTCAAAAATCGTTTATCGCTGTTCTCATTATCGCCGCGGATGTCGGGGGCGCTGGAGTTTACAATCGCTGCTATGGAATAGCGTCCTACTCGCTCTCACTCTTGTCGTAACAATGTGGTCGCCGGCACGATTGTCGATGTCACGGAGGACATTAGAAGCTCTGCCGATAGTCTTGCGATAGCTTGTGTGACGCGGCCGACTCGTCAATATGGGAAGATCTACAAAGTATGTACTACGCCGACGACAACCCCTCCGTTGTCCGCGGCCTTTCCGAAATACAAGTTGTGTCGCGCATTTACCGAGCTCGGAGGCTACACTACAGTGGAAATGTCATGGTGCCATCGAGATACTACCACTCTCACTGGTTCTCAACGAGCCTGTGTCCTTCTTCCAGTTTCATTCGTGACAGCAAACTCTCAAGACGTGAGCAGTCCAAATAGACTGATCGGCTGGGCTCATCCAGCGCTTCTCAATTTGCTCCGTTATAACAGCACCACTCTCTTTGTTGACGTTGGATGGAAGTGGCGAACAGTACAGGCTCTTGAGACACGAGACCGTTCTGTGAGTGCAGCGACTTCACGTTCAGGGTTTTCACATCACGACCATCGAGCAGGATGGAGCCTTGTGGGTCGTAGAAGCGTTCAAGCAGGGAAATGAGCGTACTCTTGCCTCCTCCGCTGGACCCGACAAACGCTACGGTTTGTCCAGGCTCAATGGAGACGTTGTAGTCGTTGAGGATCTGCACGTCTGGACGGTTTGGGTAGGTGAAATTGACACCGACAGCTTGAATCCGTCCTACACAGGACTCGAGTTTGTCGCCTTCGTGATAGTTCAAAGCATCAATAGCTAAAGTTGTATCCAGGGCCTTGTAGATCTGAGCAGTAGCTCCTTTGGCTTTGGCGATGGCCGAGACGTTAGGCATAATCTGAGCTGCCAGCTAGTCTGGAGGTCGAGGAGTACACTACGATGACCACGTAGAGGCCATGTACACTTTGTAGAACGTAGTAGAGAGTTAATTGGCAGTCATTGGACGTAGCTGTGACTGCCGTTGATAAACGTCGTCGTGATAGCCTAGTTAGACCCTTTAATCCACAACACATCTGCTAACAAAACATAGTTAGTCTTTTCGTACAGCATCACCATGTAACCTCAAGAGCGGCAATCGTGACGAAGAACTTGCCTGCAGCAACGCCCCGTTAAATAGAGGCTGGAACGATAGCTTATGTTCACCAGAGGTCTGACACAACTCTACCGAATCCAAGGGGTTTGTCCCTGGGTTCTACACCAGCATGACAAGAATATTTGTGAGTACGAGGAGAAGACCGGGCCCCACGTCACATTCACGTTAACCTCAATTGAAGAAGATCTTTGGTTCTTAACGTCGTTTGTCTGCATTGTCTATTCATGAAGAAGTGTTTCGCCAACGCACGAAGCAGCCGTAGGCAAACTGCTAGCGGGCACTGTACGAGATGGGCAAAAAATCCCCGTTCCAAAAACCAGAACCGTTCCGTATCTGAACACAAAAAAAGCTAACCAACCAAACGGTTAGCTCTGTTACAATTCGTGCTGGAGATCGTGTTGACGGTGTGGTGCTGGACATTTCATCACCCGCCGAAAGTACGCTTGCTCACGGAGGTGCTGGAGGCAAACCAAACACTTTAGCACTCGAGTCTTCGGAGTACATCACATCAATGGAGGCACATTGGGGAAAGGAGAAAGGTAGAACTCGTATTTTCTACCTCAAATTCACTACGAGTAATGGTCGGTCTGTTGAGGGAGGCAGCAAGACAAGCTCAAGCACAACGATGACTGCACCGGAAGGATTCCAATTGAGTGGATTTCACGGCCGCGGTGGCGACGAGATCGATGCTTTAGGAGCCATATTCACGAAAGGGTCTTTCATTGGGAAAAGCCCGGACTTCAAGCAAAGTGTTCTCGTTGGTGGACCTCATGGCAACGAGTTTACGGACATGAGCTTGCTCGCTGCTGGTGAAACGGTTGGCTCAGTCACAATTCAAGCAGGGAAGCGTGTCGATGGTGTATCGATGGTGCTGTCCTCCCCCACAAAGGCTTCTTTGACTCACGGTGGCACGGGGGGCAAGGCAAACACACTAACGTTGGAGCCTGGCGAATACATTACGTCGATGGAAGCTCATTGGGGTAAGCACCGTGGTCGCACTCGCATTTTCTACCTCAAGTTCACTACAAACACTGGGCGGTGGGTCGAGGGTGGTGGTAAAACTGAAGCAACTGCCATCATGACGGCACCGGAAGGTTACCAGATTGGTGGCTTCCACGGTCGTTCCGGAGAGGAAATCGACTTGCTCGGCGTGATCTACGTGAAGGTGGCCTCCCCCATTCAGCAGTAGATACAATGTCTTAAAGACCAGGTCTTTTGAGCCGAGTACATGTCCATGAACAAAATGGAATTAGTCTGCGACTAAAGTGTTGTTGAATCTGCTGTAGCTAACAAAGATGAGTACGAGTTCAACTGTTGTGATCCCTATTGCTACGAGTCTGCCCCAAGATGATAATATCATCTTGTACATGATATTATCATGCAACCGTGTGCAATGTGGTCGATGACACGGTGAGATCCACTCAGTCTGGTCTGGTGTTGCCTGCAAGGCCCCGCTTCGAACCACGATCATTCTTCAATCTGCGTTCAAAGTCTCAAGTATCTGGCAAAACCCATCGCGATGCTAAGGTCACTGGCGGAAAACACGTTCAGCGTCATGTGCTACAATGTAGCTGGCCTTCCGGAGATTCTGTCGAGTGGCAACCCGTCAGAGAACAGCGTCGAGATCGGCAAGCGCATTAGCAACTGGGGCGTCGTGAATGTACAGGAGGATTTCAACTACCACGCCTACATCTATTCGGAGAATACCCAACCGTACCGCACCGCCACCAGTGGTGGTATTCCGTTCGGAGATGGTCTCAATACACTTTCGAACTACCCGTTCAGCAACATTACGGACTTGACACGCACGAAATGGGAAGACTGCAGTACGTTCGACGGGGCTGACTGCCTCACGCCTAAGGGCTTTACGTTCCTCGAGATTCAACTGGCTGACGGCGTCACTTTCGACCTCTACAACCTTCACACTGATGCTGGAGTTACCGCCGCGGATGAAGTGGCTCGAGCGGCGAATCTGGCTCAGCTCAGTGAGTACATCGCTGCCAATTCGGCTGACAACGCGGTGATCGTCATGGGCGATACGAACACGCGCTATACTCGTACGGACGACACCATAAAGGAATTTGCCGAAGAACTTGGCCTGACGGATGGCTGGGTGGAGTACGTTCGCAACGGCGTATATCCGACAAAAGGAGCCGATGCAATTGTCTGCAATGCGAGCAATATGACAAACACGTGCGAGGTCGTAGACAAGATCTTGTTTCGTGGAAACAACTACATCAAGTTGACCCTTGATAAGTGGAACAACGAGAATGCTGCTTTCCTCGATGACAATGGAGCGATGCTGTCCGATCACCCACCGATCTCATCGACTTTCTCCTGGACGCTGAATGATGAAATTCGCCTAAGCAACGCTGTTGGAGGCCCCCACGGCGATCAATTCACGGATGTTGCAGCAGCAGTAGGTGGACAAACTGTGAAGTCGCTCACGTTACGCACGGGTTCTCGTGTGGACGCAGTGAGCGTCACGATATCGGCTCCCACAGCAACAACGATTTCTCATGGAGGGACTGGCGGCACTGCTAAAACCCTGACGTTGGCTTCTGGCGAGTACATCACATCGATGGAAGCTCACTGGGGCAAGTACAACAGCCATACACGCATCTTCTACCTGAAATTCACGACTAGTCTAGGTAACACTCTGTCAGGAGGAAGCGCCACAAGTGATAGCACTATCGCCTATGCCCCCGACGGATACCAGCTTAGTGACTTTCACGGCCGAGATGGAGACGAGATCGACGCTTTGGGAGCGATCTGGACGAAAATTTCTGCGTAGAGCAGTTGATCTCGGCAATGCGAATTGTAAGCTCAACATATTTGTGCGTACAGTACACGATTTCAATTACGTGACGTGAGTAAATATTTTGCTACCGCCCAGCTGTTCGGCATCGTGGCGAAAGGTAAGTTCAACAAATCAAAAATTAGTCGGAGCGTGGTTTCCTGGTAGCAACGAGAGCTCCATAACTACCCTACCATAGCGTGGTAACACTACAATACATGTGCGCACTCGGATTTACTTTTACAGTATCTGTCAGCACACTCTAATATCACTGCAACTGGCCGTGCAAAAGCCTCGAGAGTTCATTGAAGGTCAAAAGCCCGCAGACTGCTGGGTGCAGTCCATTCGGAAGGGCATTTCCTCCTGAAAAGGCCGACACACGAGCCAGTGTTTCCATCATCATAGTCATCTACTGTATATGAATATTGTAGAATAAGTAAAATCCAAAAAGCGTCTCGCTTAAAAAAAAAGTGTCTTAAAGCGGCCTAATCAGCGCTTAAGAAGATCCGTGTGGATAGTCCTACGTAGCATTCGAAATACTGATTCTGCTGCCTATCGTTCTGGGAACTACACCGTAATAAAGCTCGATGAACCTTGGCGTCATTTTCAGACGAAGCAACTGCTTGGAATTCACGCACCGCTTACCCGAGGACGAGGCTGCGATCCGTTTGCACTATTTCGATCCTCTCCATTGGGCCGCTGTTATGTTTGAGCAATATAATGTTTTTCAGCGTGATCGTTGTCTGTACGCGTGCGCAGTTTACTCATGACGATGCTTCCTGACGAAAACACACGCTCCTGGAAGGCTGTGTTCGGTTGTGCGGATGTGTTTTTATTTGTCAACACTTCGCTCGCTGCAAAACCGGTAGCACAGCAATGTCCATACAATGATAGTTAATGCGCCACAATAGTTGGTAGTGTAGCTTTAGCCAAACGATAAACGTGCCTAAGAGTAAGTGGAGCGCCTTCTGGATGTTTGAAGCCATTTGCGCACATGTGGTGCACTAAACTCCCACACGTTGTGCACTTGGCGGCTTCGTCTGTTGGAATTCGTATTGATCTGGCCTGAAACAGTAAGGAGCTTTTGCTAGCGGTAAAGGAACCAGCGGCAGCGGCGAGAAGACCAGCAACAGCGGAACCAGCAGCAGTGTGTCCAGCTGGAGCGGCAACTGGGACGTTGGGGAAGCCACGGGTGAGAACGCTGGAGAAGATGAAGCACAGGCCGTACATGTAGTACCTGAATGAACGAGCTGAGCTCGTTGAGGAACAGAGAGGAACAAGGCTAACAATCAATCTATCAGTCTTTCATTTCCTTCGAGGTGCACAAGTCAAGCTACTGAAATACACTGATTGCAAATCCCTCAAATCGCGGATTAACACATATTTGCCGATGACATTTTGACCGGTTTCCACAATAAAATTTGCAGTAGATTAATAGCCAGTAAAGTAAATCATTGTTTTCAGCAAATGAGATCGCGAGCAAAATGGGTTCATCAATGTCACACGCCTTCGTGTCCGCTTAAGTACGCAAAAAATTTCGGAGTGGTTACTGCCACATATGCATTCCAAAAAAAATACGAGTATGTGCCTGGTATGTGGTTCGTTCAAAATAAATAACTTCGCGCCCGTTACCTGCATAAATTAATAAATGATTTGCAGCCGAGCGCCACTCACAGGCCACACGTTCAGTCGACGATTTGCGAGGGAGGGGAAAGAAGCCAGGAAGCGTGACGGACGGATGGCGCCAAGCCGAAGCAAGCGCGCAAGAAGCGTTAGACGAGTCTGGATGAAGTGCCTGATTGTCGGCTAATGTTGCAGTTGTGTGTAGGAGGGTTCCGGCTCGAGTGTATCCAGTTACGAGCCCAAAAGCTGCGGTAGTGACTAAGAAAATGGCTCGGAGGGGCCACCTCCCGCGAAAATGCGCGCCAGCAGCAAGAGTGGGGACAAGCGCGAAAAAGACGCCGACTCGTCAGGGTCTGAGAGGATTCCCGCGTGCCACCGGATGGAGAAGACTGCTTTTTCAAACTGGCAGACTTTTTTGAGTTCGTTTGATAAATATTGCGAAGTTACGCGTCAACCGTTCAGGTATTTTTGATGCTGGGCTAGAATTGTGGATAATGAATTAACGTATTTGTTTAAATCTACTAGGAAACGAAGCGCAATTAGTGCTGCAAGTCGAAACAACTTTAAGAAGAAGGGGTGGCAGTATCCTGATGAACCTGAAGAGGAGAACTTTTACCAGATGATATTAATGTATTTAAAGTTTGTGATGGTATGTGGCAGTATGTACTGATTACATTGCCCCTCGCTGAGTAGGTTTGATTCTTATACGAGCTGCTGGTGTTTGGAAGTGATGAATTGTTAAATGACATGTGCATACGGCTTGCTATATAAGGCATGACCAAGGATCGAGCAGATTTCCTATACGTGGATGGTGGCTATCAAGAGAGCCGATGAAATTCGCCAAGAAGACGGGTATAATTGTGGAATCCTCGTCATTCACTACATGGAAAGCTACATCCCCACACGTGTCGTGAGGCAACCAAACCCAGTGTTACTGCAGAGTATTCGCCTATCATACTTCGTCCAAGGTCTCAGCGGACTCTTCCCCAGCACAGACCTCAGCTTGATTGGATAAAACGCACAACCTCTAGCTTGCTTATATCGACTCGGTCATTTATCGCGCGAGCATAAAATAACCGTGGAAAATCGTGCGGTTGGTAATTAACCCTTTTACTACCAGAAAAAATTGCGGGTCCGCTCCGGACCTATTATTTGACCAATGGATTTGTAGTATTAGCAATAAATTAGCCTATCCGAGTACAGATTTAGGCAACGTGGAGCTCACATTTGACCGTGGTGTATTTCACGGTACTGCATCAAATTTCAAATTTCAAACAAACACGAATGAGCAACATCGCGCCATCCCGACCTCCGCAACCATGCAGATACTGCGGTGACGCGCCCTGTGAATGGACTTTGTATGGAAGAGACATCATTGGAAGCGCTCTGCGGATGCTGAGGTACAAGAGCAAGAACCTCATGCCCCGCAGGATCACGAAGGCGTTGCATCAACTTTATTTCTACAAAAAGCATGGGTCTCTATGCAAGACACGGGACATTGAGCTTCCTCTGTGTGTCCTGAAGCAAATAACTCACTTGGAGGTATTATATTCACGCATTTCATCTACATCTACGGTAATTCAAGCTGATCTAAGTATGTTATCGTCTTGTTCTTCTTCAGGCGTGTTTGTACGAGGGAATCTCCGGAGGCTGCAGTACAAACGGCGTCTAGAGCTGACCGGACGATGGGACAGGAGGATGTCAGTGCCTCTCGGAAGTGAAATGCAGTAAAACACGGGACATGGAAGCCTCTGTGGCAGCCCGTGCAGCCGAAGAGGGACTTCTTTGAAAACCCCCGCAACGAGCACAAGTAGCACGTCAGCTTTCCTGTGGAATGTTTCTTGGAGTTTGGTGTCAGAGCGTGCAAGCTGCTGTCGGATCCTACGACATCTTGAAGAGGCTGTTTCTCTGTTGGCTTACGACGGCGTTCTTTATCCATGCGAGAGCGCTGCAATTCCGTCAATTGCACCGCCACTCTCCTTTTGAATTCTCGCAGCGTCACTCGTGCAGCTAGCGGCCCTGCTGTCTTTTTGAATAGAGCAAAGGCATTTATAAGGGCTAAATCAATAGCCCACGTTAGAATGCTCATTGATAACCTTTTCTCCTTTCGTCTGATCGGGTTAGTGCTCCTCAATTGATCGACTCGGTCGACCCCATTCATAAATATGTTATACGCCGCAATGACCGCCGGTACGTTGAAGGTTTTCCGGTGCAATACTTCTTCGCCTGTCCAGCGGCGAAGCGGTGCAAGTCCACGGCACAACCAAATCGCCTCTGGATCATCACCCCTGAGAACGCGCTGAGTCATGGTTCCCGTTAGGTCGTTTGTATAGAAAATTACTGTCATCTTGTCACGGAAGACCACATAACCAGCGTTTTCTGCAATAGATTTCGGCGGCGCATACTCTGTCCGTTGCTGCTCCGGCAGCTTCTTTTGAGCTCGTTTATGAGCTTCCTGCTTCTTCTCCCAACCTACTGGAACATCGATAGCCGCTACCAGCTCCCAAGAACCCCGAGAAGCTTTATCGATTCGTGCTTTTGCGGCTTCTAATTCTGGTGCGATCCATTTCCCTTGCAGAGCAATTCTCACTGTACCTAACATCCTCATTTCGCCGTCCGTAAACGACAGCAGTGTCTTCGCGAGGTTATGCCTCGTGTAGAAGTTATCACAAACCAGAAGTCGACGAGAACTTGGGGCTGGATACATCTTTGTGAGGTGGCCACACATGGCGACCCACAAAGAACTCGCATCTCTGCGTTGCATGGGAATATCGTCTCGCTCCAATGTCCTGAACAGAGGCGATCGAAGAGCAGGGAACACCTCGACGTAGCGTTCTGCAGCTGCTGTGCGCGTTTGATTGCCGGACCCGTTGTCCCAAACGGAGTACGCATACAGACTCTCCCAGCCCACCACAGCATAAAATCTCACACCATACTTATCAGGTTTCGACGGCATATACGTCCTAGCCCCAGATCGAGCTTTCGTGCGTACGGTATTCTCATCCAGGCTTACAGCACCGACGGGCACTGCAATGGCAGCAAACTTCTGCTGAATTTGAGCCATCAAACGGCGGCTGTGCCAAAGTGGATCCAGCTCTCGGACTTCAACAGGCACGCTTCCTGGTGAGTGAACCTGAAACCGGGCACGAATACTTTCAAATCTATTTCTAGCCATGATGTCAGGAAAGTCGGACTGCCCTAAGAATTTTTTCTGAGACCACAACTCCTTGATTTCTGTGAGCGGGATAATGCTCATGGCAATCTCCATTCCGATGTACGCATCCAGCTCAACCACCGAAGCCTCAGCCTTTCCTTTGTCTTTGAGCATTGCATTCGTCCAGCTGAGAAGAGCGTCTCTGAATTCGCGAGTAAAGAAGAGAGAGAACAGCCCCAGCTCTTTTCGTTCTTTGTAGGCTAGTTGGACTTCTCGCTCCCGTACAATATGAAGCCCGCTCTCTTGGATGAGATACATCTTTGTGAGGTGGCCACACATGGCGACCCACAAAGAACTCGCATCTCTGCGTTGCATGGGAATATCGTCTCGCTCCAATGTCCTGAACAGAGGCGATCGAAGAGCAGGGAACACCTCGACGTAGCGTTCTGCAGCTGCTGTGCGCGTTTGATTGCCGGACCCGTTGTCCCAAACGGAGTACGCATACAGACTCTCCCAGCCCACCACAGCATAAAATCTCACACCATACTTATCAGGTTTCGACGGCATATACGTCCTAGCCCCAGATCGAGCTTTCGTGCGTACGGTATTCTCATCCAGGCTTACAGCACCGACGGGCACTGCAATGGCAGCAAACTTCTGCTGAATTTGAGCCATCAAACGGCGGCTGTGCCAAAGTGGATCCAGCTCTCGGACTTGAACAGGCACGCTTCCTGGTGAGTGAACCTGAAACCGGGCACGGATACTTTCAAATCTATTTCTAGCCATGATGTCAGGAAAGTCGGACTGCCCTAAGAATTTTTTCTGAGACCACAACTCCTTGATTTCTGTGAGCGGGATAATGCTCATGGCAATCTCCATTCCGATGTACGCATCCAGCTCAAACACCGAAGCCTCAGCCTTTCCTTTGTCTTTGAGCATTGCATTCGTCCAGCTGAGAAGAGCGTCTCTGAATTCGCGAGTAAAGAAGAGAGAGAACAGCCCCAGCTCTTTTCGTTCTTTGTAGGCTAGTTGGACTTCTCGCTCCCGTACAATATGAAGCCCGCTCTCTTGGATGAGACCGTCTACATAGGGATTTCCAGTCAACTTGTACTGACTTGAATTTGACTCCGCCGGTGGCTTCTCCCTCTCTTCGTCCGACTCACTAGACACTTCCTCTTCAGCAGTCGTCGGTTCGATCAAGTCTTCGTTCTCAGAGTCCTCAAACTCCCATTCAGCGTCGTGTTCGTCGTTGAGTAGAGCAGATATCTCCATGGTCGCGTGTAGGAGACAAGTATTGCGGGAAGGTAGCAAAAGTACGATTGAATTCGAAATGTGCGGCTAGAAGTGCACCATCCAAGCATCAAACTATTGAGTCCTTTACAGTACTACTGAATTTACAGGTCTGCAGCGGCCCTCTTAGTCGTGGTGATCGCTACCCCAATTCCACGTCCTCGGCTTTCTACCAATCAACTGGTCAGAGTGTCCTAGTTAGAGGTCCGCTCCGGACATACAAGCCCGGCAGATTTTGCTGGTAGTGAAAGGGTTAATCGGATCACATACCGTCCACTTACCCGAATTTTTTCTGCAATACATGTACGTATGTGGCAGCATAGACGGCCAAAAAAATCTCCTCCCTTCTGCCTCATTCTAGAAATAGCCAGTAAAATAAATCATTGTTTTCAGCAAATAAGATCGCGAGCAAAATGGGTTCATCAATGTCACACGCTTTCGTGCCCGCTTAAGTACGCCAAAAAATCTTCTTCATTCTTCCAGAATCTGCTGGCTCGAGGAAAGATGGTGAAGTTCTTCTGTGCGATTGTTAATGCTGGAAACCCGTTTTCGGTGAGGGTAGATGAGAGCGACACGGTGGACGACTTGAAGAAGGCGATTAAGAAGGAGAAAAAGTCAACGATCACGTGTGATGCCGACGAGCTGCAGCTCTCTCTGGCGAAGAAGGACGCAGGATGGCTACCAAGTGCAGAACTTGGTGCGATACGAAAAAGAGAGGAAGTACCGGGTTTCGAAAGGGTATCACTGGTGGATACAGAGAAATTGCCGTACTCGACCTTTTTGATTCGGAAGGTGTTGAAGAAGAATAAAATGCCACCGCCTGAAGCGGAGCAAATTCACGTGCTGGTGGTGGTACCGGAGGTATCGGCGGTGTCGTTTATTGGCGTAAACGAAGAATACGCAGAAAAGATTGTTTCATACATGGAAATTGCCGAGCGTCTCAAAGAGAACGAGGAAGTTCGATCCCTTTCGGAATACCTCGCGAGTGTGGATGCGAAAGATAACAGTGGAGCTTCTCCATTTGTCGTGCTGGAAAATTCGTCAGGCACAGGCAAGACGCAAATGGCATTCAACTTGAATACCAGAGGGGAGTGCGATGTGTTCTACATTGTGTGCGGAGACCCCGGTGACCGCGAGCAAACCGTGTATAGCGCCTATGGAACGCGTTCGGGGACGTTCCAAGAGTGTGTCCAGAAGGACTTGGAAGCCATGAAGCCGAAAACATTAAAAAAAGGTGTATCGCTGGGCTCTGTTGGTCAAATTTGTAACATGCAGACACTTTACCTGTACGGCTTCATTCTGGCCGCACTACAAGGAAAAGACCGATTCTCCGGAACAACTGAGCGCGCACACGTTTTAGATGAGCTCACGCGTCGTAAAGAGACTTACGCGAAGCCTTTCGTTTTCTTCCTGGATGAATTTCCGCGTGTAGGAAATCTTGAGGACGAACCCCAGCTGAAGCTTGAAAATTCTCTTCGTATGATGAGAAACGTGTTTCGCTCGTTTGGTCTAGCTGTTGTGGTCAGCTCCACGAATGGGACTGCTCGAAATCTAGTCGTGAGAAGCGGTCGATCTAGAGAAAATGCGTCATGCCTCTGGTGTGTGGTGTTTCCGTCCTTTCCTGGCGCAATTCTTAACGGTGGCTCTGGCATACCCAAACTGCTCATGGAAATATTAAGACATAGCCGACCACTCTTTGCTCAGATGGCTCTCAAGTATATGCAAGATAACCCGTACATTGACGGCTGCGACTTAAAGAACTACTTGAATGCGATGGTGAAGATTCTGGCATCGCAAATTAGTTTTATGAAAAAGCGGTCCAACGAGTTTGAGATAGGCCAGGTGTGCTTGTTGCTGAGCACCAGTTATCGCATAGTGGAAGGCAAGGTGAACATCATCGACGGTCATTTCGCCCGTCTTGTTGAACAATCTGCCTTCGAGCTGCAGCTAGACGCAGATCTAGGACTCCGGAAGGACAATGAATCCTGGGAATTCCGTTGCGTGCTGCCGCCTCCAAAGGAAGATAATCTGCTGCATTTGACGATGACGGGGGGCTTTTTATTTCGTCCATTCGAGAACTCTTTGTGTACAGTGATGTCGAAGATCCAACCTAAACTTCACTATGACAACAATGAGCAGCGCTCGAAGGATGGGCAATTTCTCGAAGCGTTGACTGCAGCTGCCATCGTGTTGGCAAGTCATGCTGGGGGCGTCGGTGGGGTGGCATTTCCGAGGTTTTTGGGTGAATTCCTGTTCGAGTTGGGTGTGAGTGAACGAAACGAGACGGTGAAGCTGCTTCAAGACGTTGAAAATGCTGGGTGGACTCAAATCGTGCCGTTCCTGTCTCCTCCGAATGGAAAATGGCCAACATGGTTAAAGGGCAACTCGATGCTCTTTGACAATCTCGTCCGAAGTAAGAACGCCGAGTTCATCGATTTCCGAGTAGCCTCGGACATCATTTCTGGTGAGTGCAAAGATCATAGCAGTGCTATAGATCTTGGCGAGGTCAAAAATATTCTGAAGCGAGTACCTGCAAAATCCAAGATCCACTTGGTAGTGACGAACACTCTGCAGAAGCAATATTTTACAAAACCGTCGTCGTGGGACACCTTCGTAAGTGGACAAACTAATTTGCTGAACGCAGATTTCTATCGGGTCTCGAAAGGATCGGGGCTGCAAAATATCAAAGGGATGACGAACCAGAGCAGCACTACGACTGACAGAAAGCTGGTGCTTTTTATCGAGCGTGGGGGGTAAGTGATCTTAGTTTTCTACATGTTCGGCCTACGACGAGTTCTACACAGCAGCTGTGACTGATTCAGTGTTGCGACTGTGGGTTGTAGCATCCAGGACTCGCACTGGTAGCAGGCAGGGGTGAACCAATTGAGCGTCGTCTCGAACACCCCCGTATTTCCAACCAACAAACGACTTGCCACGACACCAATCGAAATGCATCTGAGCCGCAACAAGCTCCCGGTGCGGTTGGAACCATCGCGGCAGCTCCTCCGTCTTCTTCGTATCAATTGGGTTCGGCTTGTACCCTTCATGACCGTCTTCAGCTTCTTTTACCAGATTATTCAGTGTGTCATGAAAATAGCTGCTCTAGTGGACGGACAGTGCGCTTCCCAAGTTGTGATAGCCATTAAACAGTATGTCGGTTAAAACTGCTTTCAAGACATATGGCTACACTTCAACTTTACGATGCACAAGTTCCAGTAGAGTACCGTCTTCTTTGTCGTCGACGATGGAGCAGGCTTAACTAGTGCTGGAGCTTCCATGATTATGAACCGATCGAAGATGCCGCAGACACTGGCATTGGGCCAACTCGACTACTGGAGAAACGTCGGCAGATGTTCGAGGTACAGGAAGCTCTGGACGCTCAAAAAGACGAATTCGCTCGTCGCGAAGACGCTTTCCACCGTCGTGAAGAGGGACTACGTAAAAAAGATCTGGAGTTGCAGGAATCGCTTATTAAGTTCAATAAATTCCTACAAGAGAACGAGTCGAAGCGCAATCGAGCCGTCAAGCGAGCGAGTGACGAAGTCAAACAACGCATGAGCAAGGAACAGGAGGTGGCGAGGTTGCAGACCCAGTTAACTGCTCTTCAAAAAGAGAGTGACGCTCTAGGAGCACAAGTGCGTCACCACCTCAAGTATACACGATACCTTGAGCTCGTGCAAGAAGCTGTCCCTGAGGATTATCCAGAAGTTAGTGACCTCGTGAATCGCTATCACACGTTACGTGAGACCAACCGTGACTTGAGTCGAAACCAGATCACACACGAAGAGGAAAGTGAGTCCAAACGCTTGGAATTTGCTGCCTTCCAGAAGGAGAAAGCTAACGAGATTCTTACTTTCAACAACCGCATCGCTGCCCTTCAAACGTGCTCTTGAACGGGAGGAATTACTGGGCGTTCGATTACAACACGAGACGGATGCGACAATGCGAGCCACGACACAGAAGACACTGGCATTGGGACAGATCTTTATGGCCATTGGGAACTTGCTGCAGCGATGTACCAGTGGCATCCATGGACAAATCCTGAAGCATGTCGAAGGCAGCTACCACGCTCAAAGTAGCAGCCAATCTGGTACCGACAGTCACGATTCATCTGGAGGAGCTTCTGCTTCGTCTACACCTGGAAATATATCTGGCAAGACTGCTAGTGGAATATCTGAAGCGGATGTGATTCATCACGGCCAAAGAGCTATGATCGACCTGGACGTTGTCGCCGCTTACATGGCAGACTTCACCGCCATTGTACAAGGGCGTATTGATGCTCAGAGAGCTCAGAAGAAAGCTGCGGCTGCTGCAGCCGCTGCATCTCTCACCACTGGAACTGTTACCTTTACAGCAGGAAACGGAGACGGAAACCATACAGGAGGAGCTTCTTCAATTGGAGGAGGTTCCACTGCCACCATTCGATAAGTTCATAACAAAATAGGAGAATCATTTCCAGAATTCATTTACTTGCGCTGTTTCTTGCTCTTGCTACTGGTACGTTGAGTGACAGCCGAACGTAAGCGTTTGCTCTTTATCTGAGCGTAGTGCACTTGATCGTCGTAGCTGGTGAAGAATCGGTCCAGTCGAGTCTGAATGTGCCTACCACCTGCAGCCGCTGTCTTTGCCTTTTCTTCAAGTGGCTGCAACACGCCATCACTCTTCTGAGAGTCCCATCCAAACGCATTGGCACAGTAGTTCCGCAAAGCTGCCAAGTCTGGAGCACTCCAAGAGAACCGAGCGTCGGAGCGATCCACTTGCGGGGTCATGTAGGCCTGAACCACCTGCTTACTTGGAAACTCGTCGCCCAGCTCCCATTTCCGCCGTGCTGTAGCGTGTGACCGCTGGAATCGTTCACGAGTTGTTGCACTGTCACTTTCATCACTGTCTTCTGATTCGTCATTTTCTTCCTTGTTCGTTTTCTTCTTTTTCTTCTTTGAACCTGCTGCTACGCGTTTGGCTTCTTCAGCAACATCAAACTCTCGGACCCACTCCTTAAACTCTCGAAGCCCTTCAATACCCGGGTAAGCAACCGCAATCTCTGACGCATTAACAATACCAATGCCCCGAACACCATCCGTGTAATCGCTACCAAGAAGCAAAGCCAAAGCGATGATTTGTTCCCGTGAAAATCCCAACTCCTGTTCAATATCTCGCGCCGAAAAAGCCTCAACAAATTTCTGATGGTGGAAAATATTCTTGTAAACGCGCTTGCCACCGAACGGGAAAATATCGCTATCGTCCGTAATGACGCCGTCCACAAGGCCAAGTTGCTCTAGTGCTGCACATTGTGCTTCAGCTTCCATAGGACTCACGAGAAACGGTACACCAAATAAACGCAACAGCGCCATAACTTCAGCCACCATATCATCCGTAATTCCCTCTGTGTCGCGTAGTTGCCGACTACGTAACTTCTTCAATTCAAGTTGCTCCTTTTGCAGCGCTGCCTCGTCCACTTCTGGGTGCGTGTCGTCTACAGTGCTAGGTTGATTGCTTTCTTCTGAATACTGGAGATAGCGGACACGGGTACTGCCAGTCTTTTCTTCCTCTTGTTCACTAGCGATTGAAGCTGCCAACGCAGCTTGTAGCCGCTCCTGGCTGTCCGTCTCTGTATCATCTGTGGCACCCTCCGTGTTTTCATCTTCGTCAATAACAACCACTTCAGTACTACCGGTATCTGCTGCTGTGATCGTAGATTCATCTTCTTCATCTGACAGCTCAAGTGGGGCAGCTGCCGTTCCCTTCACAGGGGAAGACTTAGCTCCTGTTCTCTTACCTACCGAACTTCCACGAACACCAATGCTCCCACCATGCTGCAAAGAGTGTGCTTGTAGCGCTCGTCGCACTGCACCGGCTTCCCACTGAGTTAAATTCGAGGCCGTCGTCATCGCAGACTGCAAAGCCTCATCCTTCAATAGGTCCAGATCTTCATGAGCCTTTGCATCCTCCATCTCGTTCTTTAGTGTCAGAAACAACTCATCCGTACCATCTTCTTCGTTCTGGTCATTGACATTGTGCACATCAAGGTCAGCACTTAGGGAGTCTAGCTTCTCGTCCGGAGGGAGTTGATTTTGCTCCGAGATCTCAGTAACAACGAGGGGGACAGCATCAGTAGATGTTTTCTCACTTGGAACGTCTTCCCATTCCATCTCGTCATCGCTCCCTGTTGTGCTTTCAATATTCCTCGAGCTTGAGATTTCTGCTTCTGCTTCTGCTTTAGAAGATTGGTCTAAGGTCTCCTGTCCGGCAGATGAAGGTTGCTCCGTGGCTAGACCTTTCACTTCTTCCCAATCAACTTCTTCGTCCTCGTCTTCATCTTCGGGTTTTGACAACTCTGTTGCAGTAGGAACAGACTTCGTCGCCGATCCAGTAAACAACTGCTGAAATCGCGCCATTTCATCCGGATCAACATCTGCAACTTTTAGCGAAATACTGACATCATGCACTGGGATCTGGCTTGTAGAGATCTTGGTCTGCGTTGTAGAAGTCTTGGGAGTAAATTCCGGAGGAGGAGCTGGGGTTTCTTGCTTAAGTCGAGCAAGTCGAAGCTGTTCAATTGCAAGCACAGGCTCCTGCTTCACACGAACCTGATGCCGCGCCACCCACGCCGCAGTCACCTCTGTTGCTTTGGCATCAGGAATGAGCCCTGTTTTTCCCGATGCAAACTCGGACAATGGTTTCTTTTCAACTACTTTAAAGGCGCTTCCTCGTTCTTGATGAGGCTGTACAACTCCAACTACAGACGCTCGTTCTTCCATATCCGTCCGTTCAACCTCTGCAACGACGTTGTCCTCATTTTTCTCTTCCTTCTGCTCTGCATCTTTCTGATAAATGTAAAACCGGTTGCTGTTCGAATCAATGCGGTGACCTTGACCAACACCTCCTTGGGATTCCATCTCCTCCTCCCGTTTCTGCTTCTTGGCTGCTTCAATCCGACGATTCAGCTCGCTAGTCTCCAGGAAAGAGGAAATCTGCGTACGAGAGTACTTCTCTGGGTTGCCTGCAAGGGGAATAAACTGATCTCCCACTTCTTGACGTCTATCGCGTAGAATCTTCTGAATCATATCCTTTTGTAAATGAGGCGGTAGTGAAAACACCGCGTGAAGATCAATCTTGGACAGCCGTGAGATATCCAACTCGATATCGTCCAGGGTCAACTCCTCGTCCTCCTTTTCCTGCTCTGCTGCTGCTTCCCAAACCATTTCCACTTCATTCTCTTCACTTTTCTCTTCAACTTCTTCAATAACTGCCTGTTCTACCTCCAATTCCCCCTCTTTCACTTCCTTTTCTTCTTCACTTGCATTTGAAGCTTCTGGTAGTGAAAAACCTGGGGCAACTGCAGGTGCTGGGGCTCCTCCGTTCTTCTTGAGCTCCTGTCTGGCCTGTTTGAGTCTGTTAAGTAGAATACGCTGGGCTGTATGGCGTAGATTAGCACTCTGTTGCTCCTGTCTCTTCCTGCGTCTAGCGGTTGTTCTCTTCTTGATCTCTGGCGTCTGTCCGTCGAACACGAACACCGGACGGACTCCATAGTAAAGCACTTTGGCCACTCGATGCAGTGTACCCATGAGATGCATGTTGCCCTCGTCATCGAGCATGGCCTTAACGAACTGCGTGACCCAGAAACTGGCATCTACAGCTAGCTGCTAAAGACTCGATCTCGATCTTCCGTCCTACCGGAGCGAGCACACATGATCAAATCGGTACCGGTATATATTGCACAAGAACACTGAGCACAACATTTTAACGTACCGTAATATTGTGGGTTCTACTCAAAATTTTCAGGACCGATTGGGCCGGTCACGCCAGTAAGCGGTTTACCGGAAAAATGTTTTTAATACCGCTGCAATTTATCTTCCCCACCGGGCCACAATTCCGTCCGGCAAATTTCCAAAAATCACGGCAAACTCGACCGTTTTTTTTTTGCAGTTC
Source organism: Phytophthora meadii (assembly GCA_032432875.1). Classification (NCBI taxonomy): domain Eukaryota; phylum Oomycota; class Peronosporomycetes; order Peronosporales; family Peronosporaceae; genus Phytophthora; species Phytophthora meadii. The sequence goes on along the minus strand of JAUMGV010000057.1, from coordinate 690,938 downwards.
CGCAGCACCCACTCCGGCATCCCGAGAATCATAATATTATCAGCGTTTTCTCAGATTTGGATCAGTCGGGGGTGCGCTTTTCGCATCCATTTTGCAAGAGGAAAAATCACGAAGAAGCTGCAAGATAAATTTCGTAGGCGGCAACGAGCGTGACGGAGGGCGCGACAACGACGTGAAGAAAGAGGTAGGTGAGGAGTCTGTGCGCGCGCTGTTATGTTTGTATAGTCTGATCACCGTCTTCTGTAGTGAGAATGCGTGGTTCTAACTTCGACACAGCCGAGGAGATGCAGCTCTGCCGGTCATACATCGCGATCGGCACGGACGCTATGTCGGGGACCGGGTAAAAGAGTGGCACGTTTTGGGAGCGCATCGCGAAGCACTTCAACGACCACACAGGCGGAAGCGAGCGATCGCTTCGTTCCCTGGAGTCAAAGTGGCGCGTCATCTGCGCCGAATGCTCCAAGGTTGTGGGTGCGATGGCAACTGTGCGTGCTCTTCATCGTTCTGGAGAAAACGAAGACGATGAGATCAAGCGAGGCATGCAAGTGTATGCAACGATGGTCGAAGACTGCGACAAGGAGAACGCTGGATCAAAGAACAAGTCCAAGCCAGCGTTCAAAATGCTCCACTGTTGGCGTATTCTCGAGACGGAGCCAAAGTGGCAGACGTTTCGTGATCTGAAGCCGTCGGCCGATGGAGATGCCTGCCAAAGTGCCTCGGTCCAAGCACCATCGGCGGCACCAGCTCAACAACCCACAGGCAACAAGGCTGCCAAGGAGGAGGCAAAGAACGCTGCGATCATGGAGACTACCAACAAGCGCATCGCGTCGGCAACGGTGCAGACCGCACGCGCAAGTGCCAAGCGCGTCAAGCTCATGGAGGATGTCAACAACATGGCACTGTTCACCATTCCGTTGGAGAATCTTCGGAAACGAGCTAGATCCTTCCGTAGCTGGTGGAGTTTCGTTTCAGGAAATACTGGAGAAGCTTTAGGAGCAATTCAGCCCTCATGTGAAAGATCGGGCAGTCAAAGTTGATGGTGCTTGGGCTCTTGAGCCTGCAACTATTGCCGGTTGGACTAAGTTCATGGCATTCAAAGTGAAGAAGCACATCATCGATAGCGAGAAATCGGAGCAAGCCTGAAGGATTTGAGTTACATCAATGCAGGATAAGACTGTCAGGCTTCTCATCTATGATTATGGCGTTGGGCTTAGGAGGAAGCAAGACCGCCAAGCTTTCCTGAAGGACTGCATCCGACCTACTGACACAGATCGGGCTGGTGCAGCTGAGACTGTAAGCCGACTACATGACTTTTGGGGCCCGCCCTACGACGGAGAAGCTGTTGTTTGGCGTATGTGGGCGAATGAGGTGACTCGCAGTCTCGATCGCACCGCATGGGATGACGCGATACGTGCACCGCCTCCTCCATGCATCTTGCGGCTCTTAAGAGCAAACGACTCCCAGATGCAGTAGCATAATGGTGACCTTGACCTCTTGGGAGCTTCACAAACACTTCTAGAAACCCCCGGGGACGACAAAAGATATCCACTAGAGACGCTACGAGATCACCACACACGTAACGAGAGAACTACCGCAGCGAGAGATCACAAGGGGTACGGCTGTCATTTCTGACCAATGAGAGATCCCTGTTGATTGTTTGGTCGATTTTCACGAATCGCCCCTGTTGACAAAATATAGTCGGAATTCACAATACTCAACTTCTATCCGACACAATCTTATATCCGACAAATCATTTTGACCAGTAATATCGTACAAATTCCGTGACTACGTTTTATAGGCTGACTAGCTAAAATTCTGCCTGCTGACGGCAATTTGTAGGCTATTCCTTTCAACAAACGGCTGCGGCTAGCTCATCGACAACCCATTACAATTTTCGGCACGTGACAATCTTTCTCATGCTGCCCAACTCCGTCTCCACCTTCTTAAGGTGCCTGGAGGCACACAGGCGTCTGTCAGCCAGCGGACATCGCTAGAAATGCTCCTTTAAAGCAACGCCTACGGACTCGCTGGCTACAGCGCTTGCAGCAGCAGATTCCTGGTGTGAAATTCAGTGCCACGGAATTAAACCACCAGAACGAGCTGATGTTGTGGTGAAGTGGATTCAAATCAAGCCGGATATGACGCAGAACGACCACGATGATGGGTGACGTGCGACATTGTAACGGGGTTACACGGCGCTGTGCGCTATGGCTACATTAGTGTGGCAGACATAGGCCGGAGACACAAGTCACAGATCTGTGTACGACACATAGTGTTTCTCACACGTCACATATGTACCCAGTTGTTGGCAGTTAGCTCAGAGCCACACATTGCATTTCGACTAGGATTTTGTATGTTAGATACTAAATCGTTACATTTAGGATTAGGGCAATAAACTCAATAAAAATCAGTTTGCATTTTACATAATTAGTGTTAGTTCCTTTATTATAGGAACACTGATTGTGTGAGTCCCGTATTTAGTGGACTACTTGGTTCTTGTATAGAACCGAAGGCTAGTGCCTTGCAAGCAGGACTCTACGAGTCAACTAAAACTTCCTCTGTGCCGTGCACACCTACGCAGCCCCGCTTCATCTGGTAGCACTTGTAGTCAATCCAACTCCTGAGTTGAAGACTGTTTCTCTGTGAGAATGGAGCCAGAAGCATACGCTCACTTGACTCCGAGTCAGCGGGACACGCTTAACAAGCTTACGTCCTTGCTGGGCCCGGAAGGTACGGCGCACCTTGCGTCCCAAGGGCCGGAGGCCGCCAACGCGCGTCTCGAGGCATTTGCCTCGTACGAAAACGCTCTCGTCGAGCACATTCAGCGGAATGTAAAAGGGGTTACCCCCGCTCCGAGAGTTAAGCCCGTCACGCTCAGCGCGAAGACCTTTCACGGACACGAAGGAGAGAACCTCCTGTTGTGGACCTGAGAGGTCGAAATGGCCATGGGAGCCGCTATGCTCCAGTTGGAGGGCCAACGCGTGGCGTTCGCCATGTCTAAGCTCGAAGGGCGAGCACGAGAATGGGCCTTGACGTCTGGGACGTCGGTAGAAACGGCCTTCCCCACTTGGGGTGAGCTGAAGGCCAAACTCACGCAAGTGTTTGCTCTGCCTAACCAGGCGTATCGCGTGCGGTCACGCTTCCTTGCTTGCCGACAGGGCAAGAAGGACCTGGTGGACTATGTCCAAGAGTTGCGCACGCTCATTGCCGGCATGGCTGCCGATCCTCTACCTGAGGTGGTCACTGTGACCATCTTCACGGACTACCACACGTGTAGCACCGGCGGGTGCTCATACGCTGCACCGCAGCTCGTAGCTCGGCTACTTCATCTTCAGCATAGCTGAGGTCCATGGGCTCGGGTCCCCCGGACCCTGTGCTGCTAGCACCGATCCTCGACAGCTTAAAGTTGTGTTCGGCATTCAATGCCACGCTGACAGCGTCCTCGAAACTGCAAGGATTCTGACGGAACGCCTCCGTCCTGGCCACGCCAGCTCGTAAACATACCGGAGGCTTAACTGCCCTCTGCGCAAAGAGCACGCCGGCCAGAATGGCCGCAACCCTGCCGCGGGTCCCGCTTCGGGCTCTGCCCAGGGAAACGACGGCTCCCAGTAGACGCGGGGCGGTCTACTGGGGAAGAACTGAGTTCTGCAGTGCGTGAGAGGCACTGGGGCTCAGCCCCGAAGCTCCGTGCTCTTGAACACGGAACGTGTGAGCAAGCAGGGCTTGCTGGTCGTCCATGTGGACGTGAAGGGCTTCGAGAAGCCGTGGATCGTGTTGATCGATTCGGGAGCGTCTGGCAACTATGTCAGACGCTCCACCGTTGAGGGTAGTCAGCAATATGCTGAGGCGCTTCGAGCGCGAAGAGGTGACACCGTCACTGTCCGTCTAGCGACGGGCGTCCGTGTCACGGTAGCCAAGGTCCCCATGGACCTGCGGCTGAAGTTCTTGGACTTCGACAGCGTAGAACGCTGCTTGGTCTTGGACCTGGATTCGAGGTACGACCTCATCCTTGGTATGGCGTGGCTGGAGCGCCACGAGCCATGGATCGATTGGAGGTCGAAGACCTTAGGTGCTACGCACTTCTCTCCTAGTGGAGCTTTGGCGAGTCATGAACCCACCTCTGCTAGGAAGCAGAAGCGCTATTGGCGCGAGCATCGAGCCGAGTCGGCTATGATGCTGGAAGTCGGTGTGTCCGAGTTAGTGGACAGCACCGAGTGCGAGGACCGCAGTCCTGTTGAGCGCGTAGCGCTGGTTGACAGTGAGTCAACGTGTGGGCAAGGCCCACGTAACCCCTGTGGGGCGGCACGTACTCCGTCGAGTGATACTGGTCGTGGACCAAGTCGATCACTGAGTGTCTCTGACACTGGACCTGTTACGGTCATTGATTGTGCAGCGGCACGTACTCCGCTGAGCGACACCGGTCATCGAGCGAGTGGATCGCTGAGTGTCTCTGACACTGAGCCGAGAGAGGCCGAAACTTGTGCGGCGGCACGTACTCCGTCGAGTGGACGTTCGTCGGCTAGACGACGACGTCGTAAGGCCCTTTGGGCGAGACGTTCTGCGTCTGAGTCATCCGTGACGTCGAGTGTCGACGCACAGGAGGGCTGTGGGCAGCTATACACTCTGGTTGATGGAGTGGACGGCAGTGCCGAAGGCAGCGTCCTGCTGGGCGATCTGCCGAGTGTCGACAAGCTCCTTGAGCTAGAGGAGATGTCGTTCGCCGACTTTGGCGATGCCTTAAAGGCTGGCGAACTCGCCGAGGTGGTCATCGTCCGACCTGAAGAGGAGTTAAACTCATCGTCCCTCGTGGACGAGTCCGTCTTGACCGAGGTCAAGAAGGCGTTGACGCCAGGAGTGGGTCGGAGATTCTCAAGAATCCCTCGGATCCCTTCTACTCCTTGCTGAAGGAATATGGAGACGTTGTCTCGAAGGAACCACCGAGTGGTCTGCCTCCTGACCGAGGCGTTCGTCATGAGATTGACTTAGTTCCCGGAACTAAATACTGCGTGACCCGACAGTGGCCTCTTCCTAAAGAGCAATGCGACGTCATTGACGCCTTCTTCCGTGCGAAGCACGCGGCGGGTCTCGTGCGCGAGAGCAAGTCTCCGCACTCCGCACCTACGTTCTGTGTCAGAAAGCCGAATGGCAAATGGCGTATCGTTCACGCTTTTAACAAGCTCAACGCTGCCACGATTCCGGCGCAGACACCGATTCCTAGGAAGGATGTTCTTCAGAACAGCATGGTGGGTTGCACAATGTACAGTGCGCTCGACTTAGTCGATGGCTACTATCAGCTGCTCATGCGAGCCAGTGATATTCCACTTACAGCGGTGAGCACCCCGAGCGGTATGCTCTGGGAGTGGCTCGTCATGCCCCAAGGGCTGTCGAACGCGCCTGCAACGTTCAACCGTCTAGTGACGCAACTGTTTAGACCCCTGCGGGCATTCGCACAGACGTACTTTGACGACGTGTTCGTCCACAGCCAGGCCGAACACGGCAAGACCGACGTCGAGGTGCACGTGGAACACGTGAGAGCAGTGCTCGAGTGCATGCGCACCAACAAGTTGTACGCCAACGCGGACAAGTGCGTCTTTGGCGCGGAAGAAATCCCCTTCCTAGGGTGCTTCATTGGGAAGCATGGCCTTCGTGCTGATCCAGCAAAGGTCAAGGCCATTGTGGACTGGCCGGTTCCCTTGAACCAGAAAGACTTGCGTAAGTGGCTTGGCTTGGCCAACTACTTGCACAAGTACAGCGAGAACTACGCTGAGTTGGCTCGGCCACTGACGGATCTCCTTAAGAAGGATGCCGAATGGGTATGGCGTGCTGAGCACGAGAGTGCGTTCACTCGTATCAAGGATAGCCTGCTTCAGGCACCGATACTGGCGTTGCCAGACCCCGATCGTCCGTTCATCGTCGTCTGTGACGCTTCGGACTTTGCCATCGGCAGTGCTTTGCTACAAGCGGACGCCGAAGGGCGCGAACGCGTCATTTCGTTTTGTTCATGACAAGGAGCTACTTGCGATGAAGTACGCTCTCGTCAAATTCAGGGTTCACCTGCTCGGCTCCAAGCCGTTTGTGATCTACACGGATCATGCGTCGCTACGCACCGCGACGCAGTCGCCTCACCTCTCACAGAGGATGGCCCGATGGCTCTCCTTCTTTGCGGAGTATAACTTCGAGGTGAAGTACAAGCCTGGCAGGCAGAACGTCCTCGCTGACGCGTTATCACTCGCCCGGACTATGAGTTATCTCATGTCACCTCGGTGACGTCGTCCGTGACGGACATGGTTCGAGCAGCGTACGCTCAGGACGACTCTTGTGTCGCGCTGCTTCAAGCTCTAGGGAGCGATGAGTTTAAGGACTCAAAGGTGACTCTGTCACGACGCCTAAAGGCGAGACTCCAACGCTATAGCCTGGAAGGCGGTCTGCTGTACTACAGCACGGGTCAGGATGACCCACCACGTGTGGTGGTTCCTCACGATGAGGACCTGAAGTATCGTATCCTCTATGAGGCCCACGACACGCCCACAAGCGGCCACCTCGGTCGCGAGAAGACCTACGGCTCGGTGAGCTCCATGTACTGGTGGCCGAAGATGTACAAGTGGGTCAGCACATATGTGCACACGTGCGAGACGTGTCAGCGGGTTAAACCCTCGCCGCATGCGGCAGCGCCTTTGGCGAGCTTGCCTGTACCCTCTGGGTGTTGGCAGTCCATGAGTATGGACTTTGTGTTTGGCCTGCCGAAGGATTCGGCAGGCAACACGGGCGTTGTGGTCTTTGTTGACCGTCTGAGCAAGATGGCTCACCTAGCGGCTGTGCCGGACACCGTCGATGGCGCTGGTACAGCGACGATCTTTATCGATCGGGTCTTCCGCCAGCATGGGCTGCCAGAGACCATTGTCTCGGATCGAGACCCCCGTTTCACGGGTCACTTCTGGACGTCCGTCTTTAAAGTGCTTGGCACTCGACTGGACATGTCCACGACGGATCATCCGCAGACCGACGGTCAGACTGAACGCGTAAATCGCGTTTTGGAGGACATCCTCCGCAGCGTATGCGCTGAAACGCCGAAGCGTTGGAGCGCTATGCTCCCTCTCGTTGAGTTCTCAATGAACAATGCGGTGCATGCCTCGACAGGCTTCACCCCGTTCTACGTGAACGGCCTTGCGCATCCGCGCGTCCCGCTCACGCCGCCACGCGGTGGCCTCGGGCTTAGTGGGGGAGAGGCTGTGCCGTCGCTCGACTCCGAGCTTGCTGATATCAGCCCTTCTGCTGTGCGTAAACAAGTCGATGACTTCCTCTCGGTGAGATTGAGCGTATTACGCCGTGTGCGTGACGCGATGGCTGAAAGCCAAGACGTTCAGAAGGAACAAGCTGATGCAAAAGGTAGAGGCAATGTGTGGGAATTTAAGGTCGGTGACCAAGTTTTATTAAACGCTAAGAACCTACCTACACATGCAGTGTCGAGTGTCTTTAAGACGAAATTGCGTCCGCGCTTCATCGGACCATTTACGGTCGTGGCCAAGAAGGGCCTGGCATACACGCTTGACTTGCCAAAGCGGATGCGAACACACCCTGTGTTCTACGTCGGCTTGCTTAAGCCATATCGGGACCCCGCGGGGGTGAGCGCGGAGGCGCTGGCGCCGACGACACGCGCCCAGGCTGCGTCATCTGCAGCAGCATCGTCACCTGACCCCGCAGCTCAGCGAGCTGAAGCTCCTGCTGATGCAGGCGAGCGGTCAGAGACTGAGGCCCTTCGAGCCAAGCCACTCGGCTTTCGATCTCCTCCATGTCGTGAGCGAGACGGGCATGTGAATGCCAAACGCTCTCCACGTTCCCCTGAAGAGACTGAGTCTGACTCTGGAGAGTACCGATCGAGCGATCGAGTTGATACCAGGCGCGCTGCGACAAATAGCGCTCGTCACACTCATCGAGTATTGCGTTCCGCAGCGAATCGGCCTCCTCCGCCGTTGCTCGATGAGCAGGGGACTCCCCATTACCACGTGGAGCGCCTGATGGCGCGGCGTCGCCATCGTAATCAAAACCAGTATCTGGTGAAGTGGCGTGGGTATCCTCATTCCCAAAACTCGTGGGAGTTTGAAGGGCCCCTGAGACAGGACTGCCCTGACGTCGTGGACGCTTTTGATCTCGAAGATCGGAGGCGCCCGAAGGACTCGAGGTCGACCACTCGGTCGACACCCGCTTCTCACCACTAGTGTGAGAAGCTGACGGACTAGCAGCCGAGCTCAGGCTCTGGTCCGGGGCTGGCATAGCCAGTGAGTCTTCGGAGACTGGAGGAGCGTCCTGCGAAGCAGGAATAGTGGCCTGAGAGGCGGGAGCCACTGCCGTCGTGTGACGAGGAAAGCGGCCGGGCCGCACGCGTAGCTTCGCGTACTGGAAGGGTAGACCTCGAGCGAGGCGGACGTCCACCTCAGTGCAGCTCTCCATGAGCCGATCGAACGACGCGAGCTTCCGTGAAGCCTCGGCCCAGGTGGCCACATGGACCATGTAGTCCCGGGCAGTCTCTCCGGTTTGGAGAAGGAGTGGATAGGTCCTCATCTGAGGTACAGACTCCCGCCGTCGTTGCTTATCTAATCGTTGCCGATACTCGGCGAGTGTGCACACCTGCGGGGTCAGGAAACGCTAATGGAGCCCCTGCCGTTGCTGAGTCTCAGCCACCGTGCGAGGTGGAGCGCCTATGGCGTAACCATGCAGGTTTGGCTGTGCCATCAACTGCTTGACCTGCTCGGCAGGGTCACGAGGCTCGAAGCCGTAGTCGCGCCGCGACGAGGCCCCTACGATGCTCCGAGGAACCGGTCGACGCGATCCTGGGGGACTGCTCATGGAGGCCTCCTGTGCCTCGTCGAGCGGGTTGGTGATCGTGCCTACGACACCCCCGGGGGGCTCGGGCTCATCGCGAGCAGGAAGCGGTGGCGCGTCGCGCAATGCGTTGAGCACCAGGCTCGAGAGTCCCTCAGGGAATGGATTAGGCTGTCGCAGCTGCCGTGGAATTGAGTACCGACGCGGATCGCGTGGAGAGCGCTGCTCAGATCGAGTCGTCCGAGGGCTCGCAGGAGCAGGAGACGCAGGGGCATCGCCCGGTACGGACTCATCATAGTCCACTTCGATCTCGCCGTCCTCGGCAGGAGAGCGACGTTGATCGCGCGTCGGCGACGCTGTCGTGTACTCGAACGGCGAGCCACTGCTACCACGTGTAGTCGGGCTGCCCTTGAACATCGCTCCGTAGCGAAGGCGAGACGCCGCGAAGTACTCCGAAACGCGGAGAGCGTGAGAGGAGCCGAGGGCTCAGGCAGGAAAGCGCGGAGGCGCTGAGGCGAAGGCGCCAGGACACGGGACACCCGAGGAGCGGTAGGCTCGCTGGGGCGAATGGGAGAATATGGCTCGTTGAGCCAGCGCGCGGGCGCTCTCTCGTTGAGAGAATTCCATTATCGGAAAGTTGACGATGACAGGCCTTGACAAGGCAGTTATGCCGGCGGTTGTAGATACTGCGTATCCACAGTTTGGTGGGGGAGGGTGTAACGGGGTTACACGGCACTGTGCGCTATGGCTACATTAGTGTGGCAGACATAGGCCGGAGACACAAGTCACAGATCTGTGTACGATACATAGTGTTTCTCACACGTCACATATGTACCCAGTTGTTGGCAGTTAGCTCAGAGCCACACATTGCATTTCGTCTAGGATTTTGTATGTTAGATACTAAATCCGCTACATTTAGGATTAGGGCAATAAACATAATAAAAATCAGTTTGCATTTTACATAATTAGTGTTAGTTCCTTTATTATAGGAACACTGATTGTATGAGTCCTGTATTTAGTGGACTACTTGGTTCTTGTATAGAACCGAAGGCTAGTGCCTTGCAAGCAGGACTCTACGAGTCAACTAAAACTTCCTCTGTGCCGTGCACACCTACGCAGCCCCGCTGCAGACATGGTGCTACGATAAGGACAGATCCCTGATACGTGGAACCTACGACCGGATCCCCGATTTGGCCGGCTTACCTTACGCTAGTGAAGACCTCGGATACAACAGTGTTGATTGCTTAACCGTAGGATCCCTCGACCTCTCAACACCCTCAAGACCAACCGCTACAAGAGGCGGCAAGCAAGACAGTAAAGGAAAGAGAAAAGGACCCCCCCCCACCCACTAAGGCAACCCCGGATCTAAGGATCCACAAGATCTTTGAGACCAAGACCAAGATCCTTCCAACCAGGACCTGTGTGCAGGAACTCCCACGCAAGTCCAACCTCCCAAGTCCCCACCAAGGACGTTCAAGCCCTCACGCCTGTGTACACTCTCCCGTTCCTGAGAGAGCAGATCCCGCCCACTGACGGGTACACAAGGTGAGCCTCAGCAACCCCCACGGTTATCGGAGAACCCCTCCGTTAGTCAGTGTCTGGGCGCCGTGTGTGAGCGTTGGATCCCTGCTTATTCCAGCGGATCCACTACCACAATGTCGCGCAATGGGTGGCTGGGTCGTGGACTGATCTGTCGGCTACTACACTCAGCGACAAAACCTTTGGGACAGTGACATTTTGGGCCATAACTTAGCTTCTAGGACGAGTTAGACGATGCTATTTAGATATGTTTCGGCGGTTTGATAGGTGAATAAGGGTCTTGTGATGCTGACCTGGATTTCAAAGAACTACGGGTGGCTGGCATACAACGACCTGCTATCGCCACCGCGACAAAACTTTGTGACAACACGTTGACTTGGTTTCACTATAGTTAGGAATTGGAGAACTGGCTTCACTATTTTCACTATGGGGCGGGGTACACCCATTACCGACGAAGAGCGCGGGCGCATGAAGGGCCTCCACGAGAGCGGCCGCAGCGTCCGCGGGATTGCCCAGCATCTTAAGCGCTCCCCCAATGGAGTTAGCTACGCCCTGAAGAGTTCTAGGAAGAAGGAGAAGAAAGGCGGCCGTCCACCAACGCTCTCCGAGCGACAGGTCCGGCAGATCGTTCGAGCTGCTGCCACGGGGAACTTTTCTGCTGCTGAGCTGAAGGCTGAGTACAAGCTAGAGTGCTCGGTACGTACCGTGCAGAGACTTCTGTCTCGAACGGACTTCCTCTCCTACTCTAAAATGGACCGTACACTGCCACTGACTAAGGAGCACAAGACTGCTCGCCTTGAGTTCGCTGAGAGGCTCTCAACAGCGGCCCAGAAGGAGGTGGTCTGGCCGTTGATCATCTTTTCCGACGAAAAGAAGTTCAACTTAGACGGGCCCGACGGGTTCAAGAACTACTGGAGAGATCTAAGGAGCCCTCCCCGACGTTGCATGCGACGCCAAAACGGAGGAGGGTCTCTAATGGTGTGGGGAGCGTTTGGGGTCAAGGGGAAATCCGATCTCGTGGTCCTAAAGGGACGCCAGAACTCTCTGAGCTACATCTACACTATCTCTGAGCATCTGCTCCCGTTTGCGCACCGCAATTACGGTACTGACTTCGTCTTCATGCAGGACAACGCCTCTATTCATGCGTCGGATGAAACCAAGTCGTTTTTCAAAGAGATTAGACTGGCCCGCTCGCTCCCCCGACCTCAATCCCATTGAAAATGTTTGGTCAATTTTGGCGCGAAAGGTCTACACCCACGGCAAGCAGTACAGCTCTGTGCCTGAGCTTACTGCTGCAGTGATGTCGGCGTGAATCAGTAACGATGAAGGAGCTGCTTTATCTGATGGAGAGCATGCCAGCAAGATGCTTCAAGGTCGGGATCAAGAAAGGGGACGCAATCCCATATTAGGCCCATAGTGAAACTAAGTCAAAAGTTTGTCCCAAAGTTTTGTCGCGCGCGGTGCTGTCTGCGGTTCCTTGTATAGTAGCCTATCGTAGTTCTGCAAAATCTAGGTCAGCGTCACAAACTCCGTATTACTTTATCTATCAGCGCGAACATATCTAAATAGCATCGTCTAACTGTATTAGAAAATAAGTTATGGCCCAAAATATCACTGTCCCAAAGGTTTTGTCGCTGAGTGTACCAGGAGGAAAACCCCATGGTGTATCTGTTTTGGTTAATTCGGAGGTTTGGTTCATGTAATACAACGAAAACCTGGCTTCACAATCGCATGATGAGCGTATTCGTTTAGGCAGGGAGGAATGTGCCTGTCGGATAGAAGTTGAGTATTACGGTAAATTCATGCGGGTTAGGGTAATGCCAATTAGGGTCGAGATTCTGTATTCGACAGAATAAGCGAAGATTGCAACAGTTTATCTGTCTCCTAGACGCTGCGCACTGATACCGCATTTTCGCACAAAGCCGTTGCAATGTATCCACCACATGGCTTTTTCAACGATTTCAATTGGCCGAGACATGATAGCTCACGATAAAAAACCCTGTGGTGAAGCGCGAATGAGAAATCCGAGAAAGGCAACGTCGGGCCCAGAGAGAGTCGTACAAGCGACAAGGGTCTCTGGCGAAGCGAGATGTCGATTGATGACCCCAGATTGCGCGAACGACAGCTGACGAATGGATCAAGGCCGATAATCGTCTTGATCTATCCAGTGGGCAGGTGGATGATGGATGACGACTTGGTCGAGTGAGACTAAGCGATCAGAGAACTCCGCCGTACAGTACCACGTAGTGGCTCAGCACCGGGAGAGAAAAGGAAGTTTTGCCTGAGATCGTATGAGAAGGGGATCAAGGCAGCGGCCCATCGGGGCCGGTGCGATCTATTGTGGATCGACGATGACCTGACCGTGAGGTGCCGCAGAGAGGGCCAATATATAAAGACCAGCGGGAATTTCGCAAGATCAGTGACGTTACACACCGTGTTAAGCCGAAGGAGGTTCAAGGAGTACCCAAGGAGGCAGTCATGCAGAGATCATCCCAAGAGGAGATTTCTGGCCCGGACAATGGTGGCAACACTGGTCGCACAGGGGAGCGATCTTTAAGCTCAGGAAGATCACGATCTTGAATATCGATGACACGGGGATACGAGATCAAGCGAGACGACTCATGATCGGGATCACTGTTCAAGATTGCTGTTCAAGATCACCGTTCGATACCGCTGATCAAAAGGAATTGGCTGCTTGGCCGGACGATCCCGTCGACTCTCAACCCATCAAGACCCCCGCTATAGGAAGCGGCAAGCATCGTAAAGGAAGGGATCAGATCCCCAACATTGGACCCTTGGAAGACCTGGATCGAAGACCAGGCGACCGGATCAAGGCTCGAGAACTCGCCTGTGACCCGGATCAACCCCTCCGAGGTAAAGTGAAGTACTCCCACGCTATCTCACACCCCTGCGTCACCCAAGACATTCTTCTCGTCCCAAGACATTTTAAGAAGTCACCTGAAAGAGCGTAACCCGCCTACCGACAGGTACACAAGGTGAACACTACACGCAGCAAGATCACGGATCATCGGGGGACCCCCTCCGTTAGTCGGTGTCTGGGCGCAAGTGGCGATCGCGATCGGCCTCAACAAGATTTTGGCCAGATCCGCTCCAGCACAATGGTGCGCGTGCCCGGATCTTCTGGTGACTTCGGATATCACCGTGAGTCCCAAGAAGATGTCAAGATTAAAGAAGAACAAGGGGATGAAGTGCCTACGAAAGTTGGATCGACGGAGGCACCGATGAAAACAGAAAGATCCACAGATCAGCAGAGTTCTGGGGACCTGGATCGCAATCCAGATCTCGAAGAAAAACCTCGAATTCCTCCAAAGGCCCCTTTGAGGGCCACCGCGGATCGATGAGAATCGAGATCCGCACACGAGCGATAAGGAATCAGCAAAGCTGAAACCTAATCTAGTCACCAAGTCCACTGTTGCCTCAAGATCGACCAAGAAAAAGAAGATCAAGAGCACCCGGACGAAATTGAAAGCTCCAGACTCAGAGCCAGAAGATGTGATCAACCCAGGATCGACGATCACCAAGGACGCGATCGAGCAGGCCTATTACAGGAAGATGCTAAGTTAGACGTTGCTTAACGATCCCGTTCTTACGATCATACAAGTCCGCCAGATCGGTAACCTTGCCGGCCCGGTGTCGAAGCCCCGGGCTAGCTCTGATCGCCTGAACGCGGTGAAGATTCTACTTGATCTGCTCCAAGAAGCTGGCAGTGGCTGGAGAGTTCGACCCAAACTCTCTATTTGACCTGGAACTGGAAGCGATTCAATGTGCGACCCATGATCTATTCGACTCCCTCAAAATCTTGGTCGGCGAACGCCCACTGACGCCCGATCCAGGCTATCAGACCGGATCGTCATGCTACGCATCAGCGACCTCGGAACCAGACTCCGACAGCCCGAGAAGGCTGCAAGGCATGTAGTTGGGCCCCTCCGGTGCCAACTTCCTGAAATCGCGTATGAAGAAACAAGATACGCGATCGGTGGCTGCGAAGTTAGAGGCCAAGACGCCTGATCAGCAAGAAAATCGCCGGATTTGGACAGACCAGACCGCGCCGACAACTAATTCCACTGGATCGATCAACAAGTTGGACGACTACTTCCAAATGGCGATGGATCATTTCTTAAAGGAACGGAGTCTCGCGACACCCCGACCGCCCATCAAAGGGGAGTTGGATGTCGTCATGGAGTCCGTTGCGGCCTCAGATCCCGATGCATGGGAATACGATCCGGACGATCTAGGTATGCCGAGTTCCGGTGGATAGATGTCGAGTCGAGCAGTGATCGCATCTGCGGCGGTCAAGGAGGATCGTCGATGATCCAGCGGGTCCGGATCTCAGCGATAAAGGAGTTTGCGGGTAAAGATCTGGGGATGAAGATCGCGCTCGGGCCTGGATCGGTAAAGTCAAGTCGGCGTTCCAGCGCGATCAGGCTACAGAAGAAGAGAAATGCCTCACGTTTGTAGACCTGATGGTGGGACCGGCAAAGAACTGGTACAGGCAGCTCAGTCGATCGACGAAAACCAAGTGGGCGGATCTGTTGGACAGTTTTCAGACCCAGTATTGTGGGTTGGGTATGTCGGTCGCGTGGCAATACTATCACGCTCGCAAGCGATCGGAAGAGACACCTCTCGATTATCTCTATCGGCTCAACGTGGCGGCTTTGCGCGCTAGACTGAAGATTAAGGATGGGAGCCCTAAGGCCCGCCGGGAGCATGTGGACCACTATATCGAGACATTGGGAGATCCTGAGTTAGCTGATCGGTTGACCTTACTCTGACTGAGTGACGTCGACGAGCTGGAGGAAGTATTTCGCGCCCGGGAGCGGGCGAAAAGCAGACAGCGCAAATCTGCGTTTGGATCGAAGTACAGACAAAAGGCACCGGACAGTGCCCCGGAAGCACCCACCCCAGGGGTGGTACGGGCGATCCAAACCCAAGATCCGAGCTCGGAATCGGAAGAGATATCCGGATCGGACGGATCCGATTCTGAAGGCGATCTCCGAAGGATATATCTTGCCGCGTCAGAAGACAAGCAGATCGGTACTGGGGGCGCCCCCTTCCAACAGGATCAGTAGCGATCGCACACGAACGCGCAAAATCGAGGCCGGATCGCGGATCGCAGGGGTGCATCGGATCACGATCGAGGTCGCTGTTCTCACTATGGATCGCGGAAGCACACGGATCTGGACTGCTGGAGACGTCTAACCTGTGACAAGTGCGGAAAGAGGGGTCACCCAACGGATCGCTGTCTATATACCTGCCGTGGTTGTGGAGATATCCATGAAGCTGGAGAATGCCCCATGGAAGAATTTTACAACCAGATCCGCAAGTGGTACGATCCGACTCGACACGCTGGGTTGTTCCCCGAGAAGGTGGAGAAGATGTTAAACTAGGACGCTCGCCGGTTTGGAAACCGGTACGAGCCGAGCGTTCTGAGTACTGCATCTATGTGTATGTGAACAAGAAATCGAGAGATCAAGATAGGGAGAATTCGGATCTGCGCGGTAATACATGTAAGTTGCATTCGTATACTGCTAAGATCGCGAATCTTCCCCGGATCGATGAGTTCTCGCGATCTGGTGCTGAAGTGGCTTTGGATCTCAAGGAAGGAGAATCCAGGGGGTATTGGAAATACCACGCACCAGGAAAATGGTTCCGCCAAGCCAAGATCCCAGGCAAGATCAATCATGAACGAGCGATCTTGCTCCTGGACACTGGCGCCGAGGTATCCATCTTGGATACCACCTTTGCTCGTAAGGTTGGGTGCCACTTTGACACTAGTCAAAGACAGGAATGTGTTGGGATCGGTGATAATGTGTACACCACCGAGGGAAGAACGAGGGTCAAGATCACGCTTGCGGGATACTTGGTCTACTTTTTCGATATTTGGATCGGGGATCTATCCGGACAAGACGCGATTCTGGGTATGGATTTCATGATTCCGGCTGGGGTCCGGATGGATCTAGCGAAAGGATCGATGTGTCTACCTAATGAAGTGGGAATCCCACTTAGTGGTCGCAAGAGATTATACGGGGAGAAGGTAAGATCGGTGAAATTGGAGGAGGATCTACATATCCCAGTTGGGGGATCTGAAGAGACCGCATCGAGAGTGAAGTTATCGGCGACGGAGAAATTGTGGGTGACCAGAGGCGACCGATGGGTACCTACCGTGGTAAATGGACCCGGTCGAACTCGGTACTTAGTGATCACGAATTTGAGCGAGAAGATTTTACGATTGGATCACAGATTACATGTTGGAATGGTACTTGATCAAGAAAAAGTGCCTCGATTCCCCGGGTTTGTGTCAGTCGGATCCCGACGCTACATGGAGTGGCAGAATCTAGCTCTAGAGGCGACTGTTGATGCAAGACCAGAACCTCAGGAATCCGTGGAGATCCCCTTACCGTCGGTCGAACGGCCGGCCTACGTTACGCCGAGATCCATACTCCGCTGAGGTGGGACGACCAAGACCGATCCTGATCCTGCACCGATATCGAAATTGGAACCTCGATCACCAACCGATGCGGCCGAAGTCAAGGTCGCATTCCTCGATCCCCAACCGGATCCCATGGATACCCCACCGATTACGATCAGTTCCGACAGGACCCCGAGTGGCGAAGCTGGGGGCGGTGAGACTGAGACGAATGAGAGCTTGCCAGATCAGGCCCCAGATCGGACAGATCGGACATGCGAAGAAGAGATCGAAGAAAAAACAGAAAATCCAGATTTTCAAATCGAGATCAAACATGTATCCGACGCTGACGCCGTCCCCACGGTCAAAGACACCCCGATCCTGACAGCCAAGGACGATAGACTTCGTGATCAATCAACGGATGAACCGGATACGACATCTCCTAAAGGGATCGAGAACGCCGATCAGACCCACTTACACGAAAGTGGCGATTTTTCGGCCGAAGATCTAGCCGATAATCTCGCAGTAGTACCAGAGATCCAGATCTCCACCACTGAAGAAGTCAGGATCGAAGATCTGCAAGTAGGAAATCCGGGATCGGCTACCCCGGAGGAGATCGAGAAACTTCGACAGATTATTTGGAAGAAGCGACATCTCCTGATCGGGAAAGGAAACGCACTTCCTCCAGCGGCCAAGGGTGTTATATGCGATATCGACGTGGGTGATGCAAAGCCGATTGCACAACGAGTCCGAAAGGTGGCGCCACAGTTCCGCGAGAAAGTATCGGATCTTATCAAAGGACTCCTAGCTGCCAAGATCATCCGGCCATCGACCTCGCCATGGGCATCTCCGATCGTGGTGATCATCAAGAAGAACGGTGTAGACATCCGACTATGTATCGATTATCGGCTGGTGAACGGTCTCACAAGGCTGATGATCTACCCGATGCCTCTGATCAATGACCTGTTAGAAGATCTTGACAAGGTTCTGTGGTATTGTTCATTAGACATGGCGAGTGGATTCTGGGTCGTATCAATGACCGATCGAGCTCGCGCGATCTCAGCTTTCATCACTCCATTTGGCCTTTTCGAGTGGAATCGTATGCCGTTCGGGCTGAAGAACGCCCCTCAGATCTATCAACGTCTTGTGGACAACGCTCTATATGGATTTTTGAAGATCTCCCAGTCAGGGAATACGGAAGACTCTGCAGATGTGTTTGAATCAGGGATCCCGGAGGATCCTGGTCGCCCGTCGGTTCTAGGACGGAGATCATACATCGACGATATCTTGATCACGGCTGGATCATGGGATCAAATGTGCGATCGGGTGGAAGACCTATTGGAGGCCTGTGATAAGTGGAATCTCTCGATCAGTGTGGCAAAGAGCTTCTGGGGCATGGATAAGGTGGAATATCTCGGACACAAAGTGTCGATCGATGGTTTGGAGGCAAACCCGAAGGACTTGAAATCTCTGACGGATCTACCATTCCCTGGATCACTCCGATCCATGCAATCGTTCCTAGGAAGTTTGAACTACTATAGTCGGTTCATCGAGGATTACGCGATCTATGCATCGGTCCTGTATGAACTACGTGAAGTGGAGTTCGCGGAACTGAAGAAGCGACCAGACCTACGAAAGATCATGGATAGAATGGACCCGATCACTCGAGATCCCGTCGCGACTAAGTCGAATCGGGATGGATCACTAGATATCTCGACTCAACGGAGCGATAGTACACCGGATCCTGACTTGGGGGCGGTGTCTCTCCCCTGTTCAAGCGAGATTGAAGCCAACCTGGGCCTAAAAATCGGCGACGAGAGGTGGGGTGGGGCATACAGAGCGTTTATCGCCTTGAAAGCCAAGATCGCGTTGACCCCGATCCTCCGTCACTTCGACATGACGAAATTGCCCGTGGTGATCGTGTATGCTAGTGACTGGGCGATTTCCGCCGCACTAATGCAGGAACACGACCAGATCTACCACCCGGTCGCGTTTGCCAGCCGAACCTTGAAGACGAACGAGCTGAATTATAATGTTGCCGAAAAGGAGGTGTTGGCGCTACTTCGGATCTTGGATTTACACTACACCTTGTTGGTGGGACGCCGGATCAAGGTCCTTACCCGACACTCCACGCTTGCCTGGCTGTTCAAGTCTGCCGGCCTCCAAGGACGTCTAGGGCAATGGTCTGCCCTCCTATCCCCATGGACACTCGAGATCACGAAGTGTATGAAAGGAGAAGATGAGATACTGGGGGCGATCGCAGCTAATATAACGCCTAGATCGGAGATCGACGAGGCCCTGATCGCGATTGCGCCACGGAAGGAGCCAAAACGACGGATCCAGATGCCGATCCCCACCGTAGGCCCAGATGAGGAGCTGTGGGTTATAAGTTTCGACGGATCAGCACGCGTGAAACGAGGAGGAGGCGCTTTCAGCGCGATCGTGTGGAGTTTGCCGGAGTGGAAAGTGATCAAGGCTGGATCAGACTATCCGGAGAGCCTTACGGTAAATGAAGCAGAATACCGTGGACTCTTGCTGGGTCTCAGCATGATCGCACAGTTGGAACGCCGCCGTCTGGTGGTTTGCGGCGATTCGAACCTAGTGATCCGACAAGTCCGGGGCGAGATCGACTGTAAGGTGCCAGGATTGACGTTACTGAAACAGAAGGTGCTAGATCACTTGCGGAATTGGGGAGATCATGAGCTTGTCCATGTGAAGAGAGACTGGAATGGGAGCGCAGATAGCTTGGCGAGTGCCGCGCTGCAGCGAGGAAGCGGGATCGAGGTCCACGATGAGGCAGATCGGTGTGATCTGATCACCCTGAATCGGCTTAATGAGGTGTTGATCCCTCGAGTTGAAGATCGAACTGTGCAAGTGTCGGCAGTAGCCACGCGTGCAGCCCGAGCGCGACCTGGTGCCGCTGTCCTGCGAGAGGAACTGATCCGGGAGATGCGGGTTGATCGGATCAGGCGAGCCCAGGACGAGGAGGTCTGGATCGCCGGACTAAAGAAGTACCTGGCTGGGCAGATCGCGGATCTTACTCGAGCCGAATCTGGATCCTACGCCAAGATCGCCTCCGAGTACGAGGTAGATGAACAAGATCTGCTGTTTTACTGCCCACCAGGGCCGAGATCAAGTGGTGATCGCGACCGCCTGATGAGACTCGTAGTTCCAGAAACGCTACAGCAGGATGTCCTCCACCATTACCATACGACTCTGGAAGGGGGACACCAGGGGATCGGACGCACTTATCAGCGGATCCGAGATCATTTCCACTGGAGGGGATTATATCGGAGCGTGCAGCGATACGTAGGCGAGTGTGTAGACTGTGAGACTGGAAAGGGGAGGCCCACGATCCGGGGCGAGTCACCGGGGAATCTGCAAGCGACATACCCATTCCAGATCATAGCGATGGATCACATACCCTCCCTGCCCAGATCTAACAAAGGCAACACCGAACTACTGATCTGGGTAGATCTGTTCACGGGATATGTGATCGCGAAGGCCAGTTCCTCCCGATCGGCCCAGACCGTCGCGGAATCCTATGAAGAATGCGTGTTCCGCAGATTTGGTGCTAGCGAGATGATCAGGCACGATCGAGAACCGGGTTTCATGTCCGACTTCTTCAGATCGTTCAATAGGATCCTGGGGCAGCGACAACGGGCGACGATGGCCTACCGGCCACAAGCCAATGGGACTGCAGAACGGATGGTGCAAACGGCGACTAGGGCGATCAAGATGTACGTTCAAGATCTCGATCAGAAGGACTGGGATGAATACGCGGAGAGACTGACGTTCGCTATTAACACGGCTCACGATCGGGTTCGGGGAGATACCCCTCACTATTTGGTACACGGATGGGATCCGAGATCGACGTTGGAAGCAACGATCCCGATCGGATCGACCAGACGCCACGATCGCGATCCAAGACGGTGGAGATATCGGGTTCAGAGATACTACCAGCAGTCGCGAGAACAGGTCAACGCTAGGCTACGAGAGGCGATTGCAGACCGAGCCGATCGGCACAATGAGGATGTCGATCCGCATCAGATCGAAGCTGGATCACGAGTTTGGCTTATCTAGATCGTGTGAAGGAAGGATATGCGCGTAAACTCGCTCACCTTTGGCACGGCCCGTTCCGTGTTGCAGAGAAGCTCAATGAATTCACGATCAAGCTGGAGATCGCGGGATCTGATTACCATATCTTCCCAGTGGTCCACGTTTCTAAGCTAAAGCTGGTACGGAATTTTCCTGATCGACCGCGGATCGAGTTGACGGTAGATGAAGCAGATCGGCTCGATTTCGATGAGATCCTCCTTCCGGAGGACAGTTGGGTCCCAGATCTGGATGCCGATGAGTACGAGGTCGAACGGATCTCGGACATGCGAAGTGGGAAACGAACTCGCTACGGCAGGATCTATCGTGAATTCCTGGTGCACTGGGTCGGTTATGATGAGCCGACTTGGGTCGACGAAGCTGATCTTAACTGTGGAGCCATATTGAGCGCGTTCCTACGTGATCATGCTAACCGAAATCGGTTTGGCGTGATGCAGTCGCACGAAGAAGTGTAGGGGAGGTCAGGCGAGGTAACAGGGTTGCCTCGCCGTGATCG
Source organism: Phytophthora meadii (assembly GCA_032432875.1). Lineage (NCBI taxonomy): Eukaryota > Oomycota > Peronosporomycetes > Peronosporales > Peronosporaceae > Phytophthora > Phytophthora meadii. Next base: position 669,540 of record JAUMGV010000057.1, on the reverse strand, counting down.
AGGGAGCTGATGTGGAGAAGAATCCAGATCAGAGCGAGAATTTTATATTTGTGTATATGCATGTGAGCAGGGAATTTGACGTTGGGGAAATGGTGATCCTGAATGTCGAGATGGAGATGAAGGAGGATCACGTTCTCAAAACGATGGAGTACGATGGGAACGACTGTGGGAATGGAGATTATGAAAGTTACGAATGGAGATGGAAGTATGCAGAACGGCCCTAGCTGGGGGTTCCGAGTCCGAACTCGGGGAGAAACCCCGTGCCTTGCCGCAGGTGATCGCAGTTAGCACGAAGCGGCCCCGGCGGGGGGAGGATCAAACTTGCCGGGGAGGCGGGGAATCCTAGTAGCAGGGTGGTCGATTGGGTTACTCCGGTACTGGTTACGCCACGGATCCGCCTCGTCACATTCCTCTAGAGCCTCGATCAGGTTCGCCGGCTCTGGGACGTTCGCATTAGGATCCGCCTGGTTGGCGCGCCGAGAAACCACGCCGAGACACCAACGAACAACATCCACCGCAGGAATGGGGAGGTGAAGGAAGAATGGATCCAATAGAATGTCGAGGTCAAACCACTGATCACGCATCATGGCGGGGAAGGAAGCGAGAAATTGACGCCAAGCAGACCCAGCGCGACTCCGTCTGGCCTTGCGAGCGACATAATACTGCTGCAGCTCGAGATCCGCGGCTTGCATGGCAGAGGTGATTTCAAAGTTGTGAGTGGCCTCCCAGAACGCCTGACGGTGCCGTTCTTCCAAAACATGGTAAGTGGCAGCGACGGCTGCGAGTGGTGTTCTCTCTCGCTCATGCAGGTCGAGGTCGAACGTGAGGGGCCCCGGATTTGGAAGGTCGTTCCACGGTTCTTGGGCCATCAGATCAAGCACGTTCACACCCGTGATCAACCCGTTGAGATAGTCGGTGCCGGGGGTCGGTGCAAGCCCAGCTTGTACCCGAGACGGAACAGCCAACCCGAGGGGATCAACAACCGTTTCGCCAAAGAGTTGGCAATCAGGCCTACGATCGAATACTGCCCGATCACCTGCGGATCCCACGGTTCGACGTCCACGGCCGCGAAGGCACGCTGCCGATCGTAGCCTGGGATGAAAGAGGCGACCGGGAACAGAGGCGGTCGGAGACCGGGGGGCGGAGAGCCGCCGGGAGGAGGTGACGGCGGTGACGGGGGACCCGGAGGTGATCCCGGAGACGGTGGGCCTGATCCATCTGGAGATGGGCTTGAGCCGTCCGGAGACCCCGATCCACGAGCGCCAGAAGATCTGCCTCTCGGAACCTGACCGGACTCGCGCCGGTGCGACGAGATAGATCGTTGGCGACTCATGCGTAGAACCTCGTCCTCCTCGGAGTCCTCCGCCTCATTGGAGAGTTCCGATTCAGCCTCAGGATTGGTTCCATTGCCGGGTTCGGGACTCTCGTCCTCTTCGGACGGCGATGAGAATGGGTGGTCGGGATCATAGTCGGAGTCTCCCTCTTGTTCGTCCGGTGATTCCCCATTGGTTGGGACTGATCCGGGCTGATCAGCCGGTACCGGGGTCTGATCAGGGGATGGAGTATCGGTTTCCTCCTCTCCGGCCTGCCCGGAAGCTTGATCCGCCAACAGATCCAGCGGGCTCACCGTGGGTCCTGCCGGGGTCGGGACCGCCGTTGGCGGGGCGGGCTGGGTTGATCCGGGGGCTTCGGTAGCAGTGGTTCCTGGATCACGGGGGGCTGAGGAGCTCCGAGCTGGACGCTTGCGTGAGGAAGGAGGAACGGCGGGGGAAGCGGAGGCGCTTCGAGATCTTTTGGTGGCACGAGCCGCCCGTCGATCCGCGATCCACGAGGACAACCGAGCAGAGGAATCCTCGGCGTGATGCAGCTGTTGTTCGGCTTCTGCATAATCAGCGTCCAGCTCCTGATGAGCCTGTCGGAGCTCAGTGTTCTGCTGCTGGAGTTGGTTGAGTTCCTGTGTCGCCGCGTCCCGGGCAGAACGGGCCACGTCAAGGTCCGCGAGGGCCGATATGCGATCTTGGGTGGCGTCGTCCAGGTTGACCTGGATCCGATCCCGATCCACCGTGACTCGATCGAGATCTTGCATCGCCTGATCCCGGTCGAGGCGAGCCTGGTCCAGGTCCACGACGGCCTGATCTCGCTCGACAATTGCGGCACGATGCTGGACGGAGAGCTGGTCCCGGTCGTGTTGGATTATTTCCAGATTCCCCAAGGCGTCCGCCAGATCTTGCTCCAGACTGGATATAGCGGCGGCATCGGCGGTCGTATCCAAAGGCGGAGCGCGAGAATCCGGTACGGATACGTCCTCCAGGGCGAGGTGTGCCCGAGCCAGCTCAGCCTGGTGATCCTCTGCCTCGCGTTCCAGATACGCGACCTCAGCTCGAGCGGCGAGCAATTCCGCTTGGGTCCGCGTCAACTCCAACCTCAACCGAGCTTCCTCTGCCGAAGGGCGAGTCTGATCAGCGGGCGTGGCCATGGCCGCTTGTAGACCTTGGGAGGAATCGTTCCTCTGCCAGCGATCAAGGCTACGCTGAGTGAGAGTCAAGTCATGGCGCACGGCGGCGAGCTCCTGTTCGCGATCCTGAAGCTCATCCCGGAGTTCAATCTCCGTCTCCCCTGCTACGCGAAGTTCGGCCAACCGGAAGTCGAGATCCTCGAGCGCAGAGTCTAACCGCGCCTGGATCCGGGCCATTCGCCGTTCAGACTCCCGCCGTTCGGCGTCGTATTGAGCCCGCTGATCTTGCAAGGCGACGATCGTGTCCCACCGATAATATCTCCGTTTCCCGACCGCAGACGAGCGATTTCGGCGTTCAGTCGCAAGATCTCCTCCGCCTGATCATCCCGGAAGCGCTCCATATCCTCCATGTCAGACCTCAACCGGCGAACGGTGTCATCCAGGTGGTCCCGATCGCGACCCAAGGTCTCGCGCGCCCGTTGGCTATGGGTCAGCCTCGCTTGCAAGGTGACCAGCTCAGGGTTTACCTCAGGAGTTGAGAAGCGTGAGGCGGTGGATCGAGCTGATCGGATCGAGTGCTCGCTCGAGGGAGTTCTCGGCGTCAAAGGGGGCGAGGAGGGCGGATCAGACATCGTGGAGGAGTGGTGGTGTTCGAACAACTTGTATCCCAGGTGGCAAATGTGGAAATAAGCCCGAAGTGAGCTACAACTTCCGTGCTGGGGGCGGATGTGGTGAAGCGAACGAGAATCTTTCCCGGAGAGGCGATATCAGCCACGAACCCAAAGAGAGCCGGAACAAGCGACAGGGGGGGACCTGTGATCCCCAGATCTGAGTCGAATCAGACAAAGGTACGATGGGCCCCGCCGGGGAACAGACAACAGAGACACCGGTGGAACACAAAGGTACGATGGGTCCCGCCGGGGAACAGGCAACAGAGGCACCGGCGGAAGATCAAGTGGAGCGGTGTTCGTTGGTGATCCGAGTTCTACCAGGGGAAGAATGAGAAGATCGAGGGTGTTCTCGCGCGATCGGCTATGACGGGGTCCCAAGTGAACACGATCGGCTCACCCTGGCGCCCCGAGGCCTTCTAACAGAATGATCCAGCTTCCCCGGGCGGCGACGAAGCGGGATCACGCAGTGATCCTCTCCCGCTTAAGTACGAGATCAGCTCCGGATCAAGTTTAGCCCCAGGCACGACGCAGACTATTCTGGTGGCCTGATCCGGATTCTCTGAACGACGACCAAGCGGGATCAGGTGGCGATCAAGTCCCGATTAAGTGCGAGATCAAGCTTTGGTTAAGTACGAGATCAAGCTTCGGTTAAGTACGAGATCAACCTTCGGTTAAGTACGAAATCGGCTCACGATCAGGGTTAGGGGAGCCAAGCTAGGGATCAGCTATGTAGCCAGTGTCATGTGATCGTAGGATAGTAAATCAGGATGGGATTAGTAGGCATAGGAATAACCATAAACAGACTCGAATTTGCCCTGAACCACTCAAGTGTCTTCGCTACGCCTGGAACCGGGAACTACATTGGCCCTACAAGCGTCAAGAAGGTAAGGATACGTGACCTAGTATAGCGGTTAAGTCTGGATAATATATTGGCCAGCTTTGCCCTATCTAGTGAACTATCCTTTAAGTGCATACATCGGATCGGAAGGAATTGGTTGTTTGGCCCAACGATCCCGTCGAATCTCGCCCCCTCAAGACCCCCGCTATCGGAAGCGGAAAACAACGGAAAGGAAGGGACTGAATCCCGAACACTGGACTATTGGAAGACCTGGATCAAGTACCAGGCACCCGGATCAAGGCTCGAGAACTCGCCTACGACCGGGATCAAGTACCCGAGGTGGAGTGAAGAACTTCCACGCTACCTCAAACCCCTGCGTCACGCAAGACTTTCTTCCGACCTTCAAGACATCTTCAGAAGTCACCTGGAAGAGCGTAACCCGCCTACCGACGGGTACACAAGGTGAAACTACACATAGCTAGATCACGGATCATCGGGGGACCCCCTCCGTTAGTCGGTGTCTGGGCGCAAGTGGCGATCGCGATCGGCCTCAACCAGATTTTGGCCAGATCCGCTCCACCACAGATATCCCTCTCCCAGTGGTAAGCACTCCAAGTGGTATGCTTTGGGAGTGGCTGAGTAGATTCCGGAAATATTCAAAGACGGCGCTCATAAACCGGGGGTCTTGATCATGCCTAATCATCGAGCTTGCTCCAAACCGTTGGAAAACCACTTGTTCATAGACTTCGGTGACATCTTGGGCAGTTGTCGAATTCATCGGTTTGCACATGACATATCCAGAGAACATATCTTGTAACAGAAGCAGAAAAGTATTTCCGCGGACCGACTTCGGAAGATGTGTGACGAAATCCATCGAAACGACTTCAAATGGGTAGGCCGGCTCGATATTTCCGGGTGACGGACCATCATTCGGAGGTCGTCCCTTTCCACTTGCACAATCCACACACTCCTTCACGTGTCGTTCGACGTCGGCATACATACCTGGCCAATAATATTCCGAAAGAAGTTTCTCATGAGTCCGGCGGATCCCTTGATGGCCTCCTTGAAAATCTTCGTGAGCGTAATGAAGCATGTCGGGGCGCAAAGATTCTGGGACGACTAGCCGGAGTTCTCCCAAGAAGTCGCGTGGTCGTTTCTGACTAATCGTCGACAACCGGTAAAGAACATCTCGACTGTCCAATGTGATCAGGTCGGCTACTTTGGCAATCTTCGCGTGAAAATGTTTCGAGATCACCTTTCAGAAAACGTTTCAGCTCGGACAAGTATTCATCCGCATCCTGATGTGCCTTGATCCTCCGCCATCGCTCAGCCTGAAATTCCAGTGGACCCATTGCGACTTCATCTGGACGTTCCGGGTCGGGGTCCTCAGCTTGTGCAATGGCTGCCATGACTTTTGCAGCAGGAGGGAGGGGGGCGGATTCTGGCCGTGGGAGACTTTGATCATCTGGTCTTTGAACTCCGGATAATACCTCTTTTGGGGTCTCTTTCTCTTCTGAGCCGTCCACCTTCACCTGTTTCTCTGCAATCTTGGACACATGCTCCAGATGATTCAGGTCACTTTCATCCCGAACTTCCCACGACTCATCTTGTAGGAGAGTCTTCGAAGTCAAGTAGTCGGCAGCCTGGTTATATTCTCGCTTCAGATGTACGAAACGGATCTTTCGGAACTTATCTTTCAAAATCTCCGCTTATGCGAGGTGTTTCTAGAGGTGTGGTTGGTTGCAATTGATTAACCCCTGGACTTGTTGAATTACAATCCTGGAATCACCAATCACCACCAACTCATCGATATCCCGGTTGGACACCATCAGCATGCCTTTCAGAAGTCCGCGGTACTCCGCGTCATTTACCGTGACGTTTTCCAATATAAAACCACGAGCTTCGAGGACTTTCCAACCAGGCTATTTCCAACAGGATACAACCACAACTCCCTTTTCGGGTCGACGTCTTAGCAGCTCCATCAAAACTCAGGATGATACCTTCGTAATCTGACTCCAACATTTCGATACTCATCACTGGAGGTTTCCGGATGCGTCCCTTGAGTGGAATCAGCGATTCTGAAATTTTGTCCAGATGTTCACGCGGAGTGATGCCGGCACCCATAATAGCTGCCAAACTATCTTCGTCCTTTTGAACTTTCCGGTTGTCCAAGTCCCAATGAGATAGAGCGAGTCCCCAGGGCACGCAGCGTCCATCGGTAGACTTTGAATTGATCACCCATTTCAAGACAGAATATCGGGTGTAGACGATCAAATTGGACTGTTCGACCAAACTCCGGAAAACTTGAAGCACTCTCAAGATCGCAATGACCTCCTTTTCCGCGATATGGTAGCGTAACTCAGAATCATTCAAAACTCGTCCGGTATACCTGACTGGATGAATCATCCCGTCATATTCCTGCGCAAGCGGCCCAAGCATTGGCGTGAGGAATAATCACAAATGGTCGGATTCGGTCAGGATGACGGAGTAGAGGGGTCGATATGATCTTGTGTTTCAATAGTCCAAATGCTTCCTTGGCTTGATCCAAATTTCGTGCAGCCTTGATCTGTTCGTCTGAAAGTTCATAGAGAACTGCCGGAAAATCTTCAACGAACTTGTGATAATAATTCAAACTGCCCAGGAACGACTGGACACATTTCAAAGTGGTCGGAAACGGAAGATCCAAAACACCCTTTGCAATTTTCGGAGTAGCTCGGATACCTTCAGCACTTATCGCATGAGACAAGTATGGGATCGTCAATTTTCCAAACTCACTCTTCGGAAGACTCACCGAGATGTTCCAGTATCTGAGTCGAAATAGCAACGCATTCAGATCTTCACACAACTGGTCCCAAGTTAGAGCACCATGAGCGATGTCATCGATATAGGAACTTCATCCCAACACCGGGCTCATCTGAGACGGGGCAGGGATATTCCGCTGGAATATAGTCATAGTATCTGAAAGATTCGGAACTTGGAATCCAGCGTCGTGATCACCTTGGCCACTATTTTCTGAAAGGTTTAATTGTAAGAACTCCAGAACTTCAGAGTCCACTTGGGCTTCCTCTTCAGGAGGCAATCTGACGAATCCCCACAGGCAGTTGTTAATTACTGCTTGATAAACCAGTGGTGCATTTTTGAGTCCAAACGGCATACGAATCCATTGGAAATGACCGAATGGACATACGAAAGCCGAAATCAACTTTGCACGTTCCGACATTCGAATAGCCCAGAATCCGCTTGCCATGTCGAGACTCATAAACCACATCGCACTTTCGAAACCGATTAGAAGATCGTCGATCAGAGGTAACGGGTAGTTCGACAATAAGATGAACCCATTCACAACTCGTTAATCAATACACATCCGGATGTCAACTCCATTCTTCTTCAAAACGATAACGATCGGTGAGGCCCAAGGGGACTCCAAATGTTCGATCAGCCCGGTCTCCAAAAGTTTCTTGAGCAACTCGTACACCTTGACAGCTAAATGAGGTGCAATCGACCGTGGTCGTTGTGCAACCGGTTTAGCATCTCCAACATCCAAGTCACAAATCATGCCTCTCGCTGGAGCCGGGGCTGCATTACCGTCCCCTAAGAAAATCTTCCGATGACGTTTCAGAATCTTGCGGAGTTTACGCTCTTCTTCTGGAGTCGTCCTTCCGGGTTCTCCAACGTCCGCCTTCTCGATGTCACAACTTGGGGCCAACTCATGTACTTCGGGAAGCATGACCAGTTGGTCCTTCAATTGGGACAACATGTCACTTCCCTCATGTACATACACGGCTGGTTCTAAATTCAACTCCTCTGCACTCACGTGCAAACACCGGGTAAACTTCGTTTCCAATATCCGAATGGCTTGATTCAACATGTCTGACTGGACATTCTCTTCACAAGATCTCCTAGGGTTCAAATTCTTCCTCCAGAGTCATAGTTTCTGAGGGGTCGTCCCTTGGCAAGTCTTCATCCACAGTAATCGCATCGAAAAATTCATCATCATCCGAACTTGCGGATACAGACTCATCATCTCCATCTGGAACCTCATCACAAGTTTCGTATTCCTCAGGTTCTGGCTCCACAACTCGCGGAGGGTCGTCAGGTTCTGAAACTTCATCGATAGTCGGGAGTTCTTCTCGAACAGAGTCATCAGGAATTTTCGGGGGTGGAACTTGAAGTTGGACCATATGCACGTTTGAGCTTCCTCGGGGTGGCCTTACCAGCAATTTCTTGGGCCACGAGTAGGCCGTCTTTTGAACGTTTGGTGGTCCGGACTCGGACAGCATCTGCATGTACTTCTGTGTCGGAGCTGCTCCTGTCTGGAGTTGGTATTCTCATAGATCAGGACCTCCCATTCTCGATACCTCCGAAGTCCCGGCCTCACAAAACGTCCAAAAGGATAACATCCGTACTCCACAACCTGCGCGACCGTAGTATTCTGTCCCATCCAGACGTCCTTCTCCGAAATATTCACCACTCGAACGGCGACTGCCCAAGATCGGGCACCATAGATAAGCTGGGTCACCCATCGACCACCACGTCCAGCCCACACGACTTCACGTTGTGGATTACTCTGGCCATAATTGATCCGGATGACAGCTTGTTCGCCCGGTTGGAGACATATCGTCCCCGATGGTCGAACGTCTAGCCGAAGTCCCTTTCTTTGTTGGTCGAACATTCTTCCGGATAACATCACGTTCTCTTCATCAGAAAGTTGTACCAAGCCTTCTCGAACACACAGTCGTACGCCAGCTGAATACATGAAGTCCATCCCGAGAAGCATATCAACACCTTCGCCGATATTGGCAACCCATAGTTCCAAAATATACACCACATTCAGTCCCAAAGTCACCTTCACTTCAGTCCGAGCAGAGATGATTGTCGGCACTCCTCCCAATCCGGATACCCGGGTCTGCTTCTGGAAGTCCAACTTGAGTTTGAGTCTACGCGCAAGATCCAAACTCAGCATACTTACTGAAGCTCCGGAGTCCAAGAGAATCTCTGTCCAACAGTTATTCACCGCACCATGTACCATAGCAACCCTCTTCGAATTTTCCGAACGATGTTCTTCCCACCATCCGTAACTCTCACCAGGTTTGAGCCTGAACTCCACAGGAGTGTCACCCGTGTTATCCGGATGCTAGTCATCCAAAAGCTCAAGGTCATCTTCAACCTGAGTGGGGTCTTTCGGGGAAATGGTCATGCATTGATGGTTAACTTGTCGTCTCAACTCAGGTCCAACGTACGCTAAAACACACAATTCAGGGGGTTTCTTGAGCCCGGCGCGTTCTGGATCCCCATCCAGCGGGCTTAGTGGTTTAACGGTTTCTCCCCAGAATCGGCGTCTGGATCCAGAAGTTGATTCCGGATGGCGGTCGGCAGGTCTAACGCACCTTGTTGAATGAGACTCTTGATATCTTGTAGTGCCTTGTACTCTCCACATGATCCTTCTTGATACCGGTGACAATAGTCACATTGGCGCGTCCGGCAGAATCTGACCGGATGTCCCTTCTTGTGACAACGCTCACGAGTCCGGCTGATCTCCGGCTGATCGAGGCTTCCATCCCGAATCTTCGAGAATCTTGTATACCGCATTCGAAAGATCGTCCATAGACAGGAAAGAACCATCCGCACCATCACCCGTCTTCGAAGCAGTCGATGCGGACATGGTTTCCGGTGGCACCTTCTCTTCCTCATCTTGGAACCTCACAAGTCGATCGTCACCTTCCGAATTTTCATCGTCTCGGGCGAGGTATGCTCTACCTGTCCGCTTGGGCCGGAACTTGTCCCGCGGAACGTAGTCCGCCCGGAAGTCTCGTTTCGGAGGTGGCGTATCGTATTCGTCATCTAGCGTCAAGTCTTCATGTTGCCGTAGAACGTACTCGACATCTTTCAAGCTTCGGAGCCGTTGTCCTTGGAGCGTCATTCGCAGTCTGGAGTCCATAAGTTTCTTGATGAACACCTTCAGGTGACTTTCACGCTGTTTGCTCGATCCATCGATGTCAACTCCAGCTCGATCCGCCACCTTGTTAAGTCGGTAGTAGAAGTCCAGTGGAGTCTCGTTCTTTTTTTGAACCATCGTATAATAACGCTCAGCATCAGAAGTCTTCGCCTTGTAATATCGCTCCGTGAACGCCTTCAGAAAATCCTTCCACTTCCGGCGGACTTTAGGAGTCAAGTTGGCGCGCCAGTTTCGGATAGCGGGGGACAACTTCAATTTCATCTCATAGATCTTCACACTGTCTGTCCAGCCTCCTTGAACCGACATACTTTGAAATCTTTCCAACCACCTCATCCGAGTGGATAGTGGTGCTTTCTCGTCAAAATCTTAAAGAGTACTTGCATTTACAAACGGCTTGAACTGGTACGTAGTAGTTCCATTCGGGCCGGTCATAGCTGTTACTCCAGCTGACGCATCTTCAAACGAGCTGCTGTCGGAACTCCTGGGATCGGAGTCACTGCCAGAGTCGGAGCTTGAGCTGGATGAGCTTGGATCATCAGAAGGTTGTCTCCGCCTGGAGACTGATCGCCTAGAAGACTGACCCTTATATGAAGAAGAATTATTCCTCGGTGCGTCTGTCGCTTTCTTCGACCCGCCCCTCTTGAATCTATCGCCTGATGCTTCTTTCCGAGGTCTAACGTCAGATGATCTCTTCCGTTCGGGGTCACTTGTCCTCCTCGCCTTTCCGTCGTGGAGCTTCCTCGATTCGGGAGTCTTGCTTGCATTCGTCTCGCTAGAAACTACTTTGAGGGCGGCGGCTAGTTGAGTGGCAAAAGTTTCGTCAGGGTTCCGAACATCTGTTTTCTGAGATTCCGTATGGGATATGCTCTGGGGTGGGACACTGGATACTGGGTGTAAAGTTGCCAAATCAGAAGATGTCCTACCTTGAGTTGCACTATCAGATGGTTCTGATGTCTTCGCCTTTAAGTCGCGAATTTGCGAGGCCAAAAACTTCTGCACCGCCGTCGACATCTCACGCTCCTTCTTCCTCGCAGTCTCGGACGCCTCCAGCTCGCGCTGAAGGTCAATCATCTTCTGATATTCAGACGAGTTTCGCTTCGACTTGGTGCTCTTCTTCTTATGACGTTGCTCTCTGGATAATCGCTCTGCGGAATGGTCTTCATAAGGACGCGGCTCTGCTGGGACGACTTGCGTAGTGGTAAAGACTTGAGTCGGCTCCTGCTTCGGGAACATCCCTTGAATCCTCGAGTCCAGCAAGCGCTCCAATTTGGAATCGAGGTCGCTTGACATCTTCTGTAGCGCCGACCCTTGCTGGTCTTCAATTCGTGCCATCACCTTCTGAAGCTGGAACATCGTATTTAGCGCGACTTGCGTGGAACCGGAACTAGCTGACTTGGATGAACGTTATGACCTCGCGGATTCACTAAGACTCTCACGATGTCGGTCTCTAGGCTTCAGTTCATCAGGTTCCTCAGAAGATCTGGCTTGACGGGCTTATTGAGCTGCCTCTCGTCGTTTTGAGGACGGCTTGGCACGCTTCTTCTTCTGAATGTCAACCTTCGAGTCCGGTACGGCATCATTGCGACTCACATCCTCACGAGCTCCACTTGGTTTTCCATGCGTGATCTGGAAAGCCATCCCAGACTCCATGGACATCGGTTCTCCGGAGCTTCGAGCTGACATCGCCATGGGCGTGAGTCTGGAGAAGGGCATATGACTGCCCCCACTTCTATTCATCCCGAATCCCGAAGAATCCGAAGTGCTCTCCCGCGAAGTCCGTGACCTGGATGTAGCACTCGCCATAGACTCACTGGAACCTCCTGAAGATGCAAACATACTCGAAGATCGGGCCGAGTTCGTGCGTTCCGAAGAAAATCTGTTGGATGACATGTCACTCCTGAACGACTGATCACCCTGACTTGCTTCCAGATCCCGGAGTACCGATGACGGCACAGACGACAGTGAAGATGACGCAGGCGACGGGATTGACGACGGCGCTCTGGGCATGACACGTTGGAGACGCTTCGGATGGGCCTCCCCTTGAGGTGGCCCTCTTGGACTTTGCGTCTTACGGAAACCTGCCAACTTGAGCTGTCTTGCAAAGTCTTGACCAAGTAGTGCTATCTCGTAATCCGAAATGACAACACCTTCATCTTGGCGAAACACTTCTGGATGTTGTTGATATAATCCTTGTCTTCCAGAAGTCTCCAAAATTCTGGTGCACTCATGAGCACGGAGCATAACTTGTCTCCACTCGATCATCTCAATCACAAGCAAACGAAGCACGTCACCAACCACTTGTCGAACCAAATTCGGGTGGACCTTGAACACTCGCGTCCTAAACCATCCTGGAATCAAATTGACGAAACTGAATCCAGCCTCGAATAGCATCGTTTGAAGAACGGCGATACATTCTCGTGGCGAAAAGTCTGCAGGTGGGATCAGCGCACCTTGGACATCTTGAACGATTCCAAAAGTCAGACGTTGTATCTGTAACTCTGAGATCCAAGCATCAGTCTGGGCCGGAATTAGGATGCGGCGATTCAAGTATTCCGACGTCATCGCGGAGGCCACTATGAACGGTTCACACTCCAAGTAGACTTGCGGCCAGCCATGATGGAACTCAGGTGGATAGTTCCTTTCGGAACTGGCCTGCTCCCAGCGTCGGACTTGAGCAGCCACGTACTCCTTGGCTCGAACTTCAGTCATTTGAAGTTCAGATAGCATCCGTCCACCCCCTGAAGCCTCATGCATCTGAGTGTCTGAGATGTCAAAACGAGGTGCTCCTTGAGCTGGCATCACATGGGTCTACACGAATCATCCGGAAGTTGCGAATCTTCTGCAATTAATTGCGGTATCTCCACTTCCATAATGCCCGGCTGAGATAGAACCTCGTCTTCAAGGACCGCTACTTCACGTACTGGTGATAACGGGCGCACTTCAGACTTGATTTCTGTCTTGAGTTGAGGCAATCCTTCTCGAGCGTTCCCGACCGGAGCCACTCTTTCAGGTGGAGGAGAGTCCGGAACTCGAACCTCCATGGGGAACTAGCTTCTTCATCAGACGCGTCTGCTCCAGAGTCTTCAGCCTCACTTGGGACGGCGTCAAACTCTTCTCCATCGGACTCCTCCAGGCCGGAGTCGTCCACCAGTGCATCGTCCGGACGCCTTTCGATGTCGGATTCAGACACTTCTTCTTCTTCGTCCGGATCCTCGTCGGACCCAGACTCCTCCTGCTCAGGATCACCTTCTTCTCCCGAAGATTCTTCCGAGCCACTATCCTCTTGACTCGCATGGTGCGCGTCCAGTTGAGCTGGGTCAGACTCTTCTTCTTCTTCCAGTGATTCCTTCGCTTCCTTGGCCTCTAGGGCAGCCTTCCGCTTCGCGGCATTCGCCTGACGATTTCTTCTGATAACTGCATCCAAATCTTCATACTCATCAGGCTGCTGCCCCTTCAACCGACGCGACGATCTCGTAGTCATTCCGCTTAGAGACGCGTCGCCTCCTCCTTTGCGCGTGATTCCACTTCCACTTCCAGTCATAACAACCACACTCAGAAAGTTAGATAGCAATCAATTCCCCAAAACTAATCAACAAAATATAAAAAGATAACTCGGTGATATCCTCGGTTCGAATCCGGGGTGAATACTTTTGACCGCCCAGGGGGTTGCGTATAGTGTGCCGTCCAGCAAAGGGCAACCAAACACTAAAAAAACTCCAAAAGAGAGTTAGTAGTAAAGTGTCCTAGTTGGATTGAGTCAGCACCACCTACTGGTGTCCAAATTGGTATCCGGAAAATGGCTTGGCGTGTGACCTTGTGACTACCCTCGTAGGTGTCGTTTGTCTTCGAACGCGAGGAGTCTGCACCGAAAGTGTTATCTCCAAAAGATTGTAGAACTAGATCCGGAGGGAGAGTGCTAACCAAATAAACACTTCCCAAACGGTGGTTAATTAGTCCGAAAGTGGGTAAGCACTTATGAGCAAAGTACTTCCCCTCCAACAGTTAACCAAATATACAAGAGAGTTAAACCAAAATATACAACCGCTTCTTATTCTTTTCGGCCCTCGAGCGGTGGGCACTCCAAATGCCAGTACGACTAGAGCAAAGTCCGGAACACTGGCACAGTTCCGGGGCTCTTTAAACAGCGCACCACTTCCGATAGATTCACTAGGAACCTTCGGAAGAATAGAATCCAATATATACAATGTCCCAATACTATGTAGTATTTAAGAACACACATAACCAATACAGTCCAAACACACAAGCAGTCAAATCAATCAATTTTAGGGGTGACTACCACTAACAGCTTGGCTTTAAAATTTACAGTAGATTAATAGCCAGTAAAATAAATCATTGTTTTCAGCAAATAAGATCGCGAGCAAAATGGGTTCATCAATGTCACACGCTTTCGTGCCCGCTTAAGTACGCCAAAAAATCTTCTTCATTCTTCCAGAATCTGCTGGCTCGAGGAAAGATGGTGAAGTTCTTCTGTGCGATTGTTAATGCTGGAAACCCGTTTTCGGTGAGGGTAGATGAGAGCGACACGGTGGACGACTTGAAGAAGGCGATTAAGAAGGAGAAAAAGTCAACGATCACGTGTGATGCCGACGAGCTGCAGCTCTCTCTGGCGAAGAAGGACGCAGGATGGCTACCAAGTGCAGAACTTGGTGCGATACGAAAAAGAGAGGAAGTACCGGGTTTCGAAAGGGTATCACTGGTGGATACAGAGAAATTGCCGTACTCGACCTTTTTGATTCGGAAGGTGTTGAAGAAGAATAAAATGCCACCGCCTGAAGCGGAGCAAATTCACGTGCTGGTGGTGGTACCGGAGGTATCGGCGGTGTCGTTTATTGGCGTAAACGAAGAATACGCAGAAAAGATTGTTTCATACATGGAAATTGCCGAGCGTCTCAAAGAGAACGAGGAAGTTCGATCCCTTTCGGAATACCTCGCGAGTGTGGATGCGAAAGATAACAGTGGAGCTTCTCCATTTGTCGTGCTGGAAAATTCGTCCGGCACAGGCAAGACGCAAATGGCATTCAACTTGAAAGCCAGAGGGAAGTGCGATGTGTTCTACATTGTGTGCGGAGACCCCGGTGACCGCGAGCAAACCGTGTATAGCGCCTATGGAACGCGTTCGGGGACGTTCCAAGAGTGTGTCCAGAAGGACTTGGAAGCCATGAAGCCGAAAACATTAAAAAAACGTGTATCGCTGGGCTCTGTTGGTCAAATTTGTAACATGCAGACACTTTACCTGTACGGCTTCATTCTGGCCGCACTACAAGGAAAAGACCGATTCTCCGGAACAACTGAGCGCGCACACGTTTTAGATGAGCTCACGCGTCGTAAAGAGACTTACGCGAAGCCTTTCGTTTTCTTCCTGGATGAATTTCCGCGTGTAGGAAATCTTGAGGACGAACCCCAGCTGAAGCTTGAAAATTCTCTTCGTATGATGAGAAACGTGTTTCGCTCGTTTGGTCTAGCTGTTGTGGTCAGCTCCACGAATGGGACTGCTCGAAATCTAGTCGTGAGAAGCGGTCGATCTAGAGAAAATGCGTCATGCCTCTGGTGTGTGGTGTTTCCGTCCTTTCCTGGCGCAATTCTTAACGGTGGCTCTGGCATACCCAAACTGCTCATGGAAATATTAAGACATAGCCGACCACTCTTTGCTCAGATGGCTCTCAAGTATATGCAAGATAACCCGTACATTGACGGCTGCGACTTAAAGAACTACTTGAATGCGATGGTGAAGATTCTGGCATCGCAAATTAGTTTTATGAAAAAGCGGTCCAACGAGTTTGAGATAGGCCAGGTGTGCTTGTTGCTGAGCACCAGTTATCGCATAGTGGAAGGCAAGGTGAACATCATCGACGGTCATTTCGCCCGTCTTGTTGAACAATCTGCCTTCGAGCTGCAGCTAGACGCAGATCTAGGACTCCGGAAGGACAATGAATCCTGGGAATTCCGTTGCGTGCTGCCGCCTCCAAAGGAAGATAATCTGCTGCATTTGACGATGACGGGGGGCTTTTTATTTCGTCCATTCGAGAACTCTTTGTGTACAGTGATGTCGAAGATCCAACCTAAACTTCACTATGACAACAATGAGCAGCGCTCGAAGGATGGGCAATTTCTCGAAGCGTTGACTGCAGCTGCCATCGTGTTGGCAAGTCATGCTGGGGGCGTCGGTGGGGTGGCATTTCCGAGGTTTTTGGGTGAATTCCTGTTCGAGTTGGGTGTGAGTGAACGAAACGAGACGGTGAAGCTGCTTCAAGACGTTGAAAATGCTGGGTGGACTCAAATCGTGCCGTTCCTGTCTCCTCCGAATGGAAAATGGCCAACATGGTTAAAGGGCAACTCGATGCTCTTTGACAATCTCGTCCGAAGTAAGAACGCCGAGTTCATCGATTTCCGAGTAGCCTCGGACATCATTTCTGGTGAGTGCAAAGATCATAGCAGTGCTATAGATCTTGGCGAGGTCAAAAATATTCTGAAGCGAGTACCTGCAAAATCCAAGATCCACTTGGTAGTGACGAACACTCTGCAGAAGCAATATTTTACAAAACCGTCGTCGTGGGACACCTTCGTAAGTGGACAAACTAATTTGCTGAACGCAGATTTCTATCGGGTCTCGAAAGGATCGGGGCTGCAAAATATCAAAGGGATGACGAACCAGAGCAGCACTACGACTGACAGAAAGCTGGTGCTTTTTATCGAGCGTGGGGGGTAAGTGATCTTAGTTTTCTACATGTTCGGCCTACGACGAGTTCTACACAGCAGCTGTGACTGATTCAGTGTTGCGACTGTGGGTTGTAGCATCCAGGACTCGCACTGGTAGCAGGCAGGGGTGAACCAATTGAGCGTCGTCTCGAACACCCCCGTATTTCCAACCAACAAACGACTTGCCACGACACCAATCGAAATGCATCTGAGCCGCAACAAGCTCCCGGTGCGGTTGGAACCATCGCGGTAGCTCCTCCGTCTTCTTCGTATCAATTGGGTTCGGCTTGTACCCTTCATGACCGTCTTCAGCTTCTTTTACCAGATTATTCAGTGTGTCATGAAAATAGCTGCTCTAGTGGACGGACAGTGCGCTTCCCAAGTTGTGATAGCCATTAAACAGTATGTCGGTTAAAACTGCTTTCAAGACATATGGCTACACTTCAACTTTACGATGCACAAGTTCCAGTAGAGTACCGTCTTCTTTGTCGTCGACGATGGAGCAGCTTAACTAGTGCTGGAGCTTCCATGATTATGAACCGATCGAAGATGCCGCAGACACTGGCATTGGGCCAACTCGACTACTGGAGAAACGTCGGCAGATGTTCGAAGTACAGGAAGCTTTGGACGCTCAAAAGGACGAATTCGCTCGTCGCGAAGACGCTTTCCACCGTCGTGAAGAGGGACTACGTAAAAAAGATCTGGAGTTGCAGGAATCGCTTATTGAGTTCAATAAATTCCTACAAGAGAACGAGTCGAAGCGGTCAAGCGAGCGAGTGACGAAGTCAAACAACGCATGAGCAAGGAACAGGAGGTGGCGAGGTTGCAGACCCAGTTAACTGCTCTTCAAAAAGAGAGTGACGCTCTAGGAGCACAAGTGCGTCACCACCTCAAGTATACGCGATACCTCGAGCTCGTTGCAAGAAGCTGTCCCTGAGGATTATCCGGAAGTTAGTGACCTTGTGAATCGCTATCACACGTTACGTGAGACCAACCGCGACTTGAGTCGAAACCAGCTCACACACGAAGAGGAAAGTGAGTCCAAGCGCTTGGAATTTGCTGCCTTCCAGAAGGAGAGAGCGAACGAGATTCTCACTTTCAACAACCGCATCGCTGCCCTTCAACGTGCTCTTGAACGGGAGGAATTGCTGGGCGTTCGGTTGCAACACGAGGCGGATGCGACTATGCGAGCCACGACACAGAAGACACTGGCATTGGGACAGATCTTTATGGCCATTGGGAACTTGCTGCAGTGATGTACCAGCGGCATCCACGGACAGATCCTGAAGCATGTCGAAGGCAGCTACCACGCTCAAAGTAGCACCCAATCTACTGACAGCCACGATTCGTCTGGAGGAGCTTCTTTTTCGTCTACACCAGCAAATAAATCTGGCAAGACTGCTAGTGGAATATCTGAAGCGGATGTGATTCATCACGGCCAAAGAGCTATGATCGATCTGGACGTTGTCGCCGCTTACATGGCAGACTTCACCGCCATTGTACAAGGGCGTATTGATGCCCAGAGAGCACAGAAGAAGGCTGCAGCTGCTGCAGCCGCCGCATCTCTAGCAACTGGAACTGTAACCTTTACAGCAGGAAACGGAGACGGAAACCCTCATGGAGGAGCTTCTTCAATTGGAGGAGGTTCCACTGCTACCATTCGATAACTTCATAACAAAATAGGAGCTCTCCTTACTTTACCCTGGTGTATTTGGCAGCCATTTCCAGAAATCCATTTACTTACGCTGCTTCTTGCTCTTGCTACCGGTGCGTTGAGTGACAGCCGAACGTAAGCGCTTGCTCTTTATCTGAGCGTAGTGAACTTGATCGTCGTAGCTGGTAAAGAATCGGTCCAGTCGAGTTTGAATGTGCCTACCACCTGCAACCGCTGCCTTTGTCTTTTCTTCAAGTGGCTGTAACACGCCATCACTCTTTTGAGAGTCCCATCCAAACGCATTGGTGCAGTAGTTCCGCAGAGCTGCCAAGTCTGGAGCACTCCAAGAGAATCGAGCGTCGGAGCGATCCACTTGCGGGGTCATGTAGGCCTGAACCACCTGCTTACTTGGAAACTCGTCACCCAGCTCCCATTTCCGCCGTGCTGTGGCGTGCGACCGCTGGAATCGTTCACGAGTTGTTGCACTGTCGCTTCCGTCACTGTCTTCCGATTCGTCATCTTCATCCTTGTTCGTTTTCTTCTTTTTCTTCTTTGAACCTGCTGCTACCCGTTTGGCTTCTTCAGCAACATCAAACTCTCGGACCCACTTCTTAAACTCTCGAAGCCCTTCAATACCCGGGTAAGCGACTGCAATCTCCGATGCATTAACAATTCCAATACCACGAACTCCATCCGTGTAATCGCTACCAAGAAGCAAAGCCAAAGCGATAATCTGCTCACGCGAAAATCCCAACTCCTGTTCAATGTCTCGCGCCGAAAAAGCCTCAACAAACTTCTGGTGGTGGAAAATATTCTTGTAAACGCGCTTGCCACCGAACGGGAAAATATCGCTATCGTCCGTAATAACGCCGTCCACAAGGCCAAGTTGCTCTAGTGCTGCACATTGTGCTTCAGCTTCCATAGGACTCACGAGAAACGGCACACCAAATAAACGCAACAGCGCCATCACTTCAGCCACCATATCATCCGTAATTCCCTCTGTGTCGCGTAGTTGCCGACTACGCAATTTCTTCAATTCAAGTTGCTCCTTTTGCAGTGCTGCCTCGTCCATTTCTGGGTGCGTGTCGCCGGTAGTTCTAGGTTGCTTTTGTTCTTCTGAATACTGGAGATAGCGGACACGGGTACTGCCAGTCTTTTCTTCCTCTTGTTCACTAGCGATTGAAGCTGCCAACGCAGCTTGTAGCCGCTCCTGGCTGTCCGTCTCTGTATCACCTGTGGCACCCTCCGTGTTTTCATCTTCGTCAATAACAACCACTTCAGTACTACCGGTATCTGCTGCTGTGATCGTAGATTCATCTTCTTCATCTGACAGCTCAAGACTTGAGTCAAGTGGGGCAGCTGCCGTTCCCTTCACAGGGGAAGACATAGCTCCTGTTCTCGTACCTACCGAACTTCCACGAACACCAATGCTCCCACCATGCTGCAAAGAGTGTGCTTGTAGCGCTCGTCGCACTGCACCGGCTGCCCACTGAGTTAAATTCGAGGCCGTCGTCATCGCAGACTGCAAAGCCTCATCCTTCAATAGGTCCAGATCTTCATGAGCCTTTGCATCCTCCATCTCGTTCTTTAGTGTCAGAAACAACTCATCCGTACCATCTTCTTCGTTCTGGTCATTGACATTGTGCACATCAAGGTCAGTACTTAGGGAGTCTAGCTTCTCGTCCGTAGGGAGTTGATTTTGCTCCGAGATCTCAGTAACAACGAGGGGGACAGCATCAGTAGATGTTTTCTCACTTGGAACGTCTTCCCATTCCATCTCGTCATCGCTCCCTGTTGTGTTTTCAATATTCCTCGAGCTTGAGATTTCTGCTTCTGGTTCTGCTTTAGAAGATTGGTCTAAGGTCTCCTGTCCGGCAGATGAAGGTTGCTCCGTGGCTAGACCTTTCACTTCTTCCCAATCAACTTCGTCGTCCTCGTCTTCATCTTCGGGTTTTGACAACTCTGTTGCAGTAGGAACAGATTTCGCCGCTGATCCAGTAAACAACTGCTGAAATCGCGCCATTTCATCCGGATCAACATCTGCAGCTTTTAGCGAAATACTGACATCATGCACTGGAATCTGGCTTGTAGAGATCTTGGCCTGCGTTGTAGAGGTCTTGGGAGTAAATTCCGGAGGAGGAGCTGGGGTTTCTTGCTTAAGTCGAGCAAGTCGAAGCTGTTCAATTGCAAGCACAGGCTCCTGCTTCACACGAACCTGATGCCGCGCCACCCACGCCGCAGTCACCTCTGTTGCTCTGGCATCACGAATGAGCCCTGTTTTTCCCAATGCAAACTCGGACAATGGTTTCTTTTCAACTACTTTAAAGGCGCTTCCTCGTTCTTGATGAGGCTGTACAACTCCAACTACAGACGCTCGTTCTTCCATATCCGTCCGTTCAACCTCTGCAACGACGTTGTCCTCATTTTTCTCTTCCTTCTGCTCTGCATCTTTCTGATAAATATAAAATCGGTTGCTGTTCGAATCAATGCGGTGGCCCTGGCCAACACCTCCTTGGGATTCCATCTCCTCCTCCCGTTTCTGCTTCTTGGCTGCTTCAATCCGACGATTCAGCTCACTAGTCTCCAGGAAAGAGGAAATCTGCGTACGAGAGTACTTCTCTGGGTTGCCTGCAAGGGGAATAAACTGATCTCTCACTTCTTGACGTCTATCGCGTAGAATCTTCTGAATCATATCCTTTTGTAAATGAGGCGGTAGTGAAAACACCGCGTGAAGATCAATCTTGGACAGCCGTGAGGTATCCAACTCGATATCGCCCAGGGTTAACTCCTCGTCCTCCTTTTCCTGCTCTGCTGCTGCTTCCCAAACCATTTCCACTTCATTCTCTTCACTTTTCTCTTCAACTTCTTCAATAACTACCTGTTCTACCTCCAATTCCCCCTCTTTCACTTCCTCTTCTTCTTCACGTGCATTTGAAGCTTCTGGTAGTGTAAAACCTGGGGCAACTGCAGGTGCTGGGGCTCCTCCGTTCTTCTTGAGCTCCTGTCTGGCCTGTTTGAGTCTGTTAAGTAGAATACGCTGGGCTGTATGGCGTAGATTAGCACTCTGTTGCTCCTGTCTCTTCCTGCGTCTAGCGGTTGTTCTCTTCTTGATCTCTGGCGTCTGTCCGTCGAACACGAAGACCGGACGGACTCCATAGTAAAGCAATTTGGCCACTCGATGCAGTGTACCCATGAGATGCGCATTGCGGATCATGTTGCCCTCGTCGTCGCGCATGGCCTTAACGAACTGCGTGAGCCAGATACTGGCATCTACAGCTAGCACTTGGCCCGCTAAAGACTCGATCTCGATCTTCCGTCCTACCGGAGCGAGCAACACCCATAGGTTCTGCACACCCATTATTGTCTATAATAAAACGATTTTGATGTTGACAAATATCAAGTTGGAGAAGCCAACACTGAGCACTACATTTTAACGATACTAATGTTATATTCATGCGGGTTAGGGTACTGCCAAGAGATAACGTGGCACTGTTTCCGTAAATCCTGGCCGTCGTACACGGCAGGTAGCGCCTTAAAAATTCGTCACAAGCTGTACCTAATGCTTCTCCATGCTTGTACCAAGCTTTGGTCTGTGCGGAGCTCCTCACGTGCTGGGATTGTCGACATTGATGACATATGATCTCACAGGACCTGTATAAAGCGATATTACAGTTTACAAAATGAGAGTCAACATTATTGATAAAGAATGCGGGGCATATACATGTACATCAGTACACCCGAATCTTATTGAAGCTGTCCACCGCCAACTAGACCGCACATCCGAGTAGTATTCGTGCCGTTGCACCAAGTGGTCTCGAAGGCTGACACAACCTGTGTCAGTGGCACTGCCGCATATGGTTCTATCCTCCCTCCTGCAAAACACTAGTACAGTATGCGCATTTTTCATTCCTCACTTACATGCCCATGGTCAACATACGATGCGACGCGGACGGTGACACTACTCAACATAGAATTTATCATCACTAAAGCGTGTGCAAGCAGCGGTTGGACCTACAAGAACAAGGTCAACTGCGACAACAAGGGGTTGAGAGTGCTGCATAATCTCCAGTGAAGGGTACTTTAGTGGCAACATTCGTTCATACTATTTGTAATGAACGAATGTTGCAGTACTTCCTGGGTCTTCAATGCCAGTTGAACTCTCGATGACACACAACGTATTGTTACTGATAAACAATGAAGAATGGGATGTCGTTCGTTACTAGTTATACCTTAGTCATGAATAGTATGCATGTATGGCTTAATACTAGCCTGTGACGAATTATATCGTTCTAGTAATTGTCTATTGCCAGTGCAGTGAGCACTCGTCAGTAGGTTCCAAATGGATGGCCCAAGGGCCTATAACTCAGTTGATGTTGGACTCATCAAAAGATGTTGAGTGTGTGCTCGGCAGGACCGTAATGCGGCAGCTTCATCGCTTTGTTGAATCTACCTGTGTATGGCGTGAGTGCTCTCTCAACTTGACAAACTAGACGACACATCCAAGTTTTATCATTACTGTTGCACCAGGGTATGTGCTACCGTGCTGAAACTCTACAAGCTATTATAGCTGATCACTCTGTGATCACGGCGTGAAAGGCAAAGTGGTTCCCCGCTTGCCAGACACATTCTTCACAATTAAAACTACCCTCTCCAGCAGACCACCGCCTCTGAAGCATCCAGCCATGGCCGCGGCAAACACGTTCAGCGTCATGTGCTACAACGTGGCCGGACTGCCAGCAATCATCTCAAGTGGAAACCCATCCGTGTACACTGTCGACATGGGCAAGCGCGTCGGTGACTGGGACATTGTCAATGTGCAGGAAGATTTCAACTACCACGCCAAACTGTACTCAGAAAACAAGCACGAGCACCGCACGCCTACAAGTGGCGGGGTGCCGTTCGGGAGTGGCCTCAACACGTTGTCGCACTTGCCATTTTCTGGCATCACAAATCTTGCGCGCGTCAAGTGGAAAGAGTGCAGCAACGATGACAATGCCGACTGCATGACGCCGAAGGGCTTCACGCTCGTCGAAGTGCAGCTGGCCGATGGCGTCACAATTCACGTGTACAATGCCCACACGGATGCTGGTGTAAGTGATGCCGACCAGAAGGCTCGCGCTTCGAACCTGCAGCAACTGAGCGACTACATTGGCGCGAATTCCGCCGACAACGCTGTCATTGTCATGGGTGATACAAACACTCGATACACGCGTGAACGCGATACTATCCGCGAGTTCGTTGAAGGTCAAAAGCTTACAGACGCGTGGGTGCAGTTTGTTCGCAATGGTGTACCTCCTGAGAAGGGTGGACAAACATTGGGGTGTGAGAAGGACAAGATTACCAACGACTGCGAAGTCGTGGACAAGATCATGTATCGGGGTAACAACTACATCACGTTGACACTGGACAAGTGGAACAATGAGAACGCTGCGTTCCTGGGCAAAGATGGAACCCCACTATCGGACCACCCTCCAATTTCGTCTATCTTCTCGTGGACTCTCAACCCCGATATCCAACTCAGCAACGCAGTC
Source organism: Phytophthora meadii (assembly GCA_032432875.1). Lineage (NCBI taxonomy): Eukaryota > Oomycota > Peronosporomycetes > Peronosporales > Peronosporaceae > Phytophthora > Phytophthora meadii. Next base: position 645,718 of record JAUMGV010000057.1, on the reverse strand, counting down.
GGCGGTCCGCACGGTGCTCATTTCACTGATGTTGCACTTGCTGCAGCAAACCAAACGGTTAGCTCTGTTACAATTCGTGCTGGAGATCGTGTTGACGGTGTGGTGCTGGACATTTCATCACCCGCCGAAAGTACGCTTGCTCACGGAGGTGCTGGAGGCAAACCAAACACTTTAGCACTCGAGTCTTCGGAGTACATCACATCAATGGAGGCACATTGGGGAAAGGAGAAAGGTAGAACTCGTATTTTCTACCTCAAATTCACTACGAGTAATGGTCGGTCTGTTGAGGGAGGCAGCAAGACAAGCTCAAGCACAACGATGACTGCACCGGAAGGATTCCAATTGAGTGGATTTCACGGCCGCGGTGGCGACGAGATCGATGCTTTAGGAGCCATATTCACGAAGGGGTCTTTCATTGGGAAAAGTCCGGACTTCAAGCAAAGTGATCTCGTTGGTGGACCTCATGGCAACGAGTTTACGGACATGAGCTTGCTCGCTGCTGGTGAAACGGTTGGCTCAGTCACAATTCAAGCAGGGAAGCGTGTCGATGGTGTATCGATGGTGCTGTCCTCCCCCACAAAGGCTTCTTTGGCTCACGGTGGCACGGGGGGCAAGGCAAACACACTAACGTTGGAGCCTGGCGAATACATTACGTCGATGGAAGCTCATTGGGGTAAGCACCGTGGTCGCACTCGCATTTTCTACCTCAAGTTCACTACAAGCACTGGGCGGTGGGTCGAGGGTGGTGGTAAAACTGAAGCAACTGCCATCATGACGGCACCCGAAGGTTACCAGATTGGTGGCTTCCACGGTCGTTCCGGAGAGGAAATCGACTTGCTCGGCGTGATCTACGTGAAGGTGGTCTCCCCCATTCAGCAGTAGATACAATGTCTTAAAGACCTTTTGAGCCGAGTACATGTGCATGAACAAAATGGAATTAGTCTGCGACTAAAGTGTTGTTGAATCTGCTGTAGCTAACAAAGATGAGTACGAGGTCAACTGTTGTGATCCCTATTGCTACGAGTCTGCCCCAAGATGATATCATGCAACCGTGTGCAATGTGGTCGATGACACGGTGAGATCCACTCAGTCTGGTCTGGTGTTGCCTGCAAGGCCCCGCTTCGAACCAAGATCATTCTTCAATCTGCGTTCAAAGTCTCAAGTATCTGGCAAAACCCATCGCGATGCTAAGGTCACTGGCGGAAAACACGTTCAGCGTCATGTGCTACAATGTAGCTGGCCTTCCGGAGATTCTGTCGAGTGGCAACCCGTCCGAGAACAGCGTCGAGATCGGCAAGCGCATTAGCAACTGGGGCGTCGTGAATGTACAGGAGGATTTCAACTACCACGCCTACATCTATTCGGAGAATACCCAGCCGTACCGCACTGCCACCAGTGGTGGTATTCCGTTCGGAGATGGTCTCAATACACTTTCGAACTACCCGTTCAGCAACATTACGGACTTGACACGCACGAAATGGGAAGACTGCAGTACGTTCGACGGGGCTGACTGCCTCACGCCTAAGGGCTTTACGTTCCTCGAGATTCAACTGGCTGACGGCGTCACTTTTGACCTCTACAACCTTCACACTGATGCTGGAGTTACCGCCGCGGATGAAGTTGCTCGAGCGGCGAACCTGGCTCAGCTCAGTGAGTACATCGCTGCCAATTCGGCTGACAACGCGGTGATCGTCATGGGCGATACGAACACGCGCTATACTCGTACGGACGACACCATAAAGGAATTTGCCGAAGGACTTGGCCTGACGGATGGCTGGGTGGAGTACGTTCGCAACGGCGTGTATCCGACAAAAGGAGCCGATGCAATTGTCTGCAATGCGAGCAATATGACAAACACGTGCGAGGTCGTAGACAAGATCTTGTTTCGTGGGAACAACTACATCAAGTTGACCCTTGATAAGTGGAACAACGAGAATGCTGCTTTCCTCGATGACAATGGAGCGATGCTGTCTGATCACCCACCGATCTCATCGACTTTCTCCTGGACGCTGAATGATGAAATTCGCCTAAGCAACGCTGTTGGAGGCCCCCACGGCGATCAATTCACGGATGTTGCAGCAGCAGTAGGTGGACAAACTGTGAAGTCGCTCACGTTACGCACGGGTTCTCGTGTGGACGCAGTGAGCGTCACGATATCGGCTCCCACAGCAACAACGATTTCTCATGGAGGGACTGGCGGCACTGCTAAAACCCTGACGTTGGCTTCTGGCGAGTACATCACATCGATGGAAGCTCACTGGGGCAAGTACAACAGCCATACACGCATCTTCTACCTGAAATTCACGACTAGTCTAGGTAACACTCTGTCAGGAGGAAGCGCCACAAGTGATAGCACTATCGCCTATGCCCCCGACGGATACCAGCTTAGTGCCTTTCACGGCCGAGATGGAGACGCGATCGACGCTTTGGGAGCGATCTGGACGAAAATTTCTGCGTAGAGCAGTTGATCTCGGCAATGCGAATTGTAAGCTCAACATATTTGCGCGTACAGTACGCAGTAGTACTGCGTACTGTACGCGCAAATATACTGCGGCAGTACAGGTTTAACTAGCTGAATACACGATTTCAATTACGTGACGTGAGTAAATATTTTGCTACCGCCCAGCTGTTCGGCGTCGTGGCGAAAGGTAAGTTCAACAAATTAAAAATTAGTCGGAGCGTGGTTTCCTGGTAGCAACGAGAGCTCCATAACTACCTTACCATAGCGTGGTAACACTACAATACATGCGCGCACATCGGATTTACTTTTACAGTATCTGTCAGCACACTCTAATATCACTGCAACTGGCCGTGCAATACTATCCGAGAGTTCCTTGAAGGTCAAAAGCTCGCAGACTGCTGGGTGCAGTCCATTCGGAAGGGCATTCCTCCTGAAAAGGCGATCAAGTGTGAGACGGCCACGATGAGCAATGACTGTGAAGTGGTGGACAAGATCATGTATCGCTACATCACCTTGACGCTGGACAAGTGGAACACGATGTTCGTTCGTCGCCTTCGTAGTAAATGTAGAAGTGAGTTCATTCATCGTTAGCTAGAGCTAACTACAATATGCGTTGTCTTCACGATCAGTCGTCCGTTGCATCACCGCTGCGTTCGAGGTTTCAAAACGACTTGATGAGAAGTCTCTGAGTACAGCAGTTGCTGGGCAGAATCCCAACAACGTGCTGTACTTGTAGCAACCGCTACAACACACGAGAACGACACATTCCTAGGCAAGGACGGATCGCCCTTGTCCGGTCATCATCCAATCTCGTCTCTCTTGGGCATTGAACCCTGATATCCAGCTTAGCAACGCTGTCGGTGGTCCTCACGGTACCCACTTCACGGATGTTGGCTACTGGTGGTCAAACTGTCAGTGCTGTTTCTATTCAAGCTGGTGACCGTGTTGACAGTGTAACGTTGGACGTATCGGTCCCCACTGAGAATACATTAGCGCATGGAGGAACCCGCGGTACGGCAAACAAGCTGGCGCTCGAGTCTGGAGAGGCCATCACTTCAATGGAAGCGCATTGGGACAAGAAGGATGGCAAAACGCGTATTTTCTATCTGAAGCTTTCAACGAGCAACGGACGTTCTGTGGAGGGCGGCACTAAGACAGGTTCCAGCGCCATTGCGACTGAACCGGAAGGTTTTCAGTTGAGTCGGTCGAGAAGGGGATAGTATTGATGCTCTTGGCACAAGGGTGGCTCAAGTTAGCAGCAATAGTACATGTACTACCGGTATTCTTTGAGTTCGGTGGTTAACCAAAGCCTGTAGCATACGTAGCTGTCGTGGTAACTTACCACACTTACCACTGGCAAGGCGAGTAATGCAAGGAAACGCCAGCCAGCCGACTCAACTTCGGATTATCTTTAATCACCTCACTTGTACTGTAGCCACGCGTATATCTCCCTTCTCTCGACCGAAGAGCGACGTATTGTTCATTGAACAATGTTCAATATATCCGAAGACTTTTCAATTCGGTAGAAACGCGTTGGTCTTGCATTGAAGATTGCAGGAACAGATCAGTTCTTGGGAACCCCAACTCCAGTGGGTTGCCGTCGGCAGGGCGCTCGCGATCGGAACTTTGCCCAGAATCTGGGCCAGATTGCGTGCGCTCTTAGTTGTTCCCGAGTAACATCATGTAACTTACATGTACTATGTGTACATTTCAGCGCGTAGAATCGTTTTCAAAAGCACCTGTCCGCCAGAGGGAAATCGTGTCGAGTTGATCTTTGCAAATGTATGGCCCCGTTGCTCAAAGCGCATCTGTGTTCCTATCTCAAGCTACAAAGTGTGATCTGCTGGTACCGTAAACGGCAGTGCTGCACTGCTCACGCAACAATAAGCAGAGACCCTGCCAACGCGGACAGACGTTCAGCTCTCACTCCTCAAGTTGTCGCCTCAACAACATAACCCAAGTCGATCATGTCGTTAGCAGGCGCAAACACGTTCTCCGTCTTGTGCTACAACGTCGCAGGGTTACCTGCGATCCTCTCCAGCGGCGACCCGGCGACCTACAGCGTTGAAATGGGCAAACGAATCAGCGACTGGGACATTGTAAATGTGCAGGAGGACTTCAACTATCACGCTTATCTGTACAAGGAGAACACGCACAAGCACCGAACAGCTACGAGCGGTGGTGTCCCTATCGGTAGCGGTCTTAACACGCTGTCAAATCTGCCCTTCAGCACGTTGGGTCTCGATCGTATCAAGTGGAGTGAGTGTAGTAACGACGAGAGCGCTGACTGCATGACACCGAAGGGATTCACGGTACAAGCTGTTGAGCTGGCCGACGGCGCCATTATTGATGTCTACAACCTCCACGCGGATGCTGGTACGTCGGAAGCTGATCAGAAAGCCCGTGCCTCTAACCTGAAACAAGTGGGCGAGTATATCACCGCGAACTCGGCTGGCAACGCTGTCATTGTCATGGGGGATACCAACACGCGCTACACCCGCGAGCTTGACACTATCGCTGAGTTCGTGACGGACAACAAGCTGACCGATGGCTGGATTGACTACGTTCGCAAGGGCTCCCTCCCCAAGAAGGGGGCCGAGGCCATTAAGTGCGAGACGGCCAACATGACTAACAAGTGTGAGGTCGTGGACAAGATCATGTTCCGTAGTGGCAAGTACGTCACATTGACGCTGGACAAGTGGAACAACGAGAACAAGGCTTTCCTCGACAAGAGCGGCAAGCCTCTTTCAGACCATCCGCCCATTTCCTCCACGTTCTCCTGGTCTACAAACTCGGATTACAACCTCAGCAAAGCTTTTGGTGGCCCGCACGGCACTTACTTCACTGATCTTGCGTTGACTGAGCCCGGCCAGACTGTGAGCTCCGTTACAATTCGTGGAGACAGACGTGTCGATGCCGTGAGGCTTGAGGTATCAGACCCTGCCGAGAGTACGCTTTCACACGGTGGCACTGGTGGTTCACCGAAGGAATTGGCTCTGAAGGCTGGCGAGTACATCAATTCCATGGAGATTCACTGGGGCAAGAAGAGCGGGCGCACATACGTGTTCTATCTCAAGTTGGGAACAAATAAGGGTCGATCGGTGGCGCACGGAACGACGACTGATGAAAGCGCAGTCGTGAAAGCACCGAAGGGATTCCAGCTAAACGGTTTCTACGGTCGCGCTGGTGAGGACGGCATCGGTGGGCTGGGCGCTATCTTCACCAAACTGACGGGAGATCAATCACAGACGCAGACCCAAAGTGGAAGCGAGAAGCAAGGCCAAACCGGTAGTGAAACACAGCAGTAGGCAGAGGTAACAGATAGCTTGACTGTTAAGAAAGTATATGTGAACCATGTTCTTAAGAAGTCTGGATTTAGAACGTTCAAGTTCAAAGCAAAAGCAGTCGTTTCATTACTCAGCATAAAGCGATGCTGCCTGTGAAGGTTGGGGACGTGCTCGAGATCGATACATTATCAGCATCGACAGGTGCTGGAAGTACTACTCCGACGAAAAGCGAGGGGAGGTTTCTTACTGCAGGCCGCGTGATTGAAGTTCTTCATGAAGACAGCAAGTGTACTGTACAAGTGTCTCCTTACGAATCTTTGCTACGAGTAGACTTGAAGCAAACATTTTTCAAGGTATAGATCGCTATTTAACTCATTAATTTATGGATGCACTTGTTTAACGGGAAATGAAGCTGGAGAGATGCGCTCTCTCTCGTCTGAAATGGTGGGCTGGGAGATCGAGCTGGAAAGTGCAGACACAAAGCGGTTAGAGCGGGGAGTGGTCAAACAAGTGGACTGTGATATTAACTGCACCTTGGTTCTTTTTGCCGGTGGGAGGAAAGAATGGCTCGATCTTACCTTCTTTCGCGTGAAAATTCCAGGGCATCAGACAATTTCTACCGAGAGCAACGCCAACCAAGATCCCCCAGTCAGCATTTCTACAGCCTCGTCCGCCCCCGCGCATGAACAAAAGCAGAATGAATTACGTGGATCACCAATACATCGTCATTCTGGCTGTGAACGTCGCGTACCCGTTGTCGCTTCACAGTTTAAATTGCCCCATATTTATCCGGACCAGTTTGAATGGCACCTCGTAGGGTCTCACGTTGAACTCTGCGATCGAGACGGACGGTTCTTAGAAGGAGCAGCTTTGTGCTCGAAAACAAATTCTCTTCTCCAGCTGTACAGTGAGCCTCGGGGCTTTTATGAGATTGACTGTAATACCCAAGGGTTCAAAGTTGTGATTCATGGCTTGGAGAACCTCAAAACATTCCCAATGGGGCAAATTATCGATCTGTATTCGCCTTTGGTTGGACATTTTCGGACTGGAATTGCTGTCAAAGCAGCTGTTGTTGGCCATTTAACACCAATTCGCTTCGCTAACATTGTCGATTGGGTTGACTTAAGATCCCAAACCTTCAAGCTGGTATTCGTCCCACATATTCCAGATACCATTGAACACGTTGAAGACCGAGTTGAGAGCTCATGTCAGGCCCCGAGGCCTACTCAGGAGAATCCCGTACACAAATTTAGTGGCTTGGACTCACATCGTAGCCGAGATCTGGAATATCCAAAGCTGCACGAAGGCCAAAGGATTGAGATTTTCGACGACCAGTCGAAACAATACGTGAAATTCAAAGTAGCCGCACAAAGCAACTGGTCCAGTGAAGCTTACATTTTTGAACCGCTAAAGAATTCCAACACAAAACACGTTGTCAGCTCGCTGTCCGGCATCCGGAGTCGCCTTCTACTACAATCAGCTCAATGGGAGGACTACCGTCGAATTATCGTTGGTCATCGTGCCGACGTATACGATCGTGAAGGCAAAAATGTAATGAACGGCAAGATCCACGCTGTGGGTGGTGGTGATCTCAGTGACAAACAGAGTTTACTCGTTCGCTTCAAGGATGGACATCAAACGTGGATCGACTTGCGCACCAACAAAGTTAAGTTGATAATGCACCCGTTAGAAACTATTGCACCTTCAGATACGTCGCCAAGAATGAAAACCTCGAATGTGACGGATGCTTCAACCAACTCCGAATTACCTTCTACTGAGTGTAGTCGCGATACGAGTCCTGTGGCAGCGTTGTTCCGGATTCCGAGCGGGGAAGACCTCAAAATGGAGATCCAAAAGCCCCCACAGACAGAAGAAGCACCAACGATGTTAGGCAGTCCAGGTCGGAAGCCAACTCCTGGAAAACGTGTACCAGCTCTTCACCGACGGGCAAGTCAATCCACTGACGTGGGAAAGAACCACACGCTTCCTGAAGCTTCTGTGTCATTGGATATACTAACCACGGGACCCAACAAAGAAGAGGACACACCTATATCAACACTCACGGCCACTAACGTGCTGAGCGCAGTGGAAGCCCTAGGAATTGACGATTTCGTACGTCCAGTATCTCCCCGTGGTCCACTCCCTCCTGTCCAGACAAACAGCAATACGAACTCACCAGGGAAAACGCAATTACTTGTCAGCCCGACCCAAACTATCAATGTAGGAAACTTTGCAAGCGACCACGAACGCATAGCGCCTGGCTAAACGCAAACATGCTCGACAGTTATTGTCTTGCATGGCAGCTCATAAATTGTGTAGTTACTTTTCAATTAGAAGTGAGTGCACTGTGGTCATGTCCGCTAACGAGTATTATGGCCTTGTCGACTAGCTTGTGAAGAGCTAACCCCTTAACTTGGCAGAACTTACATGTAAACTAAAATTTCAGCGAATTTTCGTTGTCACTGCCAGTGATTTACTGCAACTTATCATACCAGATAGATACACACAAGTAGTTCACGATCCTTGCCACCATGCTTTTCGCAAGAATACGGATGTACGATCGCGTTTTAGGCAAATGCGCTGATGTTTTTGCTGTTCTCACCACAGTATGTACTTCCGTGACCCCAGCTGCTCCCAATTATGTGGTCTCGTCGGTCGGTTGCCAACGTAAGTTCAATAAAATTGAGACCAAATGCCACACATCTGATGATGAAAAGTGGCGGTTGCCATGCCCACACCGATGCCAATGACACCAAGCCTTAACCCAAGCAACGTTTATCAATGGTACGTTCATTGAAGGACATTTTCCAAGAGGAACACCGATCTTTTGATTCGCCACCAGAGCCTGTCTAGCTATAGCTGTTTGACAAACTGTTTGTGAAGGTTCGCACCGTAGTCAATGCTTTCTCACGCTGGAAGAGGCAAATCTAGCGTGCGTACTGAGGCACGAACAGTGAAGTGACGTTTTTCCCAGCTGTACATTGACATTTGTGGAGCGACTAATGCAAAACACAGGACAACCCCACGAGCAGCAACGGCGTGGTGACTCTACAGCACCACAAAGTCTATCAGTACTTGACCGTCTCGACAGAACACGTTGGCAGGGCAGCTGGGGACACAGAAGCGGATCTGGTAGCGGATCTAATGACTGTGATGAGGCAGAGCACTGGACACCTCGCTCCTTGTGATGTTTGGACGGTGGTGTCGTACCCGCTGGAACTCTTTCACTCCAGCTCATTTTCTATTTGGACGCCTCGAACGAAAGCCTGAACCACCCCAACCAACCATGAAAACTCCGTCCGCTATCCTCGCTGTTGCCTCTCTGACGGCTTCCGTTCACGCTCACGGCTACATCTCCCAGCCCAAGGCAACGTACCAGCCTAACACCATCTACACGAGCTACAACGCCTTGACGACCGCTGCGGTGAACCCTGCTTTTGCCGGTGGTAAGTACGATGGAAGCCCGTCGCAAAACGCTCAGGTGTTCGCTGACCACTGGAACGCCACGGGTTACAAGTCGCTCCGTGAAATGGTGGACCCTATTGCCCCCGACTACGGATTCTCCGTCAAGACAGCCACCCCCGTCGACGTGTCGGGATACACCGAGATGTGGTGGCAGAACGATGAGTACAAGGAGGGTTTCATCGCGTCTCACGAAGGCCCTTGTGAGGGCTGGATCGACGACACTCGGATCTTCCACTATGACAACTGCGCTGCTCGATTCAAGACATACCCGGCGAAGGTTCCGGCTGACTACTCATCGTGCAACGGTGACTGCCTGTTCTCGTTCTACTGGCTGGCGCTGCATGAGCCTAACTGGCAGATCTACAAGCAGTGCGTACCGATCACGAACAACGGATCGGGTGCGAAGACTACTACCGATGCCCCTGTGGTGACCCCGGCTGCTACGACTACCAAGTCGGGAGCTACTGAGGCACCAGTCGCTACCCCAACTACCTCTACACCCGAGGTTACTTCGACGCCTGTGGCTACTAAGGGAACCACCGTCCCGACGACTACGCCAGCCCCCGAGGCCACCCCTGAGGAAACAGAAGCGCCTGCTACTGAAGCCCCGGAGGAGCCTGCTACGGTGGCCCCTGAAGAGCCTGCTACTGAGGTCCCTGAAGTGCCTGCCACTGAGATCCCCGAGGTAACTGACGCTCCCGTTACTTCTACTCCCTCGAAGCCCGACAACTGCAAGATGTAAGGGAGACATCGACAAACGTTCTTGTTACCACTCGATCGTAGATGTGTGTAGTACCGTTTAACCAAATAGAGACTTCTGTATCCATCACACGTCACAGACTTTCATCCTCTTACAATTTTCAATATATTCTTAAAGTACGAATTAAAATTAGACCTCTCCCTATCATTTTTCGAGGAGCTCCGATAGCGTTCCGATGGCTGGATTACTACTGCAAGGCAAGCGTGCCCTGGTGGTAGGGCTCATGAACAAACACTCCCTTGCCGCCGGTATCACACAGTCGCTGTTGTCCAGTGGTGCCAGCGTGGTGGCGTCATCTAAGACGCCGTTGAGTGAGAGTCACATCAAGAGTTGCGCCTTCCAGATCCCCGAAATACAAGGATCCTCGAGCCCCGCGTTGTATTTTGAGCCCTGCGATGTCGAGAGCGACCAGAGTATCGATGAATTGATGCAACGCTGTGGGGATATTTTCAATGGGGAGTTGGACATTTTGGTGCATTCGGTAGCGTTCGCCCCTCGCGAGGCCTTCACGAATGGATTGTTGGATACTCCGAGAGCTGCATGGGCTCAGGCACTTGACGTCAGTGCATACAGTTTAGTGGCACTAACAAGAGCAGCCAAACCGCTGATGCTTAAGGAAGGAGAAAAGAAAGATCGCAGTGTGTTGGCGTTAACGTATGCCGGGTCGACAAAGGTAGAGAGAAAGAAAAAGAAAACTCTTCGTGAAGAAGGATACTGACTTTTGTTGGAGTAGGTGGTACCGAACTACAACGCAATGGGACCGGCAAAGGCTGCATTGGAAGCGACAACGAGACAACTAGCTTTTGAACTAGGGCCGGAGGGAATTCGTGTGAACTGCTTGAGTCCTGGCCCCATGAACACTGTGTCTGCGCGTGGAATTCCTGGTATATCGGTATGTTTGGCTTGTTGTTGATGTGTTTTACAATTACTCAATTTGTTAAACATTAAACTTGCAGAAAATGAGGAAATACGCTGAAGACCACGCCCCTCTGCGTCGTAACAGCTCGAGTGAGGATGTTGGGTCAATAGCAGCGTTCTTATCGAGTGACCTTGCTGGAGCCGTCACAGGCCAAACTATCTACGGTGAGAATTATGGGTAGTCGGTCCTATCCATCGGTACTGACAATTGATGGTGTGCTTGTTTGTAATAGTTGATTGCGGTTTGAGTTCGATGGCCCCGTATACGAGGGAGGACTAAACGTCGCGACAAGTTGCTTTACGCGACAATATCTCGTGATCAAGTATATTTCTTCTTGCAAGTGGTGCTGAATATTGTGGATCTCACTTGCACCTACAGTGTCGTGTCGTTCTCCAAGGATAGCCTGACTTGCGTTAGTTAAATGCTGGGATGAATTGGATCGGGTGTTACGGTTGCGCCGCGAAAGCTTGTGTCAATTGATAGCTCTAAGTTGGCGTTTGAGAGGTGAGTTGATCCTCGAAGATGAACGGAGAGGGAAGCAGCCAGCTCATTCACATCTGCAATGGCCCAGCTCCAGGTCACGCGCGAAAAGAAATGTTGAACGGGTTCGGTTGACTCCAAGCTGTCGTTTTTAGGAACCATTTGGATGTCTATAACATGCTCTAAACAAAACATTAGACAACCTTTTGGATTCGAGTGCAATTGCAAGTACAACGTACTGAAAGCCTGCCATTCAACCCCCGTCAGAGCCAGAGCGTAGAAGCGAAAAGCACAACCGCCGCTGCAGCTTGAATAATCAACTGCACAAGTTGCCGGGCTTGTTGGGAATGCAACTGCACAATTGTTGGACTTCACGACGACAACTTCATCGATCCAAAGCTCGCATGGACCCTACAATTTACGAAAAATCAGAGACACAATGCATTTTGAGATGGAATATCTTACATGTTCGAATCCACCCTGAACCGCAGCATCATCGTCCCAATAAACCTGTTTCGAGTCCGTCTCCACAATGACCATGTCTGAAGAGCTTTCACTGTCACAAGCACTCGAAAGTGAGCACACGTCGTCGATAAATTCTCGTAGGGAGGAGAAACCCGTTAGCGGGAATGCCTGGGTGAACGTGTCGACATTTGAGCAAGCGTCTCGTGTCCAGTTCAGATCCGCGAAGGCGTTATCCACGCACGGCCTGACAATAGTTGAACGAACAGGCTCCGACAATCCGCTGGTTGAATCGCTGGGAAATGACAAGACGGCAGCGCGAGTTATCGGGACAAACAACCAAGCGCCAATGAGGTACAGACGCGTCGCTGCCATTGTTCTCGTGTCCTTGAAAAAAATTAAAGACTGCACTTCTTATTCAAGGACAATAGTAATACTATCGATTGTGTTTGAGAAGAGTTTGGCAAGTTTTTCACATGACTTTGATGGCTAGAAAAGAACTTTGGTGAAGTTTTCTTAAACCTTGCTTAGTGAAATACCGGCTGGATGGAGTGATCGACAACTCAAACAGCCGCTATCCTCATTGTCGTCTGGTAAGATCTCTACAGTGCAGACTCTACTGACAATGTTTTGTCATTTTCGCTCGCAATCATTTGCTTTCGTAACCAACTTGGCTGATCCGACAGCTGCAGGACCGGAACCAGCTCACTTGTCAACAAGCGGTCAGTGCTGCTTGCTGTTCGAGCGGTGCAGTCCCGCCCTCTGGAATGCAGTCTCCACTCCAATCAGTTTTTAATCACTCTCGTCGAACTCAAGACACGCAACGATGAAGACCCCATCCAGTATCCTCGCTCTTGCGTCTGTAGGCGTCTGCGTTCAAGGCCACGGCTACATTTCCCAGCCCAAGGCAACCTACGAACCTAACACAATCTACACGACGTACAATGCGTTGACCTCCGCCAGCATCAATAAGGGATTCGAAGGTGGCCACTACAACTGGAGTCCGACGCAGAACGCTCAAGCTTTCACCGACCACTGGAACGCCACAGGTTACAAGTCGCTCCGTGATATGCTAGACCCCATCGCTCCTGACTATGGCCACTCGCTCAAAACGGCTACCCCTGTCGACGTGTCGGGATACACCGAGATGTGGTGGCAGAACGATGAGTACAAGGAAGGTTTCATCGCGTCTCACGAAGGCCCTTGTGAAGCTTGGATCGATGATACGCAAATCTTTCACTACGATAACTGCGCGGCGAAGTTCAAGTCGTACCCGGCGAAGGTTCCGGCTGACTACTCATCGTGCAAGGGCGAGTGTCTCTTTGTATTCTACTGGTTGGCACTTCACGAACCGGACTGGCAGATCTACAAGCAATGTGTGCCGATCACAAACAATGGCAAAGGAACGTCAACTACAACTCAATCGTCAGGCGAAGATGAGACTACCGAAGCACCGAACGCGACACAGAAGTCTGCATCCTCAGACACTGGAACTTCGGATGAAACTCAGAAGGAAACTTCCGACGAGACTCAGAACAGCTCTTCGGACGTCACGCAGTCTGACGGGTCTGTAGAGAACGAAGCTTCGGGTGCCTCTCAAACCGAGACGACGAATGAGACACCTGTTACCCCCGCCCCAGAGGCCGCTACCGATGCACCAGAAGCTACAACTGCAGCCCCTGAGGTCACACCTGCAACCCCTCCAGCTACAGAACCAGTCACCAACTCTGGCAAGTGTGGAGTGCGTCGACGCCAATGAATTTTGCCGTGAATGCATGGGAGAGTCTCATCCGATGTGTGTGTGTGTACATGCCGTATTTTGACGTTAGTTTGTCCTCTCATCTACCGTAACGAGAGTACGAGAAGAATGACATGATGTTTATGACCGCGATGCTATGTAAAGGTGCCTCTCTTTTGCCTTTGTGCAGATCCAACCGACATCGCATTGCCTTCAGCATTTTTGCTAGGGACCAGGAATATTCTGCCAGGATGTTGATAATGGGACGAGCGTGCACGTGTTCTTCGCCGCCAGCTGCGGGCACTCCGTTTTTACTGTTCGGCTTACAACTGGAAGCTCGACCAACAACTCGCTGTTAATTTTTGCCTAGGATGGTGTGCTGCAAGAACCCATCGTAAGTTGGCATCTCTATTGATTCTAAACCTCCTTTGGAAGCGTAGATTGCGGCGATGGACGTGCTCGAGCGGCACTAATTCATTCTTAATCGTTCACTCTTTAATCGGCGTAGACACGGACTCGACCACCCGAACAACTGCCATACCCATGAAGACTTTCGCTCCTTCAAGTGCTCTCACCGTGGCCGTGTTGGTAGGTACTGCGAATGCACACGGTTACATCTCTCGGCCCAAGGCATCGTACAAGCCCAACACCGTCTACACGACGTACAACGGTCTTACTGGTCCCAGCGTGAATAAGGGATTCAACGGTGGCACCTACAACCATGAGCCGGAGAACAACGCCAAGGAGTTCACCAAGCATTGGAAGGCCACGGGATACAAGTCGCTGCGAGATATGATTGACCCGATTTCCCCCGGCTACGGGTACTCGCTTGACACAGCGGACCCGGTCGATGTGAGCAGCTACAAGGAAATGTGGTGGCAGAACGACGAGTACAAGGAAGGATTCCTCGGTTCCCACCACGTACGTTGAATCTGCTTGGCATGTCTGTGAATGTGTACTTGTGCTCATTTATTCTTTTGTTTAAATAGGGTCCTTGCGAAGGCTGGATTGATAACAAGATGGTGTTTCACTACGACGATTGCGTCGCTGAATTCCCGTCGTACCCGGCTAAAATCCCGACAGACTACTCGTCGTGCAAGGGCGACAAGTGTCTATTTGTCTTCTACTGGCTGGCGCTACACTCGCCTGAATGGCAGATTTACAGTACGTGTAGAAGGAAGGAGTCTGAAGCGATGTTATGACTGGTATTAACTTGTTGCTCTCCTCATTTGTTTGAACAGAGCAATGTGTGCCCATTTCGAATGGAGGTTCGGGTGAAGTGGGTGGTGAGGCAGATCCAACAACACCGGAGGCTACTACTGCTGGGGCCCCTACGGCGGACTTTTCCAAGGTCGAGGCGCCCACTCCAGCAAGCGGCACGACGGAAATGTCAAGCCCTGCTGGCGGATGCAAGCGCCGCATGCGAAGCTAAATTGCTCCCTCCAAGCCGTATTGACGTTGTTTGAAACACTTTAGCACATCTGTCTGTCAAATGTGAGTGTAAATGGTAACGAATTTTCATCTTGATGAGTTTACATTTCGCTTTGATGCATGCAGTTAAATCGAACGCCATGTGGGCTCGTGATAATTCTAACAACGATACTTACTGTAAAAGCGCCTTCCGGACAGAGTAAAAGGTTTGTTGAATTCAACAGCTAAAGGTTTGAAGCTCGACGCTAGCGGGAAAGTAGAGATACAGGTTGGTAGTGTTCGTGTGCAAGTAGCAGCACCGCTTCTACTACGTGTTTTTAAACTCGTATTCATGGATGGGAGCCTGAGGCATCATTCTCCTCACTACTTAATTCGCCTCGCGCTGACAAGAGCTCCCAATCCAATCCCGAACATGAAGGCGTACTTCACTCCAACGAGCGTTGTGGCTCTGTCGGCACTTGCCAGCTCTGTCCAAGGTCACGGATACTTGTCCCAACCGAAGGCGACGTTCAAGCCTGGCGAAGTCTACACGAACTACGTGGCTACCACCAGTGCCAGTATCAACAAAGGCTTCGACGGCGGAGTCTACAACCACGAGCCCGTGAATAACGCCAAACAGTTCGCAGAGCACTGGAGTGCGACAGGCTACTCGTCCCTGCGTGAAATGCTGGACACGCTTGTACCTGGTTGTGGGAACTCTGATGACTCGGCGTCGCCGGTTGACGTCTCCAGCTATTCAGAGATGTGGTGGCAGAACAATGAGTACAAGGAGGGTTTCCTAGAATCTCACCACGTACGCGATTGTCGTTCTTTTTACTGTTTCTCTTGTTTCCCTACTGAATCGTGTTACTTGTTACGATGTACTTAGGGCCCATGCGAAGCTTGGATTGACGATACCAAAGTTTTCCACTATGATGACTGCAGTGGTGACTTCCGGTCGTATCCCGCCAAGATTCCGACAGACTATTCGTCTTGCAAGGGAGAATGCAAGTTCGTTTTCTACTGGTTGGCGCTTCATTCACCAACCTGGCAGGTGTACAGTACGTTGGCCAGCACTATTTGTCCTAGATTTGTTAATTCTGGTGGTAACTTTGCTATGGCGCTCACAGAGAATTGCGTGCCCATCTCAAACGGTGGCTCGGGAACTTCCACGTCTACGACAGCATCAAGTACGACTGGCAATGAATCGTACAACTTCTCGATGACAGCTACTACGACAGCTCCTCAGGCAACGACGGCAACACCACAGTCGAACCAGTGGGGATCGTTCAATACTCGTCACTGAGATTATCTCGGATACGTGTTGTCATAGTGCTTGTTAGATGTTCGGGTCCAAAAAAATCACAATGACGCCAAGCATTATCGCTGACGGATTTCACAGTGTTATTGTGTTGGCATTGTATTGCAGCAATGCCAACTTAGAAGGCCCCGGCTGTAAAGGCGGAGGCTGACAAATGCTCAGGAACTAGAATATCGACTGAAACGGACATACCAGCTGGCTTGAGTCAAGCCTTGACAGTGCTCTCGACCATGAAAGCTGCATCCCAGATCTGACTACCGTTCCATATCGGTGGCGAAATACTGTTCATCACGACCCCAGGTGTACAATAAGCAGGCCTCACGATTGCAGTGTACGTGTACGTGTACGTATACGTACTGGGTCAGTACATTTACTTCTGGGATCGTGTACGGCATGGTAGACTCTTCACCCATGCCACGGTCCGTGGTGACCGCGCCACTACATGTACCACCCTCTTTACATTGGTTGGCAACAAATTGACGGTCTTGCTGTTCGTGCCCTCAAACCGTCCGCCCCTCAGTTCAGAGCAGCACACTGTCATGAAGTCTAACGTCATTCGCATATGGGGCTGGTTTGATTCCAGTCAAGTTTAGTCCCAACGGGGTGTGGGGTGCAACCTCGGCTGGTGGATCACCTCGCCTGATAAAGGCACGTGCCCCCACAGCTCCACACGCAGAAACACAGGGCCATCGAGATTTGCAAGGCATGCGGTGGTGCTGTCATGTCAAGACATCCCCGTTAGTTTTCGATTCAACGTCGAGCTTTTCAGTCGTCGAACGGCAGCTGTTTTCCAGCACCTCTGGTATCACCTCGAAAAGTGCAACCACCTAGAGTCATTGGGCTGTCCGTGACGGGTTTAGTTGGATCCACATGGTCAAGGCAGCACCGTCGTAAGCCCCACCTGTTGCTGTCGATCGTGACAAGTACATGTAGCAAGGGTGCGCGTGGGCGGCGCAAGACCGTCGGCACGAGCTGGATCAGGCCGACCAACTTGTCCTCATTCCGACATTTGCCTCTTGAGCAGCAAGCCCAACCAAGCACCCTCACCAACGATGAAGCTCATTATCGCTACCTCCGCCGCCGCTCTGTTGGCCTCTCAGGTCAACGCCCACGGCTACCTCTCGCAGCCGGCCGCATACTTCCCGAACGGCATTGACACTTCCTACAACGGCATTCTGACCGAATCGTGCGATGCAGCCTTTAGCGGACTCAAGTGGAACGACAGCCCCGAGGCCAACACCGCCATGTTCACCAAGTCCTTCCCGAACTCAAAGTTCAAAACGCTTAAGGCGATGATGGACACTGCCGCGCCGGACTGCGGCAAAACGTCACTCACCGGCAAGGCTGCAGTTGATGTGAGCTCGCTGAGCTCCATGACGTGGCAGAACGACCAGGAGCAAAAGGGATTCATCGACTCGCACCACGGACCATGCGAGGGCTGGATCGACGACACTCGTGTTTTCCACTCGGATGACTGCCGTGCCGACTACACTGGGTACCCGGCCGAGATCCCCGTCGATTTCTCGTCTTGCAGTGGAGACTGTACCTTCACCTTCTACTGGCTGGCACTACACGAGCCTAACTGGCAGGTCTACAAGCAGTGCGCTGCGATCACCAACGGAAGTGGTGGTGGTGCCCAGACTCAAACCACTGACGCCCCGACGTCGCAGACTGAGACGACGGACGCCCCCAGCACTCCGACGGCTACGACGCAGACCCCCGCAACGACGGATGCTCCTGCTGCGACCAATACCCCGACGACTACGGAGCCGGAGTATCCTTCGGATGCCTCCGCTTCCACAGCGAACGAAGGTGAATACACCCCGGCTCCTGCTGCAGGAACGGTTGCTCCTGCGGACGTCACGGATGCTCCAGCCTCAACTTCTACCGCGAACTGCAAGCGCCGTCGCCGCATGACTGCCAACCTGCGTTCGGAGAACTAGATCTCGAGTTTTTTATTTGTCTCTATAGAGGAAGCGTTGAGTCCGTAAAGAGTGTAACGAAGTGGTGTTTTATACGACTTGTCGGTTGCACTGCAGGCTACAACTTGTAGCACTGCAGGCAATAGGATATCATATCCGTAGGTGGTGCATGGAGAGCAGAGAGCAGAGACACATGTAGTGTCAGTACAAATCTGAATGAAAAAAAGTATCCAAATCTTGTGAAACGCTCCAGCTGACAAGAAGAATCCGCTGGCTTCAGGGCTCAGCCGAGCACAAGCCGAGTGCTAAGACATTCCTGAATCTGCTTTGATCCGATCAAGTCTCCTATCGACCCGACTACAATGTCCTCGTCCCCCGTGAAGGAAACCCACACTCAAACGACCGTCACCAAGACGCTTACCCACTCGCATGTGCCCAGCACTGCCGGTGAGTCCACCAAGAAGACGGTGACCACGACCACCAACAAGACGTACGTGTTCACGTCCGAATCGGGGGAAGAAATCGTGCTGGACCTCCGGAACGCGGTCAGTGCCCGCCCCCACGCCCGGAAGATTAACGGCTCCGTCGTCACGTCCGAGTTCACGCAGAGTTCGTCCACCTTCGTGTTCGAGTACACGTCGGAGAGCTCCAGTGCAACGAAAACGACTGAGATCTTCGTGCCATACATCCATTTCCCGGGCGGATACCGTGTGACGGCGTCGGACGGACACTGTACCATTGAGAAGCACGAGGGCTACGACATCATCAAGCATGAACACGACGGCCACGCTCACAAGCACCGCATTATTGTGGAGAAGACGAGGAAGGTGGTCGCTGAGAGCTCCCGATTCGCTTGGGTGGGGCACAGTAACATCCCTGTGTACGTGGCGCTGGGCGTCGCTATCATCACTCCTTACTTGGCGTGGTAATTGGACAAAGGAGACGCAACATC
The DNA here is from genome assembly GCA_032432875.1 of Phytophthora meadii. NCBI lineage: Eukaryota > Oomycota > Peronosporomycetes > Peronosporales > Peronosporaceae > Phytophthora > Phytophthora meadii. The sequence continues at coordinate 626,541 of JAUMGV010000057.1, read as the reverse complement.
ATACATACATGTACTACACACAAGTAAAGTGGCGATAATACATTCGTTTAGTCTCAGTCCGTATGTGTATGCAGCGCTACGCTAGCTCTGTCTAACCTTACGTGACGAGACACAAAGGATCACTATAAGATATTGACTTGAAGCCGTTGACGGCCAACGTGACCTACATGAGTCATGACAGTGTTCTTGTCTTTGTTCCGTCATCAAAGTTGATGTGGAGAGCCAATGTAAATGCCATCAAATCCGCGTGGATGAGCTTTGCTCTTCAACTGCGACCGCGTACGTATCCACCTCGTTGCGGTCTCCACACTCTGCAATTTCTGTCCAAGCCCTCAAGACCCAAAGCAAGACTAAAGATGTCGCAGTCCAAGTCTGTACCTGAGCCTGAAGCTCGCCAAACGACCATCCTTGGGATGAAAGACGGACACTTCGTCGACCAACATGGTCGTGTCGCTCTGCTGCGTGGTGTGAACCTCGGTGGTTCGTCCAAGCTTCCGTTCGGCTACGGACACACAGACGACCAGGATATGACCGACTTCTTTGATGGAGCAGCCTCTGTCTCTTTTGTTGGACGTCCGTTCCCTTTAGAGGAAGCGGACCTGCACTTGTCACGACTACAACGCTGGGGACTGACGTTCCTACGCTTCATCGTGACGTGGGAAGCTATTGAGCATGCTGGTCCGGGCCAAATCGACCATGAATACCTCCAGTACATTCGCGCAGTGGTGGAGAAGGCAGCTGACTACAACATGCAGGTGTACATTGACCCGCACCAGGACGTGTGGTCTCGTTGGACGGGAGGTGATGGTGCTCCTATGTGGACGCTGGAATGCATCGGCTTGGAGCCGCGTAACTTCGAGACAACCAAAGCTGCTCTGTGTCTTGAGACGTGCGGGCTGCCGGCATCCAAGTTCCCTAAGATGATCTGGCCCACGAACTACGGGAAATTGGCCTGTGCCACCATGTTCACCTTGTTTTGGGCTGGTAAGAAGTACGCGCCCAACTGCTTCGTGGACGGCGTGCAGATCCAGGAGTACCTGCAGTCTCACTACCTCGATTCGTTGGCTGCGTTGGCTGAAGCTCTTAAGGGATTGCCGAATGTTGCTGGTTATGGCACTATGAACGAGCCGTCGAACGGTTGGATTGGTGCGAAGGACCTGCTGAACTCGGCTGGTTTCCGCAACGGCCACGCATCGTCTGCTCTATCGGCGATGGCTCTGGGTGAAGGTATTGCTCAAGATGTTGAAGTTTGGGGTGCTGGTATCTGGGAAATGATGCGCGGAAAGCCCATGCGTGTTGAGCACATTGACCCAAAGGGTGTTCGAGCTTGGAAAGATGGGGCTGAATGTATCTGGAAGAAGCATGGCGTGTGGGAGATCGATGCACAGGGCAAACCCCAGCTGCTCAAGCCTGATTACTTCAGTGGCGTTGATTTCGGAACGGAGTTCTTCCTCCCGTTCGCTAGGAGGTTTACCAAGCGTATTCAGAGCATTTCTCCCAAGGCTATGATCTTCACAGAGATGCCACCGACTGAAATCGGAGACCTGGTGTTCCCGCAGATCTCCACGGAGGATATTCCTCTTTCGGTCAACGCGATGCACTGGTATGACATGATCACACTGTTCACGACGACTTGGCGCTCGTACTTTACGCTTGATTTCGCCACGGGCAAGCCTGCTTTCGGTAATGCCGCGCTCCGTGCACTGCACCAGAAGCAGCTTGCTCACGTCGCTAGCTTTGGGCGTGAGAAGATGTCGAATGCTCCCACTCTTATCGGCGAGACTGGTATCCCGTACAACATGAACCACGCCCAAGCCTTCACGACTGGCGACTTCTCTGCTCAAGTAGAGGCTTTGGATAACACCATCTACAACCTTGAGTCACAGCTGCTGTCGTTCACCCTGTGGAATTACACGGCCGACAACTCGCACAAGTTTGGTGACCTCTGGAACCTAGAGGACTTGAGTATCAGCAGTCCGGACACGGAGTCGTTGGTGCGTCGTCTATCCGGTGTTCGCCGCCGCGATGACTCTGCTCGTGGACTTCGCGCGTTTGCTCGCCCTCATGGGCGTCGGATTGCTGGCATTCCGCTCAAGTCGCAGTTTGATCTAAAGACAGCGGAGTACGTGCTGGAGTACAAGTCGGAGAAATCCGAGGTGAGCGCTGTGACGGAGATTTACGTGCCGTACGCTCACTACCCGGAAGGCTATCGCGTGACTGCATCGGATGGCCAATTCACGATCGACAAACACGAGGGCTACGATGTGGTGAAGCATCAGCACGATAGCCACGCGCATGCGCACACGCACCGTATTGTGGTGCACCCCACGAAGCCTCGGGGTTCGATCCACTCGAACTGGCCGGTTTACCTCGCTCTCGCTGCTGCTGTTGTCAGCCCATACCTCGAAGCTTACACCATGTAAAGAACATTTGCAGCATAACTGAGGCATGTTCTCCAAGTGTAATGTCCAAAATATTTTGTTGCATTCATTCACTGATCGTTCAATTACGTTCCCCGCCTTTGGTTGCACTTTACAACTCATCGTCCGTAAACCACTCTGTGTGAGTGAGAGCACCAGCAGCATGCGGACACTTCGGCGCTGCGTCATCCTCAATATCTTCCATCATCTCCACATCTTCAAAATAGTCAAAAGTGGCGTCCTCCTCTTCGTCAGTACTAGGAACACCGAGCACTTGATACGAACTTGAGCTTGCACTGGAACTACGACGCCGAGACGTCTCAAATCCACCCACAGACTCTGTCGGCTTTGCTTCCATCTGCATCTCCACTTTGCCGTCATTCTTCGCCGCCGCTTGGTCCAGCTCGCGCATGTAGCGACTGTGTGCCTGATACCATTGCTTCTTCTCCGCCATAGACAGCTTCTCAAATTCATGTGGCGTCAATGACAAATACGCTGGTAAATCCTCCGCGAATGTTGGCTTGATTTGCGCTGGGGGACGGAAGACCACTATCTCATTTCCCTGTGGAGGTGTCGTCCCTGCATTCTGAGCTGCAACAGCCACATAGTGACGATACATTCTGTCCATGGGTCGATGATGTTCACCTGCCCCAGCAGCGAAGAAGCTCCGTAGCCCGTTAGCGTTTGCCGCGTCTCCATACACCTTTAATCCCGCTGGTTCTACCGTGACATCCATCATTCCGTCGCTCTCACTTCCACTGCTATCCACCGACGCAGCTTTCTCCCGTCCAAACTCGTCAAGCTCCACAATTCTGGAGCCCCCAGCTTCCTGTTTAGCCTTCTCTCTTGCTACCCTTCGTGCGCTTTTGCTCCTGCTCTTGGAACTGTCCATCCCCACGGATCGACCACGCGAGCCTTGCAGACACAGTTCATCCAATTGCTCTGCTAATGTTCTTTGCCGCTTCCTCGACGCAGGACTACGCCCTAATGAAGAGCGAAACGTCGATGTCCGTAACACAGAGGAACTAGGACCAGCTCCATGGTGCTGGAAGTAATTGTAGGAACTTTGCCGCATCGTACGTGAGTCCAGTTCCTCAATCTCCACAGCGGCCGAGTCCTCACGTCGACGACGGACTCCATGAGCATGAGGCACCCGAACGAAGGAGCGATTGTTGCCAGTACGCGAAAGTGATGATGTAGATGACGAGGACGCGGCCGCATGAGCCTGGGTACTCGAATCCAGTCCGGACGTTGCCATCACGTCGTGTGATTCAAGATGATACCGCGTCTTGCCATGAATTTGTGCCATGAATTTGTGACTTATGTGCCATGAATTTGTGTCATGGATACATTCCCTTAGCGCTACTTTCGTGGAATTGTTGAGACAGGCGGGTCCCTTAGCGCTGCCCATGCACCACACTTCACGCAGGGCCTTTTCAGTGCTAAAACTTGGGGGATATATAGAGAACCGATTGAAGCAGCTTGTGACGCGTTTACAGGGCGCTGCCTTGCGTGCGCGACGCACAAGGGCAAGCTGATGCGTGGAAGGGGCTGCCACGATTTTGAATGCGCGGATCCGCGCGTGATGGGCTAAGTGACCATTTTTATGAGTACCCATCGATAGGTACTCTCGTGGAAATCCCCTAAAGTAATGCACGGTTTACTTAGCGGTTACATCGATGTAGTGCGAGCGCTACACGCGCGCCTCCGTAGCGATAGCTACATGGTGTGTGCGCCAGCATTCGGCCTCAGGAGGTGACAGAGCTGCATGTGCAGCACCCACTGGAAGACAAAGGACATCTCTTTCGAGTGGAACGAACCGAATCGATTCGTATACACCACCCATGGGAGTTCACCACAACGAATCTCGTATTAGATGGCTCGGACTCTGCAGTGGAGCGTGCGGTGGTGACTCATTTGGAGGTCGAAAATAAGCGCGTCAGTGTCACCCCGCATCCATGGCTAACGAGGATGCGGCCGCTACGGGTGGGACGTAGAAGATGGAGATGGACGAGAAAGGATGACAAGAAAGTGATATATAAAACATCGGCACATGCACCAACTCAAACCATGGAGGGCAAACAGCGCAAGTGGGTCAAAACAGACCCTACGGTAGCGAGGGTACTGACTCAACTGCAGTGGAGCCGTATACACAAGCTCGAAGAAGAGACGCCATATCAGATCCAAAACCAGGTCCGGCTGATGCACAATAGGCTGCGCCTATGGGCGGAGAATGACAGGCGGTACGCTTGCACGGCTACCGGATGTGCTAAAACAGCCAAGGGTGGTACAGCGCACTTGGTTTGGGAATGTCCGGAGGCAAGGAAGCTTTGGACAGCTTACGTGACAGGGTGGGGAATTGGCGAAGAGCTGACGGCCGATTACCTCCGTGATATTTTGACACTTCAACACGCCCCCATGGCTACTTTCGTGGGGAGAGGACAAACTAACAGAGCACTGGGAGATTCGGCATGAGGTAGCTTTGGAGATGTGGCGGCTCGGAATTGCACTCACTGTCACTACACCATGGAGACGAAACGTGGATAGGATCCACCCAGTCGCCGAAGCTCAAGTCAGCATCGCTGAAGCCGTGGCTATATGGAGAAGTCAGCTGCACCAGGCGTACCAGCGGTATCGGCTAGGATTATATCCTCTGACGCTGCAGACGGAGCCAACGATTCAGGTTGCGTCCCAAATAATACGGCGCTGGACCACAGAGACTTTCAACGTCAATGCCAGATCCGAATCAGACAAGATAAGGATTGGATTCTTAGATGGCGGATCACGGGGCAATCCCGGACCAGGTGGGAGTGGCAGTGTTATTGTGGAGGTCGACGCAGCAACCAGGCGCCCGACTATCGTCTGGGCTGCGGCCACAGCGTTAGGGATGCTGCGGAGTCCCATGCAAGTAAATATGGTTTTTGATAAAAAATATTTTGCAGTAAAAATGTTAAATTTTCTAATTAATGATGGCATTCAGATAGGTGGGCAAGGACACATCGTTGAAATAGACGAAACCAGTGTTAAGAAAAAATCCAAAAATAACGTGGACAAACGGCATGCTGATTTCTGGATTTTCGGAGGAGTAGACCGGGAAACCAGCTAGATCGTTGGAGATGACCGCACAAAAGCCACGTTGTCGGCTCACATCAAGAAATACATCTTGCCGGGTACGTACAATTTATTTTTTCTTTAGTGTTTGGTCGTTAATATTTTATTATTGTGTCTAAACAGCACTCACATCATGATCGATATGTGGCCGTCGTATATGACAGCCGACGGCACCCACAACCTAGAGAATAATCCATTCCGTTTAGGAATGGATTATACTCACGAGTGGGTAAACCACTCGCGCAATTTTGTGAACCCCGTCAACGGCAGCGCATTGAAGGCGGCTAAAAAGCCGCCTAATGATGAGAATTTGGAGTGTATTTTTATTTATAATACTGACTATGTTATGTAGGCTTTCAGAACCAAAGGAGTTAATTACGGGGTTTATAGACGAATGCTTGTGGAGGGTATGATACTTTCCGCCTAGACCGTCGCCTCAGCAGACCTTCAAAGGTCTGATCTGTGGGATTCGACGTCACCACGTCTGTGTCAGTCAAACACAGTTTGAGTACACATTTTTCAATTTTTTGAAATGTGGGGGTGTTACACGTACAAGTGGTTGCACCACTTATAACTCTAACAGTTAGGATAACTGTTAGAGGTTGAAAACGGGCCTCAGACCTTGGTGTGCTGTACACACCAATGGCTACATGGGCGAACCACATTATTGGGTGGTTCGTGTGCATTTGTGCATATTATTGGTCGGATTTCTACCAATCACTGAGCAGATTTTCTGCCAACCACACGTTGGCAGACCCTTTAGAAATAGATAACAAACAGTTTTAGGAGGTCCATAATTGGCTTACCGTATAACCGGTGTCAATTCCGACGGGTACACTGGTGTTCACATGTCACAGGTAAGAATTGCAAACGAATTATGACTAGCTGAACCTATATTTAGCACAAAATCTGATCGATGATGTTGTTCTCTGATGCAGCGTCTTCGTCGATCAATTGCAGCTTTTCTAGTTGTTCGGCCACAGCATCAGCTGCCTTGATGTCTTCAGGTTTAGCAACTGACTCGGCTAGAATTCCTTTAAACCCGTTGCTGATGGTTGATGAGCTTAAATCGTGTCATGCGTCAACAGGCCACTCGACAATGTCAGTTCTACCAGGGGCCGTTATGCGCTGTCTTTTATTGCCACGGAGCTGGTCCCCCAGCCAGGAAATCCATCGTAGTTGTAGGCGGCGTTTCAGTGGGCGATTCCACGCAACATCTGCCGGTTGGCACACTCCAGTATGCCCTGGTGGCACTTTGAGCAGGTGAACGTTGATTTTGGCCGCATAAGAAACCACCTCATCTGTCCAGTGACCCGAAAAGTCGTCAAGCAGCAACAGAAGATGAACGTCGGGGTTGCTGCGATCTTTAAAAGGGTAATCCAGCCAAATGATGGTTAATTTAGCATTCCACCACCCGGATTTATTACCGTAAATCACGACGCCGTGATCTCGCGGAGATTTCTCAATCGTTTTCCAAACGTAAGGGCCGAATCCATGACGTTGCGCCACATTTTGCCGTTGCGTTTCAGGGTTGTCGGACGGTCTAGCCTTCAGGACCAAGAACGGCGTGAACCTTTCGCCAAACGATGATCCCAGCAACGTGCATGTCAATCTCTCCTCCTCCTTTCCACACATCGGTACCCACACAGTATGCGCTCCCTTATTGTCGATAGTTGATCGCGGTACAGACTCGAAGACGGGAGTTTGGTCGGCATTATATAAGCAACATCAACTTGGAGTTTCTCCATACCTGCACGCATCGTCGCATTAAAATCTTGAACGGCCTTTAATCTATCTTCAGGTGTCTTCTGTCCCTGCCGAGTCTTAACACGAAAGCTCATTTTACAGCGCGCCAAAACGCTTCTCCTCCAATCCCAACCTGCCGCAAATACCGCACGAGATAGCTCAGCATTCTCCGCTATTTCCAGGGCTTTCAGCTGCAGCATGAGCGCCGAGACCGGCGCTCCGTTGTCGCGGTAGTCGTTGATCCACGCCACTAGGCGCTTCACGTCCTCAGCTGAGAGCGTTTTGCCCGTGCCAGGCGCTCGAAGCCTTCTCAGGCAGCAGGTAGAGCTGCTTCCGCCGGCCTTTACGATTTTCGCCTCGCACTTTTTCCAGTAGCTGATGCTCTTTCGTCTGTTGGCACGCTGTTTCCCCTCGACGTCAGGAAAGAAACGCTCGAGCGTCTTAGTCATGCCGCGGCTGTCGTAGTAGTGCAGGACATCCAGAAAAAACTGGTAGGTTGGCGTGAAATTCTTGTGCTGCCGTGGCTTGCGGCCTCCGTCTTCACGTAGCTTGACCCGCCCCATTGTCGTTGAACGAATGGCTGTGTGTTGCGTGCTTTTAGCGGCCGGGGAGGTCCATTTTATGCCGCAGTTTTATGAGCAATCGGAAAATATCAGACGTCGGAATTGACACCGATTATACGGTATGCCAAATTTAATAACAGTTCTCATTTTACGGTATTTGCAGTAATAATTTAGTTATATTTGATTGAATTATACTTATTTAAATAAGTTTACTTAAAGTAAGTATATTCTAATTGCACGCACGTAAGCGCACGTGTACGCCACCTAATAGGTCTAAGTAGACCCATTACAGCAGGAGTGCCGGTGGGAGCTGCGAGGACAACTCGTCCGTTGACTCCATTTTATCGAGTGGCTGGTGGAGTTTTATTTTAGCGATTGAAGACGGGAGATTTGATTGGTTGATAACAATATGTGTACACAATTCTATATCACCTGTGCCCTTTTTATATGAACCTAACATTCTGCAAATCGATGTAGTGGACTGTCTGGTATAACTGCTATACGTTATGAAATTCGGACGGATGTTGCTCTTGTCGTATACCAGCAACATCAAATGGTAAATTTATTCGACCATAACAACATTTTTTCGCTTGTGATGTTGCGCCGTGGAGGATGCGCGCAACTCACGCCACTGAGGGCGCTAACAATGGGTCTCGGCGGTGGCGTAGACCGAGCAGCTCTGTAAGAGTAAACTGGCCAAGCAGGAGCTGGCGCTAACTAGGAAGCAGCAGGAAGCTCCGACTGCAAGCAGGCGTTCGGGAGTAGGTGAAATGCTTGGAAGCGTAGACCGAGAGCCACGCGAGAGACGTTGGCAACTGCGGAGACGATCCAATGCAAGGCGCAGGGTACAGTGGTAGGCTTTGCATTGCCCTAGTTTTATCACTGAGATCTGGCGATTTAACGTTGGAGATGTGTATTGTGTCCGCTTTCGAGATTTTGGGTTACGCGGGCTGTTAAATTGGATGCTAGTCTTGGGATGACATACTTTTTACGGTGGTTGCATGACGAATGCCGTAAAGTTTGCTGGGGAGGGCGTGGGATGACTAAGGCGGCGCGTTTTCAGCAGCTCGGTACTACTATGTGGTTCCAGCAAAATACGACACGCCTGCTCGGCACGAAAGCTGTGAAATGGTTAGTTGGGTTCTTTCGGTCCGTCAAGAGATCACTATGTTGCGACCTCGAGTGCACTGCTCTATTCGGTCGTCTAGATTGTCTGCACATGCTTTCGTTTCACAGCGCCGCCACTCATATCATTACGTACATAAAGGCGGATGTTGCTGCAAGAAACTGTCACCTACCCGTCGTGAAATGGCTCCACTACCACGATGGGTGTTGCCGCGCAATCAATTCTGCAGCGCACAATGGTCACCTAGAAGTTATACAGTGGCTCAAGCGAAGACGAGATGAAGGTTGTTCAAGCGTAGCTATGCTTTTTGCTGTGATTAGCAGGCGAATGGACGTCGTGCAGTCGATCTACGACAATTTTAATACGCCGTGGGTCGGTCGCCTTGTAGGAATCGCCGCAAAATCCGGTCTTCTACAAATCGTTCAGTGGCTACTCGCTCGGCATCCAGCAACGTGTACCTCAGCGGTGGATAATGCGGCACGAGGAGGTCATACTGAGTGCTTTTTATTCCTGCATGACCTCGGCAAAAGCTGCACCTCTCGAGCGATAGATAACTTTGCCGCGCGTGCCGATATTGTTATGCTTGAATGGCTATCAGAGCATCGACAGGAAGATTGCACGAATGCTACTATCGATTCGGCCGCGGCAAATGGCCGTTTGCATGTGCTAAAATGGTTTTTTTTTCTCCGCGGCTACGGGCACGGTACGTCTCGCGCGAGGACAGCGCGGATGCTAACGGTCATTTAGAGGTTCTTTGGCGGTTGCGTCTGCACCACAGACGCTACCGTATGCACTTAGCATGAACGGGCACATTGTCGTCGTTCGCTGGCTCAATTGCTATACATCTGCACTGTCCACAGAGCGTGGTATGAACCTGGCTGCAACCCGCGGTCATTTTGCGACTCTTGTATATTTGCACGAGAACTGTAACGCGGTTGGCTCTCTTTATGCTTCAACGGGCGCTGCAGAATGCGGTCGCCTCGATATTTTGAGGTGGTTAAAGCTTGTCTATTTGTACAAGTTCGATTCGGTAAAGTTCAAGCCGTTCCTGCTTCCCATGGATGGCCTGGCAGTGTTGTACAGTTCCTTTGCGGGTTCTAGCTATTCTTTTGCTAGCTTTCAGTTCTCTTGCCGTCTAATACAACTATTTCATTAAATCTCATTTGTGTCATGTCGCTCACCACACTACCTGACTCCAGCACGTAAGAGGATACCCTGGCCGTGTGTGTCTGAGAGGCAGTGGTCAAGAGTGGTGGCCATTTTTTCAAAGTGATGCAGCAGTTTGGGCTACGAACGATGTGAAAGGGATTAAGTACTTCACGTCGCACACAAAGCAAATGAATTAATGCATTACAAGTACTCAAGTACTAGTCAATCGATTTCGACAAGCTCTGTAAGGCTTACACCTTGACCGGATTGTTCCATACGTCGGATCTTCTTCTCGGTGTGCTTCAACAATACCTGCTTTTCTGCCCGTTCATTGTCGGTTTGAGTCCGCAACAAATTCATTACGAACCCGCCTGTAGTGTATACGCGTTCCTGAAACGCGTTGGAAGCGCTTCTTCCCAGCCAAACTCGTGCCAGTGCAGGAAATCACAGTTTCATCATTCACGCTAGGTACAAGATCTACTTCGAGGTGTAGATAATTTGCCACGCTTTCCGGCTGACAGGACGTGGGTGAGTAAAGCGAGCAAAATAGCCTCGCGGTGTGCATTGTAAAGCAGTGATTTGCCAGAAGAAAGCACGCTTTTCACATCCTGTTCGATCTTGAGCGCCTCTTTCTTAGCTTCTTGGGAGATGTGCTTGGTTTCATCGTCACCTTCACTTCGTACGCGTGGGCAAACCAGCATATCAACTGAAGACTTTGTCCTTGGGTCAAGCAACCAGGTGCCAAGTGTTTCGCACACACACGCATCCGCAATTAGCAACGATCAGCGCCGTGAGGCGCTTAATCAATTGTGAGTGCGAAGTGATTTGAAAAAGTGATGCATCAACGTTGAACACAAGTGATAAAATACTATTTTTGAGTTTTGATTTAGCGATGCAAATTAATGAAGTACAGTCACACCTCCATAAGTGGCACATGATTGGGTCTAGCGAATGTGTTGTTTCAGTTATAAAATCGTGCAGATAAGGAAATGGCTACTTGTGTAAATGGCTACATTGGAGTCAAAACGTTATCTATTGCCGTCTGCCGCCGGCGCTTCACTACCTGGGCCCTACCTAGCCAACGTCGTCAAACACTGCAGCATCTCCTGCTCGCGCTTAGTGTCACCTTCGCATTGAAAGAAGAAAGACGAAAGCTCCATGCAATAGGCTAGAGCTGTCGACGCCGATACAGGTGGTGATTCGTTCTCCTCCGGATCATCCTCGTCGTCAGAAACAGCAGCAACGTGCTGATTAATAGCGTTCTCAGGAAACTCAGTCTGCGGCAGCCCTGAACTCCGATATATACAAGGGCTTCACAGCACTTTGTGGAGGCTCCACCCACCACACCGAAAAGGCCGTGACCGATAAAAAGAACACGCTACCGGCCGCGTACAAATTCATCGTGGGCTTTAGCAACAACCGGCTTATCGGCTCGACGGGCAGAGGCGACTGGTTTGGTCTCTCCAAGCGTGAACGAAAAGAAATCCACGAAGCGAATAAGACAGAAGCCCGCAACGCAGAAATGGACATCGCCGTTTTTAACGCGCTCAAGAACGTGATAGGGGTAGATGACTCTGTCGAGCCGGCTTCTTTGGTTTCGTCTACACCTATATTCGAGCGTGAGGACACCACAGTATCGTCAGAGGCGTTCTACCACCAGACAACTTCCAGCACGCTGGATGCAGACGAAGATGGCTACTTTGAAAGTGAAGAATTTGCTACCGAAGACGAGAATTTTGAACCAAACGCCCATGCAAGTCAATCTAGCGTTTTAAGTATTCCGCTGGCTCAGCTCCATCGGCTACTACCTGTGGAAAACGGAAGCGAAAAGAAATGATGCAGCCGACAAACGAGCAACGGTTTTTAAAATGTTTGAACTAGTGCGTTCGTCAAAAAGCTGGACGACATGTAACACGAACGACGCAGATTGAGTGAGCAGCATTCTCGTGAGTGCCGAGAGCTTGCTAAACAGCAGTTTGAGTTTCTCGCACGCGAACGCCAAAGTGACCGAGACATGATGATTCAGCTTTTTTCACGTCGTGGCTTGCCATGAAGTTCGGTGTTTGCACAGCCGAAAAAGTACGTCGCGGTTTTTTTCTGTTGGCGATTCCGCAACGCGTCGTGTATTCTGAGGCGGATTTCTAATACCTTCGCGTCTCACATCAACAGCACTGTAAAAGCCGTCTTGCTCCTGCACAAGAAAATTGTGCAAACTGCATAGTGCGTAAATAAGTGTTGGAATGAAATCGAAGTCTCTCACTGCAATCGGATTCGGCCTTTGCAAAATACGAAATCTTCCTTTTAGCACACCAAACGTCTGTTCCACCTTGTAGCGAATTCGAGAGAGAGAGCGGTTGAACCGTTTTACCTCTGCATGGGCAGCAACCTCAGTGAGTTCATAGGTAGTCACGAAATGAACGCCGTTCGCGTACGCACATACTCCGAGTAAATACATCGGCAGCGAAGTTGTAGTTGTTGAAGACGTCACCACCTCTCTCGTTCCCATTGAACTCTACCATGATTCATAAGCCCTACCGAGATAGCTGTTCCGGAAGATACGATTGTCCCCGACAGTACCAGGTCATCCAATGACTACATCGCGAAATTGACGGTGGTCGTCAACTGCAGCATGCAACACGGTGCTGTAATAACCCTTACGGTTGTAGTATTTTCTTCCAGATTGTAGAATCGGAATATGAGACCCATCTACACTGAGTGTGCATTGCGGAACTCCTGTGCGCTGCTCATTCCTCTCCGACATGGCCCTCAGCTCGACATCTGACGGCAACGAAATTAACCCGAGAGCACAAATTGCGTGTGCAACGCGTCTTAGCAGCTCACTACATGTTGAGACTCCAATGCCAAACTTTTCGTGCAGCACCTTAAACGTAGTCCCATGCTCCGAGTAGAACAAAAATGCCAGCAACACATGATCAGCTGGAACAGCTTTGCGAAAGTTTGTATCGGACCGCGATATTGCCCCCTCTACACGCCCTAGAAATCTCTGGAAGACGCCTCGACGCATGCGGAAATTCTCGTAGAACCTTGCATCATCAAAAAGCGTGCATGAGGAGACCAAACGTTCAATCCACTCTGTGCTGCGAGGCTTCATCCACCAACTTACATCTTCTTCTAGTCTGTAAACTGCCGGGAGGCTGTTGGAGCTGCCTGTTGTGCACGCCAAAAGCATGGCGATGCTGTTCTCGTCGTCATCCTCACTGGACTCGCAGTCGTAGTCGCGCCAGTCATCATTTCGCGACTCAAACCAGCTTACGATGGCGATCTCCTGAGGCGACAAAGCGTCCCCCATCTTTCTTTGTCCTGTCGGAGAGCTCGAAGGGGGCCTACTGAAGGCTTACTGGTGCGAATGCAACGAGAAGATCTCCAGATCAGAGAGTGGGACAGAGCGGGGAAGTTTTTCCAGTACTGAAAAGCAATTTACCAGTGTGAGCCCCCCCCCCCCCAGTGTAAGGTAAGGTAAAGAATCAAATATGGGCCGAGATAAAAGATGCTCGAATTACTCGGCATCTACTTATGCGTTGACAAAAAGTGAGACAGTTTCTGAAACTTCGCAAACCAGAGATTTTTTCTCGATTTTTTGTAGTAGCAAACCAATGAAATTAAGCTCATGCCCGTACTCACTCAGCGCTTTCAATACTGAAAGCAAGACTAAATTCGGCCGTAAACTGATTAAGTCGATTTTTTTCTTCTCCTAAAGAGGCTCATTTAGGGAGGTGTGACTGTACTATGGCAAAGTACTGCTGTTATAGTACTGATTTGCACTGCACACCCTACCATTTGCACAGTGATCGACGTATATTAATGTGGATTCACTTTAATATATGTCGCGTACTGTACTCCTTAAGTGCGGACAGGTCTTGACTTGTCATTGTGCTACATACTTGCTGGTTGGTACGTTAACTTCAGGCACACCTGCGTCTGCTAGGCACTACTGTGTCCTTCACTAACGTCATTACCCTCTGCGTCCTATTCATGCTCTTCTTACAGCTCGAAATCCCTTACCAAATTGGCAAATTTATTTTGTTCAAGCACTAACTTAGTATGGATCTCTCGAGTCTACGCGTGAAGGAGCTCGCGGAGATGTGCCGCAGTTTCGGTTAGTTCTACATCGTACAAGCTACAAGTATAGCCATTGCAGACTAAAATTGCTCCCTTCCCTCCGTCCACAGGTCTACGCACAAGCGGACGCAAGGCGGAGCTAGTGGAGCGGATTAAGGCAAACGCCACGTACCAGGCGGATGTGGCGCAACTGGCCAAGATGGACATCACTAACGGAAGTAAAAGCATCCATAGTGGAACCAAGCGAAGCTCAAACCACAATGTAAGGGAGGAATTGAAGTTCTGTGGGCTAGACAAGAGTCTGACGATGACTATTATTATTCGTGTTTGTGCAGCATACTGACAGCAACAAGAAGCAGAGGAACGAACATGGGGACAATGCTGCAATTGATGAGGTATTTTCTCGCTTCCAAGGTACGGAAATCTGTTAATTTCGAGGCTGTGGTGGATAATTTTTAGTTTTTTTTTTTTTTTGCAGATCCGGAGGCGGAAGAAGAATCCATCACGGACGATGGCATTTTGGCGTTGTGTGACGCACTGGGTATTGATGCACAAGACCCTGTGATGCTGGCACTGAGTTGTGCGATGGAGGCTGCGACTATGGGTATCTACACGCGGAAGGAATTTCGATGTGGAATGCACAAGCTTCACTGCAGCTCGATTGAAAACCTGCGTGCCCAGATCCCAGCGCTGCGAAACCAGATGCGCGATCGCGACCAGTTCTCCTCTATTTATTCGGTGTGTTGCTGTTCTAAAGTGTTTAATTACGCTAAATGCTGACTTGTTTACATTGTGACTGTACAGTTTACGTTTGGATTCTCCAAGGATCCGACGCAGAAGAGCTTAGCGCTGGAGTTGGCTGTTGGGCTCTGGGATCTGCTTCTCCCTGGCCACTTCCACTGGCGTCGGCATTGGCTGCAATATGTTCGTGAGAACTCACGCAGTGTTGTATCGAAGGATTTGTGGCTGCAGGTGCTGGACTTTGGCCATCAGATTAAACCTGATCTGAGCAACTACGACGAGAACGGGGCGTGGCCTGTGCTGCTAGACGACTTCGCAGGGTACATGCTGGAACTCATTTCTCAAAAGGGGCTGGCTACTGTACAGCAGGAAGAGAATACGATGTCTACAGAAGTCGACAAGGCGGACGGTCCCGAGAATATGATCGTGGACGAGTAGTTTATTGGTCTCATGTCCAAAATCTGCCCGGAACGGAACGGCATGACGTAACCCGTCTAATTGCTCAGGCTGTCATGTACACCTAAAATGTTTACTTACATTTGTTCTTAAGTGTTTTGGCTGTCTCGTACCTGCAGGGACGGTATTCCCAGTGAATTTATCGACGCTTGTAAAGGGTTAGAAGCGGGATGGCAACAGCGGTGACGGCTAGTGCAAGGTATAGCGGTGCGTTGGCTCGCTTCTGGTCGCCGCCAACTGGAGTTCGTGGCGAGACAATGACACGGTGCTTATGCGCCTTAACGTCATGGGCGTACGTCACAATATCGTAGTTCTCGTGCTTCTTAATCGTGCAATGACCATCTGATGAGGTCACTCGGTATCCACCGGGGTAGTGCACGTACGGCACGTAAATCTCCGTGGGAGCCGAAGTCTCTGTGTTAACGGACACATATTCTAGCACGTACTCTGCCGTCTTCAGATCGAACTGCGACTTGAGAGGCACACCAGTGATCTTACGAGCGTGAGGACGGGCGAAACCTTTCAAACCACGAGCAGGATCGTCACGACGACGAGTGTGGCCACCAGCCAGACGAATCGCTAACGCCTCCGAGTCAGGGCTGCTGATACTCAGGTCCTCCAAGTTCCACAGGTCGCCAAACTCGTGCGAATTGTCAGGAGTATAGTTCCACAGTGTGAACGAGAGCAACTGCGACTCCAAATTCGAGATCGTGTTGTCCATGGCCTCAATTTGCGCCGAGTAGTCTCCACTGATGTACGCACGGGCGTCGTTCATGTTGTACGGGATTCCAGTTTCTCCGATCAGCGTTGGCGCTTTGGCCATTTTCTTCCGACCAAAGCTAGCGACGTGAGCAAGCTGTTGCTGGTGCACTTTACGCAACGCCTTGTTGCCGAATGCGGGCTTACCCGTGACAAAGTCCACCGTGAAATATGAGCGCCACGTCGTCGTGAGGAGAGTGATCCCATCGTACCAATGCATGGCATTGACTGCATTCGGGATGTCTTCACTGGTGATTTGAGGAAACTCCATGTCGCCAAAGTCCACCGGCGGCATCTCAATGAAGATCATCGCGTTCGGGAAGACTTCCTGGATCCTCTGCGTGAACTTCTTGGCAAAAGGGAGATAAAAGTCCTTTCCAAAATCAACTCCGTCAAAGTAGTCAGGCTTAAGCAGCTGTGGCTTGCCTTCAGCGTCGAATCCCCACACTCCAGCCTCCTTCCACACACATCCAAAGCCTTCCTTCCAGGCCCTCACACCCTTGGGATCCACCGTTTCCACCTTCGATGGCTTGCCACGAACCATCGTCAAGAGTCCTGAGTTCCAGACGTCCACATCCTGAGCAATTCCTTCTCCCAGAGTCATCCCTTGCAGCGGAGTTGGAGCGTATCCATTCTGTAACAAACCCACAGGCTTAGTCAGGTCCTTGGCGCCTATGAATCCACTCGAAGGTTCATTCATAGTTCCAAAACCTGCAACATTCGGCAATCCCTTCAAAGCATTCGCCAACGCCACAAGGGAATCCAAGTAGTGCGACTGCAAATACTCCTGAATCTGCACACCGTCCACATAACACGTAGGCGCGTACTTCTTACCAGCCCAAAACAACGTGAACATGGTGGCACAGGCCAATTTCCCGTAGTTCGTGGGCCAGATCATCTTAGGGAACTTGGATGCCGGCAGCCCGCACGTCTCAAGACACAGAGCAGCTTTGGTTGCCTCGAAGTTACGCGGCTCCAAGCCGATGCATTCCAGCGTCCACATAGGAGCACCATCACCTCCCGTCCAACGAGACCACACGTCCTGGTGCGGGTCAATGTACACCTGCATGTTGTAGTCAGCTGCCTTCTCCACCACTGCGCGAATGTACTGGAGGTATTCATGGTCGATTTGGCCCGGACCAGCATGCTCAATAGCTTCCCACGTCACGATGAAGCGTAGGAACGTCAGTCCCCAGCGTTGTAGTCGTGACAAGTGCAGGTCTGCTTCCTCTAAAGGGAACGGACGTCCAACAAAAGAGACAGAGGCTGCTCCATCAAAGAAGTCGGTCATATCCTGGTCGTCTGTGTGTCCGTAGCCGAACGGAAGCTTGGACGAACCACCGAGGTTCACACCACGCAGCAGAGCGACACGACCATGTTGGTCGACGAAATGTCCGTCCTTGATGGACAGTACGTCCTTCTCCGAGGTGGGGGAAGACATAAGCAGCGACGGATAATGTGGGGCCGTTGGGTCGTTTGGAAATGATGTGGGAAATGAACGTCAATACAAACTTCAAGTACATGCATACAAATCGCCAGTGTCGGAACTGAATTTTCTGGTTAGAAAATGATGATAGAAATAGTAAATATGACAATGAAAAATGACAACGGAGATCGTGCTGCGTCTGGATGAGGGAAACGTTAGTGAGCGTTTAGATAAAGTGAAGGTTGTTGGTTACGTACGTGAACAGAATGTTGTGCTGCCGAGGGCGTGCTGGTTGTACGAGCACGGGCACATTTGGTCCAGACCTCCGATTCCATCGGCGGTGCATGCTTTCTGAGCTTCATCCATGGCACTGACACTGACCGATGTACCGAGGAGCATATACTGTCGATAGCTCTGAAAACAGCAGCCTAACTTGGAGACGATGTCGTTGCAAAGCGAGAAAGATGTGCCAGCGTCTTTTACCAATGTGCCCAACAATGAGACTAATGATAAACAACAAGAATGAAACCCAGTGAAAACAGAATTACAGCGATAACACACACTTACTGCAGTATTTCTCATCGGCATTCGTTTGGCAAGCGATTTGATACGCAGCAGCTTGGAGCTTTGCACTAGCTTCTTCGTCCGCGTCCTCACTCGCGTAGCAGTCATTGTCCAGCATGACTTTGTACTTGGCGTTTAAAGTGTCGTAGCAAGAATTACCGCATAACGATTTTTGGTCTTCATCGCTTCGCGCATCCATCACATCGGCGTCTACCAGGTTTTTGCAATCGTTAGCCACAACTGTGTTTCCTGTCACTCCGTTTTCATCTTGCTCTCGGTTGACCAGCAACTGCTGGATATCCGCTAACGTTTGCACGCATATTTCCGAGGTCTTTACATTCCAAAGAAGACAGGATTTAACCCTCTACACGTGCGACTTTCATGTAGCATCGACGTACCGTAGATGAATCGAGGCCACCTGCTGCATAAACGCTAGGAATTAGCGCCAAACTACACAGCAGAACAGCTCTCATTGCGCTTTTTGACACTATTTATACGAGCTGGGAATTGCGTTACTTGCCACTGTTTGCAGTGCAAACGTTGCACCATGGACACTTCTCACATGTATTATGCATCGACTTCATATGTGCCAACAGCACCACCACGGATGGCACATAAGCAATCGGCTAGAGCCCAAGCTCGTGGTCGCGTAAATCGGCGTCACGTTAATCTGACAGCGATGCCACTTTCCCCAAGACAACAATTCAAAATGGAGACACATCGTCATAGTGTCGATTCTTCGCCGGGGTTTTTCCGATCTCCTCGTGTGCTGGAAGACGTTGCTCAAGTGGAGAAGAAGCATCAAACAGTCTCTTCACTGCAGAGACCACGGATGACACCGGAAGAAGCATTCATGAAACTTCGACAAGCTGTTTCAATTGTGAATTGCAGTGAGAACGATTCTGCGTTTGATGCGAGAGCTCAGAAGATGTTGTCTGGACTAGAGACTGCTTGTTGGCAATCATTTACCCCCGAAAGTGAAGATGTTAACGATCGAAATGGTAATCAACGATCAAAACTTCTCTACTCCCAACTGCTTCGAGGCACGGAAGCAATGCTTCATAAAGAAGAAAAAGCTTGTCAGGATCTCCAAGCAAAAATTCGCCAGGTCGAAGAACGCAACAATGAGCTTCCAAAAATGATCCAAGAGTGCCAAGCTGCAGTGGCTCGAGCAATGGAATCAGCGGTGTATGGCACCGTATCACCCGATCGAAAACTCAGCACTACAGGTGTTCTTGATGGGGTTGATGTCACCACTACGACAGCCACAATACGAGAAGAGATAACAGATACTCGTCGTCGAAAAGATTTGCGAGCTTGGGCATGCAATGACTTGCGAGCTGGTCTGAACGAACTCATGACACGCCGCAGCGAGCTAAAGCAGTTAGTGTCTGTCACTGTTAGTGATATGAAGAAAGAGGAACAAGCCAACAAACTGCGAGCGAAGCGCCTGGAAGATCTACGCACCATATCGACCGCCACTTCTCTACTACCAATCGGCCGAGTAGGTTCCAAGACATCGACGCAGCAACAACTTGCACGGCTCACCTTGGCGCTGGCGAAGAATCAAGTTCTAACTGAAACACAAAAGGAACGTAAAGCTTTCGTCCGAGCTCGCACTGAGGCCATCTTCGACGTACGAATCCAACTGTGTGAGTTGAATAACCAGCGTGTGAGAGTGGAAAGCGACTTGAAAGATCTTGAAGAGGAAGCCGCTCTCATGAAGCGTACCTTCACACCTCGTCCAGACTGGGATGAGTTGCACGACGCGACAGTGGTGACAACGGCAGTGGATAGAGTTGATCCATCAGCTCGAATGCGCATGGGGGCAACACGCAGCAAGTTGGCAGGAGCTAAGGGGGCAGATCTTGATGAGGACCGAGCAAGTGAGCAGCGTGTAATGCAGATTCTGTCCGGTAGCTGGAGTACGGTAGCGAAAGTTGGAGCTATGGCAACGGAGTTAGCAAAAATTCGATCACGAGATCATGCCGGAGACACGATTCTAGCAGAGCAGAAGAAATTGAAACATCTGCACAAGGAGATTGCTCGACTGATACAACAACTAGAGGCTGTCAAGACTCAATCTGTTGCAAAATAAAAACTGCTTGTTCACGAAGACAACGCTGGTTATACTACTGCCAAGACATACGATTCAAGAGAGGAACTCACACGATGACACAATACGGACTGCCGGTGCTCTTCCAGCGACATGATGGAGCTTGAAGAAGACTTTACCGGTCGAAAAGCAGCTTCAGAGGTAATTCAGGGTCGGACTGTGCCTCAGGTGGGCAAAATCATCCCAGTCAAAGAGGCCACTCGGCAAAGACGAATCTCCCGTCAGGTCATTGTCCGTCCACTGCAGATAGTCCGAGTATGGCAAAGGTTTGGTCTCTTCGTCAGAATGCCAACAACCGGGGGTTCCGAAGTCAATCACCAACCTCGAAGATTTGCGCGTCATAGATAGCTCAGCTGTTGACGTCTGTTGATCCGCCAGATGCAATGAAACCTGCACTTGGTCTTCACAGAAGGTGTATCTTGATTCTCCGACGTGGCTCATCGTTTGAAAGTCTGTCCATTGGGCTGCCGAAAATCCGCGATCCGATTCCGTCATCCAGTCTCCCAAAGTCAGCGTATCACTGCAGAAAGCAGTAGGCAAAGCAACGACTGCAGTCTCAGTCAGAGTAGGCACCGGAGCTGGTTCCAGGGGCAGAATTTCCTCCGGCTCAAGTGGTTTTGTTGGTGATTCCTTCTGTCCCGGCTCCTCCTCTTCATGTTCCTGGTCAGCTTCAGGTCTCATTTTTGCCGCTTGCTCGATTTCCTGCCTCTTGGGACTCTGCACTTGCGTCTTCACCTCCCCCAGAGACTCAATACCTCTCTTTTTGCACTCCTTGAAGCTGGGTCTCATGGTGATCTTGGGCGTTGGTACCTGCGCCACAATTTTGTCGTACCAGCCCTCGAAGCTCACGTCATCGTGGTTAAATTTCGAGCTGCGACGAGCATACTCGTCTTTGGCCCAAGCCTTGAGGAAATCGTCTCGAAGCGTCCAGATCTCGTTGCACAGCTCATCGTACTGTTCCTGTGTCATTTTGTGCTTGTGAGGCGTGTATTTGGTCTTACCAACAAAATTATGACCGTGCATCTGCTTCTTGGAGATTCTCATGGGGCAGCAGTTGAGCATCAGCGCCAGAAACGACCGGAGAGACATCGAAGTCTGAATATCGTCCAGCAATCCGCCTTTGAAGAGCGAAATCAGCTTTTCCAGATACAATTCTTCCGCTTTACTCCACTTGCCGAAACGAACAGGAACGTTGCGATCGCGCGCGCTCTGTAGGAAGGTCAAGACACGGTCAGTAGGGGCGTCACTGCCCTCAGGCGAGAGGCTGGGAGGGCTCACAGCTCTGGAGACGGGAGAAGTGAAGCCCCTTGTGTTATAGGGACTTTTACTATGGCGTTTAGACTGGCGACGCTCAGGCATTTGCGCACTGGAGTGAAAATTCAAGAGTGACGGACGCAGTGCGGAATGCAAAGGACCTGTCGCTTTAAGTGAAAGGCCAGATAGACGGTTTGCAAAGTTGCGGATTTTGTGGTTAAGGTGAAATGGAGACTGCAATCTGATGCTGGCGTTGCTGGTGGGGGCTGAGGCCACGCAGCTGAGAATGTAGCGATGGGAAAGGGGAATCAGTGTCGTGCCAGTAGAGAAGGCGTGGATATAAGGACGGAGGAGACGGTGAAGAAGCTCAGCGGCAATTCATGCTGGCTATGTGCTGTGCTGGTGTGTCGATTCGATTGCAAGTCAAAAGCAATTTGTAACGGTTACGACCACTTCAACACAAGATACGCTTGACAGCCAATGAAAATACTTCAAGTAGGTGTTTGACGATCTTCGCTCCAACCGAGCAAAAGGAGCTAAACAAAATGTTGCAGTCGAATGTGTGGTAAATGGCGACTACTTGGCACTCAGTTTTCTGTGTTGAGTATCCTTTGCAAGTCTTCTTTAGCTACAAAAGACGAGATCCAGTGGAGAACGGAAACATGTGGTCCAGCCAATTTTGAGCTGTTTTCGTCGACGCAACTACTAGCATGTCGAAGTTAAACGAGCGTCATTTTCGACGCGCAAATGACGAGAAACAACAAGCCAGGTTAAATATTCCAGCAGTTAGCTGACGAGGCCAGCGCAGCGCTAATACATGTAATGATAGTTGTGGGCTATAGCTGTTTCGCGCAGTGAACACGCTCGATCAAAAAATACAGGCATTTCTCAACTGGGTTTGGAGGCTCGTGCGACAGGTTTCCTTTTTGCCAAGTTGGTGGCAACCTTGCACTGCAAGATACAGTGCCAGCAAGTTGAAGTGGCTTGTTTTCGTACCTAGTGACGTAGTTCACGGTACCACATCCAGTTTTCGGTGAGACTTTGAACAGACGCAAAATGCGACGTAGAGAGACCAAAGTATTGCTGACACTCACAGAGGTGCGCGAGGCCTTTGAGCAGCAGTCGCCTCTAGCCGTTAAGGACGCACTGAGTATCATCCATGAGGCGCAATTCCTCATGAACCTGGAGCCGAACGTGGTGGCTGTGCCGCAAAAAGCTTCAACTTTCGGTATCTAGAGCAAGTTGCCTTTAGTGATAAGGGTTTCTCTAACAGCTGGACGATATCGATTACGTGTTCAATTTGCGCAGTGTTTGGTGACATCCACGGGCAGTTTTATGATCTGATGCAGCTAATGGACGCAGCTGAAGTTGCCACTTTGGAAAAGAGTGACGCTCAACTCGTTTTCCTTGGAGATTACGTAGACCGCGGGGCTTTCTCGTGCGAAGTCATGCTCTACTTGCTACTACTAAAGATTCGGGTACTGCTGAAAGTTATAAAAAATTGTCTTTGTTAGGTTGGATATTAACCATTTTATGCTGCTTTTTGCAGTTTCCCGACAAGGTGGTGTTGCTCCGGGGAAATCACGAATGCGAATCAATTTCCTCATTTTACGGTTTTCGGAACGAATGTAAGTGCACTTTACAATTGAAAAAAAGTTAGACCTGCAAAAATTAATTCGTAGAATGGCTGGAGTATAGGTCGAGCCAAGTACGGAATCTCGGCGTACTACCATTTTTTGTCCTGCTTCCAGTCGATGCCAATAGCTGGTTTGATATCCACATCACGGGGGAAAATTCTTTGCGTTCATGGCGGTTTGTCACCGGAGCTGAAAACAATTGAAGACATTCAGGCTATTGACAGACGTCGAGAAATTCCTACCGATGGATTATTGTGTGATCTCCTTTGGTCAGATCCAAAAGATCCAAGTGGAAACGAAGAAGAGGTGGAGCAGGACACGAAAGCGACGTGGGAACCAAACCAGGTACTTCTAACAAAATCATCAAGATTTATGCTGTTTTGCTTAATTTTTTTTCGTATTTTTTGTTAATTTGTAGGCTCGCGGCTGTTCATACTACTTCAACGCTGCAGCAACATTTGAGTTCTTGACTACCAACAATCTCCTATCGATGCTTCGAGCACACGAGTACGAAGACGAAGGATTCACATTTCATTTCAACTCAACGGAATGCAAAAAGCTGGACAAGAGAGAGAACAAGTCCATGCCTCCACTCATAACCGTTTTCTCAGCACCAAACTACTGCGACAGCTATGGGAACACGGTGCGTTTGAATGTCTACATGTGGTTTTTACTAAATTGTATATGAACTAAGTGTAAAACTACAACCAGGCTGCGTATTTACTTTTCAGGAATGAACCGTTTTCCTGGGAGATTCAACAGATCAAGACAGTGGGGCACCCAGCTCCGCCAATTGCGAGTGCTGAACGAGGGTCCGACATGTGGCGGCTATTCAACCAGACTCTGCCATTTCTTCCAGCCAGCAAAGAGTTTTTCGACGAAATATTGTGGCTATCAGATAGACAGAGAGCTGAAAAGTGTGTTACTACCACTTCATCTATCGGTTATAGCGCTGGGAACACGAAGACCTCAAACACAGAACTAAGTCACGAAGATCCAGCAGGTAAGATCGCTTTTTCTTCTGACGTAAGGCTTCTTACTAAATAACCTGTACATGTACGTCAGATCGGCGACGGCGCTTGACAAGTGAAATGCATCCTCAAGCTATCAGGAAGGTGTTGGATGATGAAGTGAACAAATGGGAGTTGGTTGAAGATAAGACTTCACCTTCTGGACTGGAATCTCCTCCGCGAATCCACCGCCGGCTATCGTTGAGTAGTATGGTAGGTAATATCAACGAGATCAAGACTGACGAGCGCCCAAACGTGAGTACCCACCCATGAATGATCCTATTGTCAATGCTAATGCTTCTGTTTTGTCGTATACAAATGTTTGTAGCTGCTGACTTCTCAAGAACTTGACACAATAAAGTTGATGTTTTCCCTGATGGACACCGATGGGAGCTTGGAGTTGAGTTCAGGCAAAGTTTCACAGTTTATCCTCAATATCCTAGGTACGTATCTGCGTTATTATTTAGTGATATCGTGACTAAGATATATTTCTTCGAAGGTGAGAAAATTAGCTCGGCAGATGCTGACAGATACCTTGATGCCCTGGATTACGATCGAAATGGTGTGGTGGACTTTGCGGATATTCTATCGTGGATCGCAGTGATGAAAGCAAATCACAACAACCGGGAGTCAAACGGTATTGTGAGTTGGTCAACTGTCCACATGTGCATGCGCTTGATGATTCGTGTGGTCAAGTCCCGCAAGTTCTTATTGTGGCTGGCGTTTGGCTGCTTACTACGGGATATTATCGTCCCAAAGCAGCGAAAAGTGATCAAGTCGTCGTCCATTCGACTACTTGGCTCGGCTTCTCTTGTGTTGTACATGTTGGGACTTTTGTCGCGAGAAGATACCGGACAAGGGCGAATCTGGTCGAGGGTTTTATCTCTGCAGCACAAAGTTGGGAGTACGCTACAGAAACTGGGTTTGAAGTGAAATTATCAAGTAGCTTGGAGGCTACGGATAATGTCTAACCTTTTACAACCATTACTCATCTTCTTCTAGCTCAAATTCGAGCTCTTCCTCTAACTCAATATCTGGGATGCCACTGAAATCGATCGAGATGTTCAGCTTCTCCGCAGCTTGAGTGAGGTACGCTAACGTCACATTTCGATCATGTGCCTTATGCTGATCCTGATGCTTGCGGTTGTCATGCTTGCAGTGCTTACACAGAGTTGGATTCTCATTGTTCGGCTGGAAACCAGGACAAATGAGTCCCGTTGTGCAGATTGTGCACTTAGGATACTTTGCGTTGAGGTAAGCCATGATGGTCGCGTGTTTTCCTCGTCGAATACGCTCAAGCTGCTCCCGCTTTTGATCCTTGACCACCCCTGTCTGTCGGACGATACTGTGCGCTTGTTGTGCTTGTTCTTGAGATCGTCGCTCGAGTTCTTCTCTACTAGGTCCAATGTACGGCTTGGTTGCAATCAGTGTGAACTCACGACCTGCAGCAACTAATACAAGACAAAATGGTAAATGATTTTAGCAAAATGGCACTAGGATAAAGGGAAGCACGAACTCGAACAAGGACGGCCGACGTAGTCTTCCATGCCTTCGACTCGACCAGGTACAGCGCAGAAATTCTCTTCAAGATCTCCAAGTTCCTCTGGTCGTCCCAAACACCCGTTTGTGTTGCTTCCCCAAGTGAAAACCTAACAAAAAATAAAGTTAGAGCAACTAAGCAAAACGAGTTATGCACTTGTACCTCATCATCAACAGATAGTGCTACGTTGTGGTACATGCCCGCACACACTTTCTTGATCAGCGCATGAGTTGTGAGGAAATCAGTGACCAAACCTGGCAACGATGAGATTTGTTTTCCTCCTTGAGCGAGCTATAACATCATAACCACGTCACTGTGTATCCTCTCAGTTCTACGAAATCAATTCAATACCTGTCCAAGACGACCACTTCCCCATGTGTAAACCTGCATGAACGAAAAAGACAGAATGAGATGCTGTCAGACAAGTCTGGCTAGAATGTAGTACTCACCACACCACCCTTCAATAACGGGGGGATTAACACAACCGCGACGCTGTGCCAACACGCACACGCCAATTCCACAATGATGTCAGTCTTGAGTGCTTCGATCAGCTTCGGATTCACGTATGATGTGTTATCGCCATGACCTAGACGTCTACAACGCCCAAATGGTTATAATCTGCCAAGTTAACAGGTTATTTCTTTAGCATTTCGTCTTACCCACCATCTCCACTGCCCCATGTATAAGCTTGTCCATCAGTTGTCACTAAACCGGCATGCATTGCCCCACAAGAAATCTAAGAAATCAATTGTAGGTTAACCAATTCCAGAATGTGCAAGAGTACAAAACTATCTTATACCTGGCTGACTTGCAACTTAGCGATACTGCGAGCTAGACTGGAATGATCTGTCGTATTGAAAGTCGCTCCAAATGCCATCATCTCGCCTTTATCCGTGACGACAAATGTGTGGTTGGTGCCAACATCCACAGCTGAAATGACACAAGTCTCCGACACTGTTCGTTCCCACAATATCGGCTCAGCACAATCGACTCCATATCGTACTTTGGCTTTTTTAGATAAAGCCTCAGAAAGATTATGAACTGCTTCCGTTCCTAATTGGCAATGATCATTCTGTCCCCAAGTAAACACATCTCCATCTTTCGTAGTAGCACAGCAGTGTACACGCCCAACAGCAATGTGGCTGATTCCTTCGCCACAAAGTGCAAGTAGTTTTACCGGATGTATAAAATCGTCTTCCCCTCCTTCCTCCTCTTCTTCCTCCTCACTCTCGCCAGGTTCATCCTGCTCATCGCGCTCTTCAATCTTTTCTGCTGGTGCAAACGTTCCTCGCTTTAGGCTATCACTGGCATCCAGTAATGGTTTGTTCGCATCTCCATTTTGTTCGGATTCATTGTCTGATTCCAAATCACTGTCAGAACCATACGTGTTCTTTGTAAGTTCAACTAAGGATGATTCTGGTGGAAGACCTGTAGGCCCCATTCTATTTCCCCATACGAACACATCCCCAGTCCGACTTACAGCGAAGGCAACATCCGAATCAAAGCCCTAAAAACCACTGTAAGAAAATGACAAAGAATTTCGTTCAAGCAGTAGCTTACCGCATAGACGTGTGCTATGCTACGACCACGGAGTTTCTTGATAATACTTGGTGTAGCAGAAGACTCGAGGTCTCCATGCCCTAATTGTCCTGCAAAACCCGATCCGAACGACCATACTCCTCCCAGCATATCTAATTGACGCTGATATTCTTCTTCTTCCTCTTGTCGACGTCGAATTTCTGTTGTCGGTAACAAATGAGCAACACATTATCCTTTAATTCATCCTAGAGCTTGTCACCTTACCTGCTACTCGTTGTTCACTTAACGATCCCGTCAAACGCTGTACCAGAGTTCGTTTACCTCCTTTTTTCGGTAAACCTCGAGCAATACAGGACGCACGCAACATTTTGGTCTTCATCAACGTCAAACATCGTAAATCCAGCTACGAATTACACATAACCACGTAAAACAAATAGTTACATTGAAAAGTAGCTCTACTACAAACCCACCCGCTCCCAAGCTTGGTTCGTAAGCAGATCCTCTGTGTCCTTTAATGGAAGAAACAATAACTTGCGGAAATTAACCGCATCTTTGCCTGTAGGCACGCGGATGTTGGGCTTTTTGCGTCTCAAGAATGCCATAGCTGGAGCTGTTGATGAAGCGACACAATAACAAAACGCAAGTTGTATGACGTTTTTTTTTGTACTACTAGCCGTTTACTTATTTTTTTAGGGACTGAGGACTCGGAACTACAGAGGTGGTGAGATCTCGAGACCCCATGGCGTCTATCCTGGACGAATCCAAGACTTTATTGTGCAATCGTGTCCGTCGTAGGATGTGTACGGGGTTGGATGTCTCGAAGTTTTCTTCATAGCTATAGAAAAAAAAAAAAACGTTTAGATGCTGTCTAAAAGTTGTGGTAGAAGGAATATGTACGTACCATTTGTAAGCGACAACGGGGAGGATGCAAGCGACTGAAGCCAAGGCAAAACCCAACCAAAACCCTTTTGTGGCGACCACTGTGCTCCAAACACCTTCGACATCTCCAGTGAAGTGATCGTAAACGGCAATACAAAGGAAAAAAGCGCCTAGTGAAAGTGTGTACGTGAGGCACACTAACCATGTCCAGTTCCAAGTCTCGAAAAATATCTGAAAGTGGACGATCGGGACGATGTAGAAGAATGAAGCCACACTGGCTGCCCAAAAGGAATCTCCTTGGCCGATATTACTGTGTTGGGTCAGGATTAGAGGCACTGCGGTCGTTATCACAGCATGACAAGCTGCTAATGTTGACGCTTTTACCATTGTTCGAGGAGAGAAAAACATATCCGCAGCTCCAAATTGATAAAGTTCAGGAAACTTCGCTGCGATAGCTTCTAAGAGATCCGTCTCCATGACAGCACGTACAGTAACAGGTAGAGCTGTGAACACGACGTTGTATGCTGTGATGTACAAGTCGCAGAAGAAAGTCTACAACAATTTTCAGTTAGTAGCCTAAACAAGAGACGCAAAAGAAGCAACGTCAAGATACCTGAGCTGAAAAAGCCGAACCGATACCATAAACGAACTGAGGGAGTGTGAAGACGATGTTCTTGTAAAAGAAATAGTCGATACACTGTGTCGTGCGGAGATACGACAATCGGCCTGACATCAAGCAGACTGTTAGTATCAGACCATTTGACTTCTTCCCTTATCAAAAAGTGTTTCTTACCATGGTAAAGCAAGAGTCGACCTAAGTGACTAAACTGTTGTACGGCGTAGTCAGCACTTCGAACTGCTTGCATTCCTTCTTGCCCCATGACACCAACACCAACGTGAGCTGCTCGAATCATACTCACATCATTCGCTCCATCGCCGCTGTAGTTTTAGAGCAACAGATTAGTGTAAGCATAAAACCAAGTAGACCATACTTTAAAACCACTTACACAGCAAGAGTAACGTCAGGGACCCCCGCTTTGACCAGCTCCACCACCAAAGCTTTTTGAATGGGCGATGCCCGACACACAATTACGGTAGCAGACTGCAAAGAAAGCTTTAGGAAGTTGTTGCGGTTGGTTGGAAGAAGGGCTAATGTTAAAGCACTCCCATCGATAAGCACCGCTTGGCTTTCCTAAGACAGCAGTGAGAGCATTAGAAGATAAAATTTCAAAAGCATAATTACCAGAGCGTATACCTTTGAATTTTGGAGAGCTGTCTCGAGCTGCTGAGTCATTTCGTGGCGAGTTGATGCTTGGATTATCACTTCTTGCATTTTTGGTGTAACCACGCGGCAGAGTTTGCCCATTTCAAGAGAAGTTTCAAGCTTGTCCCCCGTCAAAACCCAAATCTAAAAGGTATAAAGTGAATCAATAACAGTTCGGCATAATATGGATAGAGAATGCAATTTCACCTTGATTCCAGCCTTTTGAAAGAGAGAAATCGTCTCTGGAACTCCGACTTGCAATCTATCTTCAACGGCTGTATTAGGTAAGGCACCAATGTTAGTCCTAGATTAACACGGCTATCATGACGATTCAATAGCCTACCACTTGCTCCAATCAAAGTAAAATGCTGCTCAATCTCGTCCACCAAAGCTTGCGTCTTGGGTTCCTTTGAATGGATGTCAAGCTCAGCCTCATCGTAACGATCTTCCCAAGCATTGTAGTAGTTTTCATCCTAGTCAAAAAGAAAAGTATAAGTGCTAGATGGATCAATTGGGTCTTGCAACGCATAATACGGACCAAATTTCGCTCTGCAAAGAGTAAAATGCGATAGCCTTCCTCTGCAAACTGCGTGACATGAGCCATCGTCTCCTCTTTGCTGGACAAATAATGGTCACAACGCTCTAAAATGACACTATCTGCACCTTTGCAAAACAATCTGATCTCGCCATTTTCATCTCGAACGATAATTGTCATCCGTTTCCGTTCGCTCGAAAAGTGGATAACCCGGAGGATCTGGAACGTGAGCGTGTACGTGACTGTTTTCACGTGGGAGCCATGGCGATCTTCCTCCGTAATTGCCACGTACAATTTGTGTCCACAGCGCTCGAATAATTTTACGCCCATGGCTTCTGCACCTCGTACCAATGCACATTCATCAGGCGAGTCGGAGTTATATGACAAAGCTCCCGTTCCTCGATCATATTCACAGACCACAGTATGGCAAAGTGACATTGCCAATGCCAAATGGCTTTCGCAACTATCCAGATTCTTGAGTAAACGTCGAAAATACGAGACGGCAGGAAGTTCACTGGGTTGATTCTCTTCGCTGTGGAACGTGGAAGCACCAACTGAATTGGTATTGATAGCATCAAGCGAAGAGATAGACACTCCACTGAGTAGTGGACGTTTGTTCTTGGTAATGTAAACTCCACCACCAACACTACATTTGCGAAACACCATTTGGTTCTGTGTTAGCGTCCCCGTTTTGTCCGTAAAAATGTATTTCACCTGCCCGAGTTCGTCTGTAAGGGACGAAGTATTTGCAATTGCTCCCTTGCCATCGCTACTGCGCATTTTATTATCCCACGTGATGAATTTGGCGTGAAATGTTTTGATAATTTCCACTGTAACCACTAGCGAGATCGGGATCAGGGTGTTCATCAGCACAACAAACGAGAGAAACAGCAGAACTCCCTCGAACTTGGCTCCGTGATCGTCGCCTACATGTTGCAGCTCGTCGCTATCGAACACAAACAAGTGTACGCACGCAGCAATGGCACACAGAAGCACTTGAATGAAAAAGACGAACACAACTGTCCGACTCATTCGATTCTCAAGGTGGCTGAGCTTGTGGTGCGCTGCTCGAGCGTTTTTCATAACTTTAGTGTCGTGGCCTAGAAGATCATAACAAGTCAGTAAAGTAGTAGCACAAGAGAAAATATTGTAAGTTACCAGTATAAACGACGAGCATCATGACCCATTTCGTGTTCATCAGCGTGGAACCTCGCGGGAGAAATTGTTTTTCGCTTAGACTGTACATTTTCGAGTCAAGTGAAAGGTTTCCTGCAAAACGGTACAAATCCTGGTCTGGCTGCTCGCACTTGATGAAGTATTTCTCCTTGCCCCGAGAAGTTTTATCAAACTCAAGATTTGCTGTTGCTCGCAACGATTCGCGTGATTTCAGGTTCGCTTCGCCATCCAGATTACTGGTATCAATGAAGCATGAGCCTGTAGAGAGATAGAGTTCTATCAGTTTATTGTCACTAGATTCTTTCATCTTCTCCTTACCGTTTTCTTCACTACTAGCAAGAATTATTCCATCAGCTGGAAACGCTTCTCTTTCGTGTATTCGAACGAGATCCCCGACCTGCAGTGGGGTATGGGTTATACCGCTTTCAAATATTTTCTAAGTATTTCCTTCTGCTTACCTGAATGGATTCCCACACGATATGTTGCTCTTCGAAATTCCTCAATACTACCACCGCCTTGGCGTTCATCATGCCATCCGACGAGCGTTTTTTCTGCCATTCAAATGTGTAAGACACTAAAACTGACAAAGCCAAATCGTGCGGGAAACATCCTCACCCTATCTTCAATTGCTTCACGCAGCAAACTAACACTGACGACCATTATCAGCGGCGCAATTGCCGTTACCGGCGTTAGAGGCGAAATCTGTTTGATGGACTGTAAAATGGCGATCACCAGGAAATACAAATTCGCAGACTGTCATCCAAGAAAGCAAAAAATCTGTTAGCAGCTTCCATGAATCTCTGTTTCATCTGTAAAATATTCGTACCCGCCGGAATTCTTGTAGTAAACAGAGCGGTAGGAAGTTGAGAAGTGTGTATTTGGATGTATGGATGGCATTCGAAATGTACGTGGGCTTGAGATGTGTTTTTTCGTCGCGTTCAATCTGAAAAGGGTCCACTAAACGGTACGGTCGGTCGAGAATGCTGCCACGTCTTTCCATTTCTCGACTGGAGCGTTGGCTCGACCCCCAAGACAGTGGTTTGACTGCGATCGTCAATTTTCTCGGGCCGTGAGCTCCAGACCCCCGACCCTCGTCGGGGCACGTCGCTGCGCACCCTCCACCGATAGGTTCACCCTTTCGAGAGACTGATTCCGCCCTCAGCGTGCTTGGTATTTCGATTGTTACAATTTCAAAGAGATATTGAGCCAAATGCCATGCAGAGAACAAGAGAATGGAGACCACCACAGCAACACAAGACTTGGCTAATTCTCGTCTTGCCTAAATGCAAGGAGTTTCACGTTCGAGGAATTGAGGGGAACAGACTTTGAGTCAAGTGTGGGTAGCCTAAAATAAATAGTATACTTGACGCTGTCGTTACCCGCTATCCCTTCACAAGTTAAATTTATATTTATACCTAACAGATGTGAACAAGAAGAAAATCTGAAGGAGAAGAACAACATTTTACTGTGATGCAGCATATCCTTTCAGTATAAGGTTTCACAGTACTCTCTAAACCACTCCCTCCACAATTGAAATGGTATGAAAATGACATCCAATGCAACAGTTAATTCCCCCACTAATATTGCTCTGTTTTAGGCTAATCAAGCAGCGAAGAAGGCACAGCGTGCCAGTGCATCGCTCAGTACGCGACTGCAGCAGTGGATTGTACCCATTAATGTGCTATACTTCCTGTATTGCATCGTGTGGCACTACAGCTCCGTGACGACGTGGACATTGGTGGGCTATGGCTTCTTGACGTTGTCCACGTACCTAAGTTACTCGTGGGTGGTCGGAGCCGCAGAGGAAGGAGGAAGCAGCGAGTATGTTAAATATTTTTTTATTATTTGATACAGGAACACTAACTCTTTTTTTTTTTTTCGATTTAGATACGCGATGGACGTTTTGATCATCACTTTGTTCGTACAGGCTGGACTCATGGTCTCGAGCTACTTCTGGCTGATGTATCTTGTCATTCCTGGCTATTTGCTGTACCATGGAGGTCGCATGCTGCTCAATTACGTCTTCACGCCAGATCCGACGGATGAAGATGATCCTGCTGCTCTCAAGAAGAAGGAGAAGGCGGAGCGCAAGGCTGCTCGTCCTAAATTCCGACAAGGTCGTCGATAGGTGGACAGATTTCTTTGTCTGGGCACGTTTTGGTCTAGAAAGATGAGATTGTAGGAAGGACACTGGCTAACTTGTGGTTCAATTTACAATTGCTACTTGTAGCAAAGCTCTGGGTGTGTACATGTGCCAGATGTGATCAAGATGCTGGTTTGGGTTCTGTGTTCTCAGCTGAAGTTGCATTCTTCCGAAAATTGAAAGTGAGGAAGAACCTCGTTGGGCGTGAGGCGTCTAGCCAAAACAGAAGAACTTCCTCAAAAGACTTCATATCTTCCATGGCGGACGGGTACGTCCGGATAGTGTAGTCTCTGTTCGTGATGTGGATGAGCAGGAAGCCTGGCGAGGTGTTGCTGGTCTGGATGCTGGTTTTTCTCTTTGCGAAGGTCCTCGTGCCAATGTCAAACCGCGTGGAGTCTGGACAGATTCACTCGCTTCTTGTTCCTGCTGCCTTTTAACTTGCGTTGCGATGGATGAAATCGTCTTGGGGTGGAATGGCAGGCTCGTTGGCACGTCCGGGTTGGCAAATGGATGTCGAGCGATCTCATACAAAAGGTCCTCAGGCAGACGATGGAGCAGTTGCAAAGCAACTGAAATGAGCAGGTCCGACTGCAGAGCTGGCGCACATCGAAGACTTAGAACCTTCATCAAGTCCATGTCTCTGAATACCAGTATCAGCAAAATGTCAGAGACCACAGGACATGTTTCCGCACATTTTTAAAACGTACAATTTCAACAGTTGTTCGCGAAGGAGAACTGTGTGGGCGACTGCCAACACGACAACGAAATGAACTCCCACTGCAAAGAGCTAATCAGGAAAACGATAGTGTGAGAAGTGTGTGACGATTTTAAATGTAACTTTTGACAACGTACCACATCCCAGACTCGCAATAGTTCATGCAATGGCGGGACGCATGCAAACAAGCTCAAAATGAGCGGTAGAGCATAAATTCTTGCGGTGATGCCTCGTGTGGACAAATGTTGATATAGCTCTGGGTCCAACTGCCAAAATCAATCAGTGTTTAGCAACAATAAAATCAAGTTCGTTGCAATTTTCCCAACCGTTTGCAAGCACTTGTCCACCAGTGCGCAGCCCTTTTCAACTCCTTTAAGCTGCGGCGCCATGTAATGTGGACAATGGCGCACAATCAACTGGCAAAAAGTATGATAAGCGTCCGGCTCCGGCAATACATACAGCAACGGTGCGCACAACACATTCATGCCCTGTACATATCTACGAATGAACAAGAATACGTTAATTAAATTCCACAAACCTCAAAGTGCAACTTCAACTTCCACTCACCGAATCGAAGGCAAATTGCCAGCTCTTGCGTGCTCTCCGTCTTCCTGTTTATCCTCCCCAGGGTTTGAACCCAACTCGTTGATAAAAACGTTTAGCAACCGCACCAGTTTTTCCTCTGGTACCCGTTGGGCGAACTCGGAATCACCTCGAAACGTGCGGAATGTGTCATTGCGGATGTCTCCGTCATAGTGGGAGGCGCCTCTGCCCACCAACGCAGCGTATTTCGTCATGTCCACATCATCTTCTACTCCTAAAAACGCCTTCCAAACGCGGCCTCGAAGAGAACAAAGACTCGCATTGGCGCTTTCGGCGTCTCGTGCAAAACCCTCGTCCCGAGGTAAACCATGGACGATGACAAGCCGCTTAAGCTCGCGCCAACGCTCATAGTCGGCAGTGATGCCTTCGCCTGCTAGAAGCGCGTCGTACTGCTGTCGTAGCGCGTCCGGCTGCATGGTGTAGTGACTTAACGTAATTTTCAAGTAAATTGCGACGTTTTAGCTAATTCCTTGACTATGCCTAAAAAGGATTGTCACATCCTGGATGTGCAGAACGCTATAGGCACGTGGGTTAGGAAGTGCGTGGCAGGCAGGAGCTCCCATATCTGTGGCAACTCGCTGAGTGTTTATCCCCCTTTTACCGTTGCAGATGGAAGGCGAAGAAGGAGATTTTAACGTGGAAGTTGGCGTGCGTGTGTTGGTGCGCGGCAAATATGCTGGGGTGAGTGTTTATCTTTTCACTTAACGCGACAGGGGGGGCATTGCAACTTGGCATAAAGTGGCTAACTTTTAATTAATATTTCGTTTAGGTAATTCGCTACGTGTCTGAGCGCCGTACTGCTTTGGTAGGAGTAGAGCTCGTACGCGCACGAGGAAATAATGATGGGACAGCGGAGGATGGCAAGCGTCTCTTTGAGTGCAAACCGTTGCACGGACTCTTCGTTCGCGAAGAACAACTGAGTGTGAGTTGCATATACCGGCAATTGCCGAAAAAAAATTATAAGTGGAAACTCAGTTTTTGGATGTTGGCAATACTATAGGCTTTTTCAGAGGAAGATGGCGCAGCTTGTGTGTTGCAAAGTGTTTGGAGGCGATATAGTGCATCGCAAAAGTTCCGCCACCTCGTGTTTTCGCACGCGTGGAATTTGCTGGACAACACACAGGAGCAACTCAATCTTAAACGCTCCGAACAGTTTAAATCGGCTGAACACACTCTTGCACAACTGACAAAGAAACAGGTTAGGCAAAAATGTTTATCTAGTTTATATTTTTCACTTGGTTTAACCTGTTTGTTCTGTATATGTTACCAGTCTTTGAATCGTACAGTGTCGGAAGTTGCCGTGTCGGAGATTAAAATCGATCCCGAGTATGCTGGTCCGCACTTAGTGTGGCCATTGGAGCTTTCAAATGTGTTGGAAATTCTAGATTCCTTCAAGACGACGCAAATCCTGCACTACAAGTACGTGCTTGAAATTCTCAAAGAATCTGTGAAATCGTTGGCTCCATTGCCCACTCTGCAGGAAATTACTGTCGTCGAAGGCGAAAAGATCACAGTGATCGGAGATCTGCACGGCCAACTGCAGGATTTGTTCTCCATTTTCTCTATCAATGGCCTCCCCACTCGCACGAACAAATATCTCTTCAATGGCGACTTCGTGGACCGTGGAATGTACGGCACAGAGGTGGTGATGACCATTTTACTCTTCCGTCTGCTGTACCCAACCAGTGTCTTCCTAAACCGAGGCAACCACGAGTCCCGTAACCAGAACTCGTGGATGGGATTCGAGGATGAAGTGTGGGCCAAGTACTCAGGAGCAGACGAAGATGACTTAGACCGTCCTGCTCGTATTTTCGAGTGTTTCCAGACATTGTTCGAGTCCATTCCACTCTGCGCTGTGCTCCAGCAGAAGATCTTCGTGGTACATGGTGGACTTTTCTCGCGTGACAATGTCACCTTGGCACATTTGCGTGGAATTTCGCGTAAACGGGAGCCTCCTCTTCACCAAGCGAATTTTGAGGATAAAATCTTCGAGGACATGCTTTGGAGTGATCCCCGTCCAATTCAGTCGCGTCAGCCTTCAGAACGTGGTGCTGGTGTGGAGTTTGGTGTGAGTGTCACCAACAATTTCTGCCTGGTGAACAAGATAGCGTTGATTATCCGCTCTCACGAGTGTGTGATCGAAGGTTTTGAGATTCTCCATGGTGGTCGCTTGATCACTCTGTTCTCAGCTTCCAGATACTGCGGGACTCAAATGAACAAGGGTGCTTTCTTGACTCTAGGACCGGATCTACAGCCGGAGATCCAGCAGTTCTACGCCCACTCCATCAATGAGAGCACCTTCAAGGCCCCGGAACCGGCACAGATGCAGGGTGTCCTTGAGGAAGATACCCTCCGGATGATTGCAGAGCGCATTTGTGATCACAAGGCGTCACTATACTGGTACTTTACGCAGCATGACGACGAACACAATGGTACCGTGCCTCGTTTAATCTGGGCAGAGGCACTGCGCTCAGTTCTGCAACTGGATCTGCCATTCCTGACGTACCAACCCAAGCTTGCTGCATTGGTGGATGAAAATTCTGGACGCATCAACTACTCGCAGTTTCTGGCTCGCTACCGTATCGAGAATGATGCTATGGACAATAGCGGATGGCAAGAAAGTATCATCGCGCTGATTTGCAAGAAGCTGTACCGTGCTATGGGCGCTGGCGACATGCAGCAAGCTTTCAAGGTGTTCGACGCAGACTCGAGCGGCTTCATCGAGTATGAGGAGTTCCTCAGTACACTCAAGCGGATGGATACGGGACTGTCGGACCAACAAGTCTTCGCTCTGATGCGCACAGCTGACACAAACGACGACGGTCGAATTGACTTTAACGAGTTCGCGCAGCGGTTCGAGGTGATCTTTACGGATCTGGGGAAGAACCGCGATGGAGATTCGTCTCCGACCTCGGCAGACTCGGCAGTGGAGCCACCTCCGACTCCGATGGACATGACAGAGACTCCTGAAGTAGAGAAGACGGAAACGGAGCACATTTTCATGCGTCGTGTGTCCTCCGGGGAAGACCAGTCCACATTTACACCTCAACCAGCAGACAATCTCGATGTGGAGACGATGCAAGCCCTGTTACAGGTCGGCAAGGCGCTTTTCGCTCGTCGTGGCTCACTGCAGTACCACTTTTACCACTTTGACAAGAACCAGGACGGAGTTCTGTCCCGTAATGAGTTCGAACATGCACTGGAGCAACTGGGCTTCAACTTTGAGCCCAGCTTGATGGACCGCGTCATGGCTGCAGTGGATAGCGATGGAGGCCACTCGATCGACTACAAGGAGTTCGTGACGGCGTTCAGCGTTCAGGACTTAAAGGAGCAGGCGGTGCTGGAATCTGGCGACCTCACGTGGCAAAACTCGGTGTTGCAACAGGTCTCCAACGTCTTCTACCAGCACCGTATTCACATTCGCAACGCCTTCCGTATGTTCGACGCAGCGAATAGCGGTGTCATCAGTCGAGACAACTTCCGCACGGGTATCCAGACGTTCAACGTCGTCCTTAACTCGCCGCTCTCGGACGACCAAATCGAGGAATTGCTCTCGTATCTCGACAGCAACCAGGACGGCGTCATCAGCTACAAGGAGTTCTTCGATGGCTTC
The DNA here is from genome assembly GCA_032432875.1 of Phytophthora meadii. Taxonomy (NCBI): domain Eukaryota; phylum Oomycota; class Peronosporomycetes; order Peronosporales; family Peronosporaceae; genus Phytophthora; species Phytophthora meadii. The sequence continues at coordinate 588,376 of JAUMGV010000057.1, read as the reverse complement.
CGTGTGGTGGATGTACGTGTGGACGAGGACAGATCCACAGAGAGTAAATCCGAGAGCTCGAACGAGCCGTGAGCTTCAGTTTTTAGTCTCTGTGAAGCACAAATTAGCGAAATACTTCTTCATTGTACTTGGGCTAGAGCTCTCTGAATGTATCTTGCTGTTTCAGCCACAGTTCCGTCCTTGGTGCTGCTGAGTTGCAGTTTCTTGTAGCCACATTCCAACTCGATGCTCTGGTCGTCATTGACGTAAGATGCGATCGTGTACGAGAACGTAGCACGTTTTCCTTCCTTATTGACACTGAAGCAGCTCACATTTGTTCCTGAGAAGACGAAATACCGTCGAATCTGTTGCTGCTTCAGTAACTTTCGCCACCATGGAGCTTGCACGTAGAGCCAAACGTTATGTGTTCGTTCCGGATCGTCTTCATCCACTTGAATAGGTGGCAATTCACTGTTTAAAGTCGGTAAAGTCACAGAACTCAATGACATTGGCACTGTCAACGCTCGAAGACGTCGAGCTTCATCCACTACTGTTTGGTGTCGTCTACCTCCTCTTGTGGACCTCGGAGTGACAGTCGTAGCTCGACGGTTAACGTCATGAGCTTTAGCCACTTGTGTTGCTCTTACAATTGCTGCAAACGTCCCGTACCAATGCTCAAAGTCCGCTCCCATACAGGTATGCAGCAGCACTGTACGATCTTCATAGTCCGTGAAGGAGAACGTCTTGTTGCGTGAATGTTCCCGTTTGACAGAGATAATGACATGACGTGCAACCGGTCGAACTCGTTGCTCCACATCTTGAGCTGCAGTGTAAAACTTACATACAAGTTCTTCCAGTCTGCAAAAGCGTTTAGTGAACGCAACATGACCAGAACTCGACGTTGCAACGTGCACCCAACCAGAAAACACTCCGGTCTTGGGATTCAGCGCCAATACTCCGTCTGCTGCCAAAGCTTCGAGATCAAGGTCGTCTAAATCAGTACAACGATCTGTATCAGCGGATGAAGTAGTAGAACCTAGAGAAAGCGCCTTCTTCCATCGAGGACGCGTAGACGTCACGTCCATTGCGCGGCTATCGGTCGAGCTCGCGACTGTGGACGAAGAGGCCTCGAGACACTCCATGATCGCAGTTTTTTCAGCTTTGGCAGGCCGTTACGCGATGGATTCAGCGCGGATTTTCGAGCTGTGTGGGACACTGGCAACATCTGCAGGTGCCTTTGACGTGCTGCACGGCCCAAGCAGCGGAGACCGTGACGTCCATAGCACTTGGATTCTTCCTAGCCGGCTGGCAAGGTTCATTTCGGTGCAGTCGTGCATCTGGATGTGATGTAAAACGCAGTGATTGGTTGAGAACGTGCTGACTTGTAGCTGACTAGCTGGCTACTGCCACATAACTTCAACAATGTGAGTGTTGTAGAATCTACTGTAAGCTGATTTGTATTTACCATTTAACTGATATTGTAGCATCTGTTACTAACCGCATCAATTTTCAAAAATGCGCGCTGCGTTGGAGAATTGCGGCGAGTTCCTGTGTCGTATCGGCGCTCTGGAAGGCGCTAATGGTAGCTCCATGACAGTCTATCGTGTTCTCCTCTCTCTTGCAGTCATCCTCATACCTGATTCACTCCTTTTCCCCCATCAGCCATTGCAGAAATCCTTCGTAAATGTGGTTGGGAACTTCCAGAGTCGAGTTCGTTCCGTTGGCGAGCGCTAGTGGCTGCTATTCGGCTGGAATTGGACGCAGATCCAATGGATTTCACTTTCCTGTACGAACGACTGCTACAGCTGGACGCGATGAAGCCCTCGAAGCCCAGTCGGGCTCTGTTTGGATCACCACTTTTCCTGCACGTAAGCAAAAAGGATTTCCTGCCGTTCATATTGGAAAACAAAGAGAAAGATTGATACAATGACGTTGTGTTATACTAAAGATATTGATCAAGAGGTTCGCGGTCGCCTTTGAAGGTCTGGATGAAGAGCTGTTCAAGTTGGAGAGCGACGAGCTGTGCCATACTGAGGGCATCTACGATACGTGTCTTTTTATCCAAGAGAGGCTGGAAGAGTACGGACAAATTGTTCGTAGTATTATAACGAACTCTTGGTACTAATGGTGTGGTTTCGATGATTGTAGGGACAATACTGAGTCGGAGCTGAAGAAATTCCTCTCTGCGTTTGTTAGGATCTTCAAGATGGACGAACCAAAGGTTTGTAGCTAGGAATATCTTTTTTTTCAGGGCAAATGTAACTCGTTTGTTTGTTACCTGTGTATAGCAATGCTGGGATGCATTTTACGACCTATACCGGTTGAACGATGCTCCTTTTCGGCGTGATATGAAGCGTGCGTTGTCTGCAATCGAGTCCGCCACTCTTGGCCCTACGAAGCTCGAACGTTATTCCCAAACGGAGCAGGTCGAAGGCCCAAAGTAAGTGATACACAAAGCGCTCTACACGGAATATGTAGCTAAGGACCGTCTTTTTGCATCACAGAATCGTTATTCCCCGTGCACTGTTGGAGAAGAGATTTGAGGGCACTCGACGGGAATGGCGTGATCTCTCGCAGATCACCTCCATTCCTGGAATTGACGCTGTTCAAGAAGAACAAAAGAACCCAGAGCAAGAACAACGAGAGCCCAGTGGTAATGCTGCTGCTGAAGAACCAAGAGCCCCTGCTGCATCACCTGGAGCTCAGGACTATGGTTGGTTTTACGCTATCCTTCCAACGGCCAGCGATCCGAGACTAACTTTATTTACACTTCGTGATGTAGTGAATGCCGACGAGACCGAGTCTATTGATTCAGACATTACGGAGGTGGTAGAGCGGCCAGCACCGGCTAGACCAGCATCGGCTAGATCACCTCGTGCAGCTGAAGCTGCCAGAGCTGAGCGTCAAGCAGTTCGCCACGCAGTTCCTCGCAGAAGAGTGAGGCTTTTTTTGTTTTTGGTGGTTTGTTGCTGTTTATTTACCTCCTTTTCTCCAGACGGTTGCTGTTCATGTTGTTGGGTCAGTTGTTGATCGTCAGGGTGGCAGACGTCCACGAACGCGCTGGTCAGCTGAGGAAGAGGCGGCTCTCGTCGAGGGCTACGAACTGTACAAGGCACACTCCAGCGTGTGGATGCTCATCAAGACCAACTACCGAGATGTTCTTCAACGTCGGTCCAATGTCGACTTGAAAGACAAGTACCGCAACCTGGTGAGATATGGCAGAATCCCACGAACCAACGGCGATGCTACCGACACTGGAGCGACTGACAACGACGGAACGGATGACAACGCAGAAGAAATCGTCTAATGAAGATTTCACTTCCGAAGCTACGATATCCAAGCCATGTTATCTCCAATTTGAGTTTCATTTGCTTTACAAACTAAAAACAATCAGACAGAAGAAGAAAACATCTCTTCCTCGTGCTGAAAATCCAAACAAACGCACTCGACTCCCTTCCCTCTCACAGCACCAGCCAATTTCACACCTCGCTTCCCTTTCTTGTATGTGCATTGAACTCTTCCATCAAGTCCATCGCGACGATGCTCTGGCTTGCGCTGCGTAGCTCCTACATGCAAAGTCCTCACTCCTTCCTTGCTTCTGCTTGGTGACTTCTTCCCCTCAGTAGTCACCAGCACCAACTCGTTTATTTTGACGCACGAGTTCACTCACAAGAGAAACTTGGACCACTTAACAAGGATTTCTTAACCCCGGCCGACAGAGCCGCTCATGGACAGATCGTTTGGCGTATTGTACGTGAAGCCCTGGAACGTCATGGACGGACGAGACGCGTCCGACACGCGAAGACCACCTAAGGCAGAGTTCTCCACGCTGTTGATCTGCATTTTGGTGAATTCTGCCTCGAAGTTCTTGGTCTCCTCAGCGTTGCCAGCAGAAGCACAAGGGTTGAACGGAGGAGGGATCTTGCGGTCGTACAGGTCCTGCCAGCTCATGCCGCTAAAGTACGGGTGGTTCTTCACCTCGTCTGCGCTCTTGCTACCTAGGCGCTTGTTAGGGTCGCGTCGGAGCAATCCGCCGATAAAGTCGCGAGCCACAGGGTCAACATCGTCAGGGAAAGTCAGCGGAGCGTTGCGCACACGGTCGAACAGTTTCTGACGGTTGCGAGTGTACCAGGGAGGCAGACCTGTCAACATCTCGTACAACACCATGCCCATAGCCCACCAGTCCACAGCAGTACCGTGTCCGACACGGTCCAGAATCTCAGGAGGCAGGTACTCGGGTGTTCCACACATCGAGTTGGTGCCCTCAGCACCGTCCGTGATTCCTTCCTTAGCAAGTCCGAAGTCAGCTACAATACGTAAGCACGGACTTGTTAGAAAAGCTCATAAAATCAAGAAAAACTCGATACACCGTGTCTTACCCAGCAGAACGTGGCCAACGGAGTCGAACAGGATGTTCTCGGGCTTCAAGTCACTGTAATAGCAAGAAGATCAACGTCAGAGCACTGGTTAAAGTTAAAATAGTTTGAAAAACGTACCGGTAGACAACACCAAGGTCGTGCAGGTGCTCCAAAGCCAGTGTGATCTCAGCACAGTAGTAACGAGCCATGCTGGGCTCGAACTTCTCCATACGAGACAAATGGAAGAACAATTCACCACCGGGACAGTAGTCCAGCACGAAGTAGAGTTTCTGCGACGTCTGGAAAGCGTAGTGCAAATGCACAATGAACGGGTGCTTAGCACGACCCAACACACGGCGCTCTGTGCGCGTGTGCTCCACCTGGTTACGACGCTTCACGTTGGACTTGTTGAGCGACTTCATGGCAAAGAGGCGTTTGCCTTCCTTCTTACGCACGAGCGTCACCTTGCCGTACGATCCCTTGCCAATGACTTTAAGCAGCTCAAAGTCATCCAACGTGGTCTTAGGCGTGTTGTACATGGCCACTTCGTCCTCGGTGGACTGGGAAGTGGGTGGTGTAGCATCGTACGAAATGGCTTTTGTTCCCTGGTACTTCTCCAAAGGTTCCTTCTGCTCAATTGCAACATAATGGCAACCATAAAAGGTTAGTTTATAAAGACAAATGGACAAGAAATGAGATAAAAGCGTACGTTAGTGAGCATAAACTCCTTGAAAAGCTCCGATGTGCGTGGATCAGACTTGCCCGACGCCGGGTCGAACTGGCACAACAAATGCAGCCAATTGGCCAGTTCCTGCTGCCGTTTCTCAATGAATTCCTTGTTAAATGATCCCAAGAACTTCTTAGGAGGCAATGCAGGGCATCGGTAGCCTTCACTCGATAGCTAAAATGTACCCATAACAGATAGGTTTTTCAGTTAGTAACTAAAAAAAATGCAGGTTCTCGAGAGCTCCTCAGAATTATCAGAGACTACTGTAGACGCCGTACCTTATCGTAGAAGTCCTTAAACTCGTGGTAGCGGTGCTTGACGATGAACATCCCCTCGGGCACCTGCACCTGCACGAAGTAGACGGTGGTCTTGCTGCCGTTGTGGCTCACGTTGTCGTGGCCCATGATGCCCACGAATTTCGGTCCGCGGTAGTCGTCGGGGGAGCTCATTTTCTGTGAATTCCTGGCCCGTGCTAAAGAATAACTAGTATTTGAGTATGGAAGTGACCACGAGTGCCTTCGCCTCGTCCTCTTGAGTGGAGAATGCGACTGAGCCTCGAGCACTGCGCAGGCTCGGTGAAGTGCTGTAGTTTGGTTGTGTGGCAGCCGCGTTGCAACATGAGGGGGGTGTTGTTGACTCGCGCACTGTATGTGGCCTCTTCCGTCGCGCCAGCTGCGTCACGCAAGTCGCAACTGGAACACTGGCCTCCATCTGATTGGACGATATGTGCGGAAAGAGACGGGGCGGGGAAGGGATCAGTTCATAGGAGAAGTTTATCTTGTATCATAGGTTGTAACTAGCTTGATAAGAAAGATGGTATTCAATGCTAAATAGAAGAATATGCCAGATAAAAGGATTACCAAGCGTCGAACTGGTCAGCGCCCATCCGGCACCAGCACTACAAAGGGGATAAGAAAATGACGCTGCCATAGCGACTCGACGGTAGCGACCTGACGCTGCCATCACAGCGCGTGCTGCACTGCACGACACCGAGAGAGAGAGAGAGGACGACATCACAGGTCGAGTCGCTGAAGCGTTTTCTTCTCTCTCTATTAGAATTTTTAAGTCGAGTTACTAAGGTGCCGCAACTTTTTTCCCCATCGCTGGACTTTTGCCTATGCATGTTGAAGACGGATCTGCCTTCGGGTTCAGAGCTCTTGCCATCTATTTTCAGCAGCCAGAGAATGGTGGACCATTAGCGCCTCCCGCAGTGGGTCTAGCGTTGGTCCTACCTTTGCCTCGTGCGTGCCGTCCAGCTCGCCTCCTGCCCAGTTACGAACGGAGATGCAGAGCCGAACGTGCCCCGTTGGGCTGGCGCTGCACTGTCCAAGTCGTACGAGAGCAAGGGCGAGTGCCGTTCGCTCGGTCGGCGATCGGATCGGATCAAGTCGCGTCCAACTTGGACTTGCAGAGACTTTTGCGTTAGATCTGGTTGAAGCTTTCATTGATACCAGTAACCGCTGGTGTATCCAAGGTGGAGCGTCATCGTGTTATGCGACGCACTTTGTGAACCTAGACATAGAATTCCCTTGGCCTTGTAGTATAGTGTCGTGCAGCATTGATGTGGCATCACTGACGTCCAAGATGCACTGTATCACCTCCGATTCCTTGTCAACTGCGGTCCTCAATGATTATGGCGTCTAACCGTCTGTTTCGATGCGGCTTGATTGGCTTAAAATAGACTATAAAATCTATAATTGGCTGGAAAACCGTTGCCCACACGTCGCAGATCGATCGAGCAAAGAGGAACTTGTAGCATAACGTCTTCGACCTTCCCTCCCCCATGTCGATGGCTGTTGCTCCGTCCTTCGACCCGCTTCCTCCATCTCCACGGGTCTCCATGCTCCCTACTATCAATGGCAACGCTGTAAGTATCCGCAATGGCCACTTTGTGGATGCACAAGGCCGCGTTCGAATCCTACGTGGTGTCAATCTGGGCGGCTCCTCCAAACTTCCCATCGGCTACCAGCACACGGACCGTCATTCAAGCGGCAATTTCTTTGATGGAGCTCGTACTGTATCGTTCGTGAATCGTCCGTTCCCTTTGGATGAAGCACCCATACACTTTGCCAGATTGCAACGTTGGGGGTTAACTCTTTTGAGATTCATTGTGACCTGGGAGGCTATTGAACATGGAGGTCCAGGAATCTACGATAGGGAATATCTGAGTTATATCAGAGAGATTATTGCCATTGCAGCGGACTATGGACTTGGTATTTATGTGGATCCACATCAAGATGTCTGGTCAAGGTGGACAGGAGGAGATGGGGCTCCGATGTGGACGTTGGAAGCTGTCGGGTTGGAACCGAGACACTTTGAAGTAACGAAAGCTGCACTATGTGTAGAGACGTGTGGACTCGAAGTGGCGAAGTACCCGAAGATGATCTGGCCTACGAATTACTTCAAGATGGCGTGTGCGACGATGTTTTCGCTCTTCTGGGGAGGATCCAAATGTGCTCCATCGTCTCGAGTCAATGGAGTACCTGTGCAGGAATATTTGCAGTCACACTATTTGAATGCAATGTCGGAATTGGCAGAGGCACTCAAGGGGTTAACAAACGTGGTGGGTTTTGGAACGATGAACGAACCGTCCTCGGGGTATTTGGGACTGGAAGACTTGAGCAAGCACTTCCATCATGGAGAACTTAAGTACGATTTAGCCCCCACACCATTCCAAGGTATGGCTCTAGCAGACGGCTATCAGCAGGTCATCCAACGCTGGTCAAATGGTGCGAACCAGCATGTGTTTGGACGACCTGATGAGCTGGTAACAGTGGATCCCAATGGAATACGCGCTTGGCAAGAAGGTCGACGCTGTGTGTGGAGAGATGAAGGTGTGTGGGATGTCGACAGCTTGACGGGGCAACCAGTTCTGCTACGTCCGGACCATTTTGCAGGTATCATGTTCGGTCGGGATTGCTACGTGCCTTTTGCTGCGGTAAGTTCACGATGAATATTGTCTTGGTTTTGAAATATTTGCTAATGCTGTTTTACTACAGCGCTTCGCCGAACGCATCCGCAGCATCTTGCCACATATATTGCTGTTTGTCGAGTTACCGCCGTTGGAGTTCGCTATTGACGAGTTCCCAGAGATTGACGAGACGCTCATTCCTCGTGCTGTTAATGCGACGCACTGGTACGATGGTGTGACGTTGTTCCTTCAAGCTTGGCGTCCGTACTTCACGGTGGATCCCAGGACAAAACGCCCTGCATTTGGTTCTGCAGCTGTACGCAGAACTCACCTGAAACAACTAGCGGGTATCAAGGTGTACGGCAACGAGCAGATGAACAACGCCCCGACACTGATTGGAGAGACTGGTATTCCATTCAACATGCATGGGAAGAAAGCCTTCCGAAGTGGGGACTTCAGCTCACAAGTTGGAGCTCTGGATAACACCATTTCATGTCTGGAGGCCAGCATGGTCTCCTTCACGCTCTGGTGTTACACGTCCGACAACTGTAATGACTATGGCGACCAATGGAATCTGGAGGACTTGAGCCTCATCAGCAAGGACAAGCCCGTCCGGTCTGGTCCTCAGCCTACCATTCCAGAGAGGGATGCCTGTGCGAGAGCGATTCAAGCATTCGCTCGACCCTACGCCACACGAATTGCTGGTACTCCGTCGAAGTCGGAGTTTATGCTCAATCGTGTTCGCTACGAATTGGAATACGTTTCCGACCCGAGCAAGTCAAATGAAGCTGCAATGCACCCTACGGAGGTTTTCGTACCCCATCTGCAGTACCCAAAGGGATATTCAGTGGAGACATCTGACGGCCACTTCAGTGTCGAGTCTCACGATGGTTGGGACATCGTTAGTTATCTGCATGATCCGTCCAAGGCCAACCACTGGCTTGTAGTCACGTCCAAGGACTTGAGCATTGAGAAGCGCCGTCGAGCTCGCATCGTTCGGCGGCGAGTCATGACGCCTCCACTGCTGGCGCTCTGTGTTTATCTATTGTATTTGATTTTCGGTTAAATTCTTCTTATGTAGCAACAAGTGAACTCGTAAGGCTTTCATAGTTCAAGTCCACATTTTCCTTTAAGCAGCAGAAATTCAGATGATCATTTACTTGTAACCCAAATGATTGGCAAAGAGGATTTCGCTTAACCGTCCTATCAACTAAAACGCACAATACACACCCGCAAGTTCAAATGGATGTCGTCAGTGTTGGTGGTGGCGAAGTAACAGATAATTCCACAAACGCAGCTCTCGGAGAGGTCTGAGGGGTGAGTTCCGACGCTCTACCATGAGTTTGTTTCGAATTCCACTCACACAAAACAATCGCAGTCAGCTTCACGGATACTTCTGCCACCACTAGAATCCCCACCACACCGAATACCCAAGTTGAAACAACGATTCCGACGTACAACAAGGGGTTATGGTGCAATGTCATTGAACTGGCGAAAAACGGACCATCTCCCCCACTGAAAAGCGACAGAGCCGGCTGGACCACAGCAAAGAATATTGTTGCTGCACTCATTGCCCCGATAACAATCTTCGCGAAAGTGAAGTAAAGAAGCAGTAGCCACGAGCGGCAAGTCATCATGATGATCGGGAAATACTCCACATGTATGTTGATGTCGAGGTCGAGATCGTGCTGTTTCATACAGCCTTTGAGCACGAGACACTCTGTTCCTGACTTGAAATGGATCGTGCGTGTAGCAAAATTGGCTAGTTGAATATCAACCTTTGCTACGAGCAAGATCCAATATAACGAGATATGGAAGATCGCAACGCCAAATAGCCCGCCAAATAACAAGGTTACAGGTGAGAAAAAGAAAAGTGTGTAGACATTGAGCCACGAATACATGTAAATCACCACATATCCGATCACCAACACTCCAGAACTAAGTAGAACGAGAATCCGCCAACGATCAGGAACAAACGAAAGCAGCCAGAATGGAACTGCTCCGACTGCCACCACAACTGCTAGTCCAACCAACGCCAAACTCACCAAAAGTCCTATAACCATAAGTACCGCAAAGATTAAGCCGGCGATAGCAACTGCTACGTTCAACAGGTGGAAAATGAGTAGTCCTCCAGCTCGTTTCAGCATAGGCTTCATACTGCAGCATCTTAGCTGAAGTTTGCAGCCATTTTGATCACGCTCAGGATAGGCCAATTCGAGTTTATCTTGAAAATTCCCATCAGCTACTGGAGGTGGCTGGACACTTGGCATGGCTTTCGTTGGAAATCAAGTTCTTTATCGCGAAGATTTTTCGATAATGAGACCTGGTCGATGATTTTCATGGCTGCGAAGGTGTAGCTATCAAAGTCTGTTGAAGTAAAGTCCAACCCAAATAGTCTTCTCACTGTCTCGGTGAAGGAAGATCCAAAAACGCTTGGTTTGGTTTTGAGAATCAATGTTTGGTGATAATGAGCACCTTGGCGATGCGGTAGTATACGTGACACGGGATATCAACGTAGCGGAAGATTTATATGCTTTCTGGTTATCATTACTAAATATACTGTATTATGTTAATTAATCTGTTTCTGACCAATCTTGACAGCACTCACAATTTGAGGTGATGATCGACCGCCGCTACCATCGCTCCCTGCAGGTGTTCTCCTGGGCGGCCTGCGCGGCTATGACGGTTAAACTCGTGCTCTTCACTGAATACGGTACACGGAGAGGTCATGGCGAGCACGAGCACGTCTTCTCGGGGGTATGTACCTTTACAGCAGTCCTAATGTTCCACAATTAATTAACGTGTTTGGCTGGCTGCAGATTCAGAGGTACACGGACAAGCAACTGGACAAGTTCTTCGGCGTGGAGGATATCAAGAAACAAGCACATCCCGATCAGCAGTCCAGTGATGTTGCTGTCGACAAGAAAGAATAGATGACCGCACTGTAGACAGGGAATGCAAATGTGTACGGCATGTATCTAAATGCAAGAGCTGCTTCCTCGCATTGTTCTCCCCATCATGACTCGTTGATACTTTACTCGCTCGGCTCATCCGGAGCGGAGGCAGGCGCAGCACTGGGCTTGAACACTGCGAATTGTGGGCGCGGTGGTTTGCGCTGTGCGGTCGAACCACCACGACGTGCGCCGTACCCGCCCGTGCGCGAAGGTGGCGCCATCATTGCAGCCAACGGGTCCTTTTTCATCAACATGTGAGACGGAGGAGGCGCCATCAGCGCTGCCAACGGGTCATCGCTGGGTGCGGGGCCGCTGCTCATAGAACCAGGAGCCGAGTTCGTGCCCATCGGTGGCATTCCTGCGCTGGAACCTGGCGCACTTCCAGAAATCGGGCCAGTAGGCGGTGCACTCGGCATTGCAGGCTCCTCGGCAGCCTGCTCGCCAGGGAACACCCAACGTTTTTGATCCTCATCGAAGTAGGCTTCCATCTGCTCACCGAGCTTGGCCACCTTGGCTTCGGGGTTCATCTTGGTGGCGATAAACGATGACAAACCGGATAGCCATCCAGAGGTCTTCGCGCTCCCGCTGGGCGGAGGAGTCTTGGAGCGTCCAGGCTTCTTCACACTCTTGAATTTCGGGCTAGCCTTGCCCTTATCGCTGGAAGGCCCACTCATAGTGGTGGGGTCGAGAGGTGGAAGCGAAGTAGCGACCTCAGCGGCCAATCCAGCAGCAAAAGACTTGGGTTGGCTCAAAGAGCTAGTATCGTCTGACAAGTCTAGCGGGGTTGGCTTCTGGAACGCAGGGCGAGCTGTCGGTGTGTCCTGTGAATGCTGCGAGTGCTGGGACGACTGGGACGAAGGAGGTTGCTGGTACTGCGGCGGGTGCTGCTGCGCACTGTTCGTAGGAGTTGTAGGCACGCCGCTAAAGCTACGGTTGCTGTGGTTGCTTCCTGGGGGCTCCATCGAATGCAGTGAGCGCATCAAGTGCACTGCTCCCTGTTTCTGAGAACCGGGGCCATTGTTTGAAAACGGCCCTGCGGAACCAGGACGCCCATTTCCAGAGAATGGGCCGGACGACTGCTGATGTTGAAGTCCAGGCCGGCCATTGCCGGAGAACGGTCCCGACGACTGCATACCACTAGGTCCTGGTTTTGAATACGCCGTTGCAGGGGTTCTGTTGTATCCATTCGAGGATCCCGGGGCGCTACCTTGAGACGCAGGTGGCGTTGCGTGGTTATATATGTTAGCAGGAATTGGTGATGGTCCATGCGAGCTAGCCGGCGGAGTCATATGAGCATGAGGTGACGGGGTCTGTTGAGCATGCTGCTGCGGATACGAAGGCGTAGGCGACGAGGTCGGTGCAGTCACCGATGGAGTACCGGGGTAGCTTGCAGCAGGTGGAGTCGCTTCATTAGCGTACAAACCACCCGGAGTCGTTGCGCTAGGACCGGCAGGAACAGCGGCACTTGCGTCGTTGCCCTCCACAACGCGGTTTACAATCTTGCCCATCATGCTTAATGCACTGCCAAGACCCCATTTGCCTTGCTTTCGACCGCTGCCTCGCTGTGTTGATGCTGCCACCGAGGCGACACGATCTTGGCCAAGGTGCTGACGCAGCCGGTCATCCAGCACTGTGAGCTGGTTCTTCATCCCTTCCAAGTACATGGAGGTCCCGGGCTTCATCGTCGCCGTCACTGCCTTGATTACCGTAAGCATGGACGTCACATATTTGAACGCAATCTCAAGCTTGCCGTGATCCGCCAGCAGCATTGCGTAAATAAGTTTGTAGCCCTGGAAAGGAATCATGAGGTTGGCCGAAGAACCCTTGGACTGCTTTTGAGCCCATTCATAAATCTCCGTGCGCTGAACTGCACCTGGAGACACGTAGAACCGAGCTTCAGTTGGCGTACGGTGGTCTCCTCCCAGCAGCGCCATCTTTGAAGTTGGCATGGGTGCTTCCACTTGAATACCTGCTAGCAGGTAGCAAATGTGTGCTGCAGCAACGGTGTTGTCTTCGCTCCATAACCGATCACCGAGCTCGGTTAAAATCCTACTGGTGTCCGCAGTCCGGTTTGCTAGAAGAACTTGAGCATGTGACACCCATGCCGTCAGGACCGGAGATTGTGCGGGCTGTTGGGCATTTGTCTGCAACAATCGCTTCGGTTCTTGGACGCTCTTTTCCTGCTGATCCGCAAATGCCATGAACAGCGCACGGCACGGATCACCTGTTGCATAGGTTTCGTCCAAGTAGGTGCGTAGGACCCGCTAGATATTTGTAAGAAAGAAAGATCATAAAGTTAGACAGAAAAAAAAACTTGAATGGCAATGTTTGACCTTGCCACGTACCCTGTACTCCTCTTTGTCGGTAAATGAAGCAATAAGCATAGCCTCGGGCCACATGTGCGCAGCCATAGCAGACGAGACTGCGCCCTTACGATCACCAACCAAGAGCAGTTCGCGAAGCTGGTTTGCATGCTTTACCATAAGGTCCGGGTGCTACAAAAGTGGATATACGTTAGTGTTGAAATCAAAAAAAGAATAAAAGAGTAAAGCCTACCGTCACAGATTGAACCTTCCGTGGCGCGGGGAACGTTGGGACCTGATTACCACTGCGACGCTTGCTGTTTTCACTGAGTAGTGAGATGAGCTGAGCCTCTGGCGAATCAGGATCGCTTGGGTTTAGTGTCCCAGGGTCTGAGCGCAACTTGCCATTGCACTTGACTAGAACACGTAGTACACCCAGGAGCAAACGGTCATTCTCGTCTTCAACTTCTGCAACAGTCGCGGGTGCTTCGCTACGTTTCAGTCGGTCATCCAGATACTCCAAAATTGCTTCATCAGAGACGTCGTCCGTCAGCGGTCCAGGGAACGTGTCCATCTGCTCAAACTCCTTATCCTTCGGGTGAAGTTGATCCATATGATACAGATTCACCGGTCCTTTGCGAAGTTCACCGTTACCACCGTTCTCGAACTCGGATGGACTGGGTATAAGCACAAGCACAAGCAATAGTGAGTGTCGAAGCAATGCATTCGCAAAATCATAAATCGTCAGCAAAGACTTACGGTGGGACGCCACGAGGACTGTTGCGGTAGCCACTGCCTGTAATATTCAGGCGCAACTTCCTTTTAGGAAACATAGTTACCACGTTTCCACCAAACCCAAACGACGCCAGGCACGACGGAGGCGCAACACACGGATCCTTGTACTTGTTGCTAGTCTTCGTAACAGGTGCTGCAACTGGATGAGAAGATTGCTGCGTGTTCATCGCTCCGTACCCAGATCCAGCAGCAGTTCCATATTGATGGTCATTAGAAGCATTATATCCTGCAGCGCGTAGTTGAGTTTGTCCTGTGGCACCATGAAAACTGAAACCGGTCGTGCCCTGGTGGTGGGGTTCCTGCTGATATTGGTCGTACTGCTGCTGTTGTGATCGTTGCTGTTGCATCTGATGTTGCGAATAGTTAGCAGGACCCGATGAACCAGCCCTTGGAGCGCCTGAGTCGAAATAGCTAGAACTAGCATGAGCACTATCGCCGTATGAAGCACCCGTGCCAACAGCATTAGTGTGCTGAAACGAAGAATGGGCTTTTGCAACCTGCATTGACGCAGCTGCGCCATTGTGTGCTTGATTGTGCTGCTGCTGTTGTTGCTGTTGTTGCTGTTGTTGCTCCTGATGGTGATACCCCATTTGGTCGGATTGATACGAGGAGGACGCAGCGTTTGTCTGTAGCGCCGGGGATGACGAAAAAAAATTCGACGATGCCTGTTCCGATCCTGAAGCCGAAAATCCATCAAACGCTTGTGGTCGGTCGGTATCTTGCTCGTTACCAAACGGTGACGAGTGTTCCATGGGTGCGCTCTCAGTGATAGCATCGGTAGACGCGGTTTCATCAAAACTGTTGGTCTTGTGCTGGTCCAGGTCACTCGATGTAGCAGTTACGATACCACTAGTCGGATCAACACTGGTCGTTGGGATTGCTTTAGTCACCGGTGTAGCATTTCCAAAGCCCATGGTACTGTCATGGTGGGTCGACTCGCCTTGTGGCTGCAGCTCCGTCACTTGCTGCTGAGGAGACACGAACTCGTCTGTTTGTGCTTCAGGTACACTGGGATGAATAGTTTCGTGTGACTGCGACAGCTGCACGTCCAGTGAGTCCTGAGAATTCCCAAAGAAGGATGAAGCACTTGCATCAACAGCCTCAGAAGGTGTCCCGCCAAAGAAAGAGTTCGCATCAACCTGTGGGCGTGTTGGGGCGATCCCTTCGTGCTGGAAAGACAATTCACTTCCATACCGGTTCATTGATGAGCTGGACGCATGGCGTGAGATGCTGGCATTATCGACTGAGCTGAACGAAGTATTCAGGTCATGCGAGAGTGATGAAGGACGGGCTGCCGAGGTATTTGCCTGAACGTGAGCACCGTATTGATCCACATGAGACGACGTATTACTACCACTCCGCGAAAAGGATGGCTCGCCAGTTTGTCCTTGTGCCTGCTGAACAGAACTCGATGATGGCGTGCCCACATGTTCTCCACCGAAATCTGATGCAGTAGATGCACCTCCAAAGAATGCATCAGCCGACGCACTTGACGACGACCGTGTGTGGTCGCCAAATCCTCCGATCGCATTTTGACCACCATGCGAATAACCATAGTCCTGGCGTCCACCAAACGATCGCTGGGCTGAACTAGTATTTCCAAAGACTTCAGCCGCCGAGTGGTGACTGTAGTTACCAGGAGTTCCAGGAGTCGATCGTTGCCCATACTGCCGGCTTCCGTATTGAGTATCCTGCTTACTGCCGTATGATGGCTGAGCTGGACTACCACTAGCAAACGCCGATGCCGCAGATCGCTGATAGTAGCTGTCCGGTGTCCCAGGGGCTGAGCTTTGATTGCCATAGCGATTCTGCTCGCCATATCCGCTGGTATCGCGCTGAGCGGTATTACTCGTAAAAGAGCTTGTAGATGACTGACGGCTGAAATGGCCTGCAGTGCTCACCCCTGCTCCAACATCACCACTCTGTCCGTAAGATTGACCACTAGACGTGCTAGCTGCAGCTTGAGGTTGAGGTTGAACACCTCCGTAGTAATTTGGCGGCCTCGAAGCACCTACGGACCCTTGATCCGAATAGTTCGTCGTACTCTGACCATAGGACTGGTCACCACCGTGCTGTCCAAAGTGGTCTGCCGCTATTGACGTACCCATGTCGGAGCGTGAGTAGTTGCCATCAAATCTAGTACCCGCACCAGTCTGTGCACTTCCAGCAAAATGTGCGGCGGCATTACGGTCTGTACTCGAGTGACTACTGAAGATACTATCGGCGGAAGGCACCGAGTTACCAAATCCATGCTGAGTAGCCCCTCGCGAAGCGAACGGATCTGCATTGCCATAGTTACTGGTGCTTCGGGATTCAAAGGGACTCGATGAGGAAACTGTTGCTGCAGACCGATCAAAAGGACTCGAAGAAGCGAATTGACTCTGCACAGAGTTAGATGTTCCGGAGTGGGTTCCCTGTCCAGCTCGGTTGTAGTTCTGGCAAACATAAGCGAGAGTTTATTAGTGATACTGGCACAAGCTGTGAAAGAAATACAGAATGTATCGTACCTGGTCGTGTGTCTGATAATTAGAGCCGTACGAATGCTGCGCAGGCTGACAAAATGAGCTTTCAAAGCCACTTGTAGCCGGACCAGAGCCAAAAAGGTCTCCAGCATCTGAGGTGGGGAGCTCGTGCTCCTCAATAGGCTTCGTTTCAAGTGCAGGTGGAGCGGGTGAAGCACCAAACGAACTAAATGGGTTAGGAACATCCGCACCAGCAGTGGCACCAAATAGTGAGGCAGCACTCTCAACATTCTCCTCCGGGGCGGTAGCTCCTGGTTGTTGGTCAAAACTGGAGTCTGTCGATGCAGCAGGAGGGAAAGCACTCGGCGAACTAGCGAAAGGGTTCGCATCGGCAGAAGATTCATCGCCCCCAATAACCGACGATGCAGCAGGCAGCGTGGAATCTCCGAACTCTGCGGCCGTGTTGGAATCTGGTGGGGATGATGCAAAAAGTGGCTGCCCGTCACGACGCTCAATTGTTTCTGTCACGTAGTGTCCACTCGAGCTGTTAAATTCTGATACAAATCGCACGTTCGTGTTCACAGACTCGCACACGCTTGTAGTTTCCGATGCATTGCCATCCGAAAAGCCTCCGTCACTTGCATTATCCGAACCACCGATTGTTGTACCAGGTGCCGAGAATTGACCCTCACTTACAGACGGGAAATCTGTACCGAAGGCTGTACTAGCATTGGATGAATCCACCATGCTCGGTGTTTCGGACACCGTGCCATCCGAAAAAGCACCACCTTCGCTAACCCGCTCAGAACCACCAAACGTAGCACCTGCAGAAGATACTCCAAAAGAGGCTATTGAACTGCCCTCGTGATCCGTGCTCGCTACGGATGATTGATACATGCGGTGACTCGCAAACGAGGACTGAGATCCGCCATACAGAGAAGAAGGTCGTCCCGTAGATGGATAAAACGAGTGCTCACCAGAAAAAGACACAACCGAGTCCCGTTCTTCTTCGTCGCTTTGTCCTAGGCGAGTGCTGTGCTGAGCCTCGCCATCTCTCGGGTTTATCTGATCTTCAGAAGGCAGTTGACCATTTTCAGTTGAATGCAATAAACCAGTATACCTTGCATTCGTATCTGCGTACGAATCCTGGCTCTCCCCCTTCATGCTATCTCCAAACTCCTCTGGATTTGGAGCTGACTGCTGGGTATCGTGAGCAGTCGACACGACCGTGCCAGAGAACTCGTCAGGAAAGTCTGAATCGGAATTGCCTTGCGGCGATGGAACACGCCCGAATGGTCCTCCGGTACCTGTGGGCGTGTGTAGGTAACGATCAGCGCGTGGGACCTCCGGGAAGGCATTGAGGTCATGGTCTTGCCTAGAGGACTCAGCCATAGCACTTGAAAATGGTGAGATATGCGTTTCCAATAATGTAGCTGGCTTCGCCTCAAGGCAACTATCTGCTGGCGGACCCTGCACCTCTGGCAGTACCGCAGGAAGAGATGGCGCAGACTCTGAAATCATTTCTTTCTGGCCGAAAGTTTCGGTTTCTGAAATCTCTGAATAGTGGTCCTTTTGACCCGCTGACAAAGATTCTTCCTCCTGTATCGGGGTCGGAACAGCAGAAGTAGCGAGAGGTGGCTGAGACGAAATTGAGAAGGATGTATCATGAGCAGATAAAGAAGAAGCAGCGTTGTGGCTCTTTTCGATGGAGCCCAACGGTGTCTGACCCTTGATCGTCTCATCCCAGTCCTCATCTGCATGCTCATCGTGATCAAATAACGCGTCTTCATCCCCGTCACCCCAAAACTCACCGGCAGCGGCACCAGGGCTAGCAAGCTCCACAGGTGGGGCTATAGGCATTTCATTCAGAATACTAGTCACCACTGTCGTCGAGACAGAAGTTTTGGTTGTAGTTTCAGTTATCTCTGATCCATTGTCCACAAACCTTTGATGCTGGTCCCAGTCTTCATCCCATTGTTCACCCTGGTCTTGCGGCACATTCGAAACAGAGGCTTCCACAGAAGGTGCTGTCTGAATTGGAGTTTCCTTTGCAGTGAAGCTCTTCGCCTCAAACGTGCTATGTGTAGACTCAGTGGATAAAAAACTTGTCGATGCAGCTGTAGGTGGGGGTAACGTAGATCCAGACTGAATATGCTCAAATGGAGGTCTTGATTCCTGAGTTGTCGTCTGCGTAACACTGTAGCTCGTCGTTTCAAACGGACCAGTGGAGGAACCCACAGACAACGAACTCGCAACTGGTGGAGGTGGCTGCGACACTGTAGTCGCCTCCATCTCAAATGTACTAGGAGCAGCAGATACGCTTGGCATCCCAAACGGGGGCGGCTGTGCCGACAACGCAGTGGTCGCAACTGGCGACGCGAATGCATCATCGTCGTCCCCCCACGCAAACTCGTCGTCTGGAGCTTCAGACGCTGCAGCCTCCAACGCTGGATCTGTTGGTGTCGCCTCTTCTTCTGGTGGATTCGAAAGCACCGTCGAGGGCGAGTCGCAATTCCATCCATCATCACTATATAGATCTTCAGCATCTTCCATTGAGAACAGCTGCGTAGGCTTCGCTTCTGTCGTGGTAGTCGCAGTCGTCGTAGTCTTCATACTAAGAGCAGCTACAGGAGGAGTAGTCACAGGTGGAGCAGCTACAGGAGGAACAGCCACAGGAGGAGCAGCTGAAGCTCCAGTCACGCTCAGTCCGCTACTAATACTCGTCGTAGTCGTTGTAGTCGTCATGCTCCGGTTAACACCTGCAATACTCAAAGATCCAACTGAAGGCATCGGTGGAGGCGTCGCCCGCTGGCCCAATCCACCAATTGGTGGCGGTCTCCATCCAGATGACGAAGATGTGGTAGATCCTGGGCCTGAAGCGGAGGCTGGACGCATGGTCATGCTGTTGTAACTGCGGTTGCTGCTGGTACTGGCGCTACTTCCCGTCCGGCCGCGTGATGCGCCGTCAATACCCAGCGATGCGAAGAAATCCTGATGCGTTGCGGCATTCGCGGGCTTTTGGCGCAACCGCGTGCCAGCACTCACGGGTCTGGCGCGGGTGGCTCCCATGCTGAGGCCTCCTGGAGGTCCCCCACTGGCGTTGGGCGTGCCGCCAGCGGCCGAGAAGAAGCCCCGGTCTCCGTCCATCGTCGTCTGCTGAGTGCGCGCTTGGATGCGGTTTCGACTTGTGAGGGGAAACGAGGACTATCACTCTGATAAGCTTGAAGTAAATATAGTCACTATTTTCCCTCGAGATAGTGCGACCAGATGACGTGGACTAATAACGTTGATGTCTAAGGCCTAGTCTTAAGCTGAATGCAGCAATTAACTGACCTGTCTTCATGATCCATGCTTGGCTGAATGTGCATGTTGCTTCGCATTGATGCAGCCACGAGGTGACGGCACTTGCGTGTGCTGGTACAGAGCGGACGCCGCCAAAAAAATCAGCCGTCTCTGTCTAATTTTAAGCTAATTCGCGACGAATAGGTGTAATATACCGCAAATTCCGTATCTCGCGGCAAATCTGTAGCAGCCGGCGATTCCTTGCTCCCGGTGTCCAGTGTCTCATCCGTCGAGTCGCTCACCGGGACACTTGAGTGCAGTGGAAGAAACGCAGGCAAACAAACAGGAGAGAAGATGCCGGTCGAAGTGCAACGAAAACTGACGGTGCTGGGCTACCCGGGAGTGGGCAAGTCGTCACTTACCACGTGCTTCGTGGAGAATCGTTTCGTGGAGAACTATGACCCCACTATCGAGAACACCTTCCACAAGACCATTCGAGTGCGCAACGCCCACTTCGTCACGGATATTGTGGACACTGCTGGAATGGTATGCACTTGTTTGAAATAGAAGCTTTTGGCACTTGATATGACACTTTGCTGGATGCAGGATGAGTACGCCAACTTCTCGCAAGCAGCGTCGGTGGGTGTGCACGGCTACGTGCTGGTATACTCGATCGGCTCTCGTACATCATTCGAGAAGCTCAAGCTTATTAATGAGAAGCTGGTCAATATGTTGGGTTCTAAGCCGCCGCGAGTCTTGGTGGGAAGCATGTCGGATCTAGAGAAGGCTAGGTAGTTAGTTGTTGCCTGGTCGAGGGTGTCTTGATTTTTGGTGCTGATGCCACGCGTATGCTTTACAGAGAGGTGACAGTAGAAGATGGTCAGACGTTGGCAGGCAGTTGGGAATGCCCATTTGTGGAGTGCTCGGCAAAGGACAACGAAAACATTAGTACGTGGCTGCGTTATCAATAATTGACGTTGTGTAGCCATTTATACTGATTGAGTGACGTGTCATGTCAGACGAGGTGTTTACTTATCTAATCAAGGAAATCGAGCGCGATTCCGGACTACTGGAGGAGAGCGACGAATCTCAATGCACGATTTTGTAAGAACACACACTCGTGGGGCTATTCTGCAGCCACGAAGACAATTCCCCATGATGCTATCCATGAGGGCATAGCGAAGAGGGACACAACAAGATGAGGAAGAGAGGGAAACCACCAACGAAACACGAGTCTTGGGGACAGTGGAAGAATTTGGTTTGTATCGGTAAATACATGACGTAGCTTCATGGCACTACTTCGGTAAATCCATGGCCTAGCTTCAATGCAATAAAAAAGACTTCACACATCAATCTGCTAGCTGTAGACGGCACCATTCCACTCCAGACCGCATTAAAAGTCGAGGATATAGGTATTGTCTGTCTGTGGAGACACCAGCACTACAGCGGCATGTAGTATCATATAGTATTGGCAGCCTAATTCAGTGTACTGGGCCACCTTACCTATATGCCTACACTCCATCAGTGGGCAGTGATCACCTGCTTGCAGTACCTCCAGGTCGCTTAGGAAGGTCTCCAAGCGGACGATTCAGCCGCCGTTAAGGCGCGAAACTTGGTCATCATGGATGCAATGACCATACGGAGCTTCTGCGTCCCCTTTGTGGCAAGTAAGAAGCACGCATAGCGCCATGCACACCTGGCATTCGCATTCCTAGAACTAGTTAACGGTTAACCCCTCTGGTTGAACAACGTAGTACTTCCGAAATATTACTCATACAACTCTAGTACTTCTGCAAACCGGTTAAAATGGTGTGTGTTACAAAAATGTTGACCGGAACCGGTCCTGCCTTGACCGTCCGGATACTTCAAGAATCCAACACTTTAACTGTGTATTGTCCGGATAATTACGGTGGTCTCCCCAGCAGCCGCTCGTTCGTCCTAGCCTCACGCTTGCTCCGCAGCTTCCGCTTCCTCCTTCCTGTACAGCAGCGATCGATCATGATGCGCAAGGTGACATTCGAGCTGGGCCGCTGCGTCCGCGAGACCGGCCAGGCGCTTGACCGCCTCGGTCTCCGCGTGCTGAACGACAACTCCTTCAAGGAGAAGTGTACGTGGTCTTTGAGACTGTTGTCATTGTTCAATGAGTTTTTTCAGGAATCCTAAACTATTGTTTTTATTTATTTATTGAGCAGTCTCGCGCCACCGCCAGGTGATGGCCCTGTATGACAAGCGGCCGAAGATTGCGCACGATGTCTGGGTGGCTCCTAACGCCACGGTCGTGGGCGACGTGGAGATCTGCAACGACGCTTCGGTCTTCTACAACGTGGTCATTCGCGGTGACTTGAACCAGGTGCGCATCGGCAACCGCACGAACGTGCAGGACCGTACGGTCATCCACACGGCCAGCTCCACCAGCCCCGGTCTGG
This sequence comes from Phytophthora meadii, assembly GCA_032432875.1. Classification (NCBI taxonomy): domain Eukaryota; phylum Oomycota; class Peronosporomycetes; order Peronosporales; family Peronosporaceae; genus Phytophthora; species Phytophthora meadii. The sequence continues at coordinate 566,179 of JAUMGV010000057.1, read as the reverse complement.
CCCCTGGAGCCAACGTTGGCAACGATGTGACCATCGGCCACGGTTGCACTCTTTACTCGTGCACCATCGAGAACAACGCTCTCATTGGCATGGGCTCCATCATTCTGGACGGTGCTCTGGTCGAGTCCAACACCATCATTGCTGCTGGCAGTGTGGTGCCTCCTGGACGTCGTATCCCGTCTGGGCAGCTTTGGGCGGGCAACCCGGCCAAGTACGTTCGCGACCTCTCGGATGACGAGGTGGCTGACATCACCAAGCAGGCCAGCGAGTACAAGAACATTGCCAGCACCCACAGCGACGAGTTCCTTCCGTACGGCACGGCTTACCTGGATGCCGAGAAGATTAAGGCCGCGGGTGGCCGCCTGTAGAATGTGTCGGTCGTCTCACGTGCATTTCCTTCTTCCTAGTGAGAGGGAAACCCCGCGTCTGTATGCATGGGATCATGCACATCGGCTGTCTCGTGGATTTTTTTTAGCGAAGCAGGAACCAACTCTCCTTTTACAAGCAAAATACAACTCACAATAGTATTGAGGCTGCGTTTCGTCGATCAGAGTTGCAGTCTACTTGGAATTATTCATCGTCAGTGTGTATCCTCCTACGTTTCTGCTTCTTCTGGCCTCGCTTCTTGAAGCTGACGTTTCCGTTCGTAGAGATGTTAATCTCTTCTTCACGCTTTGGTGCAGAAGCAGAGGAACCATCAGCAGGAGCAGCTGAACCATCATCAAGGTTCACCCCCTTGTAGCTGCCACCCCACGGGTTAAACGCACCCAACGCATTGTCTCCTTGACCTGAAAAATCTTCCAACGCATCGAGTCGCTTTTGCTCTTCCGCAAGATGCTCTGCTTCAGCTTCTGCTTCCGCTGCTCGCTTGGCTACCGCCTCTGGGCTTTCGTCAATCTGCCGCACTTCAACTGTACTCCACTCACCCATTCCGGTGGTCTCATCAATCATGACATTTGGAATCGTCTCTCCTTGTGCTGCATCTCCTCCATTACGCCACTGTTCCACCATTTTCTCTGCAGCTTCCAGCGTCACATTGGGCGGCAATGGGATCCGCAAGCGATCCGCCAGTACCTCACGCTCTGTCATAGGCTGAGCTTTCTCCCCCTTCTGTTCAGCTTCCTCTGACGGCGGTAACATGTACATTACTGAGAAGCGCCGAAAGCTCAACTCCGTATTCGGAACTGTGTGGACGGTAGCTTGTTCCACCAGAGCGTCGATCCACTGCTCTGCCTCCTCAACCCATATCTGACACGCGCTTCCTGTCTCTAATTGTGACTCGTGCTTCTTGCCTTCCAGATAGACAATTCCACGTACAGCATACACTCCGTTACTGTCCTCCTCCTCTTCTTCATCTTCAAGTTCCGCTTCTTGTTGAATAGGATGGCGATACTGTCCCCTATTTGGTGGTTTTGACGAAGGAGCGATAGCTGGTGTAGTAGTGGGAGTAGTAACAGCAGTATTAACTGCATTCCCGCTGCTTCGACCTGGTCTTCGAGGTGGTGGAGGTGGCGCTTGTCCAGGTTTTCTTGGAGGTGGAGGTGGAGCACGTCTCCTGGCCATATCCAGCTCATATTTGGCTTGTGCGGCCTCCTCAATCTCCTTCAACTGGTTCTGCAGCTCCTTCTGCGCATTATTGGCGTCTGATTTGGCCTGGCGCTTGTGTTTTAGCGTTTCCTCGACTTTATCCTTGTGCTTACGACCTTGTTCGTGATGTTTAATGCTCTGCAATGATATGTAGTAGTTAGATCAGGATACAGAGTAAATTCTAACATTAAGGACGCACCAGCTTGTCGCTCTGCATCCACACATTGCAGAACTTACAGTAGTGTCGCTCCCGGGACACCCAGTAGTCCGCCATTATTGTCTCCTTCCTAAAAAATATTGCAAAAAAGGCTGCAATAATGGCGGAATACTGTACAGAATTCCCCCCAACAAACGTGGTTGATATTTATATAAATATTTAGAGTGAAACGGGATTAGCAACAAGAATGTCTGTTGATTATCCATTCAATACAAGTTCATATGATGGGATATACAAATACAGAGGTGTGAGGGAATTATACTGGATATCCCTGTCTCTGATTGGCCACAATGGTTGGTTGGCCATCCGTCTTTGCTCTCATTGCCGACGTAGCTCCTCGCTCTTCAGTCGTAATTCTCTAAAGGAAGCAGCAACAATGGCAACTAAGCGTGGTACGTTTACTTCGCCAATACATATACAGCAGCAGTAGATCTCTTACTTTTTTGTATGAATTAACCAATTGCAGGACGTGGAGGTGCCTCTGGCAACAAGTTCCGTATGACCCTGGGTCTCCCCGTGGGCGCTGTGATGAACTGCGCTGACAACTCGGGTGCCAAGAACCTGTACATCATCGCGGTGTGCGGCATCAAGGGCCGTCTGAACCGTCTGCCCGCCGCCGGTGTGGGTGACATGGTGCTGGCTACCGTGAAGAAGGGTAAGCCGGACCTCCGTAAGAAGGTCATGCCCGCTGTGGTCATCCGTCAGCGCAAGGCCTGGCGCCGCAAAGACGGTGTGTTCCTCTACTTCGAGGACAACGCCGGTGTCATCGTCAACCCTAAGGGTGAGATGAAGGGTTCGGCCATTACTGGCCCCGTGGGCAAGGAGTGCGCTGACCTGTGGCCGCGTATTGCCTCGAACGCCGGTTCCATTGTCTAAGTTGGTCTGAAAGGATCGGCCAGCAAGCTTCTACTTCGCAGTTTATTTCGCAAGTTAATACACACTTCGGAGCTCAAGTGGACAGGTTGAACCGAGGCTTCCAGAGTTTTTATCCTCGACGGAGAACCGACATCTCAAATGACAATTAAACTTGTTGTTGTTGCCATTGCGAGTTCTGTTTTAAGCTTTTTTCTTCTTACTTTTCTTCGCAGCTTTGAGTGCAGCTTCCTCTTCAGCTTTACGACGTTCTTCTTCTGCTTTGGTTTCATCACGAACTTCCTTCTTGACCTGTTTCAGCAGTGTAGTAGCTTCATCCAGCAGTACAGAGGATACTCCTTCCACTGTTGTGCCAACGTCGACAGCAGTGGAGACCAGTTGCGAACGGTATTCAAGGGCTTGCAGCAAAGTGTCAAAGGTTTTACCATCATGGAAGACGTACCCGCCACTGCCTGACACTGGTTGAGTTATTGGACCTCCTTCGGGTGGAGTTGGGGCCTTGAAAGGCACCAAACACGCTTCCAGACGAACTTCAGCGTTCAATCGATCACGCAGAGCTCCAGCAGCAGTTAGCAACTTGTCACTGACTCTACGTAGCTGGGCTTCAACAAGACTAGCTTCGAGTCGAGCGATATCCTTGGCATGGCGACGGGAACCTCGCTCGATCTTCTCGCACAGTGCGTGACAACCGAAAAGTGTACATTCTGCTTCAGCACTTTGAATAATCTGGAGCGCCACCGACAGCATGATCGGGTGAACTAATTCTCGGGTTGCATGTTGTAAGGCACGTTTCAGAGGTTCCAGTAGCGAGCGGATGCCGATGGGACGAACTGCGAGCAGCGCCTTGACCTCTTCTTGTAGAGCCACATGCGCTACGAGCTGTCGGTAGGTCTGTCTCGAAGTGCGAAGTAGCTCAACGTCGGCAGCTTTGAGTTGTGCGGCCTCTAGTGCAGTATAGAGTGCTTCCGCGTCAGTTTGAGTGAGTGTAAGGGCGCTCAGGATGATCTCCGTGTTTGGCAGAGGTCGGCGTCTTGTAGTCTGTGCCGATCTGGAAGACCTTTGATCGTCAAACTCATCGGCATTGATGAATGGAGTTGAAACATCATTTGATAGTGAAGGTTGAACGCCATTCCGTGTCGTAAGAGCAGAATTTTCGCCGTTTTGCTGCGATTCGCCTTGGTCTGCAATTTCAGCTTCAACAGGTTCCGTTGGTGCAGCTTCGCCTTCATTCAAAAGAGTTTGGCTGCTTGTTTCGCCTTCAATGTCACCAGAACCCTCGAGACCTACTCCATCTTCGCTCAATGCGTTGATAGATGTTGTACTTGGACGATTGCCGATGCTCGGATCCAGCACTGCCAGCGTCCGATGAATCAGTTCAAGCTTGCTTTCCAGTACGTTGCGCAAGTCCTGTTCAGCCTTCCCCATTTCAGTGGCACATTCTTGACAGTACCGCATACTACGCGCTTGAGCGACCATCGTCGAGGAATCATTAAGCTCATCATTGCTTCCATTTGCTTCTGCTGCTGGAGATTGAGGCCGGAGTGAAGCTGTGGATGTGGACGAGCAAGGCTTCGTGTCACAAAAGACGTTGTTGCAGTGCTGACAGAGGCTCGGACGACGTAGACGACTGAACGTCTCTTTGCACCACTCACATGCAGTTTGCGTCTGGAATCGCGTCAATAAACGCCGACAACCTGGTTCTGTAGCCAAATCCAGTGGTCGATTGCCATACTTGTTCCTCGGCTCCACTGCTGCAGAGTGAGCAAGAAGCTGTTCGACTACTTCACGATGTCCCCCAGAACATGCCAAGTGAAGGCATCGGTTGCCTGTTGTATCTGCAGCTTCGGGACTATACCCTGCCGCTAGCAAAATTGCTACAGTGTCCGCATGGCCCTTGTAGCACGCCCAGTGCAGCGGTGTGTTAACGTTTGCCTCTTTCGTGAAATTGCCATTTCCATTCGACAATTGATACTTTCGACTCGGTGCTGAGGCTTCGTACATACCATCGGCGCCAATTTCGAGCAGATACAGGAGAACGTCATTGGAGCCGCTATAAGCTGCTGCTGCCACCGATGTCCACCCACTTTTAGTGATAAATCCTGCTGGAGCACCTGACCGAACGCGCTGCGTGACAGCACTCAAATTCCCTTCACGACAGAGTTCGATGAGCTGCAATCCAGCTTCAACATCAAGAGGGCCTGCATGCTGCTGCGTTAATGGTTCGGGCCGTATGCAGATCTTCTCTTTCTGGTCATCCTCATCGTTCTCCAGCTCCTCGTCGTACTCGTCATGCCCAGCATGGCCGGTTCCATGGTCAATTACTGACACTGAGGGCTCACCAGCCTTGTCCAAGCTGCTGTGAACTTCACTTCGACTTGTACCGGAGCTGGGGGCGTCGCCTGATGCTGTCATAACGCCACAACTACCACAAGGGACTGGTAGCGTCGTTTCAAAGTGTAAATAACCGTAGCTAGTACCTGTAGAAGCAAACACTTTGAATGACTTTCAACTACAAGCAACACAAGTCAAGTCAACGTCACTAGCAATTTCACGATACCCCTAACACATATGAAAAAAAATGAAGACAGAGGAGATCAGCTTACAGTGCCAGGTCGACCAGAGACGGCCATCCAGAACAGTTCTGCGCTATCTGCGCGAATTCAAACTCCTGAGACTGGATCTCGCGTCTCATGGTTCCAAACGTAAATTCTTCCTTGGGCTGGAGCTGATCGTCGACTTGGTTAATCGGAGACAGGTTTGGTGAAGCTACAGGTACGAAGATAGGGTCAGTCGACGGAGACGAGTACGCGACACAGGTGCCCCATTCCGTGATGAGTGTCGATCGCTGGTACACTCGAGCAACTTCACCCAACGGCGCACTCAGCACCAGGCCGGATGCTTCGAAACTAGTGGTATTCACTTGTAGTGCGCCACTATCGTAGACATCGTGGAATGAGTCGTACAGCAGCTCATCTAGTCCGAACGGAGGATGTGCCGGCGATGTGGGGTCGACTAGAGATGGCAGCTCATAGTTGGTCTGGCAGAACATGTCGTCGCGGGATTCCATGCGTTGCTGAGACTGGATGGCGTGGTTAAAGGGCATTAGAGCAGTGTCAACAGGTCTCGTGCTTCCCATACCCATTGGATCCAAGATACTATCAAGCACAGCTTGTGCTCGAAACAAGCTATCTTGGTACGATTGTGCGTATGTGTACAAGTCGAGATTATTCACGCACGACACGGAGTCTGGAGAGGAGCATATCCCGTCTTCGTCGAAAGCACCCAGCGGTGCTGCAGATTCAGCAAGTGGGATCTCGATTGGGCTGGTGTACGCGGCAATAATGTCTGTATCTTCGTCAGAAGTTGTGACCGGAACAATGTCTTCACCAGCATCACCAGGAGCTGAAACCATCGCATCTTCGTCATCAGTACCAGTCTGAAACGTAACACACGATGATACAGAGCGTCCCTTTCGCTTCATTTTAGAGCGGGATGCCTTCACCTTTTTCGACTTGCCTCCATCATCTTCACTTTCACCATATCTACGAACACGCTTCGCTGCCAGTTTCAGCGACGAGTTCCAGTGGTTCTTCACCGCATTATCGGTTCTTCCAGGCAACTGGGCGGTGATCTTGGCCCACTTGTTCCCAAAACGCGCCTGCATTGCGATGATGATAGCGTCCTCCTCCTTTGTCCATGACGTTTTCTTGATTGATGGATTCAATTGGTTATGCCATCTATTTACCACCGTTAGACCAATGCACTCTACCACAAAATGCAGCGCACACAACGAACTCACCGTTCCCGGCACTGCTTGCCATTTCGATTTTTCAAATACGAAGCAATCACTGCCCACTTGTTCGCCCCATATTTTTCCACCAGTTCCAACACGCGCAAGTCTTCTTCCTCAGACCATGGCCGCTTGGTTACGCTGTCAATATTCTGAAGCTTGTTCCAGCGCTTGCTGCACTCGGCAGGAGATCGACTCCCAATGTGCTCTGAAATGAGTTGCCACTTCCTGCCCCCAAACTTGCAAATCCCCTTGCGAAGCAAGGAATCCTTCCGGTCCAAAGACAAACATGGTCAGAAGATATCCTTCAGTTAGCAAGACCAATTTCCAAGTACCTCATCTTGAGTCCATTTCGGTCCTTCACTGTCGCTGTCGCCGGTGTCTTTCGACCTGCGGGACAAGATTAGTCAACTGACTGACATTTTTTTCAGTTCACAGGCCATCACTCACTTTCGCGAGTCTTTCTTCCGCTGGTTCGGGGATTTGCGAAGCTCCATCATCTTGAGAGCAAATTCACTTGTGCAGAAATCTCGAGGAGCTCACCACTCAACGGTTGGTATGGTAACCCCATGTCAAGTACCGAATCTGAGACCAGGCTTAGCATGCCGCAAAATAGAAAAGGAACGAGTGAAGCCGTCAAGCAGGCAAGCAAGCACGACCGTCAACTTGTCCCATTGTTGTTGTACACAGACGCGCTTTGATTCAGCATCGAAATCTGGGAAGAGGCTTCCCAACTGCAAGCCTTGCCGTCTCGTCATTTGATCTTATGTCAGCCACCTATTCTGTTTCAAAACGTTCTTGTCTCTCGTCCCAGGCTCAAATGATGACAAAGATATTGCAGTGCCGCTTCCCTGGTTGTGTCATTGAGAGTGCGAATGACAAAGACGTTTAAAAAAGAAAGTGTTAAAAATGAGTGTTAGTAGCGAATTGATAGCCCCGTCAGAAGAGGGTGTCCAGAAACAATGAGGTCGTCCTTGGAATGGCAGGTCAGGAAGCGAGCGGTGACCTGTACAGCATTTGCAAAGTCATAAAATAGCCACAATATCCCATGTAAGTGGTCAACAAACCTGAGTACATCCCCATAGAACCAGAGACCGGAGATTTTCCGTTCCATCGGCCAAAACACCCAGCGCATCCTCAGAGATGTTGCGGTTGAATGAAATATCAAGCTTTTTCAGACTAGTCGCACACTGCTCGAGTAGAGCCATCACAGCTGCGTCCGTAGCATGCTAAAATTCAACAGAAAATAACATTCAGAAGGGCATCAACCGTAAGCGTTTGTTAACGAACTTACCGACACACTGGACATCTCAAGCGTTTCGAGATATGACTTTGCCCCAAAGGCAATGTGCTGAAGTGCTACATCGGTTAACCCCGAGCAGCAGCGCATTGACACACAACGGAGTGGGTGTCCGTGCTCTCGAACAAGCTCAAAGCAGTCATCAGTGATCAGATGCAGATCCGACACATCCAATACCTTCAAGCTGCGGCAAGCCTCCAATATCCCCTTTACAGCAGTGTTAGTCAGTTGCGAGCATCGTGCAATCGAGAATTCTTCCAGATCTGGCAAACTTTGTGCCAACGAGACGATGAAGTCATCTGTGAGCCGCTCCATTTGGTTCAGCTGCAATTTACGCACATTCTTCATCGATTTCAGCGACTCCAAGCAAGAATCATCAATCTGCGGGCACTCCGATAATGTCAAGGAGTGCAAATTCTGCAATTCGCAAAAGTAATCAATAGATTTCTTTGTGATCCGTTGATTGCACGAGATCTCGAATGAATCCAGGGATGGAGCACAGCGTCGCACCAAAGCTTCACATCCAGCGTCTGAGAGTCGATAACAGCCTTGCACTTGCAGCTGTTCCACAGCTTTCAATGAGTCTCCAAGCTCCTCAATGACACTGTCCGAGACACAGCGTCCACAAAGTCCCAGCCTCAACACTGTCAGGTCCAGTCCATGAGCTGCACATTCCTTTAAAGCTCGTATCAACGTATCCTCGTCGATATTGGAGCAATCTGGGATGTCAATTTCCGTTACTCCAGGGAAGATAAACAGCGGGAGAACCTCCGGTTTAAGCCGTCGGAGCTTGACCACAGCTCTAGCCACTTGATGACGCGCAGTTGAGTCAATATACTCGAGTGTAGGTAGCTGTTCCACGTGTTCAGCCAGCGTCTGCAGCGCTAGATCTCTCAGTCTTTGTACCACATTGTCAGCCGTCAAAACGGACGAACGTGCAGCTCTTTTAGGCGTCCATTGAACCTTGGGAGCTTCTTCTTCGTCTTCTTTCGGCTGTTGGCGCTGCTTACGAGCCGCTTGGGCCGCCTGGCGGTTGTCACTGAGCTCTCGGGCCGTCGCAAAGTAGCCTGGCCACGACTCCTGTTCTTCTGCAGGAGCTGGAGCTCCTTCTCCAGTGGCGAAGTAAATTGCGCGCTCTCTAGAGACTACAGCGCGTCCAGGACCTCGCGGGACGTCAACGGCTGGCGCAGGAGCATGTGCAGCTTCATCATTGTCCTGGTGGAGCGCGGGATCGGGAGAAACGACGCGGCGGCGACGGGTAGAAGCGCTAGGAGAAGCGTCGGAGCGTGTCTTGCGCTTCATCGAGTGGAAACGAGAGTGAATGTCACTTCACTGAAGATCACTTTATGTAAAAAAAAATATTCCCGCCATGACACAACTGAAATAATCTGTTGGCGCCAAATGGGTACAGAAATTACACGGGGACAAGGATGCTGGTGACCAACGCGTGGAGAAGAAACAGCCAATGAATCTCCTTTGCGTCGAGAACGAATTAGTTTAGCGTAAACACGGGTCACAACACCTTTGAGTGGTATCACGTTTTCGGACTACAGAAAGTGTTGACACTTCTCTTTTTTTATTTAAACTCTCGTCTATGAGAAATACCAGCGGTCATCTCTTTAGACGCTAGGCGGGGAAATATCTCCCGCAAACATTTTCATAGTGCACCAACTAGCTTGCAACACCACCACAAGCCAAAGAACCACTCAAGATAAAGTATTCAGTCGAATACCACAATCCGTGCAACTTTGTCGGGGAAACGACTTTTACTTGTCATGGCCATGTGCAGCACGAGGTCCACCAGACGGTTCGAGTAGCCCCACTCGTTGTCGTACCACGCCACAAGCTTCACGAAGTTGTCGTTCAAAGCAATGCAAGCGTCCGCATCGAACGTGCTCGAGTGCTTGTCGTGCAGGAAGTCGTTCGACACCACCTCGTATGCCGTGTATCCAAGATGTCCCGCCAGCTCACCCTCCGAAGCGGCCTTCACCGCAGCCTTGATAGCATCCATCGACGCACCCTTCTCCAGGCGGCACGTCAGGTCCACCACAGACACGTCCGGCGTAGGCACACGGAACGCCATGCCAGTCAGCTTGCCGTTCAGCACAGGCAGAACCTTGCCCACGGCCTTCGCCGCACCCGTAGACGACGGGATGATGTTCTGGCCGCAGCCACGGCCACCACGCCAGTCCTTGCCGCCCTTCGCCGGGCCATCCACAGGCAGCTGCGTAGCCGTCGTGGCGTGCACCGTCGTCATCAGACCCTCCACGATGCCGAACTTGTCATTGATCACCTTGGCCAGAGGCGCAAGGCAGTTCGTCGTGCACGAAGCGTTCGACACCACCGGCGCAGAACCGTCGTACTCCTTGTGGTTCACGCCCATCACGTACATCGGCGTGGCGTCCTTAGGCGGCGCAGAGATGACCACCTTCTTGCAACCGCCCTCAATGTGAGACTTAGCATGCTCCGTCGTCGTGAACACACCCGTAGACTCGCACACGTACGTAGCTCCAGCCTTTCCCCACGGGATCTCCGATGGGTTACGCGCAGAGAAAACATGGATAACTTGGCCATTCACCACCAGGTTGCCGTCCTTCGTCTCCACCGACCCGTCGAACTTGCCGTGGGTAGAGTCGTATTTGAACAGGTACGCCATGTACTCCAGGTCCATGAACGGGTCGTTGATGGCCACCACCTTCGTCTTGGGGTTCTCAATGGCGGCACGGCACACGAGACGGCCGATACGGCCGAAGCCATTGATGCCGATGTTGACTTCAGGCATGGTTTAGAGGCAAATGAGAGTGTTGGTCTGGGAGTTCTGCTTGATAGCCGGCGAATTGGATTGTGTGCGGCTTTTAAAGGATCCTTTGATGTTGAAGCTGATAAAACCTCGTTGACGTAAAAAACCTTCCGTTGGGTGCATAAACGCGTGGTTCGTAAAAAGTATGGTGGGATCTTGCTGAGAGTCTTTGGCAAGGACTCCTTGCCAATGGAAATATCATTTCTTATCGGATAGGCAAAGCCAAAGCCTTCATGCGGTGACTGCGGTATGTTAGGTAGGTGCCGCTTGCGTTTAAACAAGATCGTTCAAAGTCTTAACCGTAAGATGTAAAAAGTCTGACCTGGCGTACGAATGTTTGGTGCTCGATCTATCCGTTACTTGATGAGAGATGGCGAAGTAGAACCACATTTACTATAGAAACCGCCAACAATACACAATACCAACAAAACAAACCTCGAACCTCCAACGGGAGATAAGAGCACAGCTTCACAAAATCAAACAAAGACATATCTGTTCATACAATCTCAAAACTATCGATTCATTGATCAAATATTATCAAAGAAAGTCAACAGCATCGAGAACCGAACAAAACATCGGTAAAAAACAATCTACACTTAGTTGTCCACCGTGGCCATGTGCAGCACGAGGTCCACCAGACGGTTCGAGTAGCCCCACTCGTTGTCGTACCACGCCACAAGCTTCACGAAGTTGTCGTTCAGAGCAATGCAAGCGTCCGCGTCGAACGTGCTCGAGTGCTTGTCGTGCAGGAAGTCGTTCGACACCACCTGGTCCTCCGTGTATCCGAGGATGCCAGCCAGCTCACCCTCCGAAGCGGCCTTCACCGCAGCCTTGATAGCATCCATCGACGCACCCTTCTCCAGGCGGCACGTCAGGTCCACCGCAGCGCGTCCAGCGTAGGCACACGGAACGCCATGCCAGTCAGCTTGCCGTTCAGCCGCGGGCGACCTTGCCACGGCCTTCGCCGCACCCGTGGGCAACGGGGTGGTGCTGGCCGCAGCCACGGCCACCACGCCAGTCCTTGCCGCCCTTCGGCCGGGCCATCCACAGGCAGCTGCGTAGCCGTCGTGGCGTGCACCGTCGTCATCAGACCTCCACGATGCCGAACTTGTCATTGATCACCTTGGCCAGGCGCAAGGCAGTTGGTCGTGCACGAAGTGGCTCGACGCCCGCCGCGGCCAGGAACCATCGTACTCCTTGTGGTTCACGCCCATCACGTACATCGGCGTGGCGTTCCTAGGCGGCGCAGGATCACCACCTTCTTCCGGGCCCGGCCCTCAATGTGGCCGCAGCCTTCTGCCGTCGTCGTGAACACACCCGTAGACTCGCACACGTACGTAGCTCCAGCCTTTCCCCACGGGATCTCCGACGGGTTACGCGCAGAGAAAACATGGATAACTTGGCCGTTCACCACCAGGTTGCCGTCCTTCGTCTCCACCGACCCGTCGAACTTGCCGTGGGTAGAGTCGTACTTGAACAGGTACGCCATGTACTCCAGGTCCATGAACGGGTCGTTGATGGCCACCACCTTGGTCTTGGGGTTCTCAATGGCGGCACGGCACACGAGACGGCCGATGCGGCCGAAGCCGTTGATGCCGATGTTGACTTCAGGCATGGTTTAGAGGCAAAAGAGAGTGTTGGTCTGGGAGTTCTGCTTGATAGCCGGCGAATTGGATTGTGTGCGGCTTTTAAAAGGATCCTTTGATGTTGAAGCTGATAAAACCTCGTTGACGTAAAAAACCTTCCGTTGGATGCATAAACGCGTGGTTCGTAAAAAGTATGGTGGGATCTTGCTGAAGATAGCTAGAGTCTTTGGCAAGGACTCCTTACCAATAGAAATATCATTCCTTATCGGATAGGCAAAGCCAAAGCCTTCATGCGGTGACTGCGGTATGTTAGGTAGGTGCCGCTTGCGTTTAAACAAGATCATTCAAAGTCTTAACCGTAAGATGTAAAAAGTCTGACCTGGCGTACGAATGTTTAGTGCTCGATCTATCCGTTACTTGATGAGAGATGGCGAAGTAGAACCACATTTACTATCAAACCGCCAACAATACACAATACCAACAAAACAAACCTCGAACCTCCAACAGGAAATAAGGCGCCAGCTTCACAAAATAGAACAAAGACATATCTGTTCATACAATCTCAAAACTATCGATTTATTGATCAACTATTATCAAAGAAAGTCAACAGCCCGTGGCCATGTGCAGCACGAGGTCCACCAGACGGTTCGAGTAGCCCCACTCGTTGTCGTACCACGCCACAAGCTTCACGAAGTTGTCGTTCAGAGCAATGCAAGCGTCCGCGTCGAACGTGCTCGAGTGCTTGTCGTGCAGGAAGTCGTTCGACACCACCTGGTCCTCCGTGTATCCGAGGATGCCAGCCAGCTCACCCTCCGAAGCGGCCTTCACCGCAGCCTTGATAGCATCCATCGACGCACCCTTCTCCAGGCGGCACGTCAGGTCCACCACAGACACGTCCGGCGTAGGCACACGGAACGCCATGCCAGTCAGCTTGCCGTTCAGCACAGGCAGAACCTTGCCCACGGCCTTCGCCGCACCCGTAGACGACGGGATGATGTTCTGGCCGCAGCCACGGCCACCACGCCAGTCCTTGCCGCCCTTCGCCGGGCCATCCACAGGCAGCTGCGTAGCCGTCGTGGCGTGCACCGTCGTCATCAGACCCTCCACGATGCCGAACTTGTCATTGATCACCTTGGCCAGAGGCGCAAGGCAGTTCGTCGTGCACGAAGCGTTCGACACCACCGGCGCAGAACCGTCGTACTCCTTGTGGTTCACGCCCATCACGTACATCGGCGTGGCGTCCTTAGGCGGCGCAGAGATCACCACCTTCTTGCAGCCGCCCTCAATGTGGGCCGCAGCCTTCTCCGTCGTCGTGAACACACCCGTAGACTCGCACACGTACGTGGCGCCAGCCTTTCCCCACGGGATCTCCGACGGGTTGCGCGCCGCGAACACGTGCACCACCTCGCCGTTCACCACCAGGTTGCCGTCCTTCGTCTCCACCGACCCGTCGAACTTGCCGTGGGTAGAGTCGTATTTGAACAGGTACGCCATGTACTCCAGGTCCATGAACGGGTCGTTGATGGCCACCACCTTCGTCTTGGGGTTCTCAATGGCGGCACGGCACAAAGACGGCCGATACGGCCGAAGCCGTTGATACCGATGGCGACTTGCTCGGACATGGTTAGTAGTTGGAAGGGGGTGGGTGAGGTGTTGTTGTAGTGTCTTGCAAAATGCAGAATGAGCTGTTAGGTGTCCCCAATGCGCATGGTCCCTTCTTGTCTCTGATGCGCCTTCGTGTGGATTGCTCATGACTTCCCTCCGTCGGGCTTGGTTGAACAGCGCTGGAGGCTTCGTATGTGACACCGTGACGTGGCGTAAAAACTTAGGATCGCGGATGGACCAATAGGATGGTCGTGTAAAAAGTTTTGATTTCCGTAAAAACAGTAAAGATCGCTTTAAAACGGATTCCTATTGGCTGAAAGAATGACGCTGATTCTGCTTGGAGAGCGCTTTGCAGAAAAACGCGCCTGTAGCCGAATCTTTGGCGTTTTGCAGCGGCTCTGTTCATTGACATGAGTCTTCAACGTACGTGGCAGGTTGTAACGACCGTCTTGGCGGAGTGAGCAATGGCAGTGGCTTCCACTTGCCACCCCGATCGGTAGCAGGCCTCTAGCAGCTGCATGATTCTCCGGACTGCAACGCAATGCTCTTCTTGCCACAAACAACGAGGAAGCGCCGTCCAAGCATCGCAACACTGGATATGAAGGTAAGTTGATGCAAGTGCGCGTGCACATCGATGGGTAGATAGCTAAACATGAAGCTCAAGCACATTACTGGAAGCTCCATGACGTCGCTCATGTCTTGAGATTTCGACACAAGCAAAGACGGCGTGGGGATACCTGGTGATCGATTCGTACCTAGATTGTACTGCTGGTGGCAATGGGCCACGACGACTTGAAGACACTGATGCCGATGGCGACGAGGTTTGCTACGGTGCCGGTTATAAACGGATTGACTCTTGTTGCTATGCTGCTACATGTACAACACTGCTGCGTCCACCTCTCTGCAGATCAATTCAGGCGCATTGCACTGTGTCGCGGCTGGCACATTGGTCGGTTGCATGTTGTAAGTCCCCCCGTCCAGGTTTGATTGACGCAGGCATCGACAGGATGGGGGCCACAATAAAGCAGTAAAACGGGTGTACATGGCGTTGCGGGTAAGTGTGGTTGAAGAGCTTCAGCGCGAATAGTGGAGGTGGATCATTGCGCCGCGTTCAGTGTGCTTAAGGGCAATTTTTGTAATACACTGAAAGGCACTACATGGAGTAAGTTACTACGTGCATTGATAACTATCTGAGCTCTGGAAGCATCCGTGCTGCGGAAGTTTGGTGCGAGGAGAATGCCGACACTGGAAAGAATTAACGAGAGCGAAATGCAAACGCTGTACACTGTATCATGCCAAATCTGTAAGCCGATCTCGTTAATCCCTGGCAAGCAAACAACACTTTCACCAGATTAACATAGCCATCGAAGAAGTCAAGGAATGCTCGCTTGCTGCCACATTTCTCTGTCAAGGAGGTTCGTCACCAGTTTCAAATGCAAACGACCCGCTTGGATGCAGCAGACAAGCATCAGGACAGAGAGCACAAGCCGGGACGTCCTCCTCGAAAACGCGCGAGAGTCACACAGAAGCGCGTCACCAGATGGCAGTGACACGACACTCGATCCACTTGACCCCTTCGTGGTCTCCACTGCCTGAGCTCATTCTGCTGTGTGACTGCAACAAGCCACTGGTAAGTTACCAGTGCTAAATATCACTGGTTGACAAGTAAGCCTTGCGATAAGGAATTCTTATTAAGGATTGCCCTGATTCAGGGGACAGCACTGGACACACGTTAACTTCACCTCGTAGCCTAGATGCCTAGATCTAGTACATGCTGCATAGTTGGCGCGGGTGCTGCTGTTGTTTTCTGCTGGGTCTGTAGTTTACCAAACACACCGCAAGCGATTCAATCATCGCGGCACAGTTCAAAGAAAACTATATCCGCTGAAGAGTTAATGGCACAAAGGCTACAAGTTGTGAAAACTACCCCTCCCGGATAAAAATGGCAACTTCTCGCCTGCAGTGTGCGGCTGAATCGTTAAAATGAAGTAGCAACCACACTACCAAACGGACCGGCAACCGTCAGAACATGATCCCGTCGGAGACTAGCGTTTTCACCCAGTATAACGTAACGTATATTTGCGATGCATCGCTATACAGCTCTGCAGCGCAAGAGGCTACCTCTGTTAACCTCGTTCAACCTCACTTTCAAATTTCCCGTCCTCAACTTCCAGACACAAAACCGCAGTCCACCGAATAAAAAATTCTCAACAACAAATACCCTCATGTCGACGAAAAAACCTAGTTCCGCCCAACTTTCGGCTGGGCCGAAACCTAAAAAAGAGTGCCGGCTAAAGGATGAGTGCAACCGGACCAATTGTTACTTTCAGCATCCAGGTGGGAAGCTTTGTCCTCAATACCCCAAAGCTTGCGAGAACTCCACTGGATGTACTGGGCGCCACCCACTCAAACTCTGCTATTATCGTGATGCATGTACCGATGCCAGTTGTACGCAGACACACTCAAGTGGTGGCCTTTGTCCATTCTTCCCTGATGCATGTAGCCCCTGCGAATCTCGACATCCTCCAGCTATACCAATGGACGAGCGGAAGGATTGACGACTTGATCATGGGTTCGTTCAAAGAAGCTCATCCAAACTGGCAGGACGTCAAGGTGGTCGACTTGGCAATGTTTTTTTTCTTTCTGCGTTCTATGACAACGCCCCAGTAGTTGAGATTGAGGGGAGGATGTTCCCCGTATATTCCGGGGACCCCAACGTACTTTGTATGTTTGCCACCTGCATGCGCACACGATAAACTTTTGTTTGCGAGCAAGGAAGTCGTTGCACGGTCACAGGCTGTGATCCAAAACTATCGATTTATTGATCAACTATTATCAAAGAAAGTCAACAGCAACGAGAACCGAACAAAATATCGGCAAAAAAATTCTACACTTAGTTGTCGACCGTGGCCATGTGCAGCACGAGGTCCACCAGACGGTTCGAGTAGCCCCACTCGTTGTCGTACCACGCCACAAGCTTCACGAAGTTGTCGTTCAGAGCAATGCAAGCGTCCGCGTCGAACGTGCTCGAGTGCTTGTCGTGCAGGAAGTCGTTCGACACCACCTGGTCCTCCGTGTATCCGAGGATGCCAGCCAGCTCACCCTCCGAAGCGGCCTTCACCGCAGCCTTGATAGCATCCATCGACGCACCCTTCTCCAGGCGGCACGTCAGGTCCACCACAGACACGTCCGGCGTAGGCACACGGAACGCCATGCCAGTCAGCTTGCCGTTCAGCACAGGCAGAACCTTGCCCACGGCCTTCGCCGCACCCGTAGACGACGGGATGATGTTCTGGCCGCAGCCACGGCCACCACGCCAGTCCTTGCCGCCTTTCGCCGGGCCATCCACAGGCAGCTGCGTAGCCGTCGTGGCGTGCACCGTCGTCATCAGACCCTCCACGATGCCGAACTTGTCGTTGATCACCTTGGCCAGAGGCGCAAGGCAGTTCGTCGTGCACGAAGCGTTCGACACCACCGGCGCAGAACCGTCGTACTCCTTGTGGTTCACGCCCATCACGTACATCGGCGTGGCGTCCTTAGGCGGCGCAGAGATCACCACCTTCTTGCAGCCGCCCTCAATGTGGGCCGCAGCCTTCTCCGTCGTCGTGAACACACCCGTAGACTCGCACACGTACGTGGCGCCAGCCTTTCCCCACGGGATCTCCGACGGGTTGCGCGCCGCGAACACGTGCACCACCTCGCCGTTCACCACCAGGTTGCCGTCCTTCGTCTCCACCGACCCGTCGAACTTGCCGTGGGTAGAGTCGTACTTGAACAGGTATGCCATGTACTCCAGGTCCATGAACGGGTCGTTGATGGCCACCACCTTGGTCTTGGGGTTCTCAATGGCGGCACGGCACACAAGACGGCCGATACGGCCGAAGCCGTTGATACCGATGGCGACTTGCTCGGACATGGTAAGTAGTTGGAAGGGGGTGGGTGAGGTGTTGTTGTAGTGTCTTGCAAAATGCAGAATGAGCTCAGGTAGTGGCAAGATAGGATACGTTTGTCGCTGTCGACGTCACTCAATCCGAGCGAACATTGAC